>CM060938.1:229069399-230319399 GCA_030765085.1 Allium cepa
TTAGGAATTTCGCCCCCGAAATTCCAAACAAACAAGAGCAATGAAAACTATTCTGCATGCCTACCATCCATAGCAATCAACAAACCATGCATCCAATTACTAGCCTAGCATGCAGAATTCTAAGACTAGAACAAGTTACAAATTCATGAGATGTCACGACACCTTAGGGCCATACCTCGAAGAGTTCAGGATGAGCTGCCTTCATCCTCTCTTCCTCCTCCCATGTACAGTCGTTAACATCATCACTCCATTGTACCTTGAGCAACTTGACTACCTTCCTCCTAAGCTGTTTCGTGTCAGTTTCCACAACACGAAGTGGCTTACGAGGTCTTCTAATAACTGGATCAACTTCCAAATCTTCACAGCTATCAGCAGAAACCACTGTATTTGGGTCGTGCACATACTTCCGTAGATACGACACGTGAAAAACATTGTGCACACCCGACATCTTTTCTGGTAACTCCAACTTATAAGGGAGCTTTCCAATTCGCTCGACGATCGGGAATGGTCCAACAAATCTCGGAGTCAATTTTCCTTTCTTCCCGAATCGAATAACATTCTTTAGTGTAGAAATCTTCACAAAAACCATATCTCCTACGTCGAATTCCAAATCTTTTCGACGCTTATCGGCATAACTTTTCTGACGATCTTGGGCTGCCTTCATTCATCGCTGAATGGTCTCTATACAATCTAAAGTTTGTCGAATCATTTCGGGCCCAAGTATCAGCTTTTCTCCAGTTTCCAACCAACATGTCGGAGAGTTACACGGTCTTCCATACAATGCCTCATATGGTGCCATACCAATACTTGACTGGTAACTGTTATTATATGAAAATTCCACCAAATGAAGATGATCTTCCCATGATCCTCCGAAGTCCAAAACACATGCTCGGAGAAGATCTTCCAAAAATCGGTTGACTCTCTCGGTCTGACCATCTGTTTGGGGGTGATAAGCTATACTCAAACACAATTCAGTTCCCAAAACTTCCTGGAAGCTCTTCCAGAATCCACTAGTGAACAATGGGTCTCGATCGCTGACTATACTCTTTGGAATACCATGGAATCAAACTATCCACTTAACATACAACTCAGCCAATTTCGATGCAGTCCTAGTTGATCGAACAGGAATAAATCTTGCACTCTTAGTCAAACGATCTACGATGACCCAAATCCCTTCATTTCCTGCTCTGGTTCTAGGTAGTCCATCGATAAAATCCATCGATATTTGCTCCCACTTCCATGTAGGAACTTCTAATGGCTGAAGCAATCCACTTGGCTTCTTCTGTTCGGCTTTTACCAACTGGCAGTTCATACACTTGGAAATAAAATTCCCAACCTCCTTCTTCATACCTTCCCAGTAATAGGTTCTCTTCATATCCCGATACATCTTATTTCCACCTGGATGAATTGTCAACTTTGAGTGATGACTTTCCTTCAAAACTTCATTTCTCAATTCATTTATATCGGGAACAACCAGTCGTCCTTGTTTCCGAAGCCAACCCTCTTGATCGACCTCGAATTCTTTATCCTTCTCTGGGTCCAATCCAGATTCCAAATCACGGATAATCTTGACAAGCTTATCATCTCGCTTTTGGCTCTCGCCAATTCTTTCCACTAGAGTAGGTCTGATCGATAAGTTTGTCACCATCTCAGGTTCCAATTCACATCTAGGCCTGAAGTCAAATCCAGCCAAATACTCAAGACTCTTCCATTCCGAAAACATGGCTCCCAAACCTGCATGTCTTTGACTTAACGCATCTACCACTGCGTTACCTTTTCCCGGAGTATAGGCTACACCAAAATCATATGATGCTAAAAACTCTAACCATCGTTGCTGTCGAAGATTCAAATCCTTTTGGGAGAAAAGATACTTCAATGACTTATGATCTGTAAACAACTCAAATCGAACTCCCAATAGGTAATGTCTCCACATCTTCAAAGCAAATACAATCGCCGCTAACTCCAAATCATGAGTCGGATAATTCCTTTCATGCGGCTTCAGTTGTCGACTTGCATATGCAACAACTTTATCCTTCTGCATTAGCACTGCTCCAAGTCCAGTACCACATGCATCGGTGTAAACCACCATCTCATCATTTCCACTTGGAATAGCCAAAACAGGAGCACTTGTCAATCGCTCTTTCAGGATTCTGAAAGCTTGCTCACACTTAGCATCCCATCTGAACACTTGGTTCTTTTTCGTCAACCCTGTTAATGGTGCAGCTATCTTGGAAAAGTCTTTGATAAACCGACGATAATATCCTGCTAATCCAAGAAAACTTCTCACATCAGATACATTCTTAGGTCTAACCCAATCCTGGATTGCTGCCACCTTAGCGGGATCAACCGCTATTCCATTTCCAGAGATAACATGGCCTAAGAACCTCACTTCACTCTTCCAGAAGTGACACTTCGAAAACTTAGCCCTCAGCTGATGTTTTCGCAAGATTTCCAAAACAATACGCAAATGCGTCTTGTGCTCTTCTTCAGTCTTGGAATAAATCAAAATATCATCCACAAACACAAGTACAAACTTGTTCAACTGATCCCTGAACACTCTATTCATAAGATCCACAAAATATGCCGGTGCATTGGTCAATCCAAACGGCATTACCAGCCACTCATAGAAACCGGATGGTGTCCTAAAAGCAGTCTTCGACACACTATCCTTTGCCACTCTCAACTGGTGAAATCCCTTTGCCAAATCCATCTGAGAAAACATCTTAGCTCCGTGAAGCTGATCAAACAAGTCATCTATTCTCGGCAACGGATACTTGTTCTTCTTAGTCACTTTATTCAGCTCACGATAGTCCACACACAACCTCAAGGATCCATCCGCTTTGGTTGCGAACACAACTGGTGCACCCCATTCGGACACACTACGCTGAATGAATCCTTTCTGTAAAAGGTCATCAACTTGCACCTTCAACTCTTGCTGTTCCCTAGGCGCCATTCACCTAAGCGGCATCACAACAGGTCTGGCTCCTTCAACTAGATCGATACGAAACTCGATCTCTCTATGCGGCGGTAACCCTTTGGCCTCGTCAAAGACATCCTCAAATCCATTCACGATAGGCACCGATGATAGTCCATTCCGTGGAACAACAAGCGAATACATGAAGCTCATGAAGACGCCTTCTTCATGCTTACATCGTATCACAACCTTTCGACCCTCCACATTCTCGACTGTCACCTCCAGCCTCTTGCAATCAACCCTTGTCGCATACTTCCTAAGCCAGTCCATACCCAAAATAATTCCGAACCCCGCAAAGTTCAGAACAAAACAATCACAAACAAAAGAGCAATCATGACTCGATACAACTAGACCACGGCATATCATACACAAACATGACGAACCCCCAACTGGATTAGTCACAACCAATGGTCTATCAACAATATCCGGTTCCAAACCCAACCGGCCTACAAGTTCACAACAAACAAAGGAATGCGACGCCCCAGTATCAAACAACACTCTAACTGGAACACCACAAATGGAATGAGTACCTTGAACCACCACACTCTTCCCCTTCTCTTCTGCAGTAGGAGCTTTCGAAGATGATGGAACAGCCCCCAAAGCATAAGCTTGCACAATCTGCTTGTCCTTCCTTGGTTCTGGACAATTCTTCCTGAAATGCCCCGGCTTATCACAGTTATGGCACTTCGCCGGCGCCTTCTGATTCTTACAATCCCTGGAGAGATGGCCCTTCTGCTGGCAATTGTAGCAGGTCACTTCACCCTTCGGCTTCTTTTGACCATTCTTACCCTTCTACTGCTGCTGCTTCCTCTTCTTGTTTCCACCTTGCTCCTTGGTCACAACAATAACAGATCCTTCCTTAGGAAACAGATTCTCATGCCTGAGAGCCTTCTCCACAAGCTTCTCAAACGGATCGTCCAAATGATCCACCAACTGCCTCCCAAGATAACTGTCCGGGCCTGTCACAAACTTCTCATTCTTCTGATAAGGGGATCAATATATGACCGAGCGTACTTGGACAAAGCTTCAAACTCAGAAACATACTCAAGAACTGGTCTTCCACCTTGCTTGAGCTCCACAAACTTCTTAAACAAAACAGATTTCTGAGCTGTAGAAATGAACTTAGCTTCAAATCTGACTTGGAATTGCTCCCAAGTGATCTCTTCCTCTGGAATATCAATGGTGATAGAGTTCCACCAATCAGAAGCTCTTCCCTGAAGCTGTCTTGATGCAAGCTTCCTCTTAGTCACATCCTCAATTCCCAAGTCACCAAAGATCCTTCTACAAGCATCTATCCATCTCTGGACTTCTATGGTCGATTCTGTTCCCAGGAAAACCTTCCCTCCAAGAGCAGTATAGTCCTTACAAAGCTTAGCAAAATCCACTGGCCTTGGGGCTTGAACCTGAACTCCAACATCTACCGATGGCCCCGGAGCTAGCATCCTTCCCATGATCGAAGTCATCATAGCCTCGAACATAGAAGCATAATCAGCAGCCCCCTCAACAGCATGGCCTCCCCTAGCAGCTAGTCTCCCTCTTCGACTCATTCCTAATATCGAAAAGAAATGATTAATATACCCTGAGAAACAACTGCATAAGAAGTTCAAATCCTTCTAAGCTACTATATTATATATATAGTAATCATCCATCAAAATCACAATTATGTCTCTCATACGTAGTTACGTCAGCGAGCGTTGGCTAAAATCGATTAACCAAAGCTCTGATACCAAATGTGACGACCGCCCATGACTCCCGCACGAAAACAAGGGAATGGTGCGCTGAAAGGTTTGTCAGGCAGCCATGGACGATAGTCAGGATAAGACAAAGCAGAATAGTCCATCGTATTACTCACAGCGCATGGATAAAATACAATAGAAAGTATACATAGTGAAGCTCCATAGAACAGAAGTCTCATCATATAAACGCATAATAGTTTGATACAGCAATCAGCAAAGTCAATACATCAAGCCTCACTACATATCACTCAGAGAATATACAAACAGCGGAACACCCAGTACATATAGTAAGAAAATAATATGCAAAAGCCTCCAGCTCGTCTTCGTCATCAACAGCGTTGACCACTAAGAACAGCATCTGTCACCTGCTACCTAGTCTGTCCATCCCAACATGGATGAAAAGCCCAAGGTAATAAGAGTTAAACATAAAACCTTGAGTCAGACAACAGTCTTAGTGAGCAGTAAATCAACTATCAAACATACCAAAAGAGCATAAAGGGTAAAAGGAATAGGAACTCAACCATCCCACTCCACCTCTTTCTACAGTGATAGCCCCCAGACACACTAAGCAGAAGTAAACATAGAAATTCAGACATTTAAAGCAAAGTAAATATCACTCAAGTCAAGGTCGGTGTTTTCCAAATGCAAACCCCCAAGGCCTAAACCAAGATCAGATAAGCACCCTGAAAACATCGCTCCTGACCCAAATGACAATACAACCAAACATCCAAACATCCATGACTCTGGCTATCACTGTTATCATTGCCTTGAATTCACCGTTAGTTGAATGACCGCCTGTCAAGGGCTAATGGTAACCTCGGTTCTAGACATAACTCCGCACGTCGTCGCAGCCCGTGCCTAGGAATTTTCGCAACTACCCAGAGTACTAGCACGTCGTCGCAGCCCGTGCTTGGAACGTCATCGTGACCCGTCCCAACGTACTCTTGCTTTGAGCATGCTAGAACCTTCAACAACGATGAAATCTCAGCCTCCTAGCCATCCTCCTCAACGACTATTCTCATACTAGCCCAAGCGCCTCTCGAGCCCACCATTATCAACCAACTCGAACCGCATCATCGAGTTATCAACATGCTTGGGATGATCCTGTCTGGATTAAATCAAGGCTATCTCACATCATGCTTTGCTTCATCGCATCATAGCAAAGTCCATCATCATCGAATCTATCCATATAAACTTTAACATCCGCTTCATATGCCACAAGCTACTTTCACCACTCAAAAGCCTCTCCACTTAGCTTTTGAATCATCTTCGACCAACTTGTCCAAATCAACTATTAGCTAATTTGCAACAATCTATCAATCAAATCAATCATTAATCCAAGCAGTCAAACATTCAAACAAGATCTAATAAGCAATTATACAAGAATGGCAATTTCGTAATTAAAATGTCCAAATCTAACAAGTATGAATTATAAGCAAATATCTCTAAAACTTGATGAATAAACTTATATAAGTTAACATGTAACAAAATGGGTATCCAAAACTTCATAGACAATGGATCTACATGCAGACTTAAGGAAAATGCAAGAAATCTCTATCTTTAACACATAAACAAGCCACCGATCCAATATACTCCTTTGGGTCCGTGTGAGAGATAACTACCACTCACCGAATCACCTAAACACCTCAAAAGATAACAACTTCAGATCTGGACAGCAAAGGATCTAGCTTGATCCGATAAGATTTCCCTTCAAACGATGAAATCTCTCTTCGATGGATGTAGACCTTCAACTTTGACTCTTGGATCTTCGATTTGATCTTCAATCTAGATGAATGGAAGCACAAGATTAAAGTGGAGAAAAGAAGTGAAGAAGTATTGTAGTCGAGCTCTCAAAATGGCAGCACTTCGTCGCTTCAAAATCTGGATTCCAAAAATGAAGATAGGCACTCCTATTTATAGGCTGAAATCCTTAACTTGTATGCCCGCTTAAGTCGGTCACGACTCATCAAGACCCACGACTTACGACTTAAGACTTACGACTTAAGACTTACGACTTAAGACTTACGACTTAAACTTACGACTTAAACTTACGACTTAAAGCTTACGACTTAAGGCTTACGACTTAAGGCTTTCGACTTAAGGCTTTCGACTTAAGACTTACGACTTAAGACTTACGACTTAAGACTTACGACTTAAGACTTTCGACTTAAGGCTTTCGACTTAAGGCTTTCGACTTAAGGCTTACGACTTAAGGCTTACGACTTAAGGCTTTCGACTTAAGGCTTTCGACTTAAGGCTTACGACTTAAGACTTACGACTTAAGACTTTCGACTTAAGACTTTCGACTTAAGGCATTAGACTTAAGGCTTTCGACTTAAGGCTTACGACTTAAGGCTTACGACTTAAGGCTTACGACTTAAGGCATACGACTTAAGGCATACGACTTAAGGCTTACGACTTAAGGCTTTCGACTTAAGACTTACGACTTAAGACTTTCGACTTAAGACTTACGAACAATAATTCTACGATCCTTCGATCCGTAAAAATACGGGTCGTTACATATCATATCCTATCTTTTTGAACTACTTATTTATTCCTATTTCGGTGTGTATCTTTAAGACAATTGCAACTATTTCTTATGGTACGTAACTTTAAAACATTTGCTACTACTTCTTTGTACCCAGTGATGATTATGATGATTCTCTGATTTTCCTTCTCTTAATTCATATTTTAAATCTTCTATTTTTTGTCGATGTCAAAGGGGGAGAATTACATGATAAGTTTATATTGAAGGGGAGTTTATAGAAAGGGGGAGAATTACAGGGTAAGCTGATATTAAAAATGAGCTTATAGTAAGGGGGAGTAAATATAACTTTAATTCATGTTATATATATATATATATATATATATATATATATATATATAGTTGTCATCGTCAAAAAGGGGGAGAATGTTGGAACTTCGTATTTACGATATTTCGTAATTTTGACTATACCAACTATATAAGTCACTATATTATATACTAACTTGTTTTTACAGGAATCAATCAAAGGCCGGATTCAAATGAGCTTCAACTCTTAGTATGTATCGAGTCTGTGTCTAGAAGTAATAATATGTTAAAATCTCTCATGTATGATATATATTGCATTATCATCTCATCTATTTGCTTCAAGAGTAAAAAACCAAATTTTATGTTACATTCAGACATCTGAGTGCCCCATTTCAGACGTCTGAATCTGAAAGTATGAATATTGTATACTACAATATTCAGACGTCTGAAAGTTCAATTTCAGACGTCTGAATATGACTAAAAATTGCCTATTTGCTTTCTGTTTCAAATATCGTTGCATTTCAGAAGTCTGAATTTTTAATTTCAAACGTCTGAATATTTACAACGGCTTTTTTTTTGAAAAGGCATTTTCATTCATGAAAAGTTGCGACCTTTAATTCAACAGCTTTTGATGATAACTCTTCATGAACAATTACAACCATTTATTACCTATATAAACACATTAGAATCAAGTTTTAAATTCACCAATTCTATTGATTATTATTCTATTATTGAAATTCTTGATTCTAACTCATTTGTGCTAAAAATATCATTCAAATTCAAATTCTACTTTCTTAATCTTCACGCATTCATACATATATCATAAAGGAGAAAGATTATAGGAAGTTTGTACTATCAAGAGAGAAATTCGTGTTATTAAGAACACATTGTGTCAAATATACTTTTATATAAGTTGAAGTCCTCTTCGGTTGTTGAGGCGAAATCCTGTTCTGCTGCTCAGGTCCCTGGTTCGGCTTTTCAAGGGTTGTTGTAAACCTGTTCCTCCGGGTTAAGTGAGGTTTGTTGTTAGTGAAATTCCAGAAGGAGTCTGGGACTGGACGTAGAATGGGAAGTTTGAACCAGTATAAAAATTCCTGGTGTGCTTGTTTGATTTTTACTTATTTACATTGCTCTAGTATTTTAGTTTATTTCCGCACTAGTATAGTATAATTCCATATAGCACGATCCACGGTAACTTTTAATATCCTGTTGTTTATATTATATTGTTGTTGATGACATATGCCTGTTGCTATATTTTATATTATCTGTTATCACTCTGCATGTTCCCTGTTAGTATAGAGTTCACTATGGGTTGAAATGATACATACCGGAACGGACTATAGAATAGGAGAAAATCGTTATGGGTTGAAATGATAGACCCAAGTGATTTTCATTTGAAATGAATTTGGGATTGCGGGTCGAAAGGATATCTACCCGTATATATTTAAATTATGGATTGAAATAGTAAACATTTGTATTGCTTGACCATAGGATATGAAATTATATACAGACACCATTGGTCCAATATAAATGTTTTGAAAATAATTTCTATGGTTTTGGAAAGAAAAATATAGTTTTAATAAAGACTGATTCTTAGAATATTATATGTATAAAAATGAAAATTTTATGTATAGACCTAATAATAATATTTAATCTAATTAAGATTGATCTAATACACATAATATGTTTAAGGATTCGTTTAAATTTATATTTCAAAATAGATTTGGTAAAATTTTGAATAAGTTAAGGTTGAGAAGATAAAGTTGAATTAATTGGAAATGGTATTTAATTCGGAATTATATTCAATTAAATCGATTTGAAACTATTGAATTCGGGATTTAAGATATGATTTTATAACTTGGTTTTGGTAAAAGGGATTAAATTGATATTTTAAGTTTAAATAAATTTAAGGAAATATTCCGTAAAATGTAATCTAAGGCTATTTAAATGATATTGAACTTGTTAAGTGGTATTTCCTGACTAAATAATAATGAAGCTAAATCAAGATCTATATGAAACTGTTAGATTTAACTATGAAAATGTTGAATATTAAAGCTTTGAATATATCGAAGGTTTAAATGGTTATTGAGAACTGAATTGAATTAATGAATTGAGGTTTGAATAAATGGGAATTTGGAAGTTGAGTTGATTGGAATCAATTCGTGTAGTTGAGGAATTTCAAATACTTTACTTTATAAATTATTTAATATATATAATATTTTGGAAAATAGAAATATTTGAAAGGGAAATGATATTTTGGTTTTGAAGTATAAATTAATTTGAATGACCATGGTGTTATAGTGTATATTTCCACCTTGTAGATAGTTCTGCAGATCCTCTACGGATGGTTATCCCAAACATCCTTTGAGTTACTAATATTCCAGTTCACATTTAACTTGAGTTGGATTTATTGATATAAGAATGTTAATCCTGACTCGAGTGTTTTGTGTTTTGCTTTATGCTCGGGTCAGACTAAGTGATACAGCTTTTAAGACTCACCTTCGGAGTTTGGAGCTTCGTTTGGGGATTCAACTATCGGTTCCACTTTCAGCCCATCCAGTTGATTGGTTCAGAGAAGTCATCTTCTCGTACTAGGGACTTCACCGTATCAGAGATATTCTGTTGTATTTTATTTCTAACTTTGATGTTTATATAGTAGCTTCATGAACTACTATTTACCAATTCCGTTGCATTATATTACTCTATGTCTGTGATCTGTGATTATTTATTTACTGTTTATGCTAAGTATTGCCAAATTTTTATTTACAACGCGGTATTTTGAGCAATTCAAGTCCGACATGTGTGGATGCGAATGGTTGAAAATACCGGGTCGTTACAGTTAGTATCAGAGCTTTGCTCTAGGCAAACTTAGCATATATGGTAAATTTATTTACAGAATCACTTTCGTTCAAGCTTGAATCTCTTCCTGTTTGATTCGGTTTCCTTTGAATTTTAGAACATTCCCCATGGTTCCAAATCCATTCTTGTCTTTCCCTATTCGTGTCTTCCAAATTCTGGAGTATCCCATAGCTCCACTGAATGATTTGTAAAGGGGTGAAACTCCTTTACAGTAGCATCGATTCACCGAAGATATATATATATCCTCGGTTTAGATGCTGCTATCTCTGGTTATGCCGAATTCTATATCTGGCGATCGAATGTCGATTTGCCTTGGAATTCCGCATCGATCATATTCCTGAAGTCACGGTTGACCCGGTTAAGGTCGCCTGCGATTTATATCCATCTTCTATTTTGAAATTTAATTATCACATCTTCGTTTGAGCCTAGCTTCGAATCAGAATTCTATTTGATTAGAGTACCTCTAATTTGAATCTTTATCTTTATTTTGAAATCCATTCTTGAATCATTCTTTGAAAATCGAGTTTTGTTTGTATTTTGAAATTTTGAAGATTATATAAGAAATGGATTTATATAAAAATAATTTATAACTGAAGGGTTTTAATTTGTAATTCGAGAGATTGAATTCCGGTGTTTTGAAATTGGTTTTAATATTTTTGAAAATATATAATAATACGATTTAAAAGTATTTTCTGAATAAGAAGTGCTTCAAATGACTCAAACGAGTTCCAATGATTTCAAAGAAATTTCAAAGAAGCTTTCAAGAAAATAGATGTCCAGAACTCACTTATGTCGCTGGAAAATAATTTCGGTGATGAGTGCACGCATCATCGACATTGATTTTCAAGTTTCAGAGTGAGGGAGAGGCCAATTTAATAGCTTCGCCATGCGAATGATTTTGTGAAACCAATTTTGATTTCAAATTCTGAAGTATAATTTGATATTTAAAAGATATATGTATATATATTTGAAACGATTTGAAGTAAGCCGGTGTTCAGTCCTCGAATTTAGAGACCATAGAAAGTCCAATTTGTACGGTGATCATAAGTGGATCATTATGTGGATGGAGGACCCTCCTTAGTTCCTCAGGAGTGATGGTAAAAATATGCATTTGGATTTGAAATCGTGGGTTCTTGAGTGGCATTTCTTCTTCGATAGAGAAAATCCCTTCCTTTGCTTCCCTAACATAACGAGTCCTGGCTCCTTTCTATTTGCAGTTAAATGTAGGCCTCCGTAGTTTACATTAATTAGGTTTAGAGGTGGAATGAAGTTAGCTGAATATAATCCCTTCCTGACTCTTAGCTTCTTTTCTTTCACAATCTTGGGATACTTGGGGCAGTTTCTTTTCCAGTATCCTTAATTGTGACAGTGATGACATTCTCCCTTGTCATTAGAAGCTTTCTTTTCTTTCTCACTTTTCTTCTTACCTTCTCTCATTCGCTTCTTTGAACTATTCGAAGATGACGCCCTACCTTTAACTACTAGCATAGTCGACCGATCCTTAGATTGTGACTCAGCCAACCTCAACATATTGAGGAGCTTTGAGAGATTCACATTTAGATTATTCATATTATAGTTCAGTATAAACGGTTCATACTGAAAGATCAATGAACCAAGGATTAGGTCAACCTATAACTCATTTCTTATAGTCACGTCTAATGATGCAAGCTTATCGATAGAACCCTTCATCGTCAGCACGTAATCGTCCACCTTCAATCCCTTTTGCATTTTGGTGTTGAACTATTTTTTATTATTTTCATACCTTATGGAATAAGACTACTCACCAAATAGTGCCTTAAGACTATCAAAAATCTCACGAGCAGACATTGATTCGTATTGCCATGGCAACTGTTTCGCTAGAGTAAACAACACGAATACTAAGGCGATTTCGAGGTTAGAAACCATCTTACTATAAGAAACATGCAAGTCTTCATGATCGCCATCAGTGGGTCTTATCGGCGGAGCACAAGTTACAGACAACCAAACCAGCGCGTATGTTAGAGATATCTTTATAGCTTATAGCCAATCGACATAGTTTTTTGGTCTGGTTAATTGATCGCATTCATAAAAAGTCTTGGATTTGACTTTTTGTATATGTTTAATGGGCAAATTATTAGGACAATAACATAGCAGATATTCTTATAATATTAGTAAGATTAAACTTTACGTTTCATTTTATTATAAATCTTCTATTAGAGTTCTATGTTTCGCCAAAATCTAAGTTGAAATATGGAAGTCTTTTGACTTCACTAGTGGGTGTTAGACTCGTATGTTTGACCTTGAGGAAAGCTCAAAAATGATACTTTCATATACGATGGATAACTCTTGTCGCTTGTATCGTATACAACTCCTAACATGCGCTACTCTATCCTAATCCTGCCTTTACCTTGAGGAAAACTCAACACACAAAGTAGGATTATTCACTCGGACCTACCATTTTGCGATGGCCTAAGTATAATGCACTAACCTTAGCAAAGCTCGACAAAAAGATGTGCAGTTAGCTTACCTCGTCTATTCAATATATTAATAGTACTACACATAATATCCCTAGCTTGAGGAAAGCTCAACAACTAAGAAGTATGCAAGTAATCTATTAATATATAAATGTTAGAGGACTATATTATAGTAAAGATTCATAATCTTTAATATTATATCAAGTGATATTAACATATAGAATAATGTAATTCTCATGGATTACTCTCGTGATTCAAGTGTTGGACACATCGAAAATCACGGTATACGTACATTTATGTATGTATTTATCCATTAAGTCTGTTTAGGTTTCTTTAATGTTCCACCTATAGTTTATACATTTATATTATATGAGTTTTATTATTATATAACTTTTATATTTTAAATTACTTATATAATAGTCTTGTGTATACCTTTATATCAATTATAACTTATTTAATTAATTTTAATTAGTTAGCATTTCAATTAATTTTATATTAATAAAATATAACAATTATATTAAATATAAATACTATAATTGTTATAGTATTATATATATCATATATAAATGTATATGTGTGTGTACGTATTTTAATTTAATTAATTTGTTAAACTAAACAATTTTAATTAAATTATATTAATTTCAAACAATCGTTTCATATACGTATATGTATACTTATGATATTTTAAACATTTTAAAAGATCATAACATATATCAAAATATATAATACATGAATAAACATTTTCTTTAGTTAACTTATTTAATAATTTTATTATTTTATTAATCTTATTAATAATTTCAATTTCAAAATTAGTTTGTATTAATTTTCACAAATTAAAAAAATATTATGCTATCACTTTTATAATATATGTATAACTTATTTTAAATTTAACTTTTAAATTTGAAATCTTATATATTTTCTAATTTTCAACCAGTTTTGAATAGCCCAAGTCCAATTCAAATTGGGCCTTTTCTATTAGGCGACCTTTGGGCTTACAAACTTGTTCTGATTAGGTTGGTAGCTAAGTAGCACAGTATACTCGATTATCCACACTCAATTCTTCGACGCTACTTTTTCGAACACTCTACTATCTAGGTTGTGCATTTAATTAGTTAATCTTAACATGACTAATTTAGACAGCATCGGCTATTGGGCTCTGATACCATTGTGGCAACTAGGTTAGCCCACAGTAGAAGAAATAGGTGAATTTCAAAAAAAAAAATCATTTGGATCTTTATTGGGCATATGTAGTCTAAATCCATTTAGAACATTTCTAATTTTCTTTTAAATAAAATGAATGTTTTATTTAAATTTATAAACAATGTTTTATTATACATATAATTGTATTATATGTTATATATGTATTATATACACATATGTGTGCACACGCAAATGTAACAAAATAATGTGTACATGGTTTACGTGCTTATGTATAAATGTTAGAATTCACGCTGCAACGGACATGTTACGCCCTCTTTTGTAACGACCCGTATTTTTAACTACTTTAAATTATGGAATTTGGTATAATTATTGAATAAAAATGGTTAAAAGTAAAAATTTAATGATTTTGAATGTAAATTATTGGATATGAACTTGAATAAAATTTTGAAATAAACAAATTTCGAAGATTCAATAATAATGAGTATTAAAATGAAAAACTATATATTAACTGGGTTTATAATCAATAACTGAAGTTGAATAATAATTTGAATTATTTAAATAGAAATAAAATGATTTTGACAACTAAAATTTATTTGGAACCTAATGATTTATTTATATTGATTTATAGGATAATTACATTGTTTAAATTCAATATTGGAAATTATTGGAATAATTGAATTATGAATTTAATATGATTGAAAATGATGTTGGAAGTTGATTTAAAATTTATTTAAACAACAATAAAGATTGTTAACATTTAAAATTGGATTTAAAATTGAATAATTAGAAGTTAAAATTTCATATTATAATTAACGAGTAATAATAAATTTCGAGGGCACAGTCTCAGAATTCGACAAATCTGTTCCATTTGATCTGTAATAGCATATTATTATCGGATTTCAAAATCCATAATGTTTGGAGTTACCGTTTGATCGTGCGGGATAGAAACGTGCTAAAATTAGTTTCGAAAATTCAATATAATAATTAAGTCCAAAAAAGCTATCTTCTCCATACATTAGGCTCTGAACCATGTTCCATTGTGTTCGAAATAAGGGTAAAACATTATAAATGCCAAGCGCATGCTACGTTTGGAATTCATCGAGAAAAGTACATAAATAGTGAAAATATTAATAAAAATATGTATATCTATATATATACGCATGTATTCTCCCATCAGAAAACCCTAGCTGCTTTAATAAAATTTAATGGCCGATATCACATGATCTACACTTCCCAAATTCTCCTCATCCAAGCAACATCAGGCCAAGGCTTCGAATGAGAAATCGTAGAGCACCTCAAGATCTTCAATATCAACGGTGGTGACCTGAAATGGAGCGGCGTGGTGACCAGAATCTATGTCTGTTCGTGCCTAGGTCATGCGTGATTTTCGAGGCGAATACGAGCCCGAGCTCATCGAGCCTGCTGGCGTGGGTGCGTGGTGGCTAGAGCTAGCGATGGTGGTCGTTGATCATTGTGGAGGTCGCGGCGTCAAGTTGTTCGCGTGCAATTATGGGTTCGCATATGTCAGGGTACGAATGAAGAAGATGCAAAAAGTGTGCGGCCTGATTTCGAACCGAGAGAGTGGGCGGTACAGATATTTAGGTTATGATATATAAAAGAAATTGTAAATTATTTATATTATAAATATTCAAATCTTTAAATTTGTATATCTTTCACATAAGAGGTAGAAATTGAGCAAAACAAGTAGCGATGGAATCGTGGCGACGGTACTACGTTCAACGACTGATTTGGATTTGATTAGAGCTAACTAAAATTTTGGTTTAAATCGAACGTCATTCGATTTGATTTAAAATTGAAAACTTTAGGTGGGTGACTTATAACAGTCACAAGTACTAGAATATTTTTATGCTAGTTAAATTCGAAATTATGAAGTCATATAAATTTATTTATCATTGCTGATAAATTTAACTATCATTCGAATTAACTATTAAAAATTAAAATTGATGGTTAAATTTGAAATTCGAATTTAATTGCCAGTAAATTATCTGATATTGATAACTATGAAATTGTTGTGAATTATTGGCTGATTTGGATGTTGATTATGATGGATCCTTGTGACACCCCACCTATATACTCACGCTAGCCAAGAACACTACGGAGTAATGCTGTCGACTAGCACGGAGAATAAGGCTGTTGAGGAGCGACCATCTGTATAATTGCTTTCCGCGAGTACCGATATGCCAGATAAAAATATAACTTTTTATCTCAAGAGGAAATCCGACATACCGACACAAACTCAAAGCTACTACACAGTGGCTATGAAGGTCTTCGGAAACAAATATAGAAATAAACATAACACAAATCAGTCACAGACAATTCATATCACAAAGGCGGAAATAGATATGAATATTACACTAACACATGAAAGTGTATATCAAAGTAGTGGTCAAAAAGACCCACAATAATACGAAAGAATAGCAACACGTGCTATACAAAAGAATACATCTATGAGTCTAAATCTCAAGTGTATACAACAAAATAAACTACTAATCTAAGTAGTTAGCCAAAAGTCAGAGTAATGATCCTGGATGAGAAGTCAAGCAGAAGCACCTGTAACATCTCGGTCTGACCCGAGTATTATTTAATAAGAAAATAATAAACGGATCAGTCTAGCTATAAATATCAGATGAAATGATATAGAATAAGAAATATGACTAAATGTATAATAATCACAATGCCAAGCTGTGATATATAAGTAATTGAAAAATCAATAAGAGATTCATCAATATCGCAAAGATCTACTCAAGATAAAAAGGAATGTCATACTCCTAATTTCATTCACCAAGCCACAATAATTGATAAATCAAATCAATAAAAATCACGAAAATAGGTGAAGCATAAATTCCAGAATTCAACACACGAAATCCAGAAATCACAAGAATAGGTGAAGGATAAAATTTCCAGAAATCAACAAACGAAATCCAGAAGTAATAAAAAGGGAAAGAGGCCTATCACATGACGGTCCGGAGACCATGGGGAGCTACCCCATTTGTATGAGTCGAAATCACACAGATGAGGTCTAGACTAACCAAAAAGCAAAAAGGTATATGTGAGTCGAAATCACACAAATGGTGTCTAGTCTAACCTCGCAGACAAAAAAGATATGCGTGAGTCGAAATCACACAAATGGTGTCTAGGCTAACCAAAAAGCAAAAAGTTATGTGTGAGTCGAAATCACAAAAATGGTGTCTAGCCTAACCTTGCAAACAAAAAGATATGTGTGAGTCGAAATCACACAAATGGTGTCTAGGCTAACCAAAAAGCAAAAAGGTATGTGTGAGTCGAAATCACACAAATGGTGTCTAGCCTAACCTTGCAAACAAAAAGATATGTGTGAGTCGAAATCACACAAATGGTGTCTAGGCTAACCAAAAAGCAAAAAGGTATGTGTGAGTCGAAATCACACAAATGGTGTCTAGGCTAACCAAAAAGCAAAAAGGTATGTGTGAGTCGAAATCACACAAATGGTGTCTAGCCTAAACTTGCAAACAAAAAGATATGTGTGAGTCGAAATCACACAAATGGTGTCTAGGCTAACCAAAAAGCAAAAGGGTATGTGTGAGTCGAAATCACACAAATGGTGTCTAGCCTAACCTTGCAGTCAAAGAGACATCGCACAATTGCTAGTCTAAATCATAAAATGATCGTCATGATCTAAGAGAAGTGTAAATTACAGTAAGCTAGTAAATATATGAGCTTAGCTTCATGTCCCATAACCACTAGCTTAACTTAAATATTTACAAACAAATTGTAGATCTCCACTAGAAAATTGTCACAAGAGTTTCAACCGAACAAGTCCAAGAATTAACCGACAAAGTAAACGCAAGCGTTTCATACCACACGTTTTACTAAGCCGTTTAATTAGATTTCTCATACGAGTGAGGTAAAGGCTTCTATACACTAATAGATTGGAAAACGGTTTAAGAAAACGAGCTTTGTAATAAAATAGTGTGGAAATCATTTGAAGAAAGAGTTTTGATATTTACTACTAGTATAGAAAACCTTTATATTTTTAAAGTGACAAATCACAAAGAAGATTGTAGGAACAATCAATTACTAAAATTCACATTTGAAGACGTGAATAGAATCCAAAGAAATCGATACTGAATCCATCGAAATGGATATTTCAAAAATCCCCGAAGAAAATAAGTCATCAAAGTCACTAACAAATGATAACAACAAATAGGGAAATAACACAAATCGATTAGAGTTGGAAATTCAGACAACTAGGAAAAATAGGCATAGTTGGCAAATAGCAGCAGGTCGGTCGACCGGACTCCCTGAGTCGGTTGACCAAACCAAAAGCAGAAGTGCACGGGGTAGCAGGTCGGTCGACCAGACCCTGAGCTCGGTCGACCGAGCCCTGTAGCCTGCACTTCCAAACAGAGGCAGGAAGTGCCCGTTCTACAGGTCGGTCGGCCGGCCCAGGGGCTCGGTCGGCCGAACCTGTTGCTGGCACTCCCATGCCCTATTTCAAATGAGGTGCAAATCTCGATCAATTTGCAATCGCACGAGCAACGGCGCTAAGGGTTTATGTCAATCGACTACCCGGCCCTATAAGCTCTTCGATGCACAATCAAAAACACATTCAAACATCAAAGTTAGGATTTTTAAAGATTTGAACCCAAAACACTAAAAATTGGAATATTCACCAAATCAATCCAAACCAAAAGCAATTGCACACAAATAAGTGGTAGGAATTCATACCTAACAATCGAAGATAAATATAAGCATAGATGTGAGATAAAAATCTCACCTTTGAACCCAAACAAATGAAGATGAAGCTTGAAAGCAAAGGAGAATCAACCACTCTTCAAATCCAACTCAAGAAGCTGATTCTAAGCTAAAAAGAGAAACCTTTTCCAAACTAGGTTTAGGAATTTTCTGAAATCAAAGAGAGAATGAGTTGGAGAAGAAAAAGGAGATGCTTACTAATGGGTTCTCTTTGATTTTGGAGTAAGAACTTGAGCTAGCAAGAGGAACTAGGGCTTGGAGTTTCTAATTCCCATTCTCTTCCACCATTTTTGCTTGAGCTTGAGTGTTTTAATTAAAGAGGAGAAGTTATGAAGAGAAGGGGTTGGGCTGAGCTAATAAGGGTGCAGTCCAAACCAAAGTCATAAGCGGGAAAAAGTAGCAAAAATCAACTTTCTCCAAACATATCTAAGCTTATACTCAAAAAGGTCGCAAACGTTATTTTGAACTCAATGGGGGTGGTCTCGAGTCCCAATTCGACTGTTTGCAAAAAGTAGCTTTTCGGACCAAAATCCGACGAACGATAAAATATTTAAATAAAATATTTAAATATAAAATCGATAAATATGCGGGTTGTTACAGACTCCCCTCCTTAAAGAAATTGCGTCCTCGTAATACTTAAGAAGAAAATAAGAAGTAACAACCGTAGAAGCATATCAACACAAAAGAAAATTGAAATAAGAAGTTCACCATAAAGAGCATGAAAGAGTAAGCCTGAATGGGATCGCTCGATGAATTCTCTAGATTCCCAAGAAGCAATCCTTAGGATTTGGGAACCATTGAACTCTCACAAGAAGGACATCTTTATTCCGAAGGCGATCAACCTCTGAAGTAATGATGCGAATGGAATGTTGCTCATAAATCAAATCTGGTGAAACTTCAATTTCATCAATAACACCAGCTCGAGAATAAAAATAGGAAACCTAAAAGCATTTCCATAGTTAAAAGACGCAGAAAACGTCAAGAATAACAGAAAATTGAGCCAGTGCAATGACGTAGTACAAAAACGGTACGCCCGAGAAACTAGAAACTCAAATAATTTGGGACATCAGCGTAGTACAAAAACGGTACGCCCAATGAACCAAAGCCCGAATAATTTTGGAACACCGACGTAGTATAAAAACGGTACGTCCAATGAACCAATAAACCGGAACAACAATGTAGTATAATAATGGTACATCCATTGATCCAGATAAGACGGAACATCGATGTAGTATAATAATAGTACATCCGATGAACCGAACACCATAAAAGAACATCGGACGCAAGTCCATAAAAAGAAATGAGATGAAACTCAATAAAACAAAGTACATCAAAACGTTCGATGAGCTTGATAAAGAGATAATTCCCTTCAGACATCATCAAAGAATCAACCACTTGTTGCCTACGACAAAGTGCATTGGCAACACGATTTCCCTTCCGGGAATAAAAAGAATATCAAGGTCATAAGATGCTAGGAACTCGAGTCAACATGAAGTTCCTTATGAGAGATAAATATTCCCAAGATGTATGATCGAGGTGGAGAACAAATTTCTAATCCAAAAATGGTGATGCCAAGTTTTTTTAAAAGTAAAAACAATAGCCACGAGCACTAGATCATGAGTGGTATATCTAGTCTCGATAGGCTATAATGATTTAGAAGCACAAGTGATAGCACGTTCTCCTTTGCAAGAGAATGGCATCCAAACCAATACGACTAGTATCGGTACAAATAGCAAAGTCTTGGTTCCCCTCCAGGAATCACAAGAATAAGAGTATCGAAAGAAAGAACTTCTTTTAAATAATTCTCTTTCCCAAAAAGCTAAAACTTTCAAAATCTCAATTATCTCAATGTAAAAATATTTCTAGAAAAATTTACATTTTACAAGTCAGTATATCGTGTCTGATTGTCTCATCAAAGCGTTTAGGAGATTCTTATCGATAACGTTGATCAAGCGCATCGACCAGAATTCTTAACACACTAAATGGGCAATACAATCACAAAATCATCTTCTATATAGTAAACATGTTTCTTAAAAACTTTTAAGAATATTCTTTGCTTGTTTAAGAGCAAATCAAATTGTACTTATAAATAAATCTTATGAAAAAGATTTGCAAAAATTTTAAATTTCTATTTTCATCCAAAATCAATAAATACAAAAATGAGGTTATCGAGATATTCATAAAATACTCGATTTATCAAATGGATGAAATAAGATGGGCAAACTGAATGACATAATAAGTCATTCATAAGAATCATAACGAGCGCGGAGTGCGTAAGTGGAATGCTAACTCCCACGACTCGTAGCCAAATGAAAATCGGTGGCAAGGTCGAACTAGAAAGACCTTAACACCACACAAAAGATTTCTTAGGTGATAATCCTAAGACAAACTCAAAAATACCGGAAAATTTCTCAAACTACATGAATGAGAGAAATAACACTTTCCTTATAAGTGGGCTTAAGGAATAAAATGATGCCATCAAGTTGGAATCAAAATCATAAAGGAAAAATAGAAATCTGCTTAACAGATTGAAAATGTCAAAGATGAATAGTCCACATGGGACAAAGGATATGGCCTCATAATAATTAAGCCAATCCTTACAAAAGTAAATTCCGAAGCCTAAGTTAAAATATCGGCTCGGAAAGATAAATCACATAAAATAATTTCGACATCAAATAAAAGCGAATTGAGTGTTGCAGATCTACCATCCGGATTCACAATCCTCAAAGAAGTCATCAAGCCCAAAATATTTTCAAAGAAAAAGAATCGACAAGTTCTTTTGATATAAAAATAATGAGATGAAACCCATATCAAAAAGAACTCAAGTAAGAAGATCAAGAAATTAAACAATGCCATCAAGGATTGAGTGAAAATACCTTGACCGAGAGAAGAGTTTATAGGGGCTTGCACAATATTTAGCTTTCTCATGTCCTTGTTCAAAAGTTTGGGACACGCAGATAAAAGATGACCCGGTTTCTTGCAATAGCGACAAGAATGGGGTTTTGGACACATATTCGCGTAGTGTTCCTTAGAATTACAATTGTAGCATCCTCCACGATTAGGGATTGGAGTCTTTGCTACAAAAGTAGTTTGCTTCACTCTCTTATTGGGATTAAGGCTCTTGAACTTAATATGCCTCTTCTTGGAAGTCCCAATATCACAAACACTTCCTTTACCAACCTCTCCATGAAGAAGAGTAACATCCACAAGCTGATTGAAAGAAACTTAAAGTTTCAAAGGTAGAACCATTTCGGGGTTCTTACTCAAAGCATAGATAAACTCTTGATTCTTTACAAGATCCAAAAGTTGTTGAGCAGACATGAATACTCCATACTGAGGAGTAGCACTAGATTGACCGGCGCTGGGACGGCCTGGTCTAACCATTTCTCTTCTTTAAGAAAGAAAGAAAGAAGAGGAAAAAGTTATTCTCAAAGTAAATTTCAATCAAACTTGATTGATAAAACAAGGAATCATAAAGAAAATAGGATGAATCGGTACGAAGACTCGAATTAAATCCTAAAGCACGGCTCCTAAGATGGACTTAGGACGATGATCCTTGTTATAATATTCCATATTGTTCCGAAGTTTGGCTCTAATACCAAGCTGTGACGCCCCACCTCTATACCCACACTAGCCAAGAACACTACGTAGTAATGCTGTCGACTAGCACGGAGAATAAAGCTGTTGAGGAGCGACCATCTGTATAATTGCTTTGTGCGAGTACCGATATGCCAGATAAAAATATAACTTTTTATCTCAAGAGGAAATCCGACATACCGACACAAACTCAAAGCTACTACACAGTGGCTATGAAGGTCTTCGAAAACAAATATAGAAATAAACATAACACAAATCAGTCACAGACAATTCATATCACAAAGGCGGAAATAGATATGAATATTACACTAACACATGAAAGTGTATATCAGAGTAGTGGTCAAAAAGACCCACAATAATACAAAAGAATAGCAACACGTGCTATACAAAAGAATACATCTATGAGTCTAAATCTCAAGTGTATACAACAAAATAAACTACTAATCTACTTAGTTAGCCAAAAGTCAGAGTAATGATCCTGGATGAGAAGTCAAGCAGAAGCACCTGTAACATCTCGGTCTGACCCGAGTATTATTTAATAAGAAAATAATAAACGGATCAGTCTAGCTATAAATATCAGATGAAATGATATAGAATAAGAAATATGACTAAACGTATAATAATCACAATGCCAAGCTGTGATATATAAGTAATTGAAAAATCAATAAGAGATTAATCAATATCGCAAAGATCTACTCAAGATAAAAAGGAATGTCATACTCCTAATTTCATTCACCAAGCCACAATAATTGATAAATCAAATCAATAAAAATCACGAAAATAGGTGAAGCATAAATTCCAGAATTCAACACACGAAATCCAGAAATCACAAGAATAGGTGAAGGATAAAATTTCCAGAAATCAACACACGAAATCCAGAAGTAATAAAAAGGGAAAGAGGCCTATCACATGACGGTCCGGAGACCATGGGGAGCTACCCCATATGTGTGAGTCGAAATCACACAGATGAGGTCTAGACTAACCAAAAAGCAAAAAGGTATATGTGAGTCGAAATCACACAAATGGTGTCTAGTCTAACCTCGCAGACAGAAAAGATATGCGTGAGTCGAAATCACACAAATGGTGTCTAGGCTAACCAAAAAGCAAAAAGGTATGTGTGAGTCGAAATCACACAAATGGTGTCTAGCCTAACCTTGCAAACAAAAAGATATGTGTGAGTCGAAATCACATAAATGGTGTCTAGGCTAACCAAAAAGCAAAAAGGTATGTGTGAGTCGAAATCACAAAAATGGTGTCTAGCCTAACCTTGCAAACAAAAAGATATGTGTGAGTTGAAATCACACAAATGGTGTCTAGGCTAACCAAAAAGCAAAAAGGTATGTGTGAGTCGAAATCACACAAATGGTGTCTAGGCTAACCAAAAAGCAAAAAGGTATGTGTGAGTCGAAATCACACAAATGGTGTCTAGCCTAACCTTGCAAACAAAAAGATATGTGTGAGTCGAAATCACACAAATGGTGTCTATGCTAACCAAAAAGCAAAAAGGTATGTGTGAGTCGAAATCACACAAATGGTGTCTAGCCTAACCTTGCAGTCAAAGAGACATCGCACAATTGCTAGTCTAAATCATAAAATGATCGTCATGATCTAAGAGAAGTGTAAATTACAGTAAGCTAGTAAATATATGAGCTTAGCTTCATGTCCCATAACCACTAGCTTAACTTAAATATTTACGAACAAATTGTAGATCTCCACTAGAAAATTGTCACAAGAGTTTCAACCGAACAAGTCCAAGAATTAACCGACGAAGTAAACGCAAGCGTTTCATACCACTCGTTTTACTAAGCCGTTTAATTAGATTTCTCATACGAGTGAGGTAAAGGCTTGTATACACTAATAGATTGGAAAACGGTTTAAGAAAACGAGCTTTGTAATAAAATAGTGTGGAAATCATTTGAAGAAAGAGTTTTGATATTTACTACTAGTATAGAAAACCTTTATATTTTTAAAGTGACAAATCACAAAGAAGATTGTAGGAACAATCAATTACTAAAATTCACATTTGAAGACGTGAATAGAATCCAAAGAAATCGATACTGAATCCATCGAAATGGATATTTCAAAAATCCTCGAAGAAAATAAGTCATCAAAGTCACTAACAAATGATAACAACAAACAGGGAAATAACACAAATCGATTGGAGTTGGAAATTCAGACAACTAGGAAAAATAGGCATAGTTGGCAAATAGCAGCAGGTCGGTCGACCAGACTCCCTGAGTCGGTTGACCGAACCAAAAACAGAAGTGCACGGGGTAGCAGGTCGGTCGACCGGACCCTGAGCTCGGTCGACCGAGCCCTGTAGCCTGCACTTCCAAACAGAGGCAGGAAGTGCCCGTTCTACAGGTCGGTCGGCCGGCCCAGGGGCTCGATTGGCCGAACCTGTTGCTGGCACTCCCATGCCCTATTTCAAATGAGGTGCAAATCTCGATCAATTTGCAATCGCACGAGCAACGGCGCTAAGGGTTTATGCCAATCGACTACCCGGCCCTATAAGCTCTTCGATGCACAATCAAAAACACATTCAAACATCAAAGTTAGGATTTTTAAAGATTTGAACCCAAAACATTAAAAATTGGAATATTCACCAAATCAATCCAAACCAAAAGCAATTGCACACGAATAAGTGGTAGGAATTCATACCTAACAATCAAAGATAAATATAAGCATAGATGTGAGATAAAAATCTCACCTTTGAACCCAAACAAAAGAAGATGAAGCTTGAAAGCAAAGGAGAATCAACCACTCTTCAAATCCAACTCAAGAAGCTTGATTCTAAGCTAAAAAGAGAAACATTTTCCAAACTAGGTTTAGGAATTTTCTGAAATTAAAGAGAGAATGAGTTGGAGAAGAAGAAGGAGATGCTTACTAATGGGTTCTCTTTGATTTTGGAGCAAGAACTTGAGCTAGCAAGAGGAACTAGGGCTTGGAGTTTCTAATTCCCATTCTCTTCCACCATTTTTGCTTGAGCTTGAGTGTTTTAATTAAAGAGGAGAAGTTATGAAGAGAAGGGGTTGGGCTGAGCTAATAAGGGTGCAGTCCAAACCAAAGTCATAAGCGGGAAAAAGTAGCAAAAATTAACTTTCTCCAAACATATCGAAGCTTATACTCAAAAAGGTCGCAAACGTTATTTTGAACTCAATGGGGGTGGTCTCGAGTCCCAATTCGATTGTTTGCAAAAAGTAGCTTTTCGGACCAAAATCCGACGAACGATAAAATATTTAAATATAAAATCGATAAATATGCGGGTTGTTACAATCCTATTGTTTAATGTTTTGGATGATTTGTATGTTCATTTATTTTGATATATCCTGTTATCATTCTATGTAATAGAATTGTCCCATGAGCACATGGGCTGTTTATATTATTGTAAACGAAAAGCATGGGCATTTTCCGAATTTCAAAAAGACACCGAGTTAATTAGTTCAACGAATTTTCTTTATTAGTAGTAGAGATTATTTACAGTATATAAAACTGTAAATTGAAGTATTTCAAATAAATTAAGAAATATGTTAAAATGATATATACGTATGACACTATGATTTGGGTTGAAATGATATATATCCATCCTTGAAATTAAATTGAAATAATTGATTACTTGGCCATAGGATAGAAAATTATATAAAAATATCGGATTCGTTAAATTATATGATTTTATAATTTTTGATTCTAAATTTATTTAAATAATTCAATTTTAAAAAAATGAAAATCGAATTTATGGAAATCTAACTATTTTGAAATTGAGCTTGGAATTGAATTATATTAGAGGATTTGGATTTCAAACTAGGTATTGGAAGTAAATTGATTTAAATGTTTTGATTCGATGTTTTGAAAATCGAACTCGAAATTGATAAAAATCGAAATGGTTAAAAATTTGAAATTGAAATTATTTGGAATTTTAATTGAAATTAATTTTAAATGGGAATTGAAATTAATTTTAAATTGACATCAAAATTAATTTGGAATCGAAGTAAAAATTCGACTTGAAATCGGAATTCAATCGATTAAATCGAAATAGAAATTTAAAAGTGATTTGAATTAGAAAAAATATTTAGAAATTGGATCAGTTTGACTTAAACTATTTTCAAATAAATTGTTTTGATATAAACTATTTAAATCAACCTTTTTAAATATTCAAATTATTTTAAATTTTCCTTACGATTTTGCTATACAAACCATTTTAATACCTAAACTATTTTATATAAAACTATTTTAACCTTTTAAACTATTAATTATTTAAACTATTTTAAAATTATTTAAAATATTTTAAAAAAATTCAAATTGGTCAAAGGGGTGAAATGTTTATAATTAAATCTTGGATTCAAGTGTGAATTGGGTTAAAATGAAGTTATAACCTAAATTGAAATTCGAAACAATTTTGGAAGCGAAATCGAAATATTGAGGCGTAAATGTTTTTAAAGTGAAATGGTATATTTTGAGTAAATATGATGATTTCGAAATGGATTTGACTTTTGAAGTGAACATGAAATTTTGATATTAAGTATGAACTATTTTTGAAATGTAAAAGCACTAACCGATGTGTAAAACGACGTTTGGTTATTAAAGAGACCGAGGCCGAATATGGGCATACTCTTTATCGGTATCGGAACCACTTCGAAAACTCTTTTCGTCGAGTGATGATCCAGACGAAGTGGTTAGATTTGGCGTCATTTGATGGATTTGAAGAAAGAGAACGATGATGGATTAGCCTGGCACTTGTGCCAATTCAGGAGCCGTACCGGTCAAGTGGGCTAGCTATCCCGAGCGGACACACTTCTTCGTATTACCATTATTTACATTGTAATTGATTAGTGTGCACCCTCAGATTTTGGAAGTGTCGAACGCGGTGGGCAATCATGGCTATGATGTGTTACCACCAACCAGGAAGGGTAAACTGGTAGTATCCTACCTTGGGCATCGCCTCACGTGCCTTGTCACACTTTTATCCCTATATGAGACCACTTTGATTTTGTTTTAGTGTTGTCGTATCATAGCGCATCCCCATCCATCGACGGTTTACTGGTGTTTTATATGCAAACTGTACGACAATGCTTAAAAATGCGTTAAGGTGGATTGATGTGAAGCCTTAATGCTAAGAAAAATATTTATTTTATTAACTAGACATTATATATATAGCGTATTCTACTATATATGAATATTTTGATGGATCCTTAAGAGATGGAAAATCCCATAACCTCTCTTGAGTTATTACATGCACATTATACACTGGATAGGAGATGTGAAACCCCATAAACATCTCTGACGTTATTACACTTATGTTATATGCGATATTGATTTGACTTACATATGGATATTTTAGTCCTTACTCGAGTGTTTTGTCATTTCATTACGCTCGGGTCAGCCCTGAGTTTTTCAGCGCATTGTAGATTATTCTGGAGGACGAAGACGAAGATTTGGTATATTATTACTATTATTATCACTACATCACATTGTCTGTTGCATTACTTTATTTATTCCTGATGTGCCCATAACTCTGATAAATGTTGTATAAATTATAATCAGATGTATAATATAAATAGATTCATGAACTGTTTATTTGATTATTATTATTATTATTTTTCCACTGCGAAATTTTGTGTTTTTTTTCTTCTTCTTTTCTTATTTTTCTTAACCTCATTGATTATCTATGTTTCAGATTGTTTAAGTCGGACATGTGTGGATTATTGTCGATTTAAACCTTCCGAAATGTGGGTCGTCACAGTTGGTATCAAAGCTGAAGGTTAAGCGAGAACCTTAGCTTTATGGGGTTTGACTCATTAGAGATAGGATCAGTAGTACCCTAGAATGATTTGAGTGTATATTTATCAACGCGTATTTGTTAGTGAATATAAAATTGTTTTATGTTGTGTTGGTTGATTTGTTGAGTGGCTTATGGATTCAAGTCAATCTGACTAATTAACGTTATTGACAGGGATCACTAAACACTTAAATAGAGTAATTTGACATAGTATTGTTTTGAAAATTATGTAAATGAAATAATTTTTCCCCGATTATATTTTATATATAAAGTAATCATTTTCAAAAATTATCATGGTATATACAATGTGTTGGGTTGTTAGGAATGATAATATTGATTTTTATCATTAATTGGTTGTTGTGCCTTAATAAAGGATGTTCATTATAAAATAAGCAATGATAAAACATTTGTAAAATGTTTTAAGGAAGTGAAATTTTGTAGGTACAATTTATAAATGTGACTTATAAATTAATGGGGTTTTTAGGCTCAGGGAAAAATTTGGAGAAATTTTTTGTTTCGGGGACAAGAAGTTTGCTTTTTAGGCTGAAAGATAATTTTTTGTGTAAATCACAGAATGATAATTGCTACTATCATTTTATGTTTACACTATAATGTGCCCTTCAAACTAAAAATACAAACTTACCATCCCATACGCTAAATTATTTGCAACTTCTTCTCCATGTCTATTTTCCTGTAAATTAAAATGGACTTAAATTGAGAAGTTTTGAATCTAAGACACGAAAATTTTGAAAATTGTTTTCAAAGTTTTGGAAAAATATAGTGATATTAGTTGAAAAATATTTATGGAAAATATTTTTAAAAAAGATTTTAAAAAAGAATGAGTTAAGTACTCCCCTCTACTGTTGCTAGAAAATAATTTCAATGATGACTACGTAGCATCATCGACATTCTTGTCAAGTCTGAAAGTGGGGGAGATTTCTGAGAAGCTTTGCTACGAAATTATTTTGGTAAATGAATTTTGGTTTAAACTCCAAAAGCATGATTTGATATATAGAAGATATAAGTATACATATTTATTTCAAATAATTTGAGATGAACCCGGTACTTAA
Source organism: Allium cepa (assembly GCA_030765085.1). Classification (NCBI taxonomy): domain Eukaryota; kingdom Viridiplantae; phylum Streptophyta; class Magnoliopsida; order Asparagales; family Amaryllidaceae; genus Allium; species Allium cepa. The sequence goes on from CM060938.1 coordinate 229,098,572, forward strand.
AATTTTAAGTTCTGTTAATTAGTAATCTTCAAATTACTTGAGTGAAATGAAATATTTGAATAACCAAAACTTATAAAATAAGAGGATTTAGAAATCTAAGCTAAATGTTTTAAGAAACTTTAGAGTTAAAGTTTGCAACTCTTAAATTGAAAGAAAAGAAAATTTAAACAAGTTAAAATGGTGAACATTTTAATTAAGTAAAATGAATCAGATTAATTTGTGTAATACCAAATTGCATTCTAATAACATATAATAAGACTTACCAAATGTTAATAGGCAAAATGATGACTTGGATATGTAATGGAATATTGTACAAGCAAATCAATAATTAAGTAATTAAAATGTTTATAAATGAAATTTAAGTTATATGATAAATGTTATACACTTAATTAGTATATTATGAAATGATTAAGGACAATATGGAATAAGTAAGTGGGACTTAGAAAGTAGACAAATGAATAAAATAATATCTTTGTAAATCGGTTATAGAATTAAATATAAATATGCAAAGAAATTTTGAAATTGAATTTGTAACCTTTGAGATAATTATAAACTTAGATAAAGCCATATATAAGAAGTTGGACTTTTATAGAATGATTATAAACTAAAGTGATGATTAATAAAGTGTTTCGTAAATAAATTTGTTATTAAATGAAATTGTGAAAAATAAATGTGCATTAAGTTGTAAAGAAACTTAAGTAAAGATATAAGAAATAATTCATTGACGATGTTGATGCTAAAAATGGAGATATGAACATTATAATTCAAATGTTTCACGAAAAATGTAAAGTAAATTTCATAGTTTATAACTTTGATAAATGTTAGTTAAACAAGATGTTAAATGAATTGATATGAGATGTTGTTAAACGTAGAATAAAACAATTGAAATATAACATACTGAATTGAATGCAAATGAAATATATTTGAATAAATTGGAAGTAAATCAATTAAATGTTGATGAAATTTGGATTTTAGTAAAAAATGTGTATAAATTGAAATATTGACATCGGATAATGTAAATTCATATTGCTATGAATTAATTGGATGAATACTAATAATTGAATGGTTTCTTTTGTTGTAAATCATCATTATAATTGTTTTATTGTATATGATTGTTGTTTGTCGTATATTAATGCTTATGTTATGGTTTGGATTTGAAATTCATGTTATATTTTTTTTATATCTTCTATATGCAACTAATATTCTAAATTGAGTTAAGATAGGTACATACGAAGACCGTTTGGATGTATACATGGATTTTATATGCTTTTGCTTGCTTAATACGAGCGAACTCGCTCGTATTAATAATCATGAGGTACACATCTCGGATTAAAAAATACAACGTTTTTATATTTTTCCCTACAGGATGCCTCATCATTGAGATGAGATATATATTTGATATATATTGGATATATTTGGCTTATGTATTGTATTGTAAAAAAAATTCGATCAAGCCGCGCAAAGGAGACTCTACCGAAATTTTCTGTAAATCCGGGTGCTAGAAAAATTTTGAAGTTTTAAAAATTTTATAACTTGTTTTGATAACTAACTTGCAAATTCCATAAGCTGATCGGAGTGGCGTAGTAGAAACGTAGTAATAGTTTTATAAATGAGATTTAATGTTTTATAAGTTGATTGTTTTGAATAAAATATATCAAATGTAAAATTCTCCACTTAGTTTCTTTTCGAGACAAAAAGTTTTGAGTGTGAGAGATTGTAACAACCCATATTTTTAAATACTTTAAATTATGGAATTTGGTACAATTATTGAATAAAAATGGTTAAAAGTAAAAAATTAATGATTTTGAATTTAAGTTATTGGATATGAATTTGAATAAAATTTTGAAATAAACTAATTTCGAAGATTTAAATGATAACGAGTATCGAAATGAAATTCTACATATTAACTGGATTTGTAATCAATAACTGAAGTTGAATAATAATTGTCAATTATTTAGATAGAAATAAAATAATGTTGACAACTAAAATTTATTTGGAACCTAATGATTTATTTATATTGATTTATAGGATAATCAAATTATTTAAATTAAATATTGGAAATTATTGGAATAATTGAATTCTGAATTTAATATGATCGAAAATGATGTTGGAAGTTGATTTAAATTTTATTTAAGCAACAATGAAGATTGTTAACGTTTAAAATTGGATTTAAAAGTGAATAATTAGAAATTGAAAATTTCAAATTATAATTAACAAATAAAAATAGCTTTAAGGGGCACAGTCTCGGAATTCGATGAAACCAGTTCCATTGGATCCATAATTGTGTATTATTATCGGATTTCAAAATTCATAACGTTTGGAGTTATGGTTTGATCGTGCGGGATAGAAACGCGCTGAAATTAATATCGAAAATTCAATATAATAATTAGGTCTAAAAAGGATATCTTCTCCATACGATCGAATTAGACCCCTAAACATGTTCCATTGTGTTCACAATAGTGGTAAAATATTATGAACAATAGGCGGCATGCTTTGTTTGGAAGTCGTTAGGAAAAGTACGTAAATAGTAAAAATATTAATAAAAAAAATTCATATACGTGTGTATTTATATATGAATGTATTCTCTCATCATAAAACCCTAGCCGCTTCAACAAAATTTACTAGCCAATATCATATGATCTTCTCTTCCCAAATTCTCCTCATCCAAGCAACATCAGGCCAAGGCTTCAACTGAGAAATCGTAGAGCGCCTCAAGGTATTCAATATCAACGGTGGTGATCTGAAACGGAGCTGCATGGAGGCCAGAATCTTTGTCCATTCGTGCCTAGGTCATGCATGATTTTTGAGCCGAATACAAGCTGGAGCTCATCGAGCCTGCTGGCATGGGTGCGTGGTGGCTAGAGCTACGCGATGGAGGTCGTTGATCATCATATTGATCATCGTGGAGGCCACAGCGTCAAGTTGTTCGTGTGCATTTATAGGTTTGCATATGTCACGGTACGAACGAAGAAGATGCAAAAAGGGTGCGGCCTGATTTAGATCTGAGAATATGGGCAGTCCAGATAATTTAGGTTATAATATATGAAAAGAAATTGTAAATTATTTATATTATAAATATTCAAATGTTTAAAATTGTATATCTTTCACATACGAGGTCGAAATTGAGCGAAACAAGCGGCGATGGACCATGGCGACGACTACTACATTTATGGACTGATTTAGAGTTGATTAGAGCTAACTAAAATTTTAGGTTAAATCGAACGTCGTTCGATTTGATTTAAAATTGAAAACTCAATGTGAGTGTTTTATAACGCCCATAAATACTAGAATATTTTTATGCTAGTTAAATTCGAAATTATGAAGTGATATAAATTTATTGATCGTTGTTGATAAATTTCATTTTTCATTCAAATTAACTGTTAAAAATTAAAATTGATGGTTAAATTTGAAATTGGAATTTAATTGCAATTAACATACTTGATATTGGAACTATGGAATTGTTGTGAATTATTGGATGATTTGGATGTTGATTGTGATGGATGCTATTGATTGATGTTTTGGATGACTTGTATGTTTGTTTATTTTGATATATCCTATTATCATTCTGTATATTATTTATAGCATGTAAAACTGTAAATTGAATTATTCGAATAAATAAAGAATTGAAATGATATATACCTAGACACTGTTATTTGGGTTGAAATGATATATATCCATCCATGAAATTAAATTAAAAAAACTGATCACTCGGCCATAGGATAGAAAATTATATACGAACACCGGATTATTCAAATTAAATGATTTTAAAAAATTTGATCTGAAATTAATTTAATTGATTTTGTTTTAAGAAAATAAAAATCGAACTATTTCAAAATTGAGCTCGAAATTGAATTATATTTGAGGATTTTGATTTCAAATTGGGTATTGGAAGTAAATTGATTTAAGTGTTTTGGGTTAATGTTTTGAAAATCGAACTCGGAATTGATAAAAATCAAAATGGTTCAAAATTTGAAATTCAAATTATTTGGTATTGTAAGTGAAATTAATTTGAAATTGGAAGTGAAAGTAATTGGAAATTGACATCGAAATTAATTTGGAATCGAAGTAAAAATTCGACTTGAAATCAGAATTGAATCGATTAAATCGAAATAGAAATATAAAAGTGATTTGAATTGGAAACAAATTTGAAAATTGGATCAATTTGACTTTGAAACAATTTTAAAATAAATTATTTTGATATAAACTATTTAAATCTGTCTTTTTAAATATTCATATTATTTTGGATTTTCCAAACGATTTTGCTATATAAACCATTTTAATACTTAAACTATTTTATATAAAACTATTTTAACCTTTTAAACTATTTTTAACTATTATAATTATTTAAACTATTATAAAATTATTTAAACTATTTTCTAGAAATTCAAATTGGTCAAAGGGGTGAAATGTTTATAATTAAATCTTGGATTCAAGTGCGAGTTGGGTTAAAATGAAGTTATAACCTAAACTGAAATTCAAAACGATTTTGAAAGCGAAATTGAAATATTGAGGCCAAAATGATTTTGAAGTGAAATGGTATATTTTGAGTAAATATAATGATTTCAGAATGGATTTGATTTTTGAAGCGAACATGATATTTTTATATCAAGTATGAACTATTTTCGAAATGTAAAAGCACCAACCGGTGTGCAAAACGACGTTTGGTTGTTAAAGAGACCGCGGTCGGATATTGGCATACTCTCTCTCGATATCGGAACCGCTTCGAAAATTGTGTATGTGGAGTGATGATCCAGAACGAAGTGGTGGGATTTGGCGTTGTTTGCTGGATTTGAAGAAAGAGAATGATGATGGATTAGCCTGACACTAGTGCCAATTTAAAATGACTAAAACAGGAGCCGTACCGATCAAGTGGGCTAGCTACCTCGAGAGGACACACTTCTTCGTATTACCATCATTTACATTGTAATTGATTGGTGCGCACCCTCGGAATTTGAGAGTGTTGGACGCGGTGGGCGATCATGGCTGTGATGCGTTGCCACCAGCTGGGAAGGGTAAACTGGTAGTATCCTACCTTGGGCATTGCCTCGCATGCCTTGTCATACTTTTATCCCTATACGAGACCACTACGATTTTGGTTTAGTGTTGCCGTATTATGGCGCATCCCTATCCACTGACGGTTTGCAAGTGTTTTATATGAAAACGGTACAACAATGCTTAAAACGCATCAAGGGGGATTAATGTAAAGCCTTAACGCTAAGAAAAATATTTATTTTACTGACTACACATTATATATATAGCGCATTCTACTATACATAAATATTTTGACGAATCCTTAAGAGATGGAAAATCCCACAATATCTCATGAGTTATTGCATGCATATTATACACTGGATAGGAGATGTGAAACCCCGTAAATATCTCTAATGCTATAACGCTTATGTTATATGCGATATGGATTTGACTTACATAAGGATATTTTAGTCCTAAATCGAGTGTATTGTTTTTTCATTACGCTCGGATCAGCCCTGAGTTTTTCAGCGCATTGAAGATTATTCTAGACGACAAAGACGAAGATTTGGTATATTTTTACTATTATTATTACTTCATCATGTTGTCTGCTGCATTACTTTATTTATTCCTGACGTATATATAACTCAGGAAAATGTTGTATAAATTATAGTTAGATGTATAATATAAATAGCTTCATGAACTGCTTATTTGTAATTATATTTTATCGTTTCGCTGTGAGATTTTATGTTTGCTTTCTTCTTCTTTTCTTATTTTTCTTAATTAACCTCACTGATTATCTATGTTCCGGATTGTTTAACTTGGACATGTGTGGATTATGGTCGATTTAAATCTTTCAAAATGTGGGTCGTCCCATCTTTATATAAATGATTGTCCCAAATATATATGTGCGCATGTGTGTGCACGCTCACACACATCAAATTATTATAGAAATAAATGTATGTATATAAAATAAAAGCATTTATGAAATATATATACATATGTATTTATATTTATATATATAATTGAATTACAAAATTATTTAAAAAATAATTTATACTTTTTATCATGTATTATGCAATAAAATAATTAATTACTTATACGTTTATATATATATATATATGTATGTATATGTATTATACACATTACTAGTTATAAATTAATATATATATATATATATAATATATTTTCATATATTAAAGCTGTTGCTTGCTAGGTCATTGAATTTTTTTAATTAACTTATATGTGTGTGTATTACATATGTATTACTAGTTTTATATTATTTATATATATATAAATATATATATATATAATATTTATTTAAATATAAAAGCTGCTGCTACTTTCAGCCAGGTTATTGAAACTCTTTTTAAAAAAATCGGCTTTGTATAGTTTAAACAATAACATTATTGAAAAATTCAAAATCTGTATTAATTTTATTGAAAAATAATTCATGAAATTACAATATATATTTCATGATATATATATTTTTTCTAAATTTTTTTATAATTTATAAATCTATATAAATAATTTTATCTATTTAACTAATTTTAAATATTATAATAATTAATATATATATATAATAATAAATTATTTTGCTGCCGAATGCTTTTCATGTATGAATAATATTTTCAAAATATTTTTAATATTTATATATAAATGTATATTAGGATTTGTTATTTTATACTTAGATTTAAATAATAAAATGGTTAAATACTATTATTTTAATTAGTTTTTTTATTTAAGATTTGGCCGTGAGCTAAGTATTATATATTGAACAATGATAAAAATATATTTAGACATATGAATACAACCATTCAATGTGGCAACACAGTTATAGAGAGATTTGTTATATCGATACTTATCTAGCAACCTATAATATGATACAATAATTGATTATAATATCATAGAATTTGTAAATGTGATGAATACCTTTCACTAAGGCCTAATGTTCACACGTTGAAAGTGTTAGAAACTGGGGTGGCTACAACACAATGTTGGAACTTAAGGCTACTCAGACACTAGAAGTAGTGAAATGTATATTAACTACTTACTTATGAATATAAAAATGTATTTACTCAAATTGCAAACAGAAAGAGGTAATCAGAGAACAAGTAAGTAATAAAGTAAAATGCAGTAACGTAAATAACATCCGAATTTTTATACTGGTTCGAATTAACCAATCTTACATCCAGTCGTGCACTCTATCGTGTAGAATTCCACTATAATCGCTTGCTTTCCACTGGTGGCAAGAACACCTTTACAATCTTGGTTTCACGGGCTACAAGACAAACCCTCTTGATTTTACAGGCTACAAGAACACCTTCTCATTATTACCAACAACAAACTATGGCAAGTAGTCGTATCTTCAATACAGATTCTTATGGATTCAATACAACGATCCTATAGACCTCAAATGGCGATATATCTTTGAATTCTTTGAGGAATAGGATGAGATCAGAGAGAGAATGATGTGAATTCAAGTACAACTCTCTGATATTGTGTGGTTTGCAAATTAGTGAAGAATTAGAGTGAAACAGTATCGATTTGCAAGGAGATTGAAAGAGTATGCAATGGATTTCTTTTGCAAATGTCTAGAGAAGAAGGAGTAGGAGAAAATAAGAATTTTTGATGTTAAAATTCGTTTTCAGAGGCATTTATATAGTGGTTGAACAGACATGTCTTTTGGTGAAGAGGTGGAGGGAAATGTCTCTTCATTTAAAATTTAAAATTCTGAAAAACAGCTAGTATGTCGACATCCCCCTACCCCCCATGCCAACGTGGGTGTGTTGCAAAATGAACAGCAACACTAATAAATGTTGCAAATTTTCAGCATTTCAAATTACCTTATATTTGTGGATTTTTGTGATTTGGTTGAGGTGAATGGTTGGTGATCTTCAAGTATAATTGCCATGAGATCTTTAAGATGATATTCTAAGGTTCAACCAACTCCTCATTACTTCAAACACCTTTATCCTTCAGCATTCTTCTCTAATTGGGTTTTGTTCTTCAATTGCTCTGATTAACCTTCTTCTATAATTCATCTGCTTCCACTGTATTCTAGTTTATCTCTGTAAATGTCTCCATAATATATCTGATATGATTGCATAACTCGAAGATATGTTAGTGGTAATATTTATGTGGTTGTTGTCATCAAATCAATACCCAGGGTATTAACAATCTCTCCCTTTTTTATGATGACAACCATATAAATATTTGAGAGATAAAATATAATACTTTTATACTTGACTCCCCCTAACTCTATGCACTCCCCTTATCATTTTGCCTAGTATAGTTATACCATTTCTCCCCCTTTGTCATCAACAAAAAGTGCAAAAAAGAATTACTTAAATCACTACTAGACAACATGTAGAGTTTGTATATAGAGATAAATGCTTATAAATAAAACACATGAGGGGAAACCAAATCAATTCAAAACATGAAATAAACTTATCTGATAATAAGATGAGTTTTAGACTTACCGACTTTGGTGATGCCAATAACAAATCCTTTTCATATTTATCCAATGTTCAATAGATTTCTTATCATATGCTTTGAGCATCTGCTATTTGATATACATTGTTTGGTACCTGAAAAATTATAAAATATGCACACTGGTGCCCTTTTTATTTTGGTGTCCATAGGGTTAACTTTTGGGATGCCAAACCCATAAAGAGTTTGAGTGTCCTCTCAAAATATAATCATTAGATGAACTAACCTTATTAGTAAAATTATCAATATATTTTTCTTTTTCAGTAACATCCAAACTTTTTGGAACCCATAAATTCATGAACCTATTTGAAGGTTTTAACTTTAGTTTCCTAGGTTTTGGTTTGAACTTGATAGCCTTAACAAACTTAGTATTTTGAATACTATTTTTCCTTTATTTAGCCTTAGCGGTGTATCCAAGTACATGTTTATTCCTATTGTGTTTAGATGCAGATGATAATTTTTCTAGATTATCCTTCCCTTTGTTTAATTTATCAATATCACTTTTCATTTTGTCAAAATCCTTATTACTGTTAAGAATAACATTGTCTAGAGATGTTATTTTGTCATTCAGATCAGTGATCCGTGACTTCATTGAAAGATTTTCTGATTTTAAGGATTCATTTTCACTTTTTAGTTTTTCAAAACTTCCAAGTGTCAAATCCTTTTCATCATCATACCCATTAAGTCTTTCAATTTCATCTTTTAGACATTGTTTTTCTTCCGTTAACCTTCCATTAAATATTTTTAATCTATTTATCTCTCCAAACTATTGATGTACTCTTTCCTAAGTATTTTATATCCCTGATTCATATCATTCAAAACATTAGTAATTTCTTTATTAAAATTCCGTACGTGGTCATCCTTTTCCATAAAGTCCATGTTGGCATTTTCTATTTCTGAATCACTATCACTTGATGATGTATTTGAATCATCCCGTTTTGCATTGAATGCCTGTTTCCTCTCCTTATTGAAAGTGTTTGACTTTGATTTCATGAGTTTGGGACAGTCTCTTTTCAAATGATCGGGTTTATCACATTCAAAACACTTAACAACATTTCCATATCTAGAATTTTTGTTGTTAGTTTTTCGAAGTTTGTTTGTTATCCAACACTTTAAGAATTTCTTGAACTTCTTGGACATAAACTCAATATTATCATCAATAGCATCATCATCTGGTTCATCTTTGTCGATCATGGCATTGAGTGCTAGTGATTTCTTCTCATTTGCCTGATTCTCTTTTCTAATCTGCAACTTTACTTCATAAGACATTAGGTTACCAATTAAATCTTCTATTTTCATAGTACTAATATCATTGTCTTCTTCAATTTCTAGAGTCTTCTGATCCCATTCACTAGAAAGTGAATTCAGGATCTTTCTGACTTGGTCTTCTTCAGTAATTTTCTTTCCTAATGATATTAAGGCATGTACTATATCTTGAAATCTAGAATACATATCAGAAATAGACTCATTTGGTTTCATTGAAAGAGCTGAAATTGGTTAGTTAGCATAGATATCTTTGTTTGTTTTACTTTATTGGTGCCTTCAAGTGTGACTTGCAGAGTTCTCCAAATTTCATATGCAGAATTACAAATAGACACTCGATTAAATTCATTTCTATTTAAGGAGAAAAATAAAATGTTCATGGCATTATAGTTATTAAGTGCTTGTGTCTTTTGGTCTAATGTCCATTTTGAATATTCAGTTTGAGGCTCTATATACTCTATTTGGGTAATGTTCCAAATATCCAAACCATTAGACAGCAAATAACAATTCATTCTACAAGCCCAATAAGCATAAATACTGCCATCAAATAGAGAGGGTCTAGTGGTAGATTGCCCTTCTACAAAAGTGTTAAAAAATGAGTTACTAGTGTCATTAGCCATTTATACTTTTCAAAAACCAATTTATGAATTTTTGAAAAACAATGCTCTGATACCAAATGTTAGAAACTGGGGTGGCTACAACACAATGTTGGATCTTAAGGCTATTCGGACACTAGAAGTGGTGAAATGTGTATTAACTACTTACTTATGAATATAAAACTGTATTTACTAAAATTGCAAACAGAAATAAGCAATCAAAGAATAGGTAGGTAATAAAGTAAAATGCAGTAATGTAAATAACACCCGGATTTTTATACTGGTTCGAATTAACCAATCCTACATTCAGTCCTGCACTCTATCATGCAGAATTCCACTATAATCTATTGCTTTCCACGGGTGGCAAGATAACCTTTCAATCTTGGTTTCATGGGCTACAAGACACACCCTCTTTATTTTACAGGTTACAAGAACACCTTCTCCTTATACCAACAACAAACTATGGCAAGTAGTCGTATCTTCAATATAGATTCTTGCAGATTCGGTACAATGATACTATAGACTTCCAATGGCAATATATCTTTGAATTCTTTGAGGAATAGAATGAAATCAGAGAGAGAATGATGTGAATTCAAGTACAACTCTCGGATATTGTGTGGTTTGCAAATTAGTGAATAATTAGAGTGAAACAGCATCGATTTGCAAGGAGATTGAAAGAGTATGCAATGGATTTATTTTGCAAATGTTTGGAGAAGAATGAGTAAGAGAAAATAAGAATTCTTGATGTTAAAATTCGTTTTCAGAGGCCTTTATAGAGTGGTTGAACAGACATGTCTATTGGTGAAGAGGTGGAGGAAAATGTCTCTTTATTTAAAATTTGAAATTCTGAAAAACAGCTAGTATGTCGACATCCCCCTATCCCTCATGTCGATATGGGTGTGTTGCAAAATGAACAGCAACATTAATAAGTGTTGCAAATTTTTAGCATTTCAAATTACCTTATATTTGTGGATTTTTGTGATTCGGTTGAGGTAAATGGTTAATGATCATCAAGTATAATTGCCATGAGATCTTTAACAAGATATTCTAAGGTTCAACCAACTCCTCATCACTTCAAACACCTATATTGTAACGTTTCGGATTTTCGTTGCCGAAAAACCGAATAGTTAGGGTTTTAAAAAGAATTTAAGAAAAGGAAAAGAGAGAAGAGTAGATACTAAGAAAGAAAATAGAGGGAAAAGAAACAGAAAATTTTAAAATAGAACGGACAGAAAGGGAACAACAACAACATCAGAATCTCACAATCACAGCGGAACAACATATAATAATAAATGAATAATCTTTAAACAAAGAACTATACCAGTTATTACATTACATTTCATTACATCAAATCATCAGAGTGTACAATAACATACAACATCAAACAATGCAGCGGAAAAAGAAATACTATAAACTAGTAATACGCCATGCCATCCAGCTTGCCTCCAGCAACTCCTGAATATCCAGAATATCCTGATAAACCTTAACTCTTGACTGCCCGTGTGGAAATTGGTGGGCACCCAGAGTTTAGGAAGGAAAACAATAAACTCCGAGTCAGTCATGTGACTGGTGTGAGAACTCAAAACAGTTTATTTACTTTAGAAATCAAAATAGAGGAATATTTTTAAACTCAATTCGCAATGCTTTTAAAAATGAGACTACCATAAGGCCTCCCGCACACACACACAATGCAAACGCAGAATCGGAGGAGATTTCTCCTTATGATAGTCAAAGATGCTTGATACGCATTTAAAATAACATTTGATATTATTACTAGTGCATAGTATAGGAAAATCATTTCAAAAATAAAGATATAAATCTTAGCCAGCACAGACATTCCGCACTTATGCCTACTATAGCTACTATGTTCAATAGCAGGTTACCGCCACATTCCATAGCAGGTTATACAACTAATACCGTACAAGTCTCGTATTGTTTCTTTGGATTTCCAACAAATGATCAGGCCAAGGAACTTCCCATTGCCACATGGAAACGCCTCTGGCTGGACGTCCCGAGAACTTAACCAGCTCTCTGCCAACACAAGGCCGGGTTACCTTTATCACTAGGTAACTACTACACGAGTATGACATCCCCCGGTCCCATTGGACCTTTTAACCGAGCGCTCGTCACCAACAACACCACACAGTAATAAATATAGTGTATCAACATGAGTAAGTATCTGGGCTCCATACCATGATACCACCCTTTCCAGAAGGAAATGCACATACCCTAAAGGGAGCTACCCCTCATAACCTTGCCGCATCTTTCCTGTTTTGACCATTTCCGGGATGTGAGGCTCGACGAAGTTTCGTCCACAAAAACATACTTTATACAAAAGCCATGCTTTGGGTCAACAAATGATCAACACAATGATCACAAAGATAGACGATCAAATAAACGATCCTATCACAATAATCAACACGATGATCATTTACAGCAACACTCAGCATGTCACATTACCAAATTGGGAATATATCGCTGATAACATTCAACTACATAACCTCTGAGCACGTAGGTCTCAGAGAAGGGTGTTAAGCTAAAAGAATAAATTCTCCACCACCAACAGAAATATATTTGAATGAAATCGGCTTTATATCTCAACTTGTAATGTCAGACATACAATCCATACAAGTTTGTTCCGGGCTCGAACAAAACCGAAGGCACTTCTTACGAAGCCCTTGCAATACGGGTATTCACAATCCCGATCGAATTTCCCATCACTTAAGGAATCTTTATACCAGGAGCTACCCAGTGCAGAGACAATCGATAGGTCATCCTATCGCTTTCACAAATACTCGGTCTTCAACACCGATCTTCAAATGCAATTCACAACGACGTATCACATATTCGGAATGGGTTAAACGACCCCATGGTCCTTTCCCGGTTAACCCAAATAGTGAGCGCTTATTCAAAAATAAGTGTGGCATTCAAATTCAAACAAATCACATCAAGTACCCATTCAAAGGGAAATATTGATAGTCGGCTATTGAACTATCAATGAATATGCACACATCACCAGATTCCAAATAATTTTCCAAATTATTTATTTTCCAAAATATCTTTACAAGATATATTATTTCCAAACTTCAAAAATAAATCAATATTTATTTTTAAACAAATTCTTCTTTTCATTTATAAATTCCATAATGAATTTATATTTCAAAATATTCATGCATATACGATTTCAATTATCCATTTTCAATTTATCTTCAAAAAGATAAATTCTAAATATTCACTTCATATTGGAAAACATTTCCATACTTATTAAACATAAGTAATTCACAAATCTTTTTATTTTCAACACTTAGAAAATATTCAATATACTTAAATCAAAATTAAGTACATATTTCATTCTTTAAGGAAATCATTCTCTTAAACATATTTATTTGGGCCAAAACAAATGTTGCGTAAAACATCGTTACGACAACCCAAAATCACTAGTATAGGGATTCGAAATTTAAAATAGATATATAAATCCCTATACTATTCAAAACATTTCCTTTCGGAAATCATTTACTATAACAACAGTGTTATAGTCCACCATTTCCTTTTATTTCTCGAAAACGTCTATTTCAACAATAAATGTTGAAATCTATGGTTTCGAATCTCAACACATTTAAAAACATCGTTAGATCGTTTTAATTCTATTTAAAACATCATATCTAAAACGATTTCTTTAACATATTATTCACTATTCAAAAACGTGAATATACTTCTTTAACAAATTCCATCCTTTCTATTCATTTTAATTCAAAGGATTATTCACTATTCAAAAATGTGAATATAACTCCTTTAATAGGTTTCAACAATTTTCTTATCAAAATAAGTCATTTGCGGATTTATAAAACAACGTTTATAAATTCCATTTCTATTTATTTATAAAAACTTCCTTTTTATAAATTCTTTTATTAACCTATTCCAGTTTATAACTCAATTATAAACTAAAAGTTCATATTATAAGTTAAATACTTATAAAACGATTATTTTACAAAATCTTTCTCTTAAAGACTTTCCAAATCATAAATCTTATAACTTATAAGATTCATTTATTTAACCAATCTATTCTTCAAATAATTTCACCAAATTTATAAATTTTACTATTTATAAATTTCATTCATAACTTCACCGTTTATAATTTTATAAATTCCATTCACTTATGCAATCTATTTTCACTCCATTCAAACACTTATAAAAACTCGTTTTATAATGTCAATATTTCAATTTATAAATATCCATTTATAAATCTCTTAATATAAATCAATTTATATTATTCTTTTAAAACACCTTTAATTTCCTTTATAATTTCACCATTCTCTTGATTTATAAAATAATTAAATTTTATAAATCCTATATTTAAACTTTTCACAATAAATTCAAATTTCTCAATTTAAACTATTTTATAAAATTATTAACTCCATAATTTCAAAAATCAGCTTTTAACTATATTTCCCAAAATCATAATTTTTATAACTTTAAAAATTATAACGTTTATTTATTTAGAATGGATCAATTCCAAAAATATAGTATATTTTCAAAAATCACTTTAAAAATCATTTTAAAATCCCAAAATTTGGGTCCAATGATGCTACACACCAAATAGTCAATCACGACTACAACGATATCATATATCAATATGAAAATCCATCAAATATCAAAATATCTGAAGTCAAATAAAAACTGTTGAGGAATCCAGTTGGATCCCTCCAACCTGTTTTCCTGCATCCACAAACATTAGCACAATACCAATTTCGCTCCAGTACGAAATTATCGCGGTACATGTTCTTATTAAATATTATCCGCTTAATAACGGCGCAATAGGGTCTCATCCGCTAAAAAATACGGGAAATCAATCAACTCCAATATATACATATGCCAATATATATATATTGATATTATATATAATACCAATTTCACTGTTTATGAAATATTCGCGGTATATGTTTTTATTAAATAACATCCGCTTAATAACGGCGCATAATGTCTATTTTAACAATCAGTAGATAACAATCATCATTCAAACATGCATTCAAATATTTTAAAATCTAACTATTTAAAATAAAATCAAAACTGATTCGATTGAGTGAGAAATTCTCACCTTGATTTTAAATTCCGTTTTAGCGATTTATTTCGAATAAAATTAAACGTGCGTTTAATTTTACCCAAAATTCTCACTAACTCCAAACGACTCCAATCCAACTCCATCGCGTAGTGCTCGTCCATACGATTCCAACGCAACTGGGTTTGCATTTTTTCGACCTCGTATGAAAAAGTTATGCATTTTTGAAGTTTGTACACGATTTATATAAACAAATCAACATAAACTTTAATTTTTTTTATACCCTAAGCATCTACAGCCCTTAGATCCCACAACTCCTCATCTGGACCATCCCCTACCTTCATCTCCCTCACGTATCTTCTACAGACAAAGGCCGACACCACAAACCCATGAATCCAATACTAGGGTTTAATATTACTCCACCTATACTCGACGAAATCACATCAAACCACTTGCAAATCGAAGCTCTTCGCGAGAGCTACCACCACCATCCCCCACCTGAAGCTTGGCCACCTCTACAGCCCCAAAATGCGCGTGTGACCTGCTACAAACGGCCCCATCTATCTTCCTCTACGTTGCACCATTTCCGATCATCACCGTATGGAATCGAAGCTCTCGTCGAGCTCTTCGACTTTGTAGTTGAGCACTTTGGCTAATTCTTGATGGATTGAGAGTGATTGAGGGATGAATGAAACAAATTTCTGGCCATTGGTTGTATAAGTGGCGGCTAGGGTTATGAAATTAGGGTTTAGTGTTTTTTTATTTTTATTTTTTAGAGTGAGGGTGTATTTATAGGAAAATCGATCGACACTATTCATCTCGGAAATTCCGAACTCCGATTTACGCGCCGTAACCAGCGTTTCTAGGGTTTACCCCGCGTTCCGGACACAATGGAACAGGTTTTGGAAGCTAATTCGGACATCTGTGCGAGTTATGGCTGAAAACGCTCAATTTAAATTAAACCGATTTAAATCGATTTCTAGGCGTTTTAATTCGTACAGGACAAACGGTAAATCCAATTGACTTGAAATTTGAAACCTTACAATAATATCACATTACGGATCCGATGAAACTGGTTTCGTCGAAATCCGAGACTTTTTAAAAAATGGCTATTTTGCCTCGCCAAATTTAAAATTAAAAATAATTCGATGCGTTTCGAGCTGCCACGATCAAACGATAACTCCGATTGACACGAAAATTGAAATCTGATAATAACTAACTATTACGGATCCAATGGAACTAGTTTCGTTCAATTCTGAGACTGTTCAAAAATTGACTATTTTACAGTCGATTATTAAATATTAAAATATTCAATTTTCACAAAATAACTTTTAATTCGATTTTAAAAGTTCTCAAATATCATTTTAACTCGAATATGATAAAATAAAATTTTACAAATCTTTTTCAATCATATTTAACCCAATATTTCAATTATTTCCATAATTTAACATATTAAATTATTGATTTAATTATCAAATTAAATCCAATAATTCAAATTAAAATTTATTCGACTTATAAATTTCACTTATTATTATTTAAAATTAATTAAATATTCAAATTTTAATTAATAAAAATTCTGGGTCGTTACAATCTTTCCCCCTTAAAAGAATTTCGTCCTCGAAATTACAAGTAAGAAAAATTACAGAATCTATTAATTTTCCCAAAATCCATAATTAAACTTCTTACAATACTTTACTAAGTTTCCAAATCATACTTAGTTATCTTTTCAAAAACAACTTCTATTGTTTAACTTTCAACTTCAAAACAAAGTTAAGTTTTCAAAAAAATTCCAATTTTCTCAAAAAAATTTCTAACGCCTTAAATTTTCGGAAAAATTCGCCATAGTCTCCTTTGCGCGGATCGATCCGAAAAAAAAATGACAGTATATATATCACAAATATACATCTCATCAAGTAATGAGGCATCCCGAAGGGAAAAAAGTGTAAAAGTACGGTATGTAATCCGAGATATGTACCTTATATTTTATTAGCGAGCATATACGGCTAATATAGCGCGAAAGCGAGCTCCAAATGCGAAGCAAACGCGATCCGCACCTACTAAACACTCAACAACAACATGAGAATCATGCATATATGAAAATAGTATCAATATACAACATATATCTCCATATGCTAACATAACAATGCATTCAATAGCAATATATATTCAACCATCAACCAATTACATTCATAACTTACAATATTCATTCATATTCTCATTAATATTCAATGAAATAGGTTTTCAATTTAAATCACATTTGATTCATTAACAGTCGATGTTTTTACTAACATTCATTTTCAATTAGTTTATATTCACTAATTCATATTCGAGTTGGTTCACTTCACCGTTTATATTCATTCTCATTAACTCAATTTCATTATTACTTAATGAATTATATACAATCAACTAACAATCATATAACAACCAATGTATATCAATTACAACCAAATTCCTTTGCTTATATTCATTCAGTTTGGTTTAATTAATTGATTTTCATTCAATTATTCAACTTTCTAATAACATTAGATTTAATGAATTACACTTACATTCATTATTTCATATCAATTATCCACATTTAATTGGTTAATATTCAATCCATTCATTCAATTCAATTACAACAGTTGAATTTTATTTATATAAC
Source organism: Allium cepa (assembly GCA_030765085.1). Classification (NCBI taxonomy): domain Eukaryota; kingdom Viridiplantae; phylum Streptophyta; class Magnoliopsida; order Asparagales; family Amaryllidaceae; genus Allium; species Allium cepa. The sequence continues at coordinate 229,116,588 of CM060938.1, forward strand.
TTAAGTTCACATTTATTTAATCCACTTGATTATTTACTTCGATACCAAAATCAATTCCATTCAACAACACTTAAGTTATATTCCATTTTATAAACATCACTTTTTATTTACAATTCACATTCATAAATATATTCATATAGTTTCACTTCTTATATATACAAGTTTATTCACAATTGTAATTCACATTAATTATAATTCAATTCTTATAATTCTTTTTGCTTATACAATTCCTTTATTTAGATTATTCAAACAACTAAACAATCAACTTATATACACTTTTATAATTCTGAAAAATTATTTCTTTATATATAAAATATATTCAAGTAAAATTATTTCATTTACCCAATTTTAAAATCAATATTGTGCCGAATTGTTCTATTCAAGTGTTTAGAGATCCCTATCAACAACGTTAATTACTCGTATTAACCAGAATCTATATACCACTCAACAAACCAATCATCACAATATAAAACAATTTTATATTCACTAACAAATACGCTCTCATAGCTATTATTACACTCAAACTCAATCTAGAGCACTACTGACTCTATCTCTAATGAGTAATACCCAACAGAACCATGGTTGTCGCTTAACCATATGCTCTGATACCAAATGTAACGTTTCGGATTTTCGTTGCCGAAAAACCGAATAGTTAGGGTTTTAAAAAGAATTTAAGAAAAGGAAAAGAGAGAAGAGTAGATACTAAGATAGAAAATAGAGGGAAAAGAAACAGAAAATTTTAAAATAGAACGGACAGAAAGGGAACAACAACAACATCAGAATCTCACAATCGCAGCGGAACAACATATAATAATAAATGAATAATCTTTAAACAAAGAACTATACCAGTTATTACATTACATTTCATTACATCAAATCATCAGAGTGTACAATAACATACAACATCAAACAATGCAGCGGAAAAAGAAATACTATAAACTAGTAATACGCCATGCCATCCAGCTTGCCTCCAGCAACTCCTGAATATCCAGAATATCCTGATAAACCTTAACTCTTGACTGCCCGTGTGGAAATTGGTGGGCACCCAGAGTTTAGGAAGGAAAACAATAAACTCCGAGTCAGTCATGTGACTGGTGTGAGAACTCAAAATAGTTTATTTACTTTAGAAATCAAAATAGAGGAATATTTTTAAACTCAATTCGCAATGCTTTTAAAAATGAGACTACCATAAGGCCTCCCGCACACACACACAATGCAAACGCAGAATCGGAGGAGATTTCTCCTTATGATAGTCAAAGATGCTTGATACGCATTTAAAATAACATTTGATATTATTACTAGTGCATAGTATAGGAAAATCATTTCAAAAATAAAGATATAAATCTTAGCCAGCACAGACATTCCGCACTTATGCCTACTATAGCTACTATGTTCAATAGCAGGTTACCGCCACATTCCATAGCAGGTTATACAACTAATACCGTACAAGTCTCGTATTGTTTCTTTGGATTTCCAACAAATGATCAGGCCAAGGAACTTCCCATTGCCACATGGAAACGCCTCTGGCTGGACGTCCCGAGAACTTAACCAGCTCTCTGCCAACACAAGGCCGGGTTACCTTTATCACTAGGTAACTACTACACGAGTATGACATCCCCCGGTCCCATTGGACCTTTTAACCGAGCGCTCGTCACCAACAACACCACACAGTAATAAATATAGTGTATCAACATGAGTAAGTATCTGGGCTCCATACCATGATACCACCCTTTCCAGAAGGAAATGCACATACCCTAAAGGGAGCTACCCCTCATAACCTTGCCGCATCTTTCCTGTTTTGACCATTTCCGGGATGTGAGGCTCGACGAAGTTTCGTCCACAAAAACATACTTTATACAAAAGCCATGCTTTGGGTCAACAAATGATCAACACAATGATCACAAAGATAGACGATCAAATAAACGATCCTATCACAATAATCAACACGATGATCATTTACAGCAACACTCAGCATGTCACAGTACCAAATTGGAAATATATCGCTGATAACATTCAACTACATAACCTCTGAGCACGTACGTCTCAGAGAAGGGTGTTAAGCTAAAAGAATAAATTCTCCGCCACCAACAGAAATATATTTGAATGAAATCGGCTTTATATCTCAACTTGTAATGTCACACATACAATCCATACAAGTTTGTTCCGGGCTCGAACAAAACCGAAGGCACTTCTTACGAAGCCCTTGCAATACGGGTATTCACAATCCCGATCGAATTTCCCATCACTTAAGGAATCTCTATACCAGGAGCTACCCAGTGCAGAGACAATCGATAGGTCATCCTATCGCTTTCACAAATACTCGATCTTCAACACCGATCTTCAAATGCAATTCACAACGACGTATCACATATTCGGAATGGGTTATACGACCCCATGGTCCTTTCCCGGTTAACCCAAATAGTGAGCGCTTATTCAAAAATAAGTGTGGCATTCAAATTCAAACAAATCACATCAAGTACCCATTCAAAGGGAAATATTGATAGTCGGCTATTGAACTATCAATGAATATGCACACATCACCAGATTCCAAATAATTTTCCAAATTATTTATTTTCCAAAATATCTTTACAAGATATATTATTTCCAAACTTCAAAAATAAATCAATATTTATTTTTAAACAAATTCTTCTTTTCATTTATAAATTCCATAATGAATTTATATTTCAAAATATTCATGCATATACGATTTCAATTATCCATTTTCAATTTATCTTCAAAATGATAAATTCTAAATATTCACTTCATATTGGAAAACATTTCCATACTTATTAAACATAAGTAATTCACAAATCTTTTTATTTTCAACACTTAGAAAATATTCAATATACTTAAATCAAAATTAAGTACATATTTCATTCTTTAAGGAAATCATTCTCTTAAACATATTTATTTGGGCCAAAATGAATGTTGCGTAAAACATCGTTACGACAACCCAAAATCACTAGTATAGGGATTCGAAATTTAAAATAGATATATAAATCCCAATACTATTCAAAACATTTCCTTTCGGAAATCATTTACTATAACAACAGTGTTATAGTCCACCATTTCCTTTTATTTCTCGAAAACGTCTATTTCAACAATAAATGTTGAAATCTATGGCTTCGAATCTCAACACATTTAAAAACATCGTTAGATCGTTTTAATTCTATTTAAAACATCATATCTAAAACGATTTCTTTAACATATTATTCACTATTCAAAAACGTGAATATACTTCTTTAACAAATTCCATCCTTTCTATTCATTTTAATTCAAAGGATTATTCACTATTCAAAAATGTGAATATAACTCCTTTAATAGGTTTCAACAATTTTCTTATCAAAATAAGTCATTTGCGGATTTATAAAACAACGTTTATAAATTCCATTTCTATTTATTTATAAAAACTTCCTTTTTATAAATTCTTTTATTAACCTATTCCAGTTTATAACTCAATTATAAACTAAAAGTTCATATTATAAGTTAAATACTTATAAAACGATTATTTTACAAAATCGTTCTCTTAAAGACTTTCCAAATCATAAATCTTATAACTTATAAGATTCATTTATTTAACCAATCTATTCTTCAAATAATTTCACCAAATTTATAAATCTTACTATTTATAAATTTCATTCATAACTTCACCGTTTATAATTTTATAAATTCCATTCACTTATGCAATCTATTTTCACTCCATTCAAACACTTATAAAAACTCGTTTTATAATGTCAATATTTCAATTTATAAATATCCATTTATAAATCTCTTAATATAAATCAATTTATATTATTCTTTTAAAACACCTTTAATTTCCTTTATAATTTCACCATTCTCTTGATTTATAAAATAATTAAATTTTATAAATCCTATATTTAAACTTTTCACAATAAATTCAAATTTCTCAATTTAAACTATTTTATAAAATTATTAACTCCATAATTTCAAAAATCAGCTTTTAACTATATTTCCCAAAATCATAATTTTTATAACGTTAAAAATTATAACGTTTATTTATTTAGAATGGATCAATTCCAAAAATATAGTATATTTTCAAAAATCACTTTAAAAATCATTTTAAAATCCCAAAATTTGGGTCCAATGATGCTACACACCAAATAGTCAATCACGACTACAACGATATCATATATCAATATGAAAATCCATCAAATATCAAAATATCTGAAGTCAAATAAAAACTGTTGAGGAATCCAGTTGGATCCCTCCAACCTGTTTTCCTGCATCCACAAACATTAGCACAATACCAATTTCGCTCCAGTACGAAATTATCGCGGTACATGTTCTTATTAAATATTATCCGCTTAATAACGGCGCAATAGGGTCTCATCCGCTAAAAAATACGGGAAATCAATCAACTCCAATATATACATATGCCAATATATATATATTGATATTATATATAATACCAATTTCACTGTTTATGAAATATTCGCGGTATATGTTTTTATTAAATAACATCCGCTTAATAACGGCGCATAATGTCTATTTTAACAATCAATAGATAACAATCATCATTCAAACATGCATTCAAATATTTTAAAATCTAACTATTTAAAATAAAATCGAAACTGATTCGATTGAGTGAGAAATTCTCACCTTGATTTTCAATTCCGTTTTAGCGATTTATTTCGAATAAAATTAAACGTGCGTTTAATTTTACCCAAAATTCTCACTAACTCCAAACGACTCCAATCCAACTCCATCGCGTAGTGCTCGTCCATACGATTCCAACGCAACTAGGTTTGCATTTTTTCGACCTCGTATGAAAAAGTTATGCATTTTTGAAGTTTGTACACGATTTATATAAACAAATCAACATAAACTTTAATTTTTTTATACCCTAAGCATCTACAGCCCTTAGATCCCACAACTCCTCATCTGGACCGTCCCCTACCTTCATCTCCCTCACGTATCTTCTACAGACAAAGGCCGACACCACAAACCCATGAATCCAATAATAGGGTTTAATATTACTCCACCTATACTCGACGAAATCACATCAAACCACTTGCAAATCGAAGCTCTTCGCGAGAGCTACCACCACCATCCCCCACCTGAAGCTCGGCCACCTCTACAGCCCCAAAATGCGCACGTGACCTGCTGCAAACGGCCCCATCTATCTCCCTCTACGTTGCACCATTTCCGATCATCACCGTATGGAATCGAAGCTCTCGTCGAGCTCTTCGACTTTGTAGTTGAGCACTTTGGCTAATTCTTGATGGATTGAGAGTGATTGAGGGATGAATGAAACTAATTTCTGGCCATTGGTTGTATAAGTGGCGGCTAGGGTTATGAAATTAGGGTTTAGTGTTTTTTTATTTTTATTTTTTAGTGTGAGGGTGTATTTATAGGAAAATCGATCGACACTATTCATCCCGGAAATTCCGAACTCCGATTTACGCGCCGTAACCAGCGTTTCTAGGGTTTACCCCGCGTTCCGGACACAATGGAACAGGTTTCGGAAGCTAATTCGTACATCTGTGCGAGTTATGGCTGAAAACGCTCAATTTAAATTAAACCGATTTAAATCGATTTCTAGGCGTTTTAATTCGTACAGGACAAACGGTAAATCCAATTGACTTGAAATTTGAAACCTTACAATAATATCACATTACGGATCCGATGAAACTGGTTTCGTCGAAATCCGAGACTTTTTGAAAAATGGCTATTTTGCCTCGCCAAATTTAAAATTAAAAATAATTCGATGCGTTTCGAGCTGCCACGATCAAACGATAACTCCGATTGACACGAAAATTGAAATCCGATAATAACTAACTATTACGGATCCAATGGAACTGGTTTCGTTCAATTCTGAGACTGTTCAAAAATTGACTATTTTACAGTCGATTATTAAATATTAAAAATTCAATTTTCACAAATTAACTTTTAATTCGATTTTAAAAGTTCTAAAATATCATTTTAACTCCAATATGATAAAATAAAATTTTACAAATCTTTTTCAATCATATTTAACCCAATATTTCAATTATTTCCATAATTTAACATATTAAATTATTGATTTAATTATCAAATTAAATCCAATAATTCAAATTAAAATTTATTCGACTTATAAATTTCACTTATTATTATTTAAAATTAATTAAATATTCAAATTTTAATTAATAAAAATTCTGGGTCGTTACATTTATCTTTCAGTATTCTTCTCTAATTGGGTTTTGTTCTTCAATTGCTCTGATTAACCTTCTTCTATAATTCATCTTCTTCCACTGTATTCTTGTTTATCTATGTAAATGTCTCCATGATATATCTGATATGAATGCATAACTCGAAGATAAGTTAATCGTAATATTTATGTGGTTGTTGTCATCAAAATCAATACCTAGGGTATTAACAGAAAGGTTGATGAGAACTCCTTAGATGCTATCACAATCCAGAAGATGCAAGCTTTGAATTGGTATCCAATGACTATCGAATAGAAATATTTTTGATATGTTTCTGTCTTGAATTTTTGGAGAGGGTGATAAGGTGATCTCTAGCCGGAAATTGCAGAGGAAAGGGTGAAAAAAATCAAGTGATAAGTGAGGGTATGGTGCATTAGATAAAGGAGGAAAGATGAAGTGAAATGTGGATCACATCCTTGTATTTCTCTTTACCACTTCTTCCTTTTTGCCTAATCAAAAGCGCACCCCTCCACCCAACAATTGACTGGCCATATCATGTTTCCTCTAGTTTAAATTTTCATTCCCCATGTGGCCTCAAACTCAGTCCAAGCCCAAACAAAATGCTGCATTTAAATCCAATTTAAACGCATAACAATATCGTATATCGATTAGTATATTTATAATTATCATAAACACGCTGTTTATTATTGTTCAACACACATAAAATAAAATTTTATGATTATATTTCATAAATTTTAATTAATTTAATTAATTTATAATAATTACAATTTAATTAAATCGGATGGCAATAGGAGTATTCAAACGTTTTAGTTGTATGACTCTTAGGTATAAAATTGATCAGCGATCAATATCGAACACTTCGAATATTAACGTTCACACTTCACTTAGTAGATGGTGTGACGCTATGGCCAAATTTATGCTTTCTTGGTATCGGTGAAATCCAGTTTTACTTTATCAAGTGTTATTTGATAGTGACAATCATTCATACCAATTCTCTTCGTCAAAACTATATCACTTTGGACTTATGTAATTTGGTGATGGTCAAAATTCTAATATCATCCATATTCTACTTTATAGTCTAAATAAAAGTCCTCGGTTCAATAAAAATAATTATTATCAATCGAACTACTCTGGTAAGATATTTTGACTTTGAGTTGACTTCAGTTGATCATGATACTAACCCTATATAACCGAGGAGACAAATTTTTTTCTTGAATAGTATTCCACTTCCAATACTTCCACTTGGCCCAACTATAGTCATTCGATGGTCGATGTACCATGATTTAACTATAATCAAAGCGAAGTTTTAATATTAAAGGTCAATGGTATTCTCAAGTCAAAAGAACTACATAAAATAGTCATATCGATATTCCCTGTTTGACCATAGTTATATTAGCCAACAAAAACTATTGAGTGAGTCATTACATAATTATCTAATAACTATCAGTACGTATTCCTTTGGTGCCTCTAGCAGTCATGAGTATTACATTGTCCAACATTCAGATAGAGTTACATACTCTAATCTCAACGAATGCATCGATATGCAGTCTCGATACTTCCTGATTAGGAATATTTAAAATGATGTGTTTATTATATCGTGATATAATACCGATGATTACAACTATTTGTCATTACTATCAAAAACAAGCCATTTATGGATTTTCTGTTAAATATTTTTAATTAAACATTTAATTTATTTAGAACTCATTATGACAAATATATAACAGGAAAAAACGTCTTTATTACGAACGAGAATTGATTACTTAGCTAATAATTTATAATAAATTACAAAATTACCTCTAGGGCATACCCCTAACTCTATCACTCTCGACTTGAGAATACTATGGAACTTCAATATGGGTACTCCACTTTGTTTATAGTCAAATCGTGGCACAATAATCATCGAGCGACCATAATTAGTTTTGAGTTGAAGCAATGAGAGTGAAGCACTATTCAATTAATAATTTGTCTTCTTGGTTGTATCCGATTTATATCACATGCAGCTATAGTAAACTAAAAGTCAAAATCTCAAATCAAAGTAAAATGGTTATTAATAGATGTATTATTGAACCAAGGACTTTGTTTATGCACTGATCAAGTTGAATGTGGGTATTATTGGAGTTTTGAATGATATTGAACTCCGTAAATTCTAAAGTGATATAGTGTTGTCGAATGAAAGTGTATAAATTATTATCACTATTGGTATTGCTTAAGAAAATGTAAAACTGGATTTCATTGAAATGATATATAAACGACGAGTTCGATCAAACTATCACATCACTAGCTAGATATGTAAACGTCAATATTTGTATTGTTTAATATTAATCGCTAATTGAATTCACACCTTTGAGTTATGTAGCAGCTGTTTGCACCAAAATTTGGCACAACACTCTTCGGATGTGTTTGAAGAGATAAAATGAAGAGAATAGATATAAAATGAAGCAGATGTAACAAACACACCAATAAACATATAAGAAAATACACAGAAACACAGAATTTTAGAGTGGTTCGGCGTATTGCCTACGTCCACTACGAAGTTGATGATTTTATTGATTTTCACATGCCGATTACAACTTATTGCAGCAGATTACAGCAGATGATAATGTTGAAATTCGTATACAACAGCAGCTATGGAGTACAAAAATAGATTTGGCAGAGTCTGGACGTAGGAGAGCCAAAAGATCCCTTTTCTGTAGGCTCTGGGGTGCTATTTATAGATGTAGGAGGCTGATATTTCGCTCAAATCTCGGAAGACTTTTTCTGGCATGTGGGGGAGCCCACGCGATCGATCCCATAAAGTTTCGGCCCGATCCGTGATAGATACGAACGAATTTCGTATCCATCAAGATTTGATCCAATCGAGCTGAAATTTGGCGTGAACCTTCCTTAGGTCGCATGCAAGCTCCTGTGAAAATCTCATTGCATTTGGACTTGTGGATTGTGAGATATGATTGTTGCAAGTTGGAGTTTTTCGGACCGTGATTGATATGTATGAATTTCGTATCGATCAAGAATTGATCCAATTGAGCTAAAATTTGGCATGAACATTCCTTAGGTTTCCAGTAAGCTACTGCGAAAATTTCATAGCATTTGGACTTGTAGATCTCGAGTTATGATGGATGCAAGTTGGAGTTTTTCGGTCCGTGATCGATACGAACGAATTTCTTATCTATCAAGAATTGATCCAATCGAGCTAAAATTTGGCATGAGCATTCCTTAGGTTTCCAGTAAGCTACTGTGGAAATTTGGCTGCATTTGGACTTGTAGATCTTGAGTTATGATCGATGCAAGTTTGGATTTCTCAACCGTGATCAATCAATATCTTGAACATACAAACTCCGATTGAATTGAAATTTGGAATGTTGGCTTCATTAGCTTTTCTTGTCATGTTATATCAATTGTAGCTCGATCTGGACTTAGAAAAATTTTACCGATATCCATAGTAGACCTATGCGTTGACGATCTCCAGGACGAACCATCCTTGGTTTCTAATCAAGTTCTTGGTGTCACGGCCTTGCCAAAAGGAGGGATAACATTTGCCCCCCAAAGTACATCTTGTGTGAACATGACGTGCTTTGAAAAGCTGCCATCTTCATTCTGTAAAGTTCTATCCAATTCACTAAGTAGTTGATATCTTTTCGTCAAAAGATGTTGCCTTTGGTTGATCTTCAATGACGTAGATGTCAAACTGTTGATTGTCAATGATCATGTAGTGTTTTGTCGTAACTGAGTGTTGAGCACTAGCAGTTTGTTGTTCATAGTTTTGATCGTCATCAGGTAAGCATTCAATTCCTAGTAACTTTGAGAATTGAGTGTTAGTTTGGCATACATGCACATATGTTAGCCTAACACCTATTCATGTTTGCACATTTGCGGGTCGTCATCAAGTTCTTTAGTTTTTTGTTTGGATTGAGTTTGTATCGATCCTCTCCTGGATCGAAGTGAAATTTGATTTGTAACAACGTTCGATGGTCGTTTTAAGTCCTTCCTTTCGTATCGATCCTCTCCTGGATCGATTTAAGATGTTAGAATGTATGCTTCGTATCGATGAATACGTAATATTGGGTCTTGGATTGATGGATACAGGAGTAATGCTTTGTGTCGATGGAGTCGAACGATCCAGACATAAACATGCAGTGATGCTTCGCAGAGGATATGCCATCTTTCATTCCCCTATTCAATAAGAATTCCCCACGGTAAATAGTCTTTGATAGGAGTCATCCATGACCCCTTTCTTGGATCTATCTCTAAGATCTAGTCGATCTTCATTTATCAGTGCTTGGAATAATAAGTATTCCAACTGGGACAAAGTCTATTTGTTGCGCATCCTTAGAACTGGCTAGCTTGGACATTGATTTGGTCTTTGCGTTTTGTTCTTTAAGGATTGGTATAGTGGTGTAATACTCAAAGTTGACTAGTATCTCTAGGATCCAGCTGAGATAAGGAGCAAGACGTTGCCCCTAGTCAGATAGTCCTCCCTGACCTGGCACATTAACCAAAAATCATATAAGATATGTAAAGTTTCCATTCCTAGTCTTCTGGCTAGTCTCGGCATGGCAACCAAGGCTTCATACTTAGCTTCGTTTTGTTGCAGGGAAGTTGGGTTTCAGGGTATAGTAGGTTGATCATTCTTCAAGAGCCATTAACAAGACTTCGATGTTAGAAAACCGATTATTGGAATTTCCATCTATGTATGTTCTCCATTGGTTGGACGGTTCTCTGCTATTCTTCGAGTAATCGTCTGATGCAATGAATTCAGATATGAAGTATGTTAATGTTTGACCAAGGATAGCTCTTCGAGGGAGATAAGTGATATCAAATTGGCTTAGCTCGATATTCCATTTGAGTAACCTTTCAGACATCTAAGGTTGCCATTGGACCTATCATAACGGTTGGTCGATATAAACATTAGCAGGGTAAGCTTGTCAATGGCTGGCTTTCATCATATACTGGTCTTTAGATTAGCTTCTATACATTTAGCATTGCAATGCTTATGGCGTGTGTTGACATGACCCAATTAAGGTATAGATCTTCACGATCCAACGTCTTGGGTAGAATGGGAGGTCTCTCTGAGCGATCTATCAGAGCTGCTTGGTTTCCTTGGTATATGGATGACTGTAATCTTCAGCATTTTCTGATAGTGCCTCAATCCCACGAGAATCGATGACGAAACCTGAGAATTCTTCTTATAGAATGCTGAAAGAGCATTTCAAAGGATCAAGTTTCGTTCTATAGTTGTTGGAGAGTGTTGAATATGTTTGCCAATTTATCGATATGGTCATTTGATGATCGTGACCTCACGAGCATCTTAACCGCATATACTTTCATCAATCGGCCGATCTGATTTTTGAATGATCTGTTAATCATCCTTTGGTGCATGGCTTAAGCATTCTCAAGTTTGAATCCATGGATTGCAGCATAGCACTATAGGCCCGGGTCGGTAACGAAACAGTTGTATTCCTGGTCTAGGACATGTTTCAATATCTGACTGTATTTGAAATTTCGCGTCCATGGATGAGAGTAATTCATGTCTGATGGCCGAGTCAATTGGTTGGTTGATCATTGGATGTGGAAAGCTATGCTTTGCCATGCCTCGTGCAAATCTGAGTAGTCGGTGTACGTCCACCACTCTCCATTTGTTTCTTTCATAAGTAATGGATTGGATACTCATTTTGGGTAAAGGACATCGTGGATAAACCTATTGGTTTTGTGTAGATTCACCTCCTCCTTTAGTACAGCAGATCTTTCTAGATCCATGTTGCTTCGTTTTTATTCACTGGAGCAATGCAGTTGACTCTTGCATCATCATTGCGAAGAGTTGTGATCTGATCTACAATACTTGTGATGGGTTGTAGGCACTTCATGTGCTTATTTTGCAATGGTAAATGATCAGGCTTATATGGGTGTCGAATCGAAGGCTCAATAGAGTTTAACCTTGTATCACGCGCTATAGCATAGTAATCTACTTGTGTTTCCGAGCAATGCACTTTCCATTCAATGTACTCGTGATCCATTGCTCATTGGAAAGGTCAGCATGACGATCAGTTGCCCATAGGTCCGGGCATCGATTTGATGATTCTGTCTCTAAGCATCTTTTCGATCGCAACTTCAAGTTGTTACAAATACTAAGCCCAAGCTATAGGATGGAGTAGGCGTATCCAGCTCTTGGATGATCACACTCATGCCCTCAGTCTTGGGTTAGCAAAGTGAGTCTGTGGATGGTTTAATTGCATCTGTAGCGAGTTTATACTCCTCCCGTCGACTTTAGGTCGGAGTTGGTGAATGAATGGTCGGATCACATTCATTCATTTGTCTATGCTCGTAATCGTACTCCGGGGATCAGAGTCAGTTGAAGGGCCATTAGTCACGCCTATTTGATGTTTACATCCCTGTACACACTCTGGGGAGTAAGAATTTTGGCAGAAAATGGTCGAACCACATTTTCCTCGAATAATTCCTCTGGCACTAATCAATGGCGAAAGTCAAAGAGTAGTCAGTCACATTGTGACAACTTTAGTTTGATGTTTCTCCTACTGAATTAGAGAAAGGAGTTGATTAGCGGATGGTTGGGTCACATCCGTCCACGTTGCATGCACAACCCGCCAGATCATTGGCTAGAGTTAGGGGATGAATGGTCGTGTCACGTTCATTTGCGGTAGGATGGGTAATCACATCCATTTGGAAGAAGACGTTTAGCTTGGTCCGTCTTGCGAATCTGCGTCTCCCTGTCGAATCAAGGAAGAAATTTTGTCTTGTTCGGTTGGAGTGCACCTCTATAAGATTATGTCATAGGTTCCATGCCGGGAATAAGTGTTGATGCATGAACGGTCATGTCGTGCCCGCTTAGTGCTAGATGGTCGGATCGCATTCGATTTTTTACGATAAGTGTGCCCCCATGCTAGGGGAAGAGTTGGAAAGAAGGCGGTCAAACCACATCCTCTTTTGGTACTTATATTCCAATCTATGCTTTGAGGATTGGAGTTGGTTGATGGGTGGTATGTCACACCCATTAGGTCTTTATACTCCAGCCTGTGCTTTCGGGACCAGAATTAGTTGATGTTTACAATCCAGTTCGCACTCTGGGAATCTGTAATTAGTTGATGGGTGGTTAGTCACACCCATTTGGCATTTGTGCTCCAGTCCACGCTCTCAAGACTAGAGTGAGTCGGTGTTTTATATTCCAATTCATGCTCTGGGAATCTAGAGTTTGTTGATGTTTATACTCCACTTTGCACTCTAGGAATCTGGAGTTAGTTGATGTTTATACTCCAGTTCACATTCTGGGAATCTGGAGTTAATGGATGTTTATACTCCAGTTCGCACTCTGGGAATATGGAGTTAGTTGATGTTTATACTCCAGTTCGCACTCTGGGAATCTGGAGTTAGTGGATGTTTATACTGCAGTTCGTACTCTGGGAATCTGGAGTTAGTTGATGTTTATACTCCAGTTCACACTCTGGGAATCTGGAGTTGATGTTTATACTCCAATTCGCGCTCTGGGAACTTGGAGTTAGCCGACAGATGGTCCATCACATCTGTTTGGGCTTTTTAGGAATTCGTTCACACTCTGGGAACGATGGATTTATTGGGATCGTGGATGGTCGGATCACATCCACCCCGAGTTAACAAGCGAGGTCATTAGATGGACGGGTCTATCCTCCTCAAACTTGGTTAGGATACGACCGAAGTCGTTAGGCGGACGGGTTCACCCTCTCCGGAACCGCATTTATATGTTTATACTCCAACTCGCACTCTGGGAGTTTGGAGTTAGTGTTTATACTCCGGTTCACACTCTGGGAACCTAAAGTTGATGTTTATACTCCAATTCGCACTCTGGGAAAGTGGAGTTAGTTATAGGACTGTCGTGTGTCGGCCTAGTTCAGCCTTTGATGTGATGGCTTGCCCCTGAGCTGAGGTTTCACTTAGCAAGTGATCGATGGGATCTCGATTACTTTCCACTTATCTGCTATCAACGAAGGAAGAGATTTAGTTTATGGACGGTTGAATCGCATCCATGTTCATTTGGATCCCGGTTCTGCCAAGCCTAAGGAGTAAGATTAGTGTTCTGGAAAGCTTTGAGCTAGAGAAGAGGAGAGGATGGTCGAATTGCATCCGCTTTGACCTGTGTATTTTCCCTTAAATCAGGGTAAAGAATTGGAGAGGGGATGGACAAGTCACATCTACTATACACTTTGTGTTCTTCCGATTGAGCTGAGGAAGAGATTTGGAATGATGGCTCATGATGGCTAGCGAGTAAGTAGTTGGTTGTTGATGAGTATAATTTAAGGGTTTGTCCCCTGATGAAGTTGGTTTAAGGCATGATTGTTTTGTCGAATCACAGATGTAAACTAGGGAGTGAATGGTCAAATCATATCCATTTTAAACATGTGTTCTTAAATAACCCCAAGTGTCTAATGCAGGATTGGATGCATGGACGGTCATGTCGCGTCCACCTTTGGTGTGATTTTGATTTTACTGGGCATCAGAAGAAGCATAAGTATTTTGGCGAGCTTCAAGTAAGAGATGGAGAGTGCATGGTTGGGACATATAACTCCAAGTCTTTCCTAGATCTCTAATTAAATTGCATAGGCATATGAGTGGATGGTCGGTTGCATTCACTTTGTACTGGAGTCCTGAACTTGTCGGTCTCTTTTGCTTTGATGCCCTGGCCCCAAGTCAGCTGCATATAGCAGCCGATGAGCGGTTGAATCATGCTCGTCATGATGATACCTAAATGACTTGATCATAGTCCATGGAGGTTGTTTTGCACCCATCCTTAATTACTCGGTTACCTGCATCATTTGCAAGTAGTTTAATTCAAGTCGGTCATATTTTGCAACATAAATCAAATAGAAATAATTCAAAAGAGATTAGATTAAATCTCATTGATAAGTGAAGCAGCGTCGTATGCTTGCTACTGCACTTCAGTCCAGCCCTTCTCAGTTGGAAGTCTAATGCAAGTGGTTCAGTTTGATCAAAGTTCTTGATTGATAGGGATCATAAGTTCCCGGCCCTTTGTTTTACGGGGCTCAAACATATTGTGAGAGCTATCCTTTCCAGAGCAGCCTCATGGCGTTGGCATCCTCGGTAGCCATCTAAAGAAGAGGAGCTTCTTGACTTAGAGTACGGAGTAGGTTTCCTCCTTATCTTGCGACATTGATTTTTCATCTAGTTCATCAACTCAATATTAGGTACGATATAATAGTGTAGTTGGTGGTGGCTATCCTCCAGTTCTCTTATCGAACTGATTGACAGTCTTCTTTGAGGCATAGGGGGAGACATCTGGATTTGATGGCATTCATCACTCTTCGTGGAATACATGCATCATTCTCACATCATGCGGTAGTGTCGGAGGTTGAATTTCCATAGTACATTGACATAGTTAGCATGCTGAATTTTCGCTAGAAATTCTGCATGTAGGATGGTTTCAATGAATAGGTCCCGACTGGGAAAGATTCTACGACCAACTTTATCAAATTCATTACAAGGCTACAGGGCTTGTAATATTAGTGAATGACGTATGCCCAGTTGCCTAATGTTCGAGTGGTTGGTAATGCCGATTGGATGGTGAGTAGATTAAGATAGGCTCATAGATTGATGATTATTTCTAATTTTCACCAGGAAGGAGGCCTGTATAGCGTATTAAGGAAGTCCTCTTGAGATTGTATGACATGCTTTTAGTTATATAGACATGGAGTGATTAAGATTGTGGGCATTTGAAGATGGTTCAGTGGTGACCAGCTATGCTTTGAATTGGCAGAATAGACAGGGTAGGGTAGTCGCCATATTAGTCATCGTATCATAGTTGTCAATTCAGGAGTTTTAAAAGCCGGTCAATTGGAGGAAGTTGCAGTCCAACTTAGAAGCATGATCATTAATCAACTCTAGTTCTTGGCATATTAGCTAGGTTCTCCAGCCTTTGGGAGCACCAGTTGAGTAGTACTTCCTTACCCATTCCTTGATTGCAATTCAGCAATTGCTACTACAACCACCTACGTCCCGTCCAGTAATGGAACGATCAGAATGTTCCTCTACTAAGTAAATAGCCATTCTTCGTATCGATCAGGAATTCGTATCGATTAGTTTTCGTATCGATATAATTTCGTATCGATCACTATTCGTATCGATCTGATTTCGTATCGATCACTTTTCGTATCGGTCGTTGTTGCTTCAACTTGATGGATACGAACAGTGGTTCCGTGATGGATACGAAGTAATGTTTACTTGATGGACACGAACTAACGAGCCTCGATTTATTCGAACAAGGTCTCCAAGGATGGATACGAAGTGGTACATCCAGAACGATTCAAACGGATGCTTGGTGAGGGATACGAACAAGGTCGATGCGAAGGGAGCCGCTTTTGGATGGATACGAAATAACACTTCCCGATGGATACGAAGTAGTCAATAGGTGATCGATACGAAAATCACCATATTTTATGGATACGAAAATGACCATATTTTCTGGATACCAAAACATGGATACGAAAATGACCACATCTTCTGGATACCAAAACATGCATACGAAAATGACCATATCTACTGCATACCAAAACATGGATATGAAAATGACCATATCTTCTGGATACGAAAACATGGATACGAAAATGACCATATTTTCATGGATACGAAAATATGGGTACGAAATTCATCATATTTTAATGGATATGAAAATATGGATACGAAAAACAGCATATTTTCTGGATTCGAAAATATGGGTACAAAAAACAGCATATTATCTGGATTCGAAAATATGGGTACGGAATTCATGATGAATATGGTTCCTCTTAGATCTGGAGCAATCTGAATAGAATAGAAGGAACCACTGAACAATAAATCTGGATCTTCTCCTTAGATTTATGCAATCCGATATCGAAAGTAAATCCAAGGAACGAGAGAAAAACTGGGTTTTTCTCAGTGAAAGCACCAAAGTGTTTGCACCAAAATTGGGCACAACACTCTTCGGATGTGTTTAAAGAGATAAAATGAAGAGAATAGATATAAAATGAAGCAGATCTAAAAAACACACCAATAAACATATAAGAAAATACACAGAAACATAGAATTTTAGAGTGGTTCGGCGTATTGCCTACGTCCACTATGAAGTGATGATTTATTGATTTTCACATGCCAATTACAACTTATTGCAGCAGATTACAGCAGATGATAATGTTGAAATTTGTATACAACAGCAGCTATGGAGTACAAAAATGGATTCGGCAGAGTCTGGACGTAGGAGAGCCAAAAGATCCCTTTTTTGTAGGCTCTGGGGTGCTATTTATAGATGTAGGAGGCTGATATTTCGCTCAAATCTCAAAACACTTTTTCTGGCACGTGGGGGGGCCCACGCGATCGATCCCACAAAGTTTCGGCCCGATCCGTAATGGATAAGAATAAATTTCGTATCCATCAAGGTTTGATCCAATCAAGCTGAAATTTGGCATGAACCTTCCTTAGGTCGCATGCAAGCTCCTATGAAAATTTCATTTCATTTGGACTTGTGGATTGTGAGATATGATCGATGCAAGTTGGAGTTTTTCGGACCATGATCGATACGTATGAATTTCGTATCGATCAAGAATTGATCCAATTGAGCTGAAATTTGGCATGAACATTCCTTAGGTTGCCAGTAAACTACTACGAAAATTTCATAGCATTTGGACTTGAAGATCTCGAGTTATGATGGATGAAAGTTGGATTTTTTCGGTCGGTGATCGATACGAACGAATTTCGTATCGATCAAGAATTGATCCAATCGAGCTAAAATTTGGCATGAGCATTCCTTAGGTTGCCAGTAAGCTACTGTGAAAATTTGGTGGCATTTGGGCTTGTAGATCTTGAGTTATGATCGATGAAAATTTGGATTTCTCAACCGTGATCGATCAATATCTTGAGCATACGAACTCCGATTGACTTGAAATTCGTAATATTGGCTTCATTAGCTTTTCTTGTCATGTTATATCAATTGTAGCTCGATCTGGACTCGAAATTTTTTTACCGATTTCCATAGTAGACCTATGCGTTGAGGATCTCCAGGACGAACCATCCTTAGTTTCTAATTAAGTTCTTGGTGTCACAGCCTTGCCAAAAGGCGGGATAACAGCAGCATCTACAAATTCTCATAAATACTACATGATTTATTAGTTTATAAAGTATTATAAACTACCTAAATTAAGTAATTTTTAAAAATATTAATCATTGATGTATTTGGTGTTTTGGGTATATTTAGTAATGGGGTAGCTTCTAGAAATGTTTTGGATGCTATTAACAATTATTTAAGTGCATGTATAAAGGTTATATATGTATCGATATACGATATTGATATATGGTTAAATATTTTTTAAATATAATAAATTACAGAACGAGATTTGATATGTATTTTTGGTCCAAATAGTACCATCTATGGATGGCCAAAATAGTGGGGATAAGGATGGGCTTAGTTTTGATTTGGTAAGAGAGAAAGGAGGAAGATACTTTCCAAATCAATCTCTATAAATGCAAGACTGGCCTCATTCCTTTTATTCTTCCTCCTGCTCCTTCCTTGGCCACCCATAGCTCAGTCATACGTCCTTTATAGCCGACCTCATTTCCATCATAACAACATCAATTGCATAAAAATATTATGGTACTTCGATCGTTGTGAACTTGAGTGCTGAATCAAAGGATTCTTGGAGCGTTTTAGATCAAAGTATTTCTAAAGGCTAGACGACTAAGGTATAAATTCTTATCACCTTTTACATATGTCGTTCACATCTTAGTATATTTGGTGTATGTATCAATATTTATTTAGACAAACACCATTGTCTTAGTGGTTAAGTAATTCGACTTTGGTGTGAGAGGTTACAAGTTCAAAACTTGCGTAGCGTGATTCGAACATTTATTGACATGTGAGTTGTGATATGTTGTCTCAGTGACATGTATCGAAGTACCATTTCAAAAAAAAGTTATTTAAACGATTTGATGACATTAACATAATTATTATGTTTTATTTTTTATTGTAAATATTGAAATTCAAAATGATACGCTATAAATATAACTACGACAAAATCATAGCTTGTAAGACTGTTGTAATAGTTCAGCTTGTAAGACTATTGTAATAGTTCTTTTACAATGGTTTTGGAGAAGTCGTATTAAACCAAGTTGTAATAAGGTTTGATCTTTTTACAACTGTTTATAACCGTTGCAGGAGAGCGTTGTAATAAAGGTTTTTACAGTTATTTTTACCCATTGTAACAAGTTTTCTACAACTGATTTTTTTCGTTGCAATAGATCTTTTACAACTATTTTTTCCGTTATAATAGATCATCTTTACCATTTTCTTTGCCCTTTATTAAAAGATTATAGACTGTTGCAACGTACTTATAAAATTAATATCATTTTGCAATTAAAATCAACATTGTACTAATAATAACGACCAAAATTATTCCATGTGCTAAAAACAACAAAAATAATTATTAGAACAAAGAGGTTTACAAACTTCAATGCATGACAATAGCTAACAAAGAAGAAATTAGTGACAAGTTTAAGAAATATTACTTGCTTCTCCTAACGCTTGTTTTCTCAGATCATACGGGTATAATCATAAAAAAGAAAAAGAAATCTATATAGAATTGTGCACTTGCAATTGTAACAGGTTCAAAAGTTCTTTGTTAAACTAAAGCTGGCTAGGCACATTTTTCTTATCTATCACACTAGACAACTCTTTGACATCTTTTGGGATATGGCGAGGACGACAAACCACAGTCCTCCATCAACTACCTAGGTAGTCTCGTTTACCTATTTACCTTCACATTTGAAAATATAATAATCTAGGTGAAAAGATTTGAGAAAAAATGAAAATCTTGAATTTTATCACTGAATTGTATCTACTTTTGTATACAATATTTTTTTTATAAAAATGAGTATCAGAAGATATTACATCCGGCTACACAACTGAATTATTTATATTGTTACATTGTAAACTTGGGCTGAATTGATATAAAAGCCCAAGCCCATTATACAAAGAGATATAGAGTGTAGACCATTGGATCTTGTATCAACGGTTGAAACACTTCTTTGTTTGTGATAACCAGCTGATGCCTCCATCGATACTCTTCATTTCCTAATACGCCCCCTCAAACCCTAGGGCGATTAGGGTTTGCGGCGATTTAGATTCAATGAAATTCTTGATGAGATTTGTGCAGAATTTTGAGATAAATCGAAGCTCAAGATGAAATACCATTCAATTGCTATCTGTAGATGGTAATTGTTTGGAGATTCAGCAGCGACTCTTCAGAAATTGATGAAATTTAGCACATATTCTGTTGAGTCTGATGACAATATCAATTGAGGGCTCGAGATAGAGTGAAAGCTGATGTCTTTGTGATTTACTCGCTCCATGGAGAAGGAAAGCTTTCAGATGAAAATGCTTTACAATTTTGTTCCTTTTGCTTGCGAGTTGAGACTTGTTCGAAGATAAAGTGGCATGGCTGTTCATATGCTTTTGGCATGTGAATAGTCATCAGCGTTCATAACTTTCAGTCTCTCTCTGAATCGATTGAAGTTACTCTTTGAGAGTGGCTTTGTCAATATGTCTGCTGTCTGGTAAGTGGAAGGTATGTGGTTTACATAAAGTTTTCCTTTTGCTACTTGTTCACGAACAAAGTAGATATCCAATTCTATATGCTTTGTTCTCGAGTGTAGAATTGGATTAGCTGTAAGGTGCACGGCACTTAAATTATCACACCAGATTGTTGACTTGTTTTCAGATTTAACTTGTAATTCCCTAAGTAATGATTCGATCCACATGATTTCTGCTGTAGCATTTGCTACACTTCTGAACTCAGCTTCAGTACTTGACCTTGACACAGTAGATTGTTTTTTTGAACACCAAGATACATGACAGTTGCCTAAATATATGCAGTAACCAGTTGTGGATTTTCTGTCATCTGGGTCATTAGCCTAGTCTGCATCTGCATATCCACTGATACTAATGGACTTACTTGCTTCTAGAGTTAGGCTATAGCTTAGAGTTCCTTTGAGATATCTTAAAATTCTTTTAACTGCCTTCCAGTGATCATCTGTAGGATTTTGCATAAATTGGCTTGCTTTATTTACACTGTATGTGATGTCTGGTCTGGTAATAGTGACATACTGAAGTGCTCCAACAATGCTTCTGTAATGCCTATCATTAAGTATTACTTCTCCTTTGTGTTTAGACAAATGCAAGTAACCGACCATAGGTGTTGATATAGAATTGGCTTCATGCATTTTTGCCTTGTGTAGAATCTCTGTTATGTATTTCCTTTGGCTTAATTGAATTTTTGTATTTGTAATTCTTCTGACCTCTATTCCTAGAAAGTAAGTCAAGTTGCCTAGGTCTTTGATACTAAACTCTAGATTGAGATGCTTTATTAGTCTGTTAATCTCTTGTTCATTATTTCCTGTAATAATAAAATCATCAACATATATTAGCACATATATTATCATGCCTGCACTAAATTTTGTGAAAAGGGAACTATCAGATTTGGTTGATTGATAACCAAGTCTGATCATTGTCTCCTTTAGTTTATCAAACCACACTCTTGGTGCTTGCTTTAAGCTATAAATTGCTTTATGTAGCTTGAACACATGATTTTCCTTCCCACTTTGTCTGAACCCCTGGGGCTGTTCCATGTATACCTGTTCCTGTAAGATACCATTCAAAAAAGCATTATTCACATCAAGTTGTCTAATGGTCCAATTTCTATGTAAGGCTATAGTGATAACAATTCTAATGGTAGTGGGTTTCACAACAGGTGAAAATGTTTCATTAAAGTCAAAGCCACTCTGTTGTGAATATCCCTTGGCTACCAGTCTTGCCTTATACTTAGAAATTGTACCATCAACACTTCTTTTTAATCTGTAGGTCCATTTACACCCTACAATGTTTTTGTCCTTAGGCTTATGAACAAGATCCCATGTCTTGTTCTTTATTAATGCCTGATATTCTTCATCCATGGCACTTTCCCAGTTTTTATTTTGCATTGCTTGTTAATATGTGGTTGGCTCCTCTGTATCTAGAGTAGTGTGATAAATTTTTGGTTTAAATATACCACTCTTGGATCTAGTTATCATATGATGATTTGTTCTGCTAGTGCTTTGTTGTTGAGTAGCTCTTTCATCTTCTAATTGTATATTTGGTTCCATTCTTTGCACACTGCTTTCATTGTGATGAGTAGTTAGTTCCTCTGCAATCCTTTGCTGAGACTCATGGTCAATTGTACTAGTTGAACTTGCTTGATCATTTGTTAAATTGAGTCTGGTACCAGTTCCTTGAGAATCTAAGCTTGCTGCTTTTTGTTCTGTGATGTCTTGAGTTGACTTTGATTGATTCTGAATTACCTCAATAGGAATTGATACAGGATATACAGAATCTTTTGCATTATATACCTTACTATTTACTTTAATGCTTGCTTCTTTAAATGGAAACATTGTTTCATTAAATACAACATGTCTGGAGATAAATATTTTTCCATTTTTGTCAAGACGTTTGTAACCCTTCTTATTACTAGCATAACCTATAAAAGTGCAAGGTGATGATCTGAAGTCTAACTTGTGAGTATTATATGGTCTAATATATGGAAAACATAGACAGCCAAAAACTTTGAGAGTGTGATAATCTGGACTAGTATTTGATAAAATTTCTATTGGACATTTAAATTTTAGAACCTTTGATGGTAATTTATTTATCAAGTACACTACTGTGGCAAAGGCATCTGGCCAGAATTTTCTTGGCATAGATGCTTGTGCCAGAAGTGTAAGTCTAGTTTCCATAATCTGTCTATGTCTTCTTTCTATTAGTCCATTTTGTTCTGAAGTATATGGACATGTTGTTCTATGATTGATTCCTTTCTTTTGAAAATACTCCTTTAATGGTTGATATTCTGTTACACCATCTGTTTGCATGATTTTAACTCTATGGTTTGTTTGATTCTCTGCATGTGCTATGAACTGCATAACTGCATTATGAGTTTCACTCTTTGATTTCAAGAAATATATCCATACATATCTAGAGAAGGCATCAACAAAAGATATATAGTATTTGTATCCATAATCAGTATGAATTGGGGCAGGTCCCCATAAATCAGTAGCAACTAATTCAAGAGGCTTACTATAATAAGTTTCTGAGTCTAAAAATGGTAATTTATGACTCTTACCCATTTGACAGTAGGTACAGATATATGGCAATGATATATCATTAAAGAAAATATTGTTTTTATTCATTACATGCTTGACAATATTGACATTTGGATGTCCAAGTTTACAATGCCATTTGTCAAATGTCTCATTCATTTCTTGCTGTTTGAGTTCTGAGTTATTACACCACTGTCTTTTAACAACTGTATTTCTTGAGTTATCCACTGTGAACTTGTACAGTCCTTTATACTGCTTACCCTGCAAAATTACTTCCTTAGTTAGAATGTCCCTAACTAAGCAGTTGTGTGGATAAAACTCAAAATATACATTGTTATCTTTTGCAAATTGTGACACACTTAGTAAGTTTTTCTTGATGTGTGGGACTCTTAATAAATTATTTAAGTACAGTTGCTTTCTTCCTATGATATAAGACTTACCAGTGTGTGCAATTGCAATAGATTTGCCATTACCCATGTGAATAGTATTCATACCTTTGTATTCCTTGCTTCCAAGATTTAAGTTGCTCAAGTTATTTGTAATATGGTTAGTGGCAGCTGAATCAGGAAACCAGTCTTCATCTTGAATTTGATCAGACTTTATGCTTCCAGTTTGAGAATTCCTTGTCTCTGACTGATTTACTGATTCAGGTTGCATGGGTGCCATGTTTGCACTTCTTTGTGTGTTTTGTCCTTGTCCTGGTACATAGTTGAGATTCAATCTGAAGTAACATTTAGTTGCTGTATGTCCAATTTTCTCACATATTTGACATTTTGGCCTATTATTGTTATTCCATCTGCCTCTTCCTCTTGACCTATTTGACTGACCACCTCTTTGGGTTTGTTGTTCTCCTTTGTTGTTACTTTGAGCTTTGCCTTTATAATTGGCAGCAATGTTAATAGATGGGTCAGATTCTTGAGGTTTCTTGATATCAATTCTTGCTTCATGAGAAAGTAGAATAGAGTGAACATCGTCAATAGATGGTAAGTTTTTCTGAGATGTTAGAACTGCTACAACTGCTTCATATTCATCACTAAGCCCATTCAGTATTGTCATGATTTGTTCAGAATCAGATACCTTTTGATTTGCAGCCTCTAATGTATCACAAGTTGACTTAATTTTGAATAGATACTCTCTCATGTTGTGACTTTCCTTCTTTATGTTGTGAAGTTGTCTTTTGTAGAACAGCACCTTTGCTGCAGATTGTGAGTTGAACACTCTTTCAATTGTAGACCATATCTCATATGTTGTTTTGTAGCCTATTATATGAGTGAGAATATTGGGATTGATACATGACAGTAGCCATGAGCATATTAATCTATCTTGCCTGTGATGATTGACATATTCTTCATTACTGATCATTTTGTTTTGTTGATCAGCAATGAACATTGGTGGTACTGACATGGTTTCTTGAATATACTCTTCAAGGTCATATCCCTGAAGGGCTGTTTCAACTTGTAACCTCCAGAGAACATAGTTATCCTCATTGAGATGAACTATGACAAGCTGACTTTGAGGACTGACTATTGTCTTGACCAGTTTTTCAACATTGGATGCAGTGTGTTGCAAAGCACTGCTGTTGGAGTGTGCACCAGAACTTGCATCGTCTCCCATGATGATCCTATGAACTCTAATTCAAATATCAAGAAATAAAAGAAGGAAACAGAAAAGAATACCAGAGGTGCAGAATCAGGATCTTGATTGAGATTCTTTCAGGTAAGTTGCAACCAGTAAAGGAGATTCAAATGATGATTGAATCTGATGATTTCCTTTTCTCAGGATGGCACTTTCTTGATTTTGATTGCTTGATGACTTCTTGATTCTGGTTTTTGAGTTTTGGTTTTCTTGTTTCTTTCCGACTTGATGTAAATCCTTTTGCAGCCAGAAATTTTTTTAAAAAAAAAAACTGGCGAGGCAGAAGAGATTGGCGCTGAGTCTTCCTCTCAAATGATGAGCTTTAATATGATGAGAGAATGATATGAAACTTTTGGGTTATGATCTTTGATGTGTTTTCTATTGCTGATCGCCTATTTTGATGTTGTTAAGCACAAGGCTCTGATACCATGAAAAGATTTGAGAAAAATGCAAATCTTGAATTTTATTACTGAATTGTATCTACTTTTGTATACAATATTTTTTTATAAAAATGAGTATCAGAAGATATTACATTCGGCTACACAACTGAATTATTTATATTGTTACATTGTAAACTTGGGCTGAATTGATAAAAAATCCCAAGCCCATTATACAAAGAGATATAGAGTGTGGACCATTGGATCTTGTATCAACGGTTGAAACAATTCTTTGTTTGTGATAACCAGCTGATGCCTCCATCGATACTCTTCATTTCCTAATACTAGGGAATATGCATAACAATATATAAGTTGATTAACTAACTACATGATTTTGAAAACCTTAATTAACTCCATAGAAAAACTAAGTGCGTGACCAATATATAAAGTGATTAACTCAACAAAATATCTAGCTAGATCAATATTCTACTACCTCAATGCAGTATCTGTGCAAAATTGAACTCGTGGTCTTCTCAATTCACTCCTATTAATGCCTCTCTTTGTGGTGTGAAAACTTGTGTTAAATTAAAGCATATAAATAAATCTGTATGTATATATTCTACTGAATTTTCTAATATCTTAGTATAAAACATGGCTTGAACTTCTGAATTACTTTGGAGTGAACCCTAAATGTTATTTTGGTTTCTCAACAATATCTCCTTACAAACTGAAGGATAGGCTCAAAACTGCCACACCTGGGTTAATCTACATAGTAATGCATGCTTTTTTCCTAGGTTAATTTGCAATTAACTTCACATTTTGATAGATCAGCGCCATGGATATTTATATATAAATATTAGTGATTTACAGCCTTTTGATTCTCCCACTTTTCATTTTTCATCTTAATAATCTGACCTAGCGAACTATCTATAAAACCATGTAAGATAATCATTAGATAGAGCTTGAGTTATATAAAGTCTATACGTTTAATTGTCAAAGTTATAAGTTGGACATTAACATACCTAACAAACTTTAAACCGATTAGATCGGGTATAGACAATGTATGAGATTTTAGTTTTGACAAACTTCGGATTGGCTGCAACGTATTAAGTACAATGTCATGCAAGGAGATGTATATAAACACACACAACATGTCCACAGAGTGTCCAAGCATATACATGCAGTCATGCACACAAATATACAAACTGGTTTATAGATTAACATATATGTGTGTGGGGGGAACACACTACTAGAATAGGCTTCATTACCGACGGCTAGGACCGACGGCTAATTTCCGACGGCTTCCGACGGGCTGTCGCAAGCCATCGAAAATTTGCGATTATACCTGCAACCGAGAGCTCTTCTTCCTCTTCCTTTCATACAAAAATTATATCCAAAAACCCCCAAATCCCTTCTTTAAGCTTCCAATCCCTAATTTCTAGCTTCCGGATCATCCAAGGCTGCCTAATCAACCTCCATTACTCTTAATCTCAGGTATAATCCCTTATTTTTGTGAAAAATTCAGTTTTTACCCTAATTGTAGATTTGCATAAATTGATAAATTATGGCGAATTAGTGATTGCAATTGTTTCCAATAGCGTAATAACGGTTTATAGCATCACATGGTATACCTATTTCATCTTTTATTGTGAAATTGTGAAAAACATGTATAATTTGTTATTGTTCATGTATATGTAAATTGTTATGTATGCCTTGATTCGACGATTGTATACGTTATTGGGAATAAGATAAAATGATTGAATGAACTAGGAGTATTATATTGCGCACGTACTTACTTATGAAACAAAAAAAAATGCATTACTCTAAATTATAATTGTGTGTATTGAAAAATGACAAAAATGTTAAACCAACCTTAACTTGATTTAATATGTCGAATAAATGTGTGTTAAACTAATGTATATTTTTGTAAATGTGAACAGTGAGTAAAACTATATTTTTTCGTAAAATGCGCGCATGTAACTGACAAATGTCCCTTAGAGAGTTTTTGGCCCCGTCTGACGAGTGTTGTACATCATTGTTGTATAAATAGTCATTTTTTTTCGAAAAACGACCGTTTATATTCATCTGGTACAATGCTTGTCGGATTTGTCCCTGTATTGGACAAGTTATGAACACAGTAAGCATTTACATTTTGTATATTACTTCGTCTCAAACGGTTCATAAAATTTCGGCCTAACTTTTCTTTTTTGTTTCCTGCGTACATGCATTTGTGTACAATGCAGGGAACAAAAGGGAAATGCTGCCGAAATTTTGTTGAATCGTGAGACAAAGTAATATACGAAATGTAAATGCTTACTGTGTTTGTAATGGAAAGTAGGATGCCTGACCAATGAAAAAAATTATATATATTTTTAAATCGATACGTTAAAAAATAAAATGTGCCCTATTTGAAAATATTTTTAAATTTGTGAAGTTGTTCTTTAAATTCAAAATATTATACGACCATGAAAATAATCTTTTTCAATTTGTATTCTTCAAAATAAATACTAAATTTTGAACTTCTCATTTTGTCAAATAGGAAAAATGATTGATTATTTTGTTGATCGGAGGAGATGGATGTACCAAAGAAAAGGACTGAGGGGCTCAATAAAAGAAGATTTTTATAATGGTATAAATGTGTTTGTTGAATTCGCTTTAAGTAATAACGGAAACGATCCAGAAATTCGTTGTCCGTGTAGTAGGTGTAGACATTTGAAGTATTCGTTACCAGATATTGTGAAAGTTCATTTGTGCCAACACGGTTTCGCACCCGAGTATTATGTTTGGGATCGGCATGGAGAAGTTGTAGCAAATATTTCTGTAGAGTCTGAAAAGTCGTTAACGAAATAGTTTCAACGACCCGTATAGAAAATATGGTCGAAGATGCAGCACGATCAATGTTTCCTATGGCTGAAGTTGACGATGATGATGGAAATGTTGAAGAACCAAATATTGAAGCAAAAAAAAATTATGATTTACTAGATGCTGCTAAGAAACCTATTTGGGATGGTTGCAAATGCGGCACTCGGCTGTCAGTAATCGCAGAATACATTGCGATGAAGTCAAAATACAACACCACTGAAGCTGAGTTTACGGCTGTTGTACAAGCTGCAAAAATACATATGCCGCCCGATAATCTAATGTGTGAAAATCACTACGAAGTTAAAAAACTTATGTCGGCTTTTGGTTTACCGTATCAGAAAATAGATACATGTTTAAAAGGCTGCATGTTGTTTTGGAAAGAAGACACAAACCTTAGAAATTGTAAAGTTTGTAACCAGGAGAGATACAAACCAAGAAAAAAGAAGGGGAAGGAAGTTCCGTACAAGTGTATGCACTACTTACCCATAACTCCAAGACTTCAAAGATTATATGCATCTTCTGTAACTGCATCTAATATGAGATGGCATAGCGTGAGAACGGAGGAAGATGGTACGTTGACACATCCGGCCGATGGAGAAGCATGGAAGCATTTCGATAAAATATATCCAAATTTTGCAACGGAGAGTCGAAATGTTAGATTAGGATTATGTACGGACGGTTTTTCTCCATTTTCTCAATTTAGTTCTAAATATTCATCCTGGCCCATTATAGTCACACCGTATAATTTACCTCCATGGATGTGTATGAAAACGCAATATATGTTTCTTACTGTTGTCGTTCCTGGCCCCGACGATCCGACACAAGGAATCGATGTATATTTACAACCGTTGATTGAGGAGTTAAAAATACTGTGGAACGAAAGAGTAGAAACATACGATGTGTCCAAGAAGAAAAATTTTCGTATGTTTGCTTCTTTGTTGTGGACTATAAGTGATTTTCCTGCCTATGCAATACTTTCGGGATGGAGTACTGTCTGTCGTCTAACATGTCCATATTGCATGGATGAAACACGAGTGTTTTCTTTACCTCATGGTAAGAAAATTTCATGGTTTGACTGTCATCGATATTTTCTCCATGTAAATCATCCCTTCAGAGGAGACAAGAAAAAAAATTTAGCTAATAGAGTAGAAACCAGACAACCATCGACGATATGGTCAAGCGAAGACATATATGAACTTGTTAAGGACTATCCAAACATATATGAAACTGGCGAGCAAACAGAAATTGAAGGCAAATCAGTTGTTCATAACTGGTGAAAACAAACTATTTTTTGGGAGTTGCCGTATTGGAAACATCTTCTGCTTCGCCATAACATAGATGTGATGCACAATGAGAAAATTGTATTTGATAATGTTTTTAACACAATTTTGAATGTGAAAGGGAAGACGAAGGATGATTTGCAAGACGTGATATAGAAGAATTATGCAAACGTCTTGAGCTTCATATGAAACCAAATGACAGTGAAAACCCAAAGCATGTTACGAATTAGATAATAATCAAGTTAAAGCTGTGTTAAAATGGGTGGAAGGGTTAAGATTTCCTGATGGATATCATCAAATCTTCGTAGATGTGTTGACTTTAAAAATAGTAGATTGAGCGGAATGAAAAGTCACGACTGTCACATAATGATGGAAAATTTATTTTCTGTAATGTTCAAAGAACTACTACTGTTAAAAGTTTGGAAGGTAGTAACGGAGTTTAGTATGTTTGACAAAGAGCATTGTTCAACTATTTTAAAAGTGCAACGTTTACGTAAACTTGAAGTGGACATTCCTATATTGCTTTGCAAATTAGAGAAAATATTTCCGCCAGGTTTTTTTAATGTAATGGAACATTTACCTGTTCATCTCCCATCTGAAGCACAATTTCGAGTTCCTGTCCAATATGGATGGATGTATCCATTTGAGAGGTGTGTAATATGTTATAACATAATTTAATTGCATTTGAAAGATGAAGTTAATATAAATTAATTTTGCATAGATATTTGAATCATCTACAGAAAAAGTGAGGCAGAAAGCACGAGTTGAAGGTTCGATATGCAAATCTTACATCGAAGAAGAAGCTTCGTTCTTTTTCTCTCACTATTTTAGTGACCATGTGAATATTTCATTTCAAAGTGTTCCTCGTAATGACAAAGGCGACGAACAAGAGTCCTCTCAAGCAATGTTATCTATTTTTAGACAACATGGTCGGCCTTCTAGAAAATGTGTAGAAATATGGCTAGACGATAGAGATCTTCATGTAGCACACACTTATATTATTCTAAATTGTGCCGAGGTTGCACCATTTGTCAGGTAATCTGAAATAATAATTTATGTTTTATTCTTTTCTATAATGCATGTGTGTATATAACCTAATGTAATAATTTGCTTATATAAACAGTGTTTATGAACGTGAACATCCGAACGGAGATCTCAGTAAGAATTTTTCGGTTGGTTTTCAAATTACGATTATGAGCCGAGAAATTGTTTGACGAAGGGTTGAAACTTCTTGCAATGGGACCAAAAAGAGTGGTCAAGACATATCCAATATATTTTGTCAATGAATATAAATTTAACACCAAAGAATACGGTGCAGAAAATTAAAAATAATACTGGTGTATTTGTTAAAGGTAGTGACGATCCAGAAAATCATTTAAATGATTTTTATGGCCTTCTAACATAAATTTTGCAACTGACATATTTCTCACGACCCGCGGAGGAGGTGTTTCTATTTAGATGCAATTGGTTTAGCAATGTTCCAGGTTTTGGAATTAATGTGCGCAAGGATTATAATCTTATCGAAATAAAGCATACATCGCACTATCACAAGTATGATCCTTTTGCAATAGCCAAACAAACATTGCAAGTTTATTACGCCCCTTATCCGTATCTAAAAAGAGATAAAGCAGATTGGTCTGCAGTTTTTAAAACAAAGTCCACATTCACATTCGATAAAAAGAATATTCCGGACGAACAAGCTTATTAGGCAGATTTTGAGCAAAATAACGAAATAATAATTACAGACGATCATACAGATTTTGTTCCTTTGATTGATGAATCAAATGTTTTGGTAGAAGCGTTTGACAGTGCAGAGGAAAATATCGTCGAAAACGAGAC
This sequence comes from Allium cepa, assembly GCA_030765085.1. Taxonomy (NCBI): domain Eukaryota; kingdom Viridiplantae; phylum Streptophyta; class Magnoliopsida; order Asparagales; family Amaryllidaceae; genus Allium; species Allium cepa. Next base: position 229,147,902 of record CM060938.1, read on the forward strand.
CGAATCTGAATCAGAAGACGATGATGACTGATATAAATCTGAATCTGTTTTTTTGCAATTGATGTAACTATATTGAATTCTTGATGTATTATGAAATTGATGTAACTATGAAACCAAATCCTTTACTATTGTTTGCATGTTTTATGTTATTTTCATTTGTCATTTATTTAGCAATTTTTATTAAAAATGCAATGAACTCTGCTTATCGTTGGAAGAGTACACCCATTATGAATCAGGTATAACACACTTCTATTTCTATTACCATTTCAGTCATTAATTATGCAATTTATACCGTTGATGTCATTTTCATATGAAATATATTTCATTATCACGTTATTATTCTCTTATATAATGATGTGTATATGTCACAGGTTTATCATTATGTCATATAGAGGTAGGAGCTCTTCCCGATCATCAGGAGATGATGGCAGTGGCTCATCGTAAGAGCCACAGCGTACAGTTGTATCGTTAGTCCCTAGAGCAGATGGGTAAGAATTAAATTTTATTCAGCATCTTACTTTTTTATGATATACGTACGTACTTATCTATATCGTACTTAAAAACAAGGGGTTCGATCTATTTCCCTCTAAGGTTGCGTTGGACGTCTCTAGAGCTTCTCATCACAGTAGGATGAGTGCTTGCTGGCTGAAGTGGGATAACATCCCTCCTCACATCATAGAGTGCATATGGCAGGATGTCCTGGTATGTATATTTTTCTGTTTTCCATTTTTAATTCGTTTTTCTCGTTTTGTCTACTGTTTATCGTTTAAAGTGTAATCTTTTTTTTTAACACAGGCTGAGATAGACATCCAGACAGACGATCTGATGCTGCCATGAGCATACTGGATGAAGAAGATGCGCAAGAACTATAGGGACACGATATCTGAGATTAAGAAATCTGGTAAGAAACCACGGTGGATGGGAGAGAGCGTGTGATAAGGTTGGTTGAGATACTAGGAGACGGACGAGGCGAAGGCAAGTATACTATTTTTTTTGAATTATTAATTTGACGTGATCGAAAAATAATGTATCAAATTTTGAATGTACATGCAGAGTTGGATAGAAACTCTGCAAATAGAAATAAGAATCCCGTCATTCGTCGTGGAGGATCGAAGTCGTTTCAACAGTATCGGCAGGAGTTGGTAAATTTACTGAATAATAAATGTAAATAGTTTATGCTATATGATTTTAAATGTATAATAATTGTATGTAACAATCAACTTCAGGAAGCCGAGTCACGTGGTCCTGTCAGCTATATGGACGTGTTCACCCGTACGCATGTTGTCGAGCATGTTACCCAGACGGGACTGTTTCGTATACATGGCAGGACGATAAATCTAGCAAAATCCATGTAAGCATATTTCATTTTATTCAGTATTATTAATTGTTTTAATTATTAAACTATGATGAAATAAGATATGATATTATTAATTTGTTAATGCAGAAGATGTTTATGGAGCGGCGGCAGAAACTCCTTGCTGATACGGGTCGAGATCAGCTGACGACCGATGAGGAAGACGTTATTTTTGAGTCTGTTATGCATCCAACAAAGCATGGTCGACGATACGGATTTGGCGATCTAGCGGTAAGTAAATATTTTTGAAATACTTCAAATATGATATTTTGACCTTTTCAAAACAATAAACTTAGATTTTATTCATTTTTCAATTATTGCAGGCCAGTAGTCAGAGTAGGGGACGGCGGAGTAGACCTTAGAATGATCTAACAAATATAGAAGAATTGCAGACTAGAGTGTCCCAATTGGAGGAGCAGAACCGCCAACAGGCCATGTAGACCGCACAGTTGTTAGAGTATATGCAGCAGTTTGGTGGCCACTTCCCTTCCTCGGCTGGCTCAGGATCTGGAGGAGATTGATTTATTGCTTGCTTGCTTGTTCGTTCATTTGTTCAGGTATGTTTTGTTTTAGTTCAGAATGATTTGGAAGACGGCGTAGGTAATTGTTGATTTATGTATAATTATGTTTGATACAGTTGGTTCTGTAGTTGTATGAGGATGTGTATGAGAATATTGATGAATTTGTGTATTAACAACATGGTAGAACAGTTATCGTTAGGATTATTGTTAATATTCAAATGGTTATGTATATTTTGTATTTTATTTTGATGTAATTTTATTTATTTGTGTGTTTATTGAATATTTTGTAGTTTTGATTTGGATATTTGGTTGGATTATTGTATGTTGGATTGTGCAGTATTGATATGATAGTGTTTGGAAGAGAAATGTGGTTGGAAGGCTATATTTGCAGCGAATTTCAAAAAAAACAGCAGATTTCCGACGTCTCCCGACGGCTTATAGGTCAAAATTTCCGACGGCTTTCGGCGGCCTGTAACACACTATTTCCGATGGTTTCCGACGGATACCGACATTTGTCGGAATCCGTCGGAAACCTCAGAATCCGTCGGAATCGTGTGCGACAGCTTCCGTCGGAAGCCGTCGGAAATACTGCTCCCCGACGTAGTCATTTCCGACAGCTTTTTCCGACGGCGGCCGACGGCTTCCGACGGCCGCCGACGGTTTTAGGCCGTCGGAAAACGTGATTCCCCTAGTAGTAATACAACATGTCCACAGAGCATATACATGCAATTATGCACACAAATATGCAAACTAGTTTAAAGATTAGCATATGAAAATTGTATGGCAATAAGTGATAATAAATTGTACCAGTTATACTTACATACTTGCATGGTACTATATAGTAAACTAATGGATAAAAATAAATAAGGTAATGCTTAATAAACAGTTAATCAATCACAGCTAATTCTATGTCATCGGCTTGGACTCTCTTATAGTTTCTAAGTTAACTTATAATATCATAATCACCAAAATGATTAAAAACATTAGCTGACCTTGAATTCCCCCATTGCATCATCTCAAATTATTACATATCATTGTTAGAAGAAAAGGAAAAATAACACACTAAAACGTGTATTGCTAAAAGCATCCAGAAAAATCCTTTTAATACTATGAATTTTTATAATCAAGCTTAATAAATTAATGCGCTACTTAGTACCACTTTTATTTCTTCACTCAATGATTAATCACTGCTCATTCATATTAAACAATAGTAGACATTAAATCACCGCACATGGTTTATCAATAGCCGAACTTTGAGTTGGCTATACAATTGATGATTTCCACGGTTGCTTTTAACTATCCAAACGCATCAAAGCTTGGTGATTTATCACCGTCCGTTTGTAAAAATAGCTAGACAGTGGGTTAATATCCTATAAGACTATTGCAAAGGCAGATTTTCACAATTGCGATGTAATTAAGCAAGTTTGTATCACCGTGGATTTGAGTGAAAGATGTCAGAAATTCTTTATTGTTCGATCTTTCATGATTAATTATGAACAATTCAAGTAATAGCCCAAGGATCACCAATACCGAATATTTCACAAACAAAGCTTAATATGATTTTTGTTTTTGTTTAAGATGACGTACCTTGATTAACAGCGGAAGATGTAATGGCTGTCATCTTCTTCTTCTGACTTCTAATAATTACTCTTCTTCTCAGAATTCGGTTTCTCTCTCTAACCATATTTCTTTATATGTTTCTTGATGGAGAAGAATACATCCATATACCAGAAGAGAGAGGACCCAATCCTTTATATAACATTTAACTCTATATCTGGTACGTTCATCATATACCAATTCAACGCTTAAGATTAATCACAGACCTAATATTCTAATTATTGAACGGTCTATTTATGACTGAATTAATCGAGTCACATTAAGATTAGAAACTACATAGCGTTAAAGGTAAATGAAATGTTCTATTTATGACCTAATTAATAGGGTCATATTAAGATTACAAACTGCATAACGTTAAAAGTAAATGAAACGATTGAAGTTTCTTATAGAAATTTTCTAACATTCTCCCACTTGACCCGATTATTCATAATATCAAGTGTTGAGCATCATACTATGATAAATTGCTGAGAGTTATGGCGGGTGTGCATTACTAATTCAATGCATTCTCTTCCATATACTACAATACCAACAATCCATCATTTTATACTCATAATTTATATAAAACAGCATAATGGTCCACATAATGTCTTATATCATAATGATTAAACATAATATCTTTTTAAGACTCTTTCTTGTTTAAAATTACATAAAATATGTACTAACACATTAAAACAAGAGGCGCATAATTGTATATCAGAAACACACAAAGGAGCTTAGAATGTCACACATCAATTATTATTAATACAACCAAGATCCATTCTTTGAACATGTTCCTTAAATTGTCTTGGCTGTAACCCTTTCGTCAAAGGGTCTGCAATCATAAGTTATGTCCTGATGTGTATGATTGACACTCTTTGTTTCTGAGCCTCATCTTTCACAGCAACATACTTCAGTTCCATATGTTTGGCACCTATAGAGTACTTGTCGTTTTTTGAGAAAAACACTGCTGCAGAGTTATCACAATAAATTTTCAGCGGCTTGCTAATGGTGTCGACGACCGCAAGTCCTGAAATAAAGTTTCGTAAACATAATGCATGAATTGTGGCTTCATAACATGCCACAAATTCTGCCTCCATAGTAGATGAAGCAACGATAGTTTGTTTCGCACTTTTCCAACATAAACAGGTAACCAAAAGTCAATTTTTTAGTATCGATGCATCTAGCAAAATCTGAATCGCTATATCCAATCACCTCCAATTCATTGGATCTACTATACATGAGCATGTAATCTTTCATGCCTTATAAGTACCTTAACACTTTCTTTACAGCTTGCCAATATTCCCTTCTTGGATTACTTTGATACCTCCCTAAATACCGACCGCAAAACTGATATCCGGTCTAGTACAGGTTTGAGCGTACATTAGGCTACCAACTACAGATGCATATGGAATTGATTCCATTTCCTTTCATTCAACATCATTCTTAGGACATTGCATGAGATTGAATTTATCACCTTTCTGTACAGGAACTTTCCCAGGTGAACACTTACTCATTCCAAATCTCTCTAGAATCCTTTCGATATATCTTTTCTGAGACAATCCCAATATTCCTTGTGATCGATCATGAAATATTTCTATTCCAATCACATAGGATGCCTCTCTCATATCTTTCGTTTCAAAGTTCGTTGAGAGAAATTCCTTAGTCTCATGCAATATGCTTAATTTATTTACATCAAGCAAGATGTCATCAACATAAAGGACTAGATAAATAAATTTGCTCCCACTGATCTTTTGGTATAAACAGTGATCAACCGTATTTTCCTTAAAACCAAAAGATGTAATAATGGTATTGAACTTTATATACCATTGTCAGGATTCTTTTTTAAGCCCATATATTGACTTCTTAAGTTTACACACCAATTGTTCTTTATCTTTTACAGGAAAACCCTCGGGTTGATCCATATAAACATCCTCATCAAGATCTCCATTCAGAAAGGTTCTTTTCACATCCATTTGATGCAATTCCAAATCATAATGTGCTGCTAATGCCATTATTATTCTTAGTGAGTTCTTTTTCGAAACAGGAGAAAATGTCTTCTTGTAATCAACACCATCTTTCTGAGAGTAACCCTTAGCAACAAGTCTAGTTTTATACCGTTCGACATTACCACTAGAGTCGTGTTTGGTTTTAAAAACCCATTTGCGTCAGACTCTTTTGCAGCCATGTGGTAACTCAACGAGATCCCAAACTTCATTCTGTTGCATGGATTTTAGTTCTTCTTTCATGGAATTAATCCATTCCTTTGACTCTTTACTTTCTACAGCATGTGAAAACGAAATTGGGTCCTTATTGATTCCTATATCATAATCTGATTCTTGCATATAAACCATATAATCATTAGAAATAGCTGACCTATGTTCTCTTTGAGATCTTCTTAATGCTACTTGTTGTGGTTCATGCATATCAGCATTATGTAAGTCATTTCCTTCAGGAAGTACTTCTTCATTTATATGTTGTTCATCATCATATTGTTCTCCAACAGCTGGAACAACATTTGGAGTAATAGTGGATGGAGGGACTATTCTAGGCAATGTAACATTTATCCTTGTTTTCTTTATCTCCACTATTTCTCTTTTAGTACTCCCATTGACTTTGCCAATCTCAATGAATCTTGCATTAGCAGTTTCTATAATTCTTTGGACTATGATTAGGAAAGTAAAACACATATCCTTTAGAATTTTCAGGGTAACCTAAAAAAACCCACTAACCGTTCGAGAATCTAATTTCTTTTCATGTGGATTACAAATTCTCGCTTCCGCTGACAGACCCAAACATGCAGGTGTCTTAAGTTAGGTTTCCTATTAGTCCATAATTCAAAAGGAGTCCTTTGAACAGCTTTACTAGGAACCCTATTCAACAAATAATTAGCGGTTTTGAGAGCATACGACCACAAATTCTTAGATAGTGTAGAATCTGGCATTATACACCTAATCATATCTATTAACGTCCGATTGCACCTTTCCGCTACACCACTTTGCTGTGGTGTACCTGGCATTGTGTATTGCGCACATATGCCATGACTTTTGAAGAATTTTGCAAATGGACCTGGACACTGGCTTGACTCATTATATTTGCCATAATATTCACCACCTCTATCAGACCTTATGATTTTCACCTTTTTATCTAATTGCCTCTCAACTTCCTTTACAAAAGTCTCAAGGACATTTGCAGATTAAGTTTTTTCATGAAGCAAATAGACATAACCGCAGTGGGAAAAATTGTCAATAAAAATGATGAAATATTTTTCTCCATTAAAGGTTGGAGTGTCCATAGGTCCGCAAATATCAGTGTGTATTATTTCAAGAAGCTGGCTGCTTCTAGTGGCTCATTTCTTATTATATTTGGTTTGTTTACCTTTAATACAATCCACACATAATTCTAGATCACTAAAGTTCAAATTTGACAAAATTTCATTACTTACTAATTTCATCATTCTTTCTTTGGATATGTCACCTAGTCTTTTATGCCATAAGAAAGCGGAATTTTCATTCAACACGCCACGTTTGCATCCAACGTTATTTATTACATTCAGCAAGGAATTCGCATAAGTGTCATTAAGTTCCAATTTATATAAACCATCAATTAGAATACCAGAACCAATATTATCAGTATTCTTGTATAAATCAAAACAACTAGATCCAAATGTACATCTAAAACCAGAAATATCCAACTTACAGAAATAAGGTTTCTAGATAATGAAGGTACATAAAGGGTGCTACATAAGTCTAATACATATCCACTTTCTAGAATTAGACGATAAGTCCTAATGCCTTCTATTGTGGGTTTCATTCTGTTTCCTATAAAGAGAAAACGATCTTCATTTGGATTTATGGTTCGGATTATAAGAAATCCCTGCATATTATTGGAGACATGAGTGGTAGCACCAATATCAAGCCACCATGTATTAATAGAAACTTCAGCTAAATTTGATTCAAAACATACGAACGATAGATGATTACCTTTCTTTTCGAACCAAGATATCCTTTTCGGACAGTCATTTTGATAATGTCCTTTCCTTTTACAGAAATGACATCGAACATCCTTTAGTTCCTTCTTTTCTTACCTGCCCATTCTTAGCATGTGACTTTTTCTTCTTGAAATGACTTGATTTTCCATTCTTTTCTTTACCAGCTTTATTACTCACAAAACTTACTGAGTGATTCACTTGATTTTTCAAACGTCCTTCTTCCTGAACAAGTCTACTGGCCAATTCATTAACATTCCACTTATCCTTTATAGTGTTATAGTTAATTTGAAAAGGTCCATATTCAGAAGGTAGCGAGTTCAGGATAAACTGGACAAGAAAAGATCCTCTACTGTAAGTCCAAGGGAGTTTAACCTTGCTGCAAGATTAATCGTCTCTATAATGTGCTATTGCATAGTTCGCGGCCCATCAAACTTCATGGTCCTGAGTTCTGCCATAAGAGTACCAGCAAGTGACTTATCAGCTGAACAAAAACGCTCTTCCACAAACTGCATATATTCCTTAGCACTTTCTGTTTGTGGAATTGTTGATTTGATGTTGTTAGCAACAGTCATCTTAATAAACATGAGGCTCAATCTGTTACTGCGGTCCCATGCTTTATGGTGTGATTTTTCTGTCTCGGTACTAGCTTTTGTAAGAGCAATAGGTTTATCCTCAAGGAGTGCCAAGTCAAGATCCTGAACACCTAAATGGAAATTGACTTGTTCTCTCCATTCAGAAAAATTAACACCAGTGAACAATGTAACAGATGAAGCATGTGTATTCATGGGAACTATAGCAAATTAAATATAAAAAAAATTGAAATAACTATAAGCTCATAGCTAACGCGATTCAAATATGTACATAATAGTATAATATAGCACTCCTTTGGGTAGATGTTATCTTATACTTAACATAATTAAATACCAAAACATAAGTAAGTAATAAATATATTCAATTAAATAAAACTGACATCTTTGGATGATCAATGTTTATTTAATCAAGATATCTATTAAACCTCATCATGTCAACTAGTTATTGAACAAGACTTTCCTTTGGGTAAGTTCTCAGGTTCTACCATTAATGACGCCAGTTTTTTTTGGTATTATTATAACTGGCAATTTCTATCAATAATCATTATGTCACTTATGCACTAAATGATTATTCTGATTTTGGCCATTTTGGTTATTAACAAAATCATAAATCTCATGTGCATAATTGATTTATAACACAAACTTGATTAAACAATATGAGTAAAGCATAGAACAAATCAATTGCAATCATAGGAAATATTCGGTTATTGATTAGTGGCTCTGATGCCAAATGTCAGAAATTCTTTATTGTTCGATCTTTCATGATTAATGATGAACAATTCAAGCAATAGCCTAAGGATCACCAATACCGAATATTTCACAACAAAGCTTAATAAGATTTTTTTGTTTTTTTAAGATGACGTACCTTGATTAACAGCAGAAGATGTAATGACTGTCATCTTCTTCTTCTGACTTCTAATAATTACTCTTCTTCTCAGAATTCGGTTTCTCTTTCTAACCCTATTTCTTTTTATGTTTCTTGATGGAGAAGAATACATCTATATACCAGGAGAGAGAGGACACAATCCTTTATATAACATTTAACTCTAAATCTGGTACGTCCATCATATACCAATTCAACGCTTAAGATTAATCACAGACCTAATATTCTAATTATAGAACGGTCTATTTATGACTTAATTAATTGGGTCAATTAAGATTAGAAACTGCATAGCGTTAATGGTAAATGAAATGTTCTATTTATGACCTAATTAATAGGGTCATATTAAAATTAGAAACTGCATAACGTTAAAAGTAAATGAAACGATTGCAGTTTCTAATAGCAGTTTTCTAATAGAAAGATACATAGGTTTAAAGTGCAGAAGAGGAAAACACAGATGATATAAGAATTAGGGTTAACGTTTGGATGCATGTTTTTATTTTTTTAATAAATAGCATGTATTGAAAATATTGATTGTGTTCTTTAGCAATGGTATTAGGCAGCACTTTTCTAGATGTTTTTAGCAACACGCTATATATATCTTCTCCCATAAAACGACGTACCATTCAAAATTCTATTTCGCATACTTAAGTTTAAAGTTTAATTTTAGTGTGCTACTATTGACCCCCAGAAAAATGCTTCTGGCTCCCAAAACTAAAGACTACCTTATAAAGTTTACTCTGTACTTTCTAACTTCAACTATTATTTTCTTTTAACTAAATAAGCACCCAAATATTTCCAAAGCACAGCATTATCCTTCCTCTTCTTCCATATTGTCGTTGGCAAACACTTTTTCATTCGAAACAACAAGTGTTTTCTGAATTTTATCGTGATTGATATATTCCAACTAACAATAAAAAAATCGAAAAAACATATAAGAAAAAAACCGCATAAACGTTGTATGATGAAACATTACAGATCAATAACTTATAATGGAACCTTCAATTACAGTATCATCAAACTTTGTATCATTGCAATTTGCATTAGCCACGAGACCATTGAACTCATCCTATAACAAGCAACAAGGAAACCCTAAACAATAAATCTAAAATTGATATGAGAAGAAAAAATAGACTTTAGAAAATAAAAAGTAAACCATGCTGGTTGTGTTTATCAAAATTAGGATCATCCACTGAACATTCACTTGGCTTCATCTAGCAGACGAAAAGAAAGATTTTTTGAATTTGGAGTCTGAAAATTTCGTTTTTTAATGTTTTTTAAATAATGTATGTGGGTTTTTCTAAAGTGAATGAAGATGCTACGGTTGTTTAGGATAGAATGTGAAGATTAATTTTGATGTCCACATATGGAAAAAAACCGATAGATGATAAAATTTTAATATTTTCCAGGTAGCCGCAGTGGCACACTAATTTTAAAGGTCAAAAAAAATACACTAGCTACAGCCACTTCTTCTTCTAAGCCAGGCTCTTGCAATCGTCAAGCTACCAGCTATTGAAATAAAATCAGAATCCACTTCCGCAAGCAATTTCTTATTAGCGTCACCCACAAAATCGTAAGTCAAACAACAACTTCTTTTGACGTTTGCAAACTCATTCTAATTCTTAATGTCAAATAAACTCCAAAAATACAGAACACTAAACAAAATCCTCCATAATCGAGTCTTTTTGAGATAACTCTTCTTGCACTGCTAGTTGGAGGAGCTAACGTAGGTTCTCAAACTCTTCGATTATGGCTACGATCTGGAGCTTGGATTTGATGAGATTGGATTATTCATTGTTCAGGGATTTGCTGGATTGGGATTATTCGAGCTGGGTGATAAGGGTGAGTTTCTTTTGTGAGATAGCAGAGATTATCGTCGGAATCTGTGCCGGAGGTTGTGGATGCCACGGCGAGAAGTCAGGGTTGGGTAGGATCTGGATTATGGTTGGGTGAAGAATTGAGGTGAAGACTGAAGAGACCACCTTCTATTCATAAAGGAGAAGCAACTTCTGGATGTGAATCTAGATTTTAATTCAAAAATCAAAAGTTATTGATTGAATCATAATTGGATTCGAGTTTTATTTTCTATGGATGAATAAGGATGAAATTAAGGTTCAATTGATCTAAGATTACTGGTGGACTTGGGTATTGATCAAAATTTGAAGATAGGTGATTACGTGGGAGCAGAGTTAATTGAGCTTTGTTGCAGGTTTAATTTAGATGGGTTTGGATTTAGGCTGCATTTAGGAGTTCTGTGATACCAGGAATGAGAGTGTTTGAGATTATCGTTTTGATCATCAATTATCTAACAGTTTTGATTGGTTTACATTAAATGTTATTATAACCGATCGATGCATGTTTGGGGTTTAACACATTGGTTTTGAGAGTTTTCTATTAAATTAACATTATATATACACACACACTCATATACTGAGAAGTTTAATTCAACGATATAAATAGTAGGGGTATAAAAACCATTTGTTTCATATTCTTTTAGTGGGAGTATATCCCATAGCTAAGCACTATGATGTTTTCTACTTTTTTTAGATAGTTGAAAACCATTTGTTTCTATAACTGACGTTTTTAAATATTAACTCGATCACTTACAATCTATGAGTAATACAACTTGAAATAAATTTTAAGGGGGTGTAAATCAGTTGAATTGGACTGGACGGAGGCGTGTTCAGTTTCTGTCCTAAATAAAATCGGACCCGTCAAATACCGGACGAGATTTATAATCGTACAAATTTTGTTGTCCTAGCTCGTGTTCGAAATAAAATCGGATGGACAAATACATATGTTTTTCGGACACATAGTCGAACGTACGTGGATGGACATTGCTATTTACATGAAATTTTATGTTGTTTAATAGAATTTCCATCAGCTATTTTATTTTTATCAATGTGTATTAAAGTATAAGCATTTTATGAATTCTTACTCAATCAACCGACCAAATAGTTGTCATATATGTTTTGAGAAACATAGAGGGTATACTGAATTATAAGAAATTCAGACGAATTCGGACGAACACGGATTGGAAGAGATTTCTGCTCGTACAAATTTTGTTGTACTAGCTTGTGTCCTAAATGAAAATCGAATGAACTCGGACGGACGTATTTCGACCACGGACACGAACGGACATCAGACACTCATACAAAATTAACAGCCCTACACAAAGTTATTAAAAACCATAATTGCAATAGCAAAATATAAATTTTGTTAAAAACATCTTTATTGCTGCTTTCTGAAAAGAACAGTTGTTAAACACACTTATTACACGTGTCACTTTGTGAAAGTTGTAATATAGTCATTTTTTTGTACTACCGCTTCAGCCAAAAATTTCATCCATCTGTTATTGAAAACCACTCTGCTTCGTAATTACATATATGGAAAATAGGCATAAGGACAAACTTTGAAAAAAAATTAGGATGAAGAACTATAAGTTTTATTTTTAGACTGAAGGACAAAGTTTGGAAAAAAATTAGACTGAAGGACGGTGCTAAATATAGCTACCATTTTGTACAGTGTAAAATTGAATATAATGCTAGTTATAACCAGCATTTTGTAAAAACTGGATATAATGCTAGTTATAACTAGTATTGTCCTTCACTAGAATTTTTTTTCAAAGTTTGTCATTTGGTCTAAAAATGAAACTTAACGTCTTTCGGTCTAATTTTTTTTCAAAGTTCGTCATTTTGCCTAATTACCTCATTACATATTATGTATTAAATTGCTCTATAATTAGCTAAACTCGGCACTAAAATTTGAGATTGTATGCAATTAGGGGTAATATATTAAGAAAAGTATTTTTTAATCAAATATACGATAGAAAATTTTAATAATGAATATAAATCTATCACTTTTTTCGTTTAACTTTTTCTAACATTTTTGGGATATATATCCCATAGCTAAGCACCACGATGTTTTCAACTTAATAGCTAAGTAAACATTTAGATAATGTTTGGTTTAAAAACGAATTTTGTGTTTTCAAATTTCAATATGTATCTCAAATATGAGAAGAATGGAAGAAGACGGAAGGAATGAAAGAAAGACGAGAGGACGAAGGGATTAAAGGGACGGCGGAAGAATGGATTGTTTCACATGCTTCTGTTATTTTTCAAAACGTGAAAAATAAAAATAAAGTTGTTTTCTATTTTGAATGTTAACTTCATTTTCTAAATTGGTCGTTTTCGACAATATGTGTCGTGTGAATTTTTGTATGGACGAAAATCCAAAACTAAAAATAAAAAACCAAACACTACCTTAGTTTTTTGGTCTAAAGAACAACTTATACATTTTAATAATGCCAAACATTCTACTTGAATACTCCAGCATAAACATTATCAAAATATGTATGTTTTATTTAATACATTTAAACGTATTTTAAATTTTAATTTATGAATATACATATTTTTAAATAATATTAGGTCAAATACACACACAAGGAGCGCTCCATGATACCCATGTTTGCGAGCATCCTAATTGCACCCAATTTCAACCACAAGTTTTTATTTAATTAATTGGATGAGTGAAGAAAGAGTTAGTTGGAAGAGAGAAACATAAACATGAGTGAATATCAGGAGGTTGTAAGGGTGTTGCACTATTTGAGGTGCAGTTGAACGCTCTCATACATACATACATACACAGTACATACATACACACACACGTACACACGTGTGTGTACGTATGTATATACTCGCGACCTTGCTTTATATAGCCAAAAAAAATTGTTAGCCAATAACATTTTATACATAAATATTAATATTCCGTTTAAAAACATATAATGTTTTAACATATATTTATTCGCACGAATTACATAACCCTTTACTAAAAATAATATACCATAAAATTATGTGTGTGTGTAATTCAATAAAATTGTTTTAAAATTCTAGATATTTATGTAAAGTTTGAATTTAAGATATTTTGAAATATATCTTTATTTGAATTTTTAATTTAAGATATTTTAGACTAGGGAAAAATTGAATTTGAAATTTAAAATTTAATATATATAGTTTGATATATATGTATATGTGTGTGTGCGCGCGCGCGTTCGTGTGTTTTAGTTATTCAACCAAATTTAAAGTATCCAATTAAAATGTTTAATTAAATAACAATTTATTTAATAATTAATAAATTAAATGTTTGTATATATATATATAACTATAATAGTTATTGATGGTTATTCATCTTTAATAATTTAAGATTAACAACAAATAAAATTTATAAATGTAGTAAATTTTAATTAAATTAGTTAACTAAATTAAGGGATTAAAATTAATTAAATATGGTTTAATTAATTAAGATACATATAAATGTTATATAAGTTAACTAAACTATAATAGTTATAAACAAATTAATCTTATATAATTATATTTGTATAAGTAAAACGTAAGTGGAACTATAAGAAACCTGAAAAGATTTAGTAGTAAATGCATACGTATGTTCCACGTATTATGATTTTAGATGTGCTTGACACTTGAATAATGTGGGTATTGCATAAAAAAATACATACGTCTTAAATTGATATCATTCAGTATAAATATATGTATATATATATATATTAAAAAGTATGAACCTTGAATATAATTTGCCCTCTATCATTTATATATTGAGATGTTACTTGCATAGCCACCAGTTGTTGAGAAAACTCTAGCAACGACTATTATGTGTGGTATATCGCATAGATGAGGCAAGATACATGCATATATTTGTTAGGCAAACTCAAGGTAAATGTGACGACTAGCAAATCTGATCCCTTTGAATCGACAATAAACCACACATATCCGACCCGAAAAGCATAGACCGATGAATAGTCATGGGAAAAAAAAAGAGAAAGAAGAGAAGAAAGAGAGAATGAAAACAAAACGGAACAATACAGAATCTCACATCGCAGTGGAAAACATATAATATCATATTAATGATCTTTATAAAACAGAAACTTTAATATCATATACATCAATTAGAGTTCAACAATAAATCACTAATTATTAGCCTGGACAGTTATAATAACCTGACCTTACAATTGTTGATAATATAAACAACAACAATGCAGCGGAAAATAAACATATACAGAAATACGATCTGAAGACTTCCAGCTCTCCTACCGAAGCTTCAAAGCACCAAATCTAAACCTGTAATATACTCGATCTGACCAGAGCATTGAAAGAGAAGAACGTCCGGATCAGTCTAGTAAAGCAGTGTGAGAAACACACTCAACTGAATTTATTAAATTACCAAACTTTCCTTTTCAAAAAAAAGTATCTCATAAGACACGCCCATACATAAATACGAACATTTTTTTATCTTACGAAAACCAAAACCTTTCATATCAAATCGTATTATATTATACTAGTGTCTATTGTACAAATAATATTAATCATAGCCGTAATTGTTACATTGATTAAATTCCAGCATGTAACGACCCCCGTTTTGGATAGTTTAAATTGACAATAAACCACACATGTCTAATTCAAACCATGCAAAAGGAAGGATTGTTAATGGGGTAAATAAGAAAATAAAGGAAAAGAAGGAAAAATAAAATACAGAACCTCGCAGCGGATTGATAAAATATAATAATCAAATAATGTGAGAAATGCTGATTACGGATCTTAAGGCTAAAATTA
Organism: Allium cepa; assembly: GCA_030765085.1. Lineage (NCBI taxonomy): Eukaryota > Viridiplantae > Streptophyta > Magnoliopsida > Asparagales > Amaryllidaceae > Allium > Allium cepa. Next base: position 229,163,454 of record CM060938.1, read on the forward strand.
ACACTAGAGGGGGGTGAATAGTGTTTTAAGGAATTACTAATTCTTTTTGAGTTTATATTAATTTGAACACAAATGTATGAAATATTCAGACACGGATATAATCACAGAATCAAACACAGATGCAGATATAAAGTAAAAGCAATAAAAGAAAGAACACACCGGATTTTATACTGATTCGGAGTTACCCTACATCTAGTCCCACAACACAAGTACGGATCTCCTTTCAAAATCAATTCTTACAATTACACCCTCGATTTCAAGGCCACGGGGTACACCACTCCAGATTCACAATCCTCTGGGTAGAGATACTTGATTTTACGGGCAACAAGTTCACCCGATTGATTTTCTAGGCTACAATCGCACCTTTTCTTGCTTGATTGATTTTATAGGCTACAATCACACCTTTTCTCACTCAATTAATTACAAAGAAGTCTATAAATCAGAATAACATTGGGATATTGTTGAGATAGTGATAGAGAAGCAAACCAGAGATGATCTCGTTAAATTTAATGGTGATTTCGGCAGAGTAATGGAAAGAATGTATATAAAGAAATGTGGAAGAAGAAGAGGAATGAAATCAGAGAATATATGAATATAAATCGTTTAAAACAACCCCTATTTATAGTAGAACAACAGCCATGTCCATTCCTGAAAGGATAGGATGAATAGACACTTCCTTTGAAATTCAAATTTTTGACATAAACTGTCACCTTGTCGACAAGGGTATCTTGGGGTTGTTGACAGGCTTAAGTTATTTTTGGTAATTTATTTTTCTTTGAAAATAAATTCTAACTTGTATTAAAACTGTTTTAAACTTTATAAATATACTTAACTATAGTTAAAATACATAAATAAGTACAGAGAATAATATTTTGGCATATATAATATTTTACGATAATTTTATATTTAAATTTAAGTATAAATATTAAAAGTTAAATATATTATAATTAAAAGGTAGTTTAAAACCAAGGATAATTTGATTTTGAAAATAAAGATTATTTTGAGGCTAAAAGTTTTTTAAAACCATGATAGATGTTTTTGATTCTTCTAAAAGAAAGATTTTGAAATCATTTTGAAAACAAGATATAATTTTGTAAAACATTTGAACAAAAGTTAGTGGATACAAAACAATGTTCCACTAGATTTTTCGTAGGTTAATTCCATCCTACTTAGGGTTCCATCCCTTTAACGGCCTCGAAGCGGATTCCATTCCACGAATAAAATGGATTTTAAGATGTCAATGCTTTTATAGGAGTTTTAACAAAATTCCTAATTAAATTACTTATTATTGAAATCTTGAACTCTTGATAATCTTGATGCTCATGAGTCTTGAGTCTTGATATCTTCGATCTTGAGTTTATCAATTCTTGAATCTCTATACTGTACAGTCTTCATTCTTTGGTACCTGTACATATATCCTGCATATACATATATATCTAAAAAATAATGTTACTATTTATATTTATAATATTATTCTAAGGTTGTTGTCATCAAAACTAACTTCTTAGGGACTAACAGTCTCCCCCTTTTGATGATGACAACATTTGTTTATAAAATATTACTTCTATCCTAATAACTCCCCCGTACTCTATGTCTAACTATCCTATTTTATACTTCTTCCCCTTAGTCATCAACAAAAACTAACTCCAAACTATATAACTCCCCCTTAATCTAATATTATTTGACATGTGATTATAATGATAGTGTTATCATAAATAATCAACACTTAATTCTAGAACTAAAACTTAGTCCTTAATTACTAACTATCCTAACTAAGAATCCATATATGATAATACTTATAATAGTGATAATGTGAGAATTCAAATATAAGAACACAAATCATTCATTAATTATATATTGTTGTATTTACATTTGCATAGAAAACATAAGTAAAATCATATAACGATAAGAAAGAGAGAAAAGAAACTAAAGTGTGTCCTTGAAAATGGAAGATCTATTAACCGAGCAATTTGGGTAGTGAAAACAGAAATTTCCACGTTGTTCAACTAGATTTCCATCCTTGTCAAAGCACACTTCGCCAACGCAAACAACTTTGTCATCATCTTTAGCGTGCTCTTCTTCCATGAGTGCTTCTTCTTCTTCCTCACTGTCCTCTTGCACTTGATCACCTGAAGATTCTTCATCAATCAAGATGGGATTGGCGTGATTGTCCATTAGAAACTCTTGTAAGTTTCTAAGGATTTTGCTTTGCCATTCTTGTTCTTTGGCCATTCTGATTTGCACTTCTTGAATTTCAGTCATAAGTTGCAGTGCATCCTTCAAGGAATCCTCCATTTTTATCACTCGTGCAAGCGTAGTTCGTTGAAATGGTCTAGTAGAAGGAGAAGGGAACGAAAAGGTTGAATTTTTATTTGATTTGGAGGAGGAGGCCATTATTTTATTGTTTTCAGAAGTTAGATTAGAGAAATGACAGAAAGAATGAACAAAATTTCGAAATAAGAAGAATATATAACCACCCATTTGAATTTTGGTGGGAAAGTTTCAAAAGAAAAAAAAATCATTATATGTCGACTGGGGTAAAGGAGGGTTGTCGACAAGGTACCTATATTTTTACTATTTGATTTATTTAAATTAATTTTTAATTATACTTTGTTATTTATATTCTATATTTCAGTTATTGAACAAATACCTAATTCTCTTCTTAATTTAGTGAATATATTCATTTAAGGGTTTTGTTAAGATATCAGCAATTTGGTTCTCGGAATTGATATAATCGAGAGTAATTATCCTTACTTATATTATCTCTGAGAAAATGATGTCTGATATCAATATGTTTAGTTCGAGCGTGATGAGTAGGATTTTTGGATATATTTATTGCACTAGTAATATCACAATAAATTGGTGATTTTGAGATATTTAAACCAAAATCTTTTAAAGTTTGTTTGCATACATATTACTTGAGAACAAGCCAATGCAGCAGAAATATACTTTGCTTCGGTTGTTGACAAAGAAACTGTGTTTTTCTTTTTACTAAACCAGGAAATCAGAGAATGCCTCAAAAAGTGACAAGTTCCACTTGTATTTTTTCGGTCTGATTTACAACCAGCATAATCAGCATCACAGTAAGATACTAATTCAAAAGAATCATTTTTAGGATAAAATAAGCCATAACCAATGGTGCGTTTAACATATCTTATGATACATTTTACAAAAGTGGGTCTCTTTAGGTTGGGATTGATATCTTGCACAGAGACAAACACTATGCATGATATCAAGTCTACTAGTAGTGATATAGAGTAATGATCCAATCATTGCTCTATATAATTTTTGATCTACATCTTTCGAGAGATCTTCTTTACTTAGGTACTCATTGGTTGCCATGGGAGTGGGTTTTCCACTTGCAGTAGTCAAACCAAATTTACTAACTAGGTCTTTAGCATATTTTCTTGACTGATAAAGATACCATTATCCAATTGTTTTATTTTCAATCCTAGAAAGAAGTTTAATTCACTCATATGATTCATCTCAAACTCTTATTTCATTATTTCAGAAAATTATTTATTCATTTCAAAATTAGTTGATCCGAAAATGATATCATCTACGTAGGCTTGTACTAGTTGAATATCATTTTTATTTCTTTTAGTAAAAAGGGTATTATCTACTTTGCCAATTTCAAAGTATGATTGTAATATGTAAGATCTTAGTCTATCATACCAGGCTCTAGGAGCTTGTTTTAGACCATATAGAGCTTTATTAAGTTTGTAAACATGATTTGGTAATTTTTCATTTTCAAAAAGTGGTGGTTGTTCAATATATACTTCCACTTTTACAAATCCATTTAAAAAGGCACTTTTAACATCCATTTGAAATAATTTAAAATTATTATGATTTGCAAAAGCAAGTAGAATCCTAATGGTTTCTAATTTTGCTACGGGAGCAAATGTTTCATCAAAATCTATTCCTTCTTCTTGACAATAACCTCGAGCGACTAACCGGGCTGTACTTCTAACAACATCACCTTGTTCATTCATTTTATTTTATAAACCCGTTTATTTCCCATTATAGTTTTATTTTTAGGTCTAAGAACAAGTTCCCAAACATCATTTCTAGTGAATTGTTTTAGTTCTTCTTGCATAGCCAAAATCCATGATTCATCGGTTGATGCTTCTTTTGGATTTTTGGGTTCAATAGTTGATATAAAGGCTACATTGCTTATTTTACTTAGTTGATTTCTAGTTGTAACAACAGATGCATATCTCCTAATATATTTTCTATAGAATGATCTTTTAAAAGTTTAATCTTTTTATTATGATGATTAATTTCATTATTAGTTTTAGTTGACTCTTGAGTTTGAGTGGTTAAATTCTCTTCATCATCTGTATCTTTAAATTTTTTGATACTCATCGAACGAAACATGCATTGTTTCTTCGATGGTGTTAGTTCTTAAATTAAACACTCTATATGCTTTACTTCTATTAGAATATCCGATAAAGATACCTTTGTCGGATCTAGGATCAAATTTATCCAAGTCATCTTTTGTATTTAAAATAAAACATTTACTTCCAAAAATTCTAAAATAAGATACCTTAGGTTTCTTTGTGTGAAGAAGTTCATAAGATGTCTTATCAGTTAAAGGTCTAATTAAAATTCTATTTAAAATATAACAGGCGGTAGCAACTGCTTCTGCCCAAAAATATTTTGGTAATTTACTATCTGAAAGCATAGTTCTCGCAAACTCTTGAATCGTCCTATTTTTACGTTCTACTAATCCGTTTTGTTGTGGAGTTCTTGGAAATGAAATTTGTGAGTTATTCCCTTTTTATTGCAGTATTCCTCAAACTTTTCATTTTCAAATTCAGCATCGTGATCACTACGGATGGTTATAATTTTTACAGAAAGTTGATTTTTAATCCTTTTTGTAAAGTTCTTAAAACATCCAGCATGACTTTTATGTTTCAAACATATTGTCCATGTAAATCTAGAATAATCATCTATAATTATAAAAACATATTTACTATGACTTATTGACTGAATTTGAGATAGACCAAATAAATCAAGATGAAGTAATTCAAGAGCTTTTTAAGTTGAAATCATATCTTTTAATTTAAAGGAATTCTTTCCAAGTTTTCCTAATTGACATGCATCACATAAATTGTCTACTTTAAAATTCGTTTTAGGGAGACCTCTTACTAGATCATGTTTTGACAGTCTAGATAATAGTTTGAAATTCAAATGCCCAAATCTCTTATGCCAATCCAAGGGTCACTTGTATTTGCCAAAAGACACATGTTATCATTTGAAACTTTCATATTAAGAATATAATATTCTTTTTGTGTTATCATTTGAAACTTTCATATTAAGAATATAATATTCTTTTTCCTAATTCCCTCAAATATTATGGTTGAATTATTATCTTCAATGTGACACTTATCTTTTTCAAATTTAATTTTATATCCTTTATCGTAAAGCTGACTAATACTTAGCAGATTATGTTTTAGATTCTTAACTAGCAAAACATTAGTAATAATAGGAGTTTCAGAGTTACCGACTTTGCCGATGCATCACATATCCTTTTGAGTTGTCTCCAAAGTTAACCAGACCTCCGTCTTTGTATATTATATAATTCAGCATATTTGGATTACCAATCTTGTGTCTAGCGCATCCACTATCGCGTATCCATTTATTCTTTTAGATCTGCACAATTTGTCCATTATGGGTTGATTCCTCAACACCTATAAAACATGTTTCCTGCACATCATACAATTTTGGTAGACAACTTGAATTTGACTATTGATTATATGCAGACTCAAGAGACAATAATGATCTGAATATTTCTAAACTAGTATTAACAAGTTTTTTAAACATAGCCATTTTAAAAGCTTTTTCAAAAATCATATTATGAAACTTGAAAATCTTGCTCTGATACCAAATGTGAGAAATGCGGATTATGGATCTTAAGGCTAGAATTAACATTGGAGGAGGGGATGAATAGTGTTTTAAGGAATTACTAATTTTTTTGAGTTTATATTAATTTGAACAAAAATGTATGAAATATTCAAACACAGATATGGTCACAGAATCAAACACAAATGCAGATATAAAGTAAAAACAATAAAGGAAAGAGCACACCGGATTTTATACTGGTTCGGAGTTACCCTACATCCACTCCCGCAACACAAGTATGGATTTCCTTTCAAAATCAATTCTTACAGTTACACCCTCAATTTCAAGGCCACGAGGTACACCACTCCAGATTCACAATCATATGGGTAGAGATACTTGATTTTATGGGAGACAAGTTCACCCGATTGATTTTTCAGGCTACAATCACACATTTTCTCGCTTGATTGATTTTACAGGCTACAATCACATCTTTTCTCCCTCAATTAATTACATAGAAGTCTATAACTCTGAATAGCATTGGGATCTTGTTGAGTTAGTGATAGAGAATCAAACCAGAGATGATCTAGTTAGATTCAGTGGTGATTTCGGTAGAGTAATGGCAAGAATTTATATAAAGAAATGTGGAAGAAGAAGAGGAATGAAATCAGAGAATATATGAATATAAATTCGTTTAAAACAGCCCCTATTTATAGTAGAACAACAGCCATGTCCATTCGTGAAAGGATATGACGAATGAACACTTCCTTTGAAATTCAAAATTTTAAAATAAACTGTCACCTTGTAGACAAGGGTATCTTGGGGTTGTCGACAGGCCTAAGTTATTTTTGGTAATTTGTTTTTCTTTGAAAATAACTTCCATCTTGTATTAAAACTATTTTAAACTTTATAAATATACTTAACTATAGCTAAAATACATAAATAAGTATAGAGAATAACATTTTGGCATATATAAAATTTTATTATAATTTTATATTTAAATCTAAGTATAAATATTAAAAGTTAAATATATTATAATTAAAAGATAGTTTAAAACCAAGGATAATTTGATTTTGAAGATAAAGATTATTTTGAGGCTAAAAGTACTTTAAAACAGGATAGTTGTTTTTGATTCTTTTAAAAGGAAGATTTTGAAATCATTTTGAAAACAAGATATAATTTTGTAAAACATTTGAATAAAAGTTAGTGGATACAAAACAATGTTCTACTAGATTTTTCGTAGGTTTCATCCTACTTAGGGTTCCAACCCTTTAACAGACTCGAAGTGGATTCCATTGCACGAATAAAATGGATTTTAAGATGTTCGTGCGCTTCTAGGATTTTTAACAAAATTCCTAATTAAATTACTTATTATTGAAATCTTGAACTCTTGATAATCTTGATACTCATGAGTCTTGAATCTTGATATCTTCGATCTTGAGTTTATCAATACTTGAATCTCTATACTGTACAGTCTTCATTCCTTGGTACCTATATATATATATATATATCTTGCATATACATATATATATCTAAACAAAAATGTTAGTATTTATATTTTATAATCTTATTCTAAGGTTACTGTCATCAAACTAACTTCTTAGGGACTAACAAATAAGCAGTTTATGAAGCTATTTACAAATAACATTTGATTACACTTTTACAAATTTAGATCAGAGTTATACATACATAATAAATAAACATATAATGCAGCAGAACACAGGAAGCAGTGGAATAATAAAAATAAATAGAAATAATATACTGAATCTTCGTCTTCGTCCTCCAAAAAATAAAATGGTCCTCAACACACTGAAAAGCTCAGAGTGACCCGAGCGTAATGAAAACAAAACATTCGAGTCAGAACTAAAAGATGTTATGTAGGTCAAATTAATCTAAAATAAAACATGAATGCAATGGCTTTAGAAATGATACGGGGTTTTCCATCTCCTATCAAGTGTACAACGTGAATATAATTATTGAAAGATTTCAAATAATTCATGGTATCAATTTTAACCACTTTAAGAAAAAGAATCGAAATTTAACTTAAACCCTTTTTAAATAATTCAATTCCAATACATAATCCAAATTCAAGAATTTAAATGGATATATATACATACATACATATATATATATATATATATATATATATATATATATATATATATATCATTTCAACCACTACCAAAAATCAACATTTTCAAATCAATGAAAACCATTCGGGTTTATCATTTTAACCCATAACTATTTTTCCTTAATCTATAAGATCGTTCGGGCATGTATCATTTCAACCTATAGTGAACTTGCAGTACTATAACGATATAAAATACAACATCCATTCATCCAATATCAACAATCAAACATTCGTTACAATAATCATCTAAACCAATCAAAAAATATCAATATAGAACTGATAATCAATAACAGGTATTTAACTGCCAACTTATATTTAATAATAAATTAAATAACGATTTAATTCAAATAAATTCAAATTAACTGAGATGACGATTCAAAATATACCAAACAGCCATAATAAATTTCTACCACATCATAAATTTAATTTAACATACATAAGAAATATTAGAAGTTGTGAATGGGTCAAAACACTCACCTTTGAATTTAAATTGAATTTAAATCCAATTTAAGACCAGAATTCAAGCAGTCCCTAAATTCATCCAAACCAGGTCAAAATGTCCGGAATTTTATTACTATCCCAATGCAAGAAATCGCACATGGATCGGAGTCCGAATGCAAAAGTTATGTGAGTTAGAAGTTATATAATTTCAATTTAAAAACAATAAAATAATATTATAAAATTTACACGTCACCTCAAATCACACACTGAAACCCTCTGTTAGCACTAGAATTGGTCACTAACACCCAAAGAAAGATTTGTGTCTAGAGATAAATGAAGATAGAGAATCAAAACAGAGGAATATATACAGAATTAATTGCAAAAACTAGAACACCAGATTTATAGTGGTTCGGCGTAACCGCCTACGTCCACTTTGAATTTAACTTTATTGCTCTTTCCAAATAATCGAATACAGATACAATCCATACACCAACAACTTGAATACAAGTTTTAATTGAAAAGGAATGAGTCTTGAAAATGGCAGTCTCCCCCCAGTGTTCTCCAAAAAAGGTCCATTTCACTGTGCTCCTGCCCCTCCATTTATAGGCGAAGATAGGTCGGACTTCCTTCGCGCGCCCAGGAATAAGGTACTTCGGCCCGTAGTAAGTAGCTTCTGCACACTGAGCCAGGGATGCCGAACGAAAGTTGCCGAGTGAGGGATGCCGATCGAGAACTGTCTGCAACGATCATCAAGTGACTTGAAGCAAAGTTATGCCGAACGCCCTTACATTGTTGTGGGCTTGACAACTTGTTAACTCCTCTAGTATGCACCGAGCCATTGATGTCGAATGGCAGTTGCCGAGCGACCTTGCTGAGTGACTTTGCCAAAGAGGGTTGCCGAATGGCATTGGCCGAATGATGGATGTCAGGAGGCGATGACTGAGATGGTTGCACTCCTAAGGTTGCAAGAATTCTACATCAAGCGGTAATTGACCGGACGGTCGACTTTGGGTAGTTGACTCGAAGCTAGGTCATGGAGAACGTCTCCCTCCGCTCGCCCTGTTGAAGTCAAGTCGAACGGTAGATGTTGAACCCTCCTGTGCCGAGCGATGCAGTTCTGACTACAATGCTGAGCGATGCAGTTCTGACTATCTGTGTCGAGCGATGCAGTTCTGACTAACAATGCCGAGCGATAGAGTCAGGCCGAACGATACATATGCCGAGCAGTGCCTAGGCCGAGCGATACTGTTAGGCCGAACTATACGTAGGCTGAGCGGCATTTAGGCAGAGCGATACATAGGCCGAACGACACTTGCAGGCCGAACGGCACTTAATAGTCTATCTATCGTAGCCAGGCCAAACAACCGGGTAGCATTTGCCCCCCAAAGTGTATTGTGTGGAACGACATGTCACACTTTGAATTAGCGTCCGGTTTGCACTTTCGAAATCCGAGCGTATATAACTTGAATGCTGAAACAAGGTGGACTTTCCTCATGTCTAACACGTTCTTGATTTCATTTCCTCCTCTTTAGAGACACGATATGGTTCGGCATACCGATACCAAGCCATGCACTCAGTTTACTTGTGTTGGGGTACACATGTCCAAGAACCGACTTCCCAACACATACCGACCAGTTGTACAGGACCTAGCCTGTTCACCTTCCCTCTTCCCCTATATAAGCTTCGGCCTTTGCTCTTTCTTCTTTTTCTTACTTCTACTTAAATTTCCAAAGAACACTAGTTCACTTCTCGCCGAGCCCTACTTGCTACCTAGCCTTCCATCAAACTCGAATTGTCTACCTCGCCACTTTAATTGAATACTAGTAAAAACGAACCTCCAGTCCAACACTCCAAAGCTACCATATACTTCGAGCTTTTTTCCTAGGTATGAATTTATTTCCAAACCCGATATTATATCAAACTCCGATGCCTGTGTGGACAAAACCTCCGTCTCCCCTCCTCAATTGTTGTAGGAATAGGTAGAGAATAGATCTAAAGGAAGAAGGGAGATGAATTAGGAATAAGAAGCGGACTCCAAGTTAGGGTCTTAGGAGGAGGTCAGGAATTATTCCTTGGTGAAGAAGGATGAGGAGAAGAGGGGCTTGGAAATTCGAGAGTGAGTGTGGGCCGATTAGGGCTTTGAGGAGTAGGTCGGTTTCTGGTTAGGTGGGTCGTCTTCTTGTTAGGGAGATAGGAAGTTTGTGGGTCGGTAGGTATGATTGGTTTTTGGAGTTAGGGACAGTGGCCTGGTGCCATCGATGTTGAGGGAGATAGTGTGGTTAATTCGCTTGAGTGTAGTATAACGGCCCGGTTAGGGACCACAAGGGTGGCTCGGCATACCAAGAAAGCGTGGCTCGGTATGGGCCACTCGGTGAAGAAAGAGATTGTTGGAAAGGAGAGTGAGTGACTCAATGGTTTTGGTCTAGGTAGTTCAGTGAGTAGTGAAGGAGAGAGAAGAGAGATAGGCTTTGAGGACCAACACTGAGCGATGCATTATAGTTCGGTATACATGCACTTGAATAGGCCGTCGGTCCCAATTATGAGCATCAGCATTGACACACTTTCCTTACCTCAAATCGCAGAACAAAACATTGCTTCTTATTCCCCACACTTATCCATGTACCAATAAATCCACGACACAAATCTAAGTCCATAAGCACATGGAACTGATCAAGACTAATAACTCCACAATTGAAACCATAATAAACGTGAACTAAAAACTTTGTAAAAAAAAGGCAACTTAAAGCTCGTCCTGCTACACTTTACTCTTCAAGACCCTAATTTATTTGTATTCTTTGCACGAACCATCACACTAGCTCACACACCACATGGAGGGAAAATCTTTGTCGTTTATCTAATATTGATTGTCTTTAAAGTATAGTTCAAACAGGTGTTTATCCAAATTCGACGCTAATTGAAGATGTTTCGAAAGTCGAGTTCTGCTACAGTCTCAGACAAACCTGAGCCAAGTTCTCAAAAAGAAGCAGTGGGAACTTCGAATCCATCAACAACCCCTACAAAGAATATCCCGAGTCCAACAACTGCATCTGTTGACTTGGCTCCTGACGCCACAGATGCAACAATCATCCTAGACAATCCAGCTGATTCTCAAGCTTCGAGAATCAATGAGAGCGCTCTTCCCCGACTATGCTCAATCCATGGAATTCCTTTTGACGATGTACTAGTTCCATCGAGACAAGATCGTCCTCACTTGCCCCCTGCTGGATATACTGCCTGCAACAGATTCATGTGCTGGGTTGGTAGCGTGCCACCATTCAACTCCTTCCACCGCGATCTGTTGCAGCATATTGAGATTTTCCCATCACAGTTACATTCCAACAGTCATGCATTCATATATGGCACATGCATTCTTTTCACGAGCATTCTATCCAGGCTCCCCACTCCCGGTGACATCCGCTATATTTATCATTTCAAGAGACGATCCAACACCCCATCTTTCATATTCCTCGAGCCACATAACAAGTGCCAAATCTTGACAGGGGCGTGGAGCAAATTTGCCCAATATAAGCAAGAATGGTTTTACGTGCGCTGTCCCCCTGACTTTGCGAGAAGACGGCTAGAAGGGAGTAAATTTCTTTTCTGGATCAATACTTGTATGTGGCAGAAAGTGCATCCTTTTTAAACCCTTTCTCTATTTTTACAATTATCAGCCCACATCCCGAAGGCTCCGGGTACTCTAAGGCCGTCGAAGCTATTCGAGATGTCCCTGTAGAAGACCGGGATATCAGATCCATTATTACCAACGAATCGCTCTCTAAATTTGGGCTGCTGGCAGAAGGTCTCCGAACAAGTCTTCCTCTCGGCGCCACTATAGTTGGGTCTGCCTCGGACAAAGGCAAAAGGCAAGCTGGGCTGTCAACACGTGGTGCCCCCGACACACCCAAGGAAAGCGAGATTAGAGAAACTGAGGTGTCAAGCACAGGGTGAGAATGTAAGTCCTGCTCTGGAACCAGTGGTAGAGGCACACAGCACCGATGCAACGCCTCCCCTTTGAAGGGAAAAAATAAACTAGCTTACAAATTGAGGAAAAAGACGGTATGCGGAACCTCAAAGGTCACGATTACTATAATGGAGAAAGAGCTGTCTCCACAAGACTTAGAGGGTTCATTGAAAGGCTTATACGACCTCACTATTCCCGACGACTTGCTCAATTATGGCTTTAGCGATCCATTAGCCCTAAAACTCCATTCGCCCATGAGAGGCGATGAAGGCATTCAAGCCCATCATCAAGGAGAAAAAATTGCGATAAGTAAAGCAAAAAAAAACTGGTCCGTCGGGGGGAAACACTAGGACACACACAATAAACTTACACTTCACCTCGCACTTAAACTTCAGCCATCATATGATTCTGGCTAACTCATGTTCACTTAATTTCTATGCAGGTGATATGGGACGCTCCCACGGATTCGACCGCCTTCGCCGGTCATCCATTTTTCATCATTCTGGCCGGGATTCAGGCTCCAGTAAACACCGGGATAGAGATGACGACAATGACAGGGACTATCGCTCCCGGGACTCAGTATCTCGAAGGCAAACTTACCATCAGTCTTCATACCATCACGATCCTCCCTCTCATTCGGAGAAAAGCAGGGAGAAATCTGGTCATAAAGGGTCCCAGTCCGAAACTCCCCACGACCAACACTTAGGTTCATCTAGCACCAGGCAATCTCAGAACTTCACATAAAACCCATAGTCTCCAGACAAACTACTTCTGCTCCCACACACGATCCGTCGATAGCGGAAAAGCTAGCCGAGCTTAAGGCCACGTTCCCTAAAATATGCTTCAAAGGTCTGAAGTTTCTTCCAGCGATTCATCACATTCCGGGGCACGTAAACAAAGTGCCACTGCTTGCAACAATGATGTCTACGTTCAACATGACACGTTTGTTCATTTGGCAGAGAAAGTTTCAGAGGTTTCTATTGAACGTCAACATGAAATTGACCGTCTGAAACTCGAAGCCATTCATGAAAAACACATCATTAATGCTCAGGACAAAGAGCTTTTCTCATACAAGTCTCAGCTTGAAACTGCTTAGAAAAATGCTAAAGACACAGCTAAGGCAGTTAATCATCTGGAGGCCATACATAAGAAAGAGATCGACGAAGCGGTTCAACGCTGCGATGCCTTGGCTCTAGAGAAAGACTGCATTCAGAAGGAGAGAGATGCGTTCGCTTAGCGAGTCAAAGAGTTGGATGAGCTACTTCTCAAAGAGAATAAGGAAAAGACTACTGCTCAGGAGGAGTCGCAACGATATTGCGATAAGATTGTTGCTACACGACTCCTGAAGACAAAGCTCGATGAAGAACTCTCCAAGGCTGAAATGCTAAAGGATGTGCCCCGTGAAGAGGGAAAAATACTAGCGCTCACGAAAATTGATTCTCGCCTTGAGGAAGCTACGGAGGTTGGAAGGGAGGAAATTAAGTGCATGTTTGATCCACTTATAGCCGAGTATAATGCTCGAGTTCTCATGCATCGTGACCTAACATTTCTCGACGAGGGTTACCTCGAATCTTTGGCCGAAGCGTGGGAAACTTTGATAAAGATCAAAAAGGTTGTGTCGGGCACTGAAGAGGTAGGCGAAGAAGCTTTAGTGAAGGAATTTCTCCGGGGAATGAGCCTTCGGACTTGTCTGAAGTGAAGGCTCTCTATAGCAAAGATTCCTCCTCATCAAAAGGAAAGAATGACATTGCCGGTCCGTATGGAACCGAGTCCCCGGTTTCTCCTCCTACTCAACCGACTGGTCGCCTAGCACTTGATCCCTTCTAGCAGCACATTGGATACGATAAAGAAGATCATGGCCTTGACATTCATATTTATCTTCCATTCCAGAGGGTGAAACTCCCCGGACGATTGAGAGTCAACCAGAAACCGGTATGTAACTTTTCTGCTTAAAGTTCAATGGGCTGTCGTTTTCGAAGAGTAGTTAATGTGTTCTAACATTTATCTCTTATGATTTCGTGTAGGCTGTTCTGATCCTGAGCCAACTCCAAGGAGCGATGACACCACGGAGAAGAAGGAGAAGACGGGTAAGGCAACTCAAACGAGAGAGATTCCCGGTCCTGATGCTCAAGTGATTGAGGCGCTTGACGAGGACATGTCTGAAAATTCATCACCCGTCGAAGAAAATTACGAAGTTAAGATTACAGGCGCCTCCGGACATACTTCAAAAGTGAGCATGAAGGAGCAACTTATGGAGGAGGAGAAGAAGAAAGTCGAAATCAACATTGAGCCCCAAGTAGTGGAACTAGACGGTCCCTTGAACAGGCCTTTGAAGGTCATCCTCCCTGGTGGGATCAGGCCATTGGAAGTTCCTCTTCCTTCCTCGGTTTCCCTTGCAAGCAAAGCGTCCAAGAGAAAATGCGTGGGGGAGGAGTTATCTGAGAAACCGAGGAAGGAGAAGAGCCAAAGAAGTAGTTGTCATACTCATTCAACTAGAGTTAGCCTAGATTATGTAATTATTTCTATTTATTTTCATAGCCAATGTAAATAGAATTTTGGTTCCAAGTTTTAGGAGGAATTGTAGCGAAACTTCATTTTGGGTTAATAAATAAAACATAGTTTCTTTGTCTTTCAAAAGACTTCTGTTTTTCAGCTTATTGTCCAACTCGTTGCCATAACTCGAAATTCGGTGAGTTATTCGAGCTCCAGTTTACCTCCATGTGACTCGGAATTTTTTTGAGAACCGTAAATCCTCTGTTCCATGCTTTGGGCACTTGTTATACTTTTTAGTCCGCACTTTGGCGATCCAAAGTATTCCAATCCACACTCTGGGGACTTGAAGATTTTTGAGTCGTTCATACTCTAGCCCGCACTCTAAGGACTCAGAGTACTACAGTCCACACTCTGGGGACTTCGAGATTTCGAGTCGTTTATACTCTAGTCCGCATTCTAGGGACTTAGAGTACTCCAGTCTGCACTCTGGGGACTTAGAGAATTTAAGTCGTTTATACTAGTCCATACTCTGGGACACAGAGTACTCCAGTCTGCACTCTGATAACTTGGAGAATTTTAAGTCATTTATACTCTAGTCCGCACTCTGGGGACTTGGAGATTTTGAGTCGCTTATACTGTAGTCCGCACTCTGGGGACTCAGAGTACTCCAGTCCGCACTATGAGGACTTGGAGATTTTGAGTTGTTTATACTCTAGTCCACACTCTGGGGACTCAGAGTACTCCAGTCAGCACTTTGGGAACTTGGAGTTTTTGAGTCTTTTGTACTCCAGTCCGCACTCTGGGGACTCGGAGTACTCCAGTCTTCACTCTGAAAACTTGGAGATTTTGAGTCGTTTATACTATAGTCCTAACTCTGGGGACTTGGAGTACTTCAGTCCGCACTCTGAAAACTTAGAGGCTTTTGAGTCGTTTGTACTCTAGGCCGCATTCTGAGGACTCATAGTACTCCAGTACGCACTCTACGGACTTGGAGAATTTAAGTCATTTATACTCTAGTACGCATTCTGTGGACTCAGAGTACTCCAGTCCGCACTCTAGGGACTTGGAGAATTTAAGTCGTTTATACTCTAGTCCACACTCTATGGACTCAGAGTACTCCAGTCCGCACTCTGCGGACTTAGAGAATTGTAAGTCGTTTGTACACTAGTCCGCACTTTAGGGACTCGGAATACTTCAGTCCGCACTCTAGGGAGATGGAGGTTTTAATTCGTTTATACTCTGGTCCATACTTTAGTGACTCAAAGTACTCCAGTCCGTATTCTACGGACTTGGAGGTTTTAAGTCGTTTATAGTCCGCACTCTGGGGACTCAGAGTACTCAGGTTCGCACTCTGGGGACTTGGAGGTTTTAAGTCGTTGTGCGCATCGGACAGAATAATGCAACTTTAATTTTTGTCATCGAATTAACACACACGGAAACATCAACAATTCATGGAAAAGATGGTTTCAAACCTTTATTAACGAAAACAAACTAAATTTTCTTATTACATGTCGAAACTAAGAATCAAAGAAATAAAAATATACTGGAAACAATTGCAATTAAAATATGAAAGAAATAGACTAAGTATAATAACGTCGCAGATGCTCGCTATTCCATGCTCCAAAGAGTGTCGCGCCACCAACGATCGCTAGCTTGAAAGTTCCATCTCTAAGCCTCCGTTCAATGACGTAAGGACCTTCCCATGTGGGATTCATATGCGATGGGACCGGGAAAACTCGTTTCAAAACGAGATCGCCCACATCAAAGATTCTCGATCGAACTTTTTCATTATAGTATTGAGCGACTCAGTGCCTATATGCAGCTACTCTTAGATTAGCTTCTTCACGTTTTTCATCAACGAAGTCCAATGATTACAGTAAGAGATCCCGATTCATCTTAGGGTCATAATGAGTTACCTATGTGAATGAACTTCAAGTTCCATAGGTATAACAGTTTCTGTGCCATATGCCAATGCGAATTAAGTGTGGCCAGCCGCGGACTTGTGGGTGGTTCTGTAAGCCCAAATTGTTGTTGGAAGTTCATCCACACACTTGCCTCTAGCCTTTCCAAACGTTTTTTCAACATGGACTTGATTATCTTGTTCACGGCTTCTACTTGTCCATTGGCTTTTGGATGAGCAACTGCAACAAATCTTTTTTCAATGCCATACTTTTGACAAAAGTCTTTGAACTCTCTACTTTCGAATTGAGTTCCGTTGTCCGTAATGATAGTCTGCAGGAGGCCAAAACGGCATATAATGTTTCATACAACGAAATTAATGACCTTCTTGATTGTGATTGTGGCTAAGGGCTCTGCTTCCGCCCACTTGGTAAAGAATCGACCGCAACTATTGCGTATTTCTCACCACCTCTGGATATAGGCAAGGAACCGATTATATCGATTCCCCAGATTGCAAACGGTCAGGGACTAACCATTTTTGTGAGTTCCGTTAGCAGAGCTTTTTGGGATTTTCGCATATTTTGACACTTGTCGCTTCTTCTTATGTAGTCTGCAGCATCTCGATTCACAGTTGGCCAATATTATCCACAGCGGAGGATCTTTTTTGCTAGTATCTGACCCCTAGTATTATCACCGCATTCTTATTCATGAACTTCCTTTAAGACTTGCTTTATCTCACCATGGGCAATGCACCGGAGTAAGAGGACCGAGAACCCCTTTCAATACATTATTCCATCCTGCATTACATATCGCGAAGCTTCGCGAATGACTTCCCGTCTTTCCCTCTTTTTTACGGGCAAGACCCCGTGAAGCAAGTATTGCTTGAATGGAGTTATCCATGACTCCTTCTCGATTTCTGTTTCTAACATGAAATCTACCTACATCACATTTATACTCGGAGCATGTAAGGTTTCGATGGGAACTAATCCCATTTGCTGCGCACAGCCAGTACTTGCAAATTTGGCCAATGAATTGGCTTCCCTATTTTGTTCACGTGGGACATGCGAAATATCGTAATATTCAAGATCTGCCAATAGTCCATGAACCCAGTCAAGGTACGGAGCAAGCCTCAGCCCCTTCGCTTGGTAATCTCCCCGCACCTGGTACACCATCAGTTGTGAGTCACAAAAGATTTCAACCGATTTCACTCCAAGTTCCCTAATAAGTTTCAAGCCAGCAATCAATGCTTCATACTCAGCTTCGTTATTTGTAGCTGGGAAATTGAGCTTCAAAGCATAACAAATTGATCGGTTTTGGGGAGTCACAAGAATTATACCAGCTCTAGAGCAACGGTTAAAATCGACAATAAACCACACATGTCTAATTCAAACCATTCAAAAGGGAGGATTGTTAATGGGGTAAATAAGAAAATAAAGGAAAAGAAGGAAATAAAACACAGAATCTAACAGTGGAATGACAGAATATAATAATCAAATAACCGGTTCATGAATTTGTTATACAATTAACATTTGATTACACTTTTACAAATTCGGATCATAGTTATACATACATCATAAATAAACACATAATGCAATGGAACACAGGAAGCAGTGGAATAATAAAACTAAATAGAAATAATATACTGAATCTTCGTCTTCGTCCTCCAGAAAATAAAATGGTCCTCAATACACTGAAAAGCTCGGGCTAATCCAAGCGTAATGAAAACAAAACACTTGAGTCAGAACTAAAAGATCTTATGTAAGTCAAATTAATCTAACATAAAACGTGAGTGCAATGGCTTCAGAGATGTTACGGGGTTTTACATCTCCTATCAAGTGTACAACGTGAATATAATTATTAAAAGATTTCAAATAATTCGAGATATCAATTTTAACCACTTTAATAAAAAGAATCGAAGTTTAACTTAAACCCTTTTTAAATAATTCAATACAAAATACATAATCCAAATTCAAGAATTTATACATATACATATACATATACATACATACATACATACATACATACATACATATATCATTTCAACCACTACCAAAAATCAACATTTTCAAATCAATGAAAACCGTTCGTGTTTATCATTTCAACCCTTAATGATTTTTCCTTAATCTATAGGATCCTTCGGGTATGTATAATTTCAACCTATAGTGAACTTGCAGTATTATAATGATATAAAATACAACATCCATTCGTCCAATATCAACAATAAAACATCCATCACAATAATCATCCAAACCAATCAATAAATATCAATATAGAACTGATAATCAATAACAAGTATATAACTGGAAATTTATATTCAATAATAAATTATATAACGATTTAATTCAAATAAATTTAAATTAACTGAGATGGCGATTTAAAATATACCAAACAGCCATAATAAATTTCTATCACATCATAAATTTAATTTAACACACATAAGAAATTTTAGAAGTTGTGAGTGGGTCAAAACACTCACATTTGAATTTAAATTGAATTTAAATCCAGTTTAAGCCTAGAGTTCAAACAGTCTCCAATTCATCCAAACGAGTCTCCAAATGTCCGGAATTTCAATACGATCCCAACAAGAAACCGCACGTGGATCGGAGTCCGTATGCAAAAGTTAAGCGAGTTAGAAGTTATATAATTTCAATTTAAAAACAAATAAAATAATATTACAAAATTTACACGTCACCTCAACTCACACGTCGAAACCCTCCTACCAGAGAAAAGCTCGACCTCAGCCGCCACCGTTCAAGCAATCAACGCCGCTTCTCCACACGTCGAATCAACAATCTAACATCGCGAATGCGAAGCCCATGGTCGGCCGCACCTCCTGGTCTCATGCGTGCATCTCCGGTGTCTCCTTCCAACTCCGTCGCCACGACGTTGCCCGCTATTTTCTGGCGATTCACGGCCATCATACGTCCAACGAGCAACATTACAGAGGCCTAAACCTCGCCCTCTTTCCAACGCCACCCTTCGATTGTCGATCGGGCAATGAACTGGCGTTGGATTGAAACTCTAGCTACAGACGGCCGAGGTTTCTTCACCAATTCCGGTCACATTGAAAATCAGATCGAAAAATAGACAGTGAATTTGGATTGCGTTATTCGAGAGCTTCAAAATGACATATAATTTGTTAGGGTCTGGAGGAGTTTTGATTTGGTTTCGAAATTGAATTTGAGGGTTTGGAGTTTGAATCTATTTCTGCTATTGAGGAGGAGAGGAGCAGAAAGAATCGTACATACTCTCAATGAGAAATAAGAAATAATTAGGGTTCATAACGAGGTATTTAAAGCCAGATCAAAAAATAGAATGAATGGACCAGATTGATTTGGATTGGAACGATAGATGACCCGAAAAGCATGTTCTGCCTCTGGAGCAAAAATGGATCAACCCATATATAAAAATAGTTGTTCTCGATATTTTTAAAATCAATGCAACAGGTTTCAGGTCTTAATTCCATCGTACGAAGAAGTTATGTTAAAATCAGCTTATTTCAAATTGATTTCAATTAAATTTATTTCTAGGCGTTTCAGACCCGTACGATCAAACAACAAGTCTGATTGCTACGAAACTTGAAATCCTAAAATAATTCATCGTTACGGATCTGATGAAACTGGTTTCGTCGAAATTTGAGACAGTTTCCAAAATGGCTATTTTCGCATTAATTAAATAAATTAATATTAAATTAATTAAATAATTTTTCAAATTTCAATTCTATATTGACTAATTTTATCATTTTTGATTTCTTAAACAATTACAATAATTTAAACTAACTGAGATATCAATTTAAAGTAAATTTACCAATTACGGTGTTTAATTCTAACCGTGATTAAATCCAATTAATTAAAATTTAATTTCAATAAATTGATTTTATTTTATTTTAATCTTTATACTTAATGAATTATTTTCCCACATGCATAGTTAACATTATAATATATTTTATTACATTAATATTTACCATTTTCATCTTACTTTTCATTAACATAATCTTTAATACATTTAATTGTAATAAATTCTCTTATTACAATTTATATTTCAATAATTTGGTCAAACTTGATTCCAATTCTTTTTATTCAATCAATTATTATATTATATAAAAATTAGCATTGGTTTATATCTTTATACTTTAATATTCTTCAATTCATCTTAATTTCAATAAATGTAATATTTACTTTTATTAAGTTACAATATATCCACTTATTATATCTTAAATTCTCATAAATCTTGATTTCCATTCTTTTTATTCACTCAGTTATCATATTATGAATAGAATTAATATTGATTGCATCTTATTGAATTAACATTCCATAATTATCAATTTAATCTACACTAATTCAGTGAATTGGTTGCAATTGATTTCAAGGTTAATTTAACGGACTAAATAAATAAGTAACTTATAATAATTGTCACCATTTTCCTTTAATTACATTTATACGTTTATTACATAGAAATATATGTTATAATTACTTATATAACACTAATTTCATTCAATTACCATCAATTATGTATTATCCATTAATTAATTCAATATTCACATTTGTTTTCTTGTACTCACTTTATAGCCAAGTAAACATTTTTAAATTATTTCAATTAACTAGAGTTTCATTCACATTGTTAGTAATTAACTTAAATTAACATATTAACTTTTATTTCAGTTGTTATTTCATAAATAAATTATAAATTTTTATTTCTTCCAATTATTAAATCACAAATCCTATTAAATTAACTACTAAATTATCGAAAATTTACGGGTCATTACATAGCGTATAGCCCAAAATGGGTAATACAATCAAAATGGCAGGCTCATGGTGGATTTTAGATTTCCATACAAATGATTAGGTGAAGGGACTACCTTCCGATGGGTACACCTCTATATGGATGTCCCGAGGCACAAAACATCTGCCCTTTACCAACACAAGACCGGCCTACCTCTGTAACTAGATAGTACCAAATATGTCATCCCCAGTCGTTACCGACCTTTCCGAGTGTCCTCATAACATACAAACCACCTTAATTTACCTCCCGAACGTCATAGCGGAAAGAAATATACCTAGAAGAGGATTATCATATCCTACTTGGAATGACCCACTTAGCTTTGCTGCATCTAACCATGTTTCGGTCATTTTCGATTGATGAGGCCTGAGGTAACGATTACCTTTCACATATCACATCATTTTGAATGCTATATTGTCATTTTCGTTGACTACTAATTGTCTTTCGCAAAAATACAACCCTTGAGCTCGTATGTCTCAAGGAGGGTGTTAAGCTAAGAGAAGTTACCTTCTCTGCCACCACTGATGTACGTGTGTAAGAATCAATGTATGTAATCTTAGAAATGCAATGTCAAACACTCGTCCATACAAGTTGTTTAGGAATATGACAAACCAAAGGTACTTTCTTACCACATCTTGTCGGTAAATCTCTAGGATTAGTAGCGAATAGTTCTTGCATTGGATATTTCATAACGAATAGACTACTGATACTATATGTATATTGGGATTTTAACCCCAAACGATCAACAAGCAATCCTTCACTATGAAAATCCTAAATATCAATATCTTCAACCAATATGCACAATCGTCGCATAAATGTTGGTCCGAAGTGCTTTTCAGATAAACCAATCCCTGTCTCTTCGCACCAACAACGCAAAAGTGTTTCTCAACTTCACACAAAAACTATGTCTCATAGACTTATCACGTCTCCAATTTTCAACTTGCTATCCTTCGACCAAGAAGAAAGCTCGATAGATTGGAGTAATCACTCCACCCTACACGAATCAACATTCTCAATACAAATGATAATCAACCCTACACAGATGGCTACGTACTAAGTGTACAACTAAATAGTTCCCACATCAAGTCGAGGAACTAAAATGGCCAAATTTGATAGTCGGTTATTTAACTATCAAAGCAAACGACAATTATCTAGCACCATAAGCAATCACTAGGCCCTTTTAGTTAATCTTTTATTAATTAAATCACTTTTTCAAATTTAATACTTCAAATTATCTTTAAATAGATATAATTCCAAAACCATTTAAACTTTCTATACTGGAAAATGTTTCCATATACTTATATCAACAGTATAAGCATATTCACAAATCTCTTTAGGAAAGCTTAATATTTTTCAACACACGCTTTATTGGGTCAAAATGATGTTACGTAAAACATCATTACGACAACCCAAAATCACATAGGGATTCGATAATTAGATAGGTATATAAATCCCATATAATATACGAAGCATCTCCTTTCGAAAATCATTTACTACAATAGTGTTATAGTCTATCCTTTCCTTACTTCTCGAAAACGTGTATTTCAACAATGAATGTTGAAATCAATGTTTTCAATGCTCATACCTTTTAAAACATCTTCAAACCATATAACTCTATTTATAAGAAAACTTTTCAAAACATTTATTTAAATTAAAAGATTATTCATTGTCCAAAATCATGAATATAATTCCTAACCAAATTCATTACCTCTACATATTTAATTAAAAGGATTATCCACTGTTTAAAATCGTGAATTAATCCCTCTAATATGCTTTCATAATTAACTTATCAAAATAAGTTGATTTCGGATTTATAAAGCAATGTTTTTAAATTCCATTTATATTTTATAACAACTTCCATTTATAAAATTCCTTATCAACCAATTCCATTTATATCTCAGTTATATGCCAAAATTCGATTATAAGTTAATTTACTTATAAATCTCTTGGTTTACAAATTCATTCTTTTTATAACTTCATAAATTTATAAATCTTATTTACTTAAAATGATACATTTATAACATCATTTTAACACTTATAAAACTCATTTATAATTTCATTATTTTTATTTATAAAATATCAACTTTATAAATCTTATATATAAACCATTTATAATAAGTCAAAAATCCTAATTTAACTTATTTTATAAAATAGTTAACTTCATATTTCAAAAATCATATTTTGATTCCATTTAAATAAATTTCTTCTTTTAATAATTTACAAATCATTATTAAAACTCGTATAACTCCAAAAATCATTTAAACGGCCTTTTTAATTTGAAATCATCATTTTAATATTTTTAAAATTCCGAAATATGGCCCAATGCTACAACAACACTAAATAAGGTGATTCACATCAATCATCGCATCCAAACATCATTTATCACATGATAACAGCATATATATCAATATCTGTAAATAAAAATCAACACCGATGAGGAATCCAGCTGGATCCCTCCAACCTGTCACCTGCAACAAATATACATATGAGAAAATATGTACAACGTCTGCTTCGAGGCAGACGCTCATACAAAATGTCATCCGCTCATACACGGGAACGTATAGGGTCTCATCCGCTAAAACCAGTCAATATATATATATATATATATATATATATATATATATATATATATATATAATCATGTATCACCCAAACAATCATCAATCAACATAAAAGAAATTTATTTATCACTTATATAAAAATATAAGCGAGTCAGAAAGAGTGAGTTGTACTGACTTTGATTCCAATAGCCCTTGCAGCGTTTTATTCCAAATAAAATTAAACTGACGTTTAATTTTATCCAAAATTTTCACTAGCTCCAATCAACTCCAAACCAGCTCCATCACATAGTACTCGACAATACGGACCCAATGGCGCTTGTTTTGTGCAATTTCGACCTCGCATGATAAAGTCATAGCATTTCAAATATTACACGATTTTATATATAAATTTATTTACAATTTCTTTTTTTTAAACCTTATTTAATCTGGCCCGTTGATTTCAAGAATGTAGATCGTGGCCACTATTTTGCTTCTTCCTCATCGTTCAAAGATCACGATGCCACGAACCCATATACGCACGCACATCAACAACTATCGCACCACCCACGAGCAGCCGGAGATCGATCAGACAATGCTAGACGATGGGCCATTCCCTACACGACCTCCGAGAAAAACATGGCCTCCCCTAGCCACGCCGTCGCTTCGATTTTCGCCCCCAAACGCCTACAAACGCGGCCAATTTCCGGCTCCTACGACGAACTTCAAGCGATCCCCACCATTGGATGTGTAGCTCTCGACGAGCTCTCCAACTTCCATGTTGACGCCGAAGCGTATTAGTGTGTGGATTTGGAGGATTGGAGGGAGGAAGTGTTGAATATGCGCTTATATGTTTTTGTTTGATGATAATAAACATATATATTCATTTAAATGTATTTGGTAATGTACTATTTTGTTTTTCATAGATTAAATAAATATTTGTTGAATGAAACAAATTACACAGAATTTGAATTCAAACAAAACAAGTTACACAGAATTTGAATTCAAACAGAAATTTTATTCAAACAAATATTTATTACAATCTTGAATAGTACAAATTCATGCTCTCTCTATACATATACAATTTTGAATACATCATGATTTTATATTTGCATCAATAACCCCACTACATATCACTCACACTCGTATTTTGTCTTCAACTGCATTCCAGTTTGAATCCAGCATCTGAGCAATCTGCAAAAATATTCACTAACGCAGTAAAATTGAAAAAGAAATGTTTTTGCAATTCAAAAATAAAAGATATTTTTTGAAAATATGATTTGCCTCAGTTATTTGGGTTGTTCGTCATAATTTAAATTTGAATTCATCATACACGAACAACTTGTGACATACACAGTGTATTACTGTATATGCCACAAGGCCGTGCACACCGATATACACTTGATTGATTTACAGGGACAGGTGAGCACATGTCAAACCCAAATTAAAAGCCGGGTTCAACTCACATGCAATATATTGAAAATCACGACACAAGCACAAGGTCAAACCCGAGTTTTGAAACTGGATTCAACACAAGGCGACATGACATGAATGCAACGAAGACCAACAACAAAATGGACTGCAACAATCATGTATGCAGATCAGGTCCAGTGCCAACAAAAAAAAAGTCTCGACCAAACCAATTACAACTACAGAAACCAGAGTAAATGCAGTGGACAGTTCAAGTCAGAGACAACATCAGTATGCAAATGAAGACTACATGTGAACAGATCAGAGGCAATATAAGAAGTCAAGTGATGCACATATACTTGAAAGCTACAGCATCAAGTAGACCAAGTTCATATGCAATGCGAAGACCACAACTCCAAGCATGATGCAGAAGTAATGCAATGCCCAATGACCAATCAAAGACACAGTACACAAATGCAAGACAGAGTAGTTCAGTGTGGCAGTGCACAAGCAACATCAACAAGCAGTGCAGACCAAAGAAATGCCACCAAGAACATATGAACAGAGAACATGCATGAAGCATGAAACCACAAGTTACAAACATCAAGTGTCGACTAGGCAGAGAAATGCACAAGCATGATACAGGTGAACAGGAGACAAGTAGTAGCAACATGACAGTGAAAACTCACAGTACAGGCCACAACATGTTAATGCAAGAGCAAGCCAGCAGATACATGAAAAATGCAAGCATATGAAATGGCAACTCAGTGATATATGCAACAATTTCAGATAAACAAGCCAGAGCCACAAAGCACATAACAACCTTATATCAATAACAATGCAGCACAGTGGCAATGCACCATTTAGAAGTGACTCAAAACAAGCAGTGCAGACAACTAAAGTGCAACAAGTATTGCAGTAATAAACAACATCAGAAAAATCAAGTTCAAGTCAACAGTGACAATGCAAACACAACTGAAATGAGACAGTCAAGAAATGGAGTATCAAAATGATGCAAATAACAACAAGTATAGGCCGCAACAGTATGCACCAGTCCAGGCTATTACATGAAGCCACACAATATGAATGAACTCGCAGTAGTAAAAAAATTCCATGAAATCAACGTGGTCAAAGCAAATCAACGCAGTGATAAAAACTCAAGTGAGTATGAAGAATTGACGAAGTCAAAAATCAACACCGTGATGAGCACGGCAATTCAAAGCCACAATTCAAAGCCGTGACCATCAAGTTGTGATAATATACGCTTTTTGAACAAGTCGAAATCATCTCAAGCATCAAAACATTATCAAGCGGCCAAAGCACAGTGAAGACGAATTCAAACAAAACTTATATGAACGCAAAAATAGGATTTCGAATCCTATATAAACCATTCAACATCATCGGCAATATACAAGAGTTCGAATACAAGTATCAGAGAAAAAAATTGTTATCGAAGCAATAATCGAACTCACCGAAGCAACCGAAGAAAGCAACACGAAAACGATCGAGCCAGGCTAAATCACGCACAATCAACAACGATCGAATAAGTATCGGAGCTTTGCAAAAGCCCTAATTTGGAACATAGAACGCAAGGACGAAAGCCCTAATTTTAATTAGGAGAAACGAGAAGAACAAACGGCCGCCATTATCAAGAGAAAAAGAAAAAGGAACGGGCCGAAGAGTTAAAAAAAAAGGGGAATAAAAAATACCTTTTTTTTCTTTGGGCCGGTCATTGTTATAAGGGTGTTTAGTTTATTAATTAAATTAGGGTTTTGAGTTGTTTAAATTATTGTCTTTTACATTTTCATTTGAAATCTTGGTAAATCACCACCTAGGTTTTAGGTTGTGTCCGATTGTCTAGTTAGAATTAGTTCAGTAAGCAGGGGTTGCGAGTTTGCAAAACTCTATAGGCGGTAGCAGGATTTGCGAGTCTGTTAGAGTGTTTGTAAGCGGGAGACTATTTAATTCTAATAGAAATCTGGGAATGCAGCAGTAGGCAAGGTTTGCCGAAGCTGGGTAAATTTTGTGTGTGATTTATTTTCAGTATATTTACTTTACTAATTCGAGAAAATTTGCTATAACCCTATTCACCCCCCTATAGGGTTAATCTAGATCCTACAAGTGGTATCAAAGCCTGGTATTTTTTATTTAACTCTAGAGTCATGCATCCACCAAATAATGCTTTTTCTGAGGGTCAATCTATTGCTAGGCCACCCATGTTTAATGGAAATGATTATGCTTATTGGAAAGTTAGGATGGGTATTTATCTTAGTTCTGTTGATTATGATGTTTGGGATATTATTGAAACTGGTTATAAACCTCCCACTATAATTGTTGGTGGTACTGAGATTCCTAAACCTAAGGATAGGTGGGATGCTAACGACAAGAAATTAAAAACTACTAATGCCAAAGCAATGAGCGCTTTGATCTATGCTCTTGATAAGACTGAATTTAATAGAATTTCTCATTGTGAAACTGCACAGGAAATTTGGCATACTTTGGAGGTGACACATGAAGGAACTTCTCAAGTCAAGGAGTCTCGTCTAGCCTTATTCAGCAATGAATACGAGAACTTTGTGATGGAAAAAGGCGAGAGCATAAAGGATATGTTTGGACGCTTTTCAACTTTGGTGTACAACGCTAGAGCACTTGGGAAGGTATTCACTGAGGTAGAGCTTGTGAGGAAGGTACTACGAGTTTTACCGATGAACTTTGAGGAAAAAGACACGGCAATACAAGAATCAAAAGATCTGAGTAAACTAAGCATGGAGGAGTTGATCGGCAACTTGATGACATATGAGCTTGAGCTAAAAGCAAAGGAGGAACGCAATAACTCCGAGTCAAAGAAGAAGACGATTGCCTTAAAGAGCAAAGAAGAGAGCGATGAAGAAGAAGAAGATCCAATTGAAGAACTTGCAATGGCTGTCAATAATTTTAAAAAAGGGTCAAGATTCAAGTCACGAAAGAAGAAAATAAGTGGTAATAGGTCAAAGAATTCTGACGATTCTGATAATGAATTAACGTGCTATAACTGCAAGAAGCCTGGCCACTTCAAACAAAAATGTCCACTTCTCAAAAACAACAAAGGAAAAAAAAAGAAAAAGAAGGCCTTTGCAGCAACTTGGGATGATGAAGAAGGAGAGGAAGTTTCGAATAATAGCTCAGAGGAGGCTAACTTGTGTCTTATGTCAAAATCGGATTCAGAAGCAAGCTCAGAGGAATCTAGTGAGGTAAGTGGCTATTCTTATAAAGAACTTGTTTCGATGTGTTGTGATCTTACTAAAACGATTGATACTCTTGAATCTAAAATTGAAAAACTAAAATCTGATAGGAGAGAACTTGTCCATGAAAATTCTAGGTTAGAAACTAAACTTGAAAATATTCAAAACCTAGACTGTAAAAAATGTAAAACTTTAGATTCAGAATTATCAAGACTTAGGAATAGCTTTGTAAATCTTGAAAAAAAAAATTTAAGTCTTAAGGAAAACCTTGACACTAGGAAAAAAGATTTTATAAATAGATGCACCTCACTTGCAACTGAAAACACAACACTAAAAACCAAAGTCCAAAATCTTGAGAAATCTCTGAATACCTTTTCAAGAGGAGAAAAATCATTCAACATGTTATTGAGAAATCAAATTTTTGCTAACAACGGAAAAGGACTAGGTTTTGGAAAAACACAAGTTGATGATAATGCAAAATATAAGAATGTCTTTGGTAGATGTGAAATATTTAGACATCGTTCTGAAAATTGTAGTCATAGGAACAAGAACACCAAATTTATACAAGTTTGGGTTCCTAAGAATTCTACAAACAAATTTCATGTCTATTGGAATAAAAGTAAAAGGACTAAACAAGTATGGGTTCCAAAGGGATTGTTTATTCACAATGCTTTTATCACTAATATCATTGGACCTAAGAGTTTCTCTAGGTCATCCTCCTCTCTTTTTATGTAGGTCTGTTGGCGGGCTAAGGAACAACAAGAATGGTTTCTAGATTCAGGTTGTTCTAGACATATGACAGGTGACAAATCGAAGTTCCTTAGCCTAGAGAATTTTAAAGGTGGAAATGTGATCATGGGAGACAATAGCAAGTGTAAGATTATTGGTAAAGGTGAAGTTGGTAACGGTATTTTTTCCTTGACTAATGTTTTACACGTTGATAATTTGCATCACAATCTCATTTCTATCAGCCAACTATGTGACAAAGGTATGAACGTGATCTTTGATAGTGATACTTGCAAAATCATTGATAAATCTTCTAATAACATTGTTTTTATGGGCAAAAGAAAAGGGAATGTTTACTCGCTTTCATTTGATAATCTAAATCTTTCTAGATGTTTGGTAGCCACCGACGAAGAGGCATATTTATGGCATAGAAGACTTAGACATGCTAGCATGAGTCTCTTAGAAAAACTTGAATCGAAAGAATTAGTCAGAAGGTTACCACATCAGAAATTTAAAAATAATAAAGTGTGTAAAGCATGTTCCTTGGGCAAGCTTAGTCGATCATCATTTCGCCCTAAAAACATTGTTAGCACATCAAGGGTCCTTGAACTAATTCACATGGACTTATTTGGACCAAATGAAATTTCAAGCTTGAATGGAAAACGTTATTGTTATGTATTGGTTGATGATTATTCTAGATTTACATGGGTTTATTTCTTAGCCAAAAAGTCTGAATCTTTTGACTATTTTTCAAAATTTGCAAAACTTGTTCAAAATGAAAAAGGAGTTACAATTAAAACCTTGAGAAGTGATCATGGAGACGAATTTGAAAATTTGGAATTTGAAAGTTTTTGTGAAGAAAATGGTTTAAAACATGAATTTTCTGCTCCACGAACACCTCAACAAAATGGGGTGGTTGAAAGGAAAAAATCGTACATTACAGGAATTGGCTAGATCCATGTTGAGTGAGTATAAGCTACCTCTAATCTTTTGGGCAGAGGCAGTGAATACTTCGTGCTATGTAATGAATAGAGTAATGATTAGACCAATACTTGGCAAAACGTCTTATGAATTATGGCATGAAAGGAAACCTAACATTTCTTATTTTCGTATATTTGGATGTCCTTGTTTCATTCTTAACACAGGTGATCAACTTGGAAAATTTGAATCAAAGGCTGATGAGGGAATTTTCATGGGCTATTCAACAAGGAGTAAGGCTTACAGGATATACAACAAACGAACAAAGACAATTGTTGAATCAATTAATGTGAAATTCGATGAATCTGATCTAGAAAGGACGATTGAAAAAACGATTGACGATGGGATAGATCATGAAGGCATTGAAGAAGGGACATCTAGTGAGAAAGCTGAAAGTAGGACGGTTGATACTGATAGATTAAAGTTCAAATCCAATTATCCTCCTGAATTGGTTATAGGTGATCCGACGGAAGGTATACGCACTCGCTCTTCATTTGATACAAACTTGTGTGCATTTTGCTGTGACAGTGGTTTTATTTCTGAAATTGAACCCGATTCTGTTGAAATAGCTCTTAATGATGAAAGTTGGTTTTTAGCAATGCAAGATGAACTTAATCAATTTGAGAGAAATAAAGTTTGGAAATTAGTTCCTAGGCCAAATGACTATCCAATTGTTGGAACTAAATGGGTATTCAAAAATAAATTTGATGAATCAGGAAATGTAATTAGAAACAAAGCTAGGTTGGTCGCAAAAGGATATAACCAAATAGAAGGCATAAATTTTGATGAAACATTTGCTCCAGTTGCTAGGTTAGAAGCCATTAGGATTTTGCTAAGTTTTGCATGTTATAAGGGTTTCAAACTTAAACAAATGGATGTAAAAAGTGCCTTTCTAAATGGTGCTTTGAAAGAAGAAGTTTTTGTTGAACAACCCCCGGTTTTGAAAATCATGATTTTCCAAAACATGTATATAAACTAGAAAAAGCATTATATGGTCTTAAGCAATCTCCCAGAGCTTGGTATGACTGCCTTTGTACATATCTTTTGGAAAACGGTTTTAAAAAGGGGAGTGCTGACACGACACTGTTTCTACTACATAAAGGAAGTGATTTTTTGATTGTTCAAATTTATGTGGATGATATCATTTATGGTGCTACTAATGAACTCTTGTGCAAGAAATTTGAACAAGTCATGCAGGCTAAATTCGAGATGAGCTTAGTTGGAGAATTGAAATATTTTCTTGGATTTCAAATTAAGCAAAGCAGCGATGGTATATTCATTTCACAATCCAAGTATGTGTTGGAACTATTGAAGAAATTTGGAGTTGACAACTCCAAACCATTGAGAACTCCTATGAGTCCATCAACAAAGTTGGACAAAGACGAGAAAGGAATTGCTGTTGATCAGAAGAAATATCGAGGAATAATCGGTTCACTTCTCTATCTTACTGCTTCTAGACCTGATATTATGTTTTCTGTGTGTTTGTGTGCACGTTTTCAATCTAATCCTAAAGAATCTCATTTGAAAGCCACAAAACGAATTTTAAGATATCTCTCACACACGCACAAATATGGATTATGGTACCCTTCTTGCGAAAATTTTGATTTAGTTGATTATTCTGATGCTGATTATGCTGGTTCATTGGTTGACAGAAAAAGCACTAGTGGGACATGTTTCATGCTAGGACATTCATTAGTTTCATGGTCAAGTCGAAAACAGAATTGTGTTGCATTATCCACCACTGAAGCAGAATATATTGCTTTAGGAAGTTATTGTGCTCAAATTTTATGGATGATGCAAACTCTTTCTGATTTAGGCTTAGCTTATAAACAAGTTCCATTAAAATGTGATAGTAAAAGTGCAATAGACTTGTCAAATAATCCTGTTCATCATTCACGTACAAAACACATTGATGTGAGACACCACTTTCTTAGAGATCACATTGCTAAGAAAGACATTTGCATTGAACATATTTCAACTGAGGCTCAACTTGCTGATATTTTCACAAAACCCCTCCCTGAAGACAGATTTTTCAGATTACGTTTGGATTTAGGAATTATAGAAATCGACTAATCTAACTCCCTAATGTTTATCGAAAAGAAAAATAGTGATTGAAAAAGTGATGAGTGTTAATATTGATCATATATTAAGACTCGAGACGGTATAATTAGTAAATTTCTTTAGAAATTTAAACAAGAGTTATAAAAAATTTTGTTGAAAAAAAATTCCATGACCATCTCTATATCTATCATATTTCTAACACTCATCAAAATTCTATATAGTTTGTCAATATGTGGTACTTTAAACAGGAATCGTTCGTTTTTCATTTTCATATTTTTTTTTAAAATTTTTTTTAATAATAATAATAAATAAGTACCAAAGTATTCACTCTCATTTAAAAGTCCTCACGGTTATGCATGTATGGAACGCATATCAAAAGTTGATTTTTTTTTAAAATAAACAAGTTGATTCTAATCCCATTTAAAAGTTCTTACGGTTATGCGTGGTTAGAAGATACTTGAATTCATTTTTTTTTGAAATAAAATTGGAATACTACTAATCTCATTTAAAAGCCCTAACGGTTATGCATGGTTAGTAGATATTCAAAATCCTGATATAAATATACTACAAATAGACATAACTATATGGTTTTATATGATGACATCATATCCATCATTCTAAAAGTGAAATATGCGCCTAACAAAATATTTATGATTTTTGTTTGATTTTTATTGAAATTTGATATTTATATTCAATTGAGTTAAATGTTTGGTTCATGTCTGTCACTTCATCTCTATTTTTATAACACTATTATTCTTTTGCTGATAACAAAAGGGGGAGAGAAAAGTTAAGATTTTGTCAAATAGAATCAAGCAAAGGTCAAATAATTTTTCATTTGCATCTAGGCTTATTTGAATATTTCTATTTGTATGCATATATGTAGGGGGAGCATCATGTAGAGAGGAAGCATTTAAATAGGGGGAGAAATTAGAGTATATTATTGATCAAATACATTTAACACGGTCAAAATCTTAAATATATGTTTGTTATCATCAAAAGGGGGAGATTGTTGAATATGCGCTAATATGTTTTTGTTTGATGATAATAAACATATATATTCATTTAAATGTATTTGGTTATGTACTATTTTTTTTTCATAGATTAAATAAATATTTGTTGAATGAAACAAATTACACAGAATTTGAATTCAAACAAAACAAGTTACATAGAATTTAAATTCAAACAGAAATTTTATTCAAACAAATATTTATTACAATCTTGAATAGTACAAATTCATGCTCTCCTATACACATACAATTTTGAATACATCACGATTTTATATTTGCATCAATAACCCCACTACATATCACTCACACTCGTATTTTGTCTTCAACTACATTCCAGTTTGAATCCAGCATCTGAGCAATCTGCAAAAATATTCACTAACGCAGTAAAATTGAAAAAAAAAATGTTTTTGCAATTCAAAAATAAAAGATAACTTTTTGAAAATATGATTTGCCTCAGTTATTTGGGTTGTTCGTCATAATTTAAATTTGAATTCATCATACACGAACAACTTGTGACATACACAGTGTATTACTGTATATGCCACAAGGCCGTGCACACCGATATACACTTGATTGATTTACAGGGACATGTGAGCACAGGTCAAACCCAAATGAAAAGCCGGGTTCAACTCACATGCAATATATTGAAAATCACGACACAAGCACAAGGTCAAACCCGAGTTTTGAAACTGGATTCAACACAAGGCGACATGACATGAATGCAACGAAGACCAACAACAAAATGGACTGCAACAATCATGTATGCAGATCAGGTCCAGTGCCAACAAACAACAAGTCTCGACCAAACCAATTACAACGAAACCAGAGTAAATGCAGTGAACAGTTCAAGTCAGAGACAACATCAGTATGCAAATGAAGACTACAGGTGAACAGATCAGAGGCAATATAAGAAGTCAAGTGATGCACATATACTTGAAAGCTACAGCATCAAGTAGACCAAGTTCATATGCAATGCGAAGACCAAAAAGCCAAGCATGATGCAGAAGTAATGCAATGCCCAATGACCAATCAAAGACACAGTACACAAATGCAAGACAGAGTAGTTCAGTGTGGCAGTGCACAAGCAACATCAACAAGCAGTGCAGACCAAAGAAATTCCACCAAGAACATATGAACAGAGAACATGCATGAAGCATGAAACCACAAGTTACAAACATCAAGTGTCGACCAGGCAGAGAAATGCACAAGCATGATACAGGTGAACAGGAGACAAGTAGCAGCAACATGACAGTGAAAACTCACAGTACAGGCCACAACATGTTAATGCAAGAACAAGCCAGCAGATACATGAAAAATGTAAGCATATGAAATGACAACTCAGTGATATATGCAACAAGTTCAGATAAACAAGCCAGAGCCACCAAAGCACAGAACAACCTTGTATCAATAACAATGCAGCACAGTGGTAATGCACCATTTAGAAGTGACTCAAAACAAGCAGTGCAGACAACTAAAGTGCAACAAGTATTGCAGTAATAAACAACATCAGAAAAATCAAGTTCAAGTCAACAGTGACAATGCAAACACAACTGAAATGAGACAGTCAAGAAATGGAGTATCAAAATGATGCAAAACATGCCGCAACAGTATGCACCAGTCCAGGCTATTACATGAAGCCACACAATATGAATGAACTCGCAGCAGTAAAAAAATTCCACGAAATCAACGTGGTCAAAGCAAATCAACGCAGTGATAAAAACTCAAGTGAGTATGAAGAATTGACGAAGTCAAAAATCAACACCGTGATGAGCACGACAATTCAAAGCCACAATTCAAAGCCGTGACCATCAAGTTATGATAATATACGCTTTTTGAACAAGTCGAAATCATCTCAAGCATCAAAACATTATCAAGCGGCTGTTATCCCATTTTTTGAACTAAACTGGAATATCTATGTTGTGTGCGTTTCCACCACGACCGGAACAAGAAGAAGCAAGCAGGCGTACGTAAATCAGGGAATTCACTCAAGTTTCAATTCGGTGAAACAATACAAGAGCTCATTCGGCAGCTTCATCATTCGGCACTCCAACACTCAGCTTCATTCGGCAGCTTCCCCCAACACTCAGCTTCATTCGGCAGCTTCATTCGGCGTCTCATTCGGCAGCCCACGGAATCATGCAACAACTACCGGACCATGCTACTACCGAATCAACTACATCCTCCCTTCCTTCCACTACTATGCTACCACCGGACCCTTCCCACCGAACCAACTAACACCGAACCTTCTATCAACACCGAACCAAAACCCAAGCTCCACCAGTCCATCATCACACTTCCATGTACTACCGAACGAGCCCCACCGAATCGCCTTCACCGGACCAAACTCCACCGGTCCAAACCCACACCGAACCACACTCCACACGACCTACCACCGGACCAACACGTGTTCAACTCCATGCTCCTTCCATCGATCCAACCTTCTCCAAGCACGACCGAACCAAGGAATGCCGAATCAAAGTTGCCAGTCCAGATTGCTTCAACCCAGGCCCACCAGCAGCTATATACATCCAAGACCCCTGCCCCCAGCCTCACTCTATAAATAGAGGGGCAGGGGTACAACAATGGCGGACAAGTTTGAGAGCACAAGCCTGGAAGGAACTCTCAAACAACTTTAGATACTTGTAATCAAAGCTTTGTACTTGTAATCTGAAGAGAAAAAGGAGAATAACATATAAAGTGGACGTAGGCACGTTCTGGCCGAACCACTATAAATCTGTGTGTCTTTTACAGTTTAGTCCCTGCTTTTCATATATTTGCATAAATCACCCAAATCACTAAGAACAACATAAAATCAATCAACTCATACGACTTTGGGTGTTTGCGGCCATTTTTCACGCAAACATTTTGGTGCTTTCACTGAGAAGAAACAGCTCCCGCAACATCGGATAGAAGTTGAATTTGAAAATCTAAGAATTCAGATCTGAGAGTTATGACGAGACAAACAAGTAGAAGGCAAAGGCCAGAGAGAAGTGAAAACCCAGGAAGTCAAGAGGCTTCCTCAGGAGGAAATCAAGCGTCGGCCTTCATCACTAGGGAGGAGATGGAGGCCATGATGAGAAGACAAGAAGAGATGATCCAGAACTTACTTCAACAAATTGGGCAAATTGGAGCACAAATCCAAGGAGCAACTGGAGTTCAGAATGGAGCAGGACCATCTGGCGCAGCACCAGAGCTAGGGGGCACTCACGTAGAGCATGTTGATCCGACCCCGGGAAGTGAGATGGGGGCATCCGAGCCACCTGGTAGCAATAGAGGAATGAACGTTCAGCCAGGGAGGCATACACATGGAAACTCCCGCGGACTTGGGGGGCAGGTCGAAGGCAGTGAACGAGAACTACAGCTTGGAGACAATGACAGATTAGCAGAGATGGTTAGAAGAGCTATGAGAGGCGGTTTAGTAAACAGAGACTTGGAAGATGTAAACAGGAGTCCTTTTTCTTCTGCGATTAGGATGGCTAGGAACCCACCAGAATTCAAGCTACCATCATTGGACATGTACAACGGGAAAACGGACCCCACGGTCCATCTAACGAAGTATATGAGACATATGGAAGTGCTGGGGGCATCAGAGGAGGTTATGGCCCGGTGCTTTCCACTGTATTTGACGGACATTGCAGCGTTATGGTTTAGGCAACTGGAGAGCGGCTCCATAGGAACATGGGCAGATTTAACTGAGAGATTCATGAGGCAATTCAGGGTTCATATTGCGCGACCCAAGAATGTGATGACTTTGGCAACCTTGAAACAGAAAACTGGAGAGACTTTGAGGAGCTTTCTAACGCGATTTAATGCGGCGGCAGCATCAGTGGATCGACCAGATCCATCTATGGTCATGATGGCGGCTGTATCTGGAATAGCTGGTAATACAGAGTTCAAGAATTCATTAACCAAGGACCCGCCTATGAATCTGGGAGAGTTCTATCATGAGGCTGAAAAGTTTCTGCGTTTGGAAGATGCTAGTGCAGAAAGAGAGGAAGAAGACGACGTTTACACAATCAAGAGCGGAAACCCACCTGGAAAGGGTGCGGAGACTAGCAAAGGAAAAAGAAAGGCTGAGGATAATGATGACAGGACAAAGTGGCTACGAAGAGAGCCACGATTCACCACCTATTCAGAGCTTAATGAGAGTCTGGAACGGATTTATCAGGATACCAAGGGGCAGGTTCCATACCGTAGACCAATGCGAAGGGATCCAACCTCTGACGAAAGAAAATCAGATAAGTTTTGTGTATTTCATGAATTGAATGGTCATAACACTAATGATTGTAGGCATTTGAAGGACGAGGTGGAAGGGCATATCAGGAACGGTATGCTCCGTCAGTATGTGAGGAGGCGAACTCTAGCAGTGGAGCCAGAGCAACCGCCCTCTACGTCAGCTAGAGGTGCCCCTGGATCAGGGCACCATTTGATTATCCATTGATTGCTTGATTAAAATAACGATGAACAAGTTGTAAGCTTCCACTAAAGCAATTAAATCATTTACACATGTACGAGATCGCGAACGATCTCCAGGCATGCTCTGAATGATCATTGGCTGCTTCGAAGTGGGAACTTACACTTTGACATCCTTGCTTTGCTTTTGTTTTGATTTGAACATTTGCATTCTTCCTGTTTGGACATTTCTGCTGTAAGGTACTATTGCTTTAACATTTACAATTCTGCAAAAAAAATTATTTACTTGTATGCCCGTTGGATCGCGAACGGTCCACGCGCGCCTATTGCATGGCAACGAACTGCCGAAGTCTTTGATTCGAAAAATTCCCCCAAACAATGACTCCAACACTGATAATATTAAGTCCCCCCGGGCACACTCATTCGCCTCGAACGGCACCCGACTTCGAACAGTCACAATTCGCCTCGAACGGCACCCGATCGCGAACGATCACAACTCGCCTCGAACGGCACAACTCGCCTCGAACGGCACAACTCACCTTACCTCAAATGGCTCGATCGCGAACGGTCGTCACTTGAGGTCCGCCACATGATCACTGACTGTTACACCTCACCTCAAATGGCTTGATCGCGAACGGTCGTCATTTGAGGACCACCACTTGACCGCACACTGTCGCACCTTACCTCGAATGACTTGATCACGAACGATCGTCATTTGAAGTTGGGCGCTTGACCTTGAACGGTCACATTTCACCACAGATGGCTCGATCCCAAACGATCGACGCATGGACTTACAACTCGACCGCGCACTGTCGCACTTTACCTCGAATGACTCGATCCCGAACGGTCGTCATTTGAAGTTAAGCGCTTGACCTTGAACGGTCACATTTCGCTGCAGATGACTCGATCCCGAACGATCGACGCACGGATTTATGCGCTTGACCGCGAACGGTCGCACTTCACCTCGAATGACTCGATCGCGAACGGTCGTCATTTGAAGTTAGGCGCTTGACCATGAACGGCCGCGCTTCATCCCAAATAGCTCGATCCCGAACGATCGTCATTTGGGGCCATATAAACTATCAAGTTCTTTACAGGTTGATGACAGGATATGAACATCCAGCTCATGGCATTACAAAACACGCCTTCCTACCGCAAGGCATATTTTGGGGGGCAAAGTGTTATCCCATTTTTTGAACTAAACTGGAATATCTATGTTGTGTGCGTTTCCACCACGACCGGAACAAGAAGAAGCAAGCAGGCGTACGTAAATCAGGGAATTCACTCAAGTTTCAATTCGGTGAAACAATACAAGAGCTCATTCGGCAGCTTCATCATTCGGCACTCCAACACTCAGCTTCATTCGGCAGCTTCCCCCAACACTCAGCTTCATTCGGCAGCTTCATTCGGCGTCTCATTCGGCAGCCCACGGAATCATGCAACAACTACCGGACCATGCTACTACCGAATCAACTACATCCTCCCTTCCTTCCACTACTATGCTACCACCGGACCCTTCCCACCGAACCAACTAACACCGAACCTTCTATCAACACCGAACCAAAACCCAAGCTCCACCAGTCCATCATCACACTTCCATGTACTACCGAACGAGCCCCACCGAATCGCCTTCACCGGACCAAACTCCACCGGTCCAAACCCACACCGAACCACACTCCACACGACCTACCACCGGACCAACACGTGTTCAACTCCATGCTCCTTCCATCGATCCAACCTTCTCCAAGCACGACCGAACCAAGGAATGCCGAATCAAAGTTGCCAGTCCAGATTGCTTCAACCCAGGCCCACCAGCAGCTATATACATCCAAGACCCCTGCCCCCAGCCTCACTCTATAAATAGAGGGGCAGGGGTACAACAATGGCGGACAAGTTTGAGAGCACAAGCCTGGAAGGAACTCTCAAACAACTTTAGATACTTGTAATCAAAGCTTTGTACTTGTAATCTGAAGAGAAAAAGGAGAATAACATATAAAGTGGACGTAGGCACGTTCTGGCCGAACCACTATAAATCTGTGTGTCTTTTACAGTTTAGTCCCTGCTTTTCATATATTTGCATAAATCACCCAAATCACTAAGAACAACATAAAATCAATCAACTCATACGACTTTGGGTGTTTGCGGCCATTTTTCACGCAAACAGCGGCCAAAGCACAGTGAAGACGAATTCAAACAAAACTTATATGAACGCAAAAATAGGATTTCGAATCCTATATAAACCATTCAACATCATCGGCAATATACAAGAGTTCGAATACAAGTATCAGAGAAAAAAATTGTTATCGAAGCAATAATCGAACTCACCGAAGCAACCGAAGAAAGCAACACGAAAACGATCGAGCCGGGCTAAATCACGCACAATCAACAACGATCGAATAAGTATCGGAGCTTCGCAAAAGCCCTAATTTGGAACAGAGAGCGCAAGGACGAAAGTCCTAATTTTAATCAGGAGAAACGAGAAGAACAAACGGCCGCCATTATCAAGAGAAAAAGAAAAAGGAACGAGCCGAAGAGTTAAAAAAAAAAGGGGAATAAAAAAATACCCTTTTTTTTCTTTGGGCCGGTCATTGTTTTAAGGGTGTTTAGTTTATTAATTAAATTAGGGTTTTGAGTTGTTTTTGTTTTGTTTAAATTATTGTCTTTTATATTTTCATTTGAAAATTGTGAATCAAATCTTGGTAAATCACCACCTAGGTTTTATGTTGTGTCCAATTGTCTAGTTAGAATTAGTTCAGTAAGCAGGGGTTGCGAGTTTGCAAAACTCTATAGGCGGTAGCAGGGTTTGCAAGTCTGTTAGAGTGTTTGTAAGCGGGAGACTGTTTAATTCTAATATAAATATGGGAATGCAGCAGTAGGCAATGTTTGCCGAAGCTGGGTAAATTTTGTGTGTGATTTATTTTCAGCATATTTACTTTACTAATTCGAGAAAATTTGCTATAACCCTATTCACCCCCCCCCCCCTCTAGGGTTAATCTAGATCCTATAGGAAGATTGTTCGATTTCAGTCCTAAAAAATAGTGGCGGTGGCTGTTGACTTTTGGTTAGGATGTAGAGAATTTTTGTCATCTATTTATAGGCAATTTCGAGCATTATTCATCCGAAAATATTTTGAACTCCAAATGAAGCGTGCCGCTTGATGTTTATAATGTTTTACCTCTATTCCGAACACAATGAAATATATATCAGAAGCCAATTCCATTGTGGAATCGATTTATTTTAATTAAAATTTACTTAAATAAATTTCTACGCGTTTCAGCTTCGTACGACTAAACCGTAAATCCGATTGACACGAAATTTGAAATCTTACAATAATATAACATTACAGATCCAATGAAACTAGTTTCGTCGAAATTCGAGATCGTGTCAAAAATGATTATTTTTACACGTTAATTAAATATTAAAATTTCAAATTCCTATTAAATCGTTTTTAAATCAAATTTAAAAGTTTATTCACATCATTCTAATTCAAATAGAATTTAATTCAACTTATAAATCATTTATATTCAAATTAAATTCAAAATCTTAATTATTTCCACAATTTCAAATATCAAATTAAACAATTTTATCATCCAATTAAATCAAGATATTTGAAATATAAGTTATTCAACTTATAAAATTAACTTGTGAATATTTAAAATCAATTAAATATTCCAATTTCGAATGACTGAGATTCTAGGTCGTTACAGTATATGTATTATAGTTAGGCCATCACAAAATAATAGGTAAAAGTGAATAATTTCTCTTGATCCGTTGAGCAAACTTAAGGTCCAGATTGAGATTAGGGAAAAACCATGGTTAGGATTTGTATACGATACAACCGATAAATAGTAATCCATCGTTTGTTGGCTTAGGATTTATTATGCAAAGTAAAAGTCGAATCCTAAGGACACTCACGGCAGAAATCAAAAGATTTCTATATTTCTCCTAGGGTTTTAAGGAATATAAAAATATAATGGGAGCCTTATTAGAAAAGTGAAATGAATGTGTTAACCTTTCTAATATTATAAGAACATACTAACCCACTCAAATTAAATTTGCAGACCAACTCAAGATTATTTTCTAAAAATGTTAAGCTCACCAACCCAAATACACTGACTGTTCTATAGCACTCGCCTACGAATGATCATGGTCTGTCATAACAGAACCTTTAAACATTAAACTCGTTGAAGGTGCGGGTCAT
Source organism: Allium cepa (assembly GCA_030765085.1). Lineage (NCBI taxonomy): Eukaryota > Viridiplantae > Streptophyta > Magnoliopsida > Asparagales > Amaryllidaceae > Allium > Allium cepa. Next base: position 229,205,553 of record CM060938.1, read on the forward strand.
GAAACAATTATGGCTTATAATATTTGGGTTGTAACATCCCGTAAAAATTAATATGAAATTAACTAATAAGAAAAGAATTAATTGATAAATTAATAATAAGACTAAAAATGAAAATTGAAGATGTCGAAATTTGGCCACGAAAGTTGTGTCGTTGCATTCGTAACAATTTCTGATCAATTTCCATTGCGGTTAGTTAAACGTTAAATAGACGTAAACGTTAAATATTGATTAAGAAATTAAATGAACTATCAACGACAATAAAATAAGCGTTTTTGAAATAACACCACCGATCGACCGCCTAATTTAGGTCGGTTAAAAACGTAAATTATTTTAACATATTTATTCATATAAATTATATACATTAAATAATAATTGGCCGAGTAAATATACATAAACACACGCACTTCAATAGAATTGTTGTGAAATTGTAAATAATTTATGTAAAGTTTGAATTTAAGATATTTTCAAATAGATCTTAATTTGAAATTTAAATTAAATATATTTTCGACTGGGCCAAAATTTAATTTTAAATTAATATATATAGTTGTCCCTTCAGGACGAGTATCAAGCTTGCCTTGTCTAAAGACCGGCCTTGAATCCAGATGAATGGAACATAACAAAATGGTTCCAAATTATGCTCGCGTAGGCTTTGAAATATTCATGATTGGGCCATGGATCAAGCTCATTTTATTCGGCTGCTAGATGGTTGACGGCCATTAACTGCTATGCTTTTTTTCTTGCAAAGACCAAAATAAGGAAGAAAGAAGAAATGCTGCACCGAGATGGTAAGAAGATCGAACTTTTCCAAGTGTTCTAAAATCTCCTAAATTATTGGTCAACTATAACATGTCACATACGAACATGATTAGGATAGATGGCGACCTTAGGACATAGTTAATGATCAACTACCAATGTTAAGATTGCTTGCTTTTACCTGAAACGTTTTATGTTTACAAAACGTGTAGAAAAATCACAAACCAGCTAGAAAAATGTACCAAATCAAATGACAAGAAGGAAAGGTCTTCGCTTCATATCAGTTTATCCTATCATCAACATCAATGCAAACCATTGAGTAGACTTTTTAGGAGATTCATCGAAAACTTTGACTTGTAATTACTAACGTAATGGTCAATGTCAAATTTAGATATTTGAATCAGGTAATCTGCTCAGACCATATAAAATCATGAACCGAATATTATACTAGGAGTCGGTATTAAGTATCAAATCAAGCACAGATACTTCTAGATTATGACCATTCCACTTCAAGAAGCTTACCTAGAAGCCGAAGTAGCTAGCGTTAAGTAATATCATTTGACCATTGCTTATTAAGCACATTACGTATGATGACCACCGTGATAAATAAAGAGGCATATAAATACATAAATGAAGAAGTAAAATGACAAATCTAGATTGGTTGGGACTTGCAAATAAGTTGCCATTTAAAAATAGAATCACACTCCCATATAGATATATCAATAGTTTTCATAAACAGAAAATTGATAATAAATCGTAAAGCTTCATTGTACTTGAAATCAAATTGCACCAAAACGTGTCCAGGATCCTATAAGCATCGCCACAAGCATCAATGCATCATCTCCTCTCCATCCATTATCCATATTTGTCGTACAAATATATTACATACGTTACCCATGGAATTGACATATGGAATTGACATATGAAGTAAATAAAATACATGCCAACCGGAAAGGAAAATACGATATAATGAAATACATAAAACTCACGAGAAAAAGTTGATCTCCAGATTTCCATAAAAGCCACTTAACAAAGTACAAGAAATTAAGGAAACATACCCTTTTTTAAAACTTATTATTTTTACATCCCTCCATTTTAAACTTATTTTATGTATCATCTTTTTTCTGAATTTCTTTTTCTCTTCTTCCGTTCCAAATTTAAAAATCACAGTCCAAACGTGTGTGGTAGACGGTTGTAAGTTATAGACATATATCTTAAAAGCACGTGTTAAAGTTAGTAAAATTATCCCATAAATTTCACCTATCCTCTTGAAAATATGGATGTATTTTATAAAAGAAAATCAAACAGAATTTAAAGCTAATTTCTTTTTTAATTATATCGATGCATGCCAAAATTTCCCCTTTCTAAAGCTCATACATATATCATCCTATTGCCTAGGATATTCACAGTTTGGGTCAATAAGATAGCACATAGCGTAGCCTGTTTTTAAAAGCATGCTAAATATACTTCAAGAGCACAACTTTGTATGTAAAAATATGAGACAACTTTGTATATAAATATACGAGCAAAGGTAGAAAAGGAGAAACCGAAAGAACGCGACCTTTCAAAATATACTGGACATTTAATAGTTGTTTATTTATATCACATGACATTTAATCATATTACTTTAGCGCTTGATCTAACCACTCAAAATGTCACTTGATTTATGCCAATCCCTGCACGGATTTGAACCAGCTAAACCAGGACAAAGCAAGAAAACAAATTTAGATCCTAAAAACTACTTTTACAATGAACAACAACAATAATAAAAAATTAAAAATAAAGAAAGAAACTAAGAAAAAACAAGAAATGAGCCTTAGCTTGGTTTTGTTGGCATTTTGAATTGAAATGTATACATCAAGGCTTAACTAATGATAATGAAATAAACTATTTCAGATCAGAAGCCATATACAGAGACTAGAAAAAAATTCAGAGAAGATGTGCTTTAAAGTGAAAAGCACATCACGGAGATTAAAATCATATTAAGATTATTTCATTGTGTATCAAACCGTAAACAAAGATATTTTGTCTATAGCCAAAAATATGGACACTTTATTCATTTCATTGATCAGGAGCAACATGACCGAGAAAAGGTATATTGGTATGGTGTCTTTTAAACTTGAAATAAGAATACAGCGATAGTAGCAATTGTATTAAACTTACATATGGTTTTCCTTATCATTGCAAAAGGGAAAGAAAAAGAACTTTGCAATATTTGGAATTTGTTTGATTCTATTTTGCTTCTTGTCTTCGCTTTCACAAAAATAGAGAGATGAATTTCTTAATTCACTAGATCATAACTTGAGACTGACATGCAGCCTTAAAATGTGCACATAGTGTATCATACAGTAAACAAATTTTGAGACTTACTATGATATAATTGTTCCCTTGCATGTAATATGTGTTCAGAGGACCAAATCCTCTGGTCCCAATAATTTCTCTCCACGTACCAATGTTTGATACATGATCTAATATTAGGCAAAATAAATCTACCAAGAGATTATTTAGTAAAATTTTATATCTCTTATTTGATTGGCCTAATGAGGATAAAAGGTTAAGACCAGAGGATTTAGTCAGGTTTGCAGGCGTACTGGCATATATGTGCACATTTACTCGGTTAAAGTCAGCTGAAGTGCAATTGCAGCTTCAGTAGTTTCCCATTTATTATTAAGACATGCATATGCAGCATTTGTATATTTTACAAGAATTTGCCCAGATTATCAACAAGAGGTCTCCTGTGCTAAATGCACCACATATTGGACGTCCATGTTCAAAAGTGGACATGGTGTGTACTGATTTTTGATTTTAGGGCATTATCAAAGCGACTCCATTTTTGGATATGAAAGAGATTTTGGTGGGGAATCATCGAATTTCAATAAGTTTTTTTGGTGTGAGGTCACCGCGTAGTGTAAACTATTATTTATTTCAAAGGGGCCTGACTGAATTTTTGATCCATTCGTATCCAAAAGTGGACTCCCTTTTAAAACTTCCTAATTTTACCTAGATTGAAAAACCAAATAAGATTCTATTGCACTTTTTTCCAAACTCTACTACAATCCAACGATTCCAATTGGATAGAAAATGAATATATAAGTTGACCAACTTTAGGAAAATCGGATAATTATTGCTCTTTTCCACTAACAAAAATATGTGTTGAGCGTCTACAAAGAGTCAAGGATGTAAAGTTGTGTAAAGAATAATAAAAAGGTCTACTGTTGCGAATGCTCTCATCATTTCCAGATAATATGGATTACACAATTATCTATTCATAAATGAATGCATAAATGTGCTATCAGGAATGAGTTTTCATTAGCTACCTCAACAGAGGTAGCAAGTGGGGGTGATATCCCACTCTTCTAGCTACCTGGTATCGGAATTCAGCTACCAGATATCTGAATTCAGAAACTCCTGTAAGTCTGTACATTTTTCATTTTATGCATATGATTGTCCACGTGTGTTAATTATATAAATCATATTACATAATTATATCTCTCTATTGGGGTTGCAAAGAGTAGCATGTTTGTCAAGAAAAATTAATATCTAACTTCGCTACTGCATTGTTGGGTTGCTTTTAGAGATAACAAATAAAAGGTGAGTGGAGTATGCTTATGATCTGAGTTAAAACAAAGGGAGAGAGTACGGTTATGTTGGGCTAAAACATAGAAAGGTAAGGAACAATTCATGTGCACTGTGTTATGATTGGGTTAAAACATAGAAAGGCAAGGAACAATTCAGGACCAGTGTGTACAACCATGCATACAAGAAGATACCATATTAATAATGTATGTCTCAGGCGAACTATAAATTGACCTTGTTTTTGCAAAACTGTAATGAAGAAGGAAACAAATAAGAAGTATGTATATATTCCATACCTTACGTGAAAAACATATACATATATGACCAAACCCAACACATCACACCATTCGTGTTAATGCGTAGTCCCAATATTTCACCAAAAAAAAAGGACAGAAAAGGTCAGTTTTTATACCTTTTCCTTGCACACAGCATGGCGGTAGCTCCCAAATTGTCAAGAACTCCATCCAAACTCTACACATTCCAAAAAGAAAGAAAAATTTTCCACCTTACAATGGAAGAACAGATGTACTCCTACCCCTTCCATATCTAGGAAAGAACAATCGCCCGCTCCTACAAGACATAGACCTCTGCATTTCTCTGACTCCATCTGTATTATTAACAGTTTCCAACTCAATCCCTTTCTCCTCCTTGTCTATCACTTTTCCACCATTCTCTGAATCAACTCTAATCATAAGCATTCCTAGTGCTGATGCATCCATAGAAACTGACCTTCTTGTAGGCTGCACTTCATTCTCATCCTCCAACTCAATATGCCTGGAACTTGAACTTGACCCATCCTGTCTCTCCGGACTTGGATCCAAACTTATGATCTCAAGATTGCCATTCTCCAATTCATTCAACTTCACTTCCTCCCCTAAAATTGGAGACCTACAAAGTGGGCAATTGACATGGGCCTTCAACCAAGTATCCACGCATTCCATATGAAACCAGTGTTTGCATCTTGGCAAAACCTTCACAGTTTCACCATCCTTAAACTCCCCTAAACAAACGGAGCAATCCTCTGAATTATCCCCAGATTTGTAAACCCTAGCACTTATGGATTTGATCAGAGACTCGTCCAATCCGACCGTGCGAATGAACCAGATGTGGTGGGTCCCATCAAATGAATCCTCAAAAACGTTTCCTCCGTTGGTGCTGCCGGTCGGAAGAGGGTGGGGACCGCCGGCGTCGGGGTGGAAGACGTGGCGTTGAAGGAGGATGCGTCGCCTACGGCGACGGAGGCGAAGGAGGAAGTAGAAGAGAAGGAGGAGGAAAAAGGAGAAGGCAAGGACGGAGGCGGCGGCGATGAGAAAGTTTGGAAGGAGGCGATTGGAGTGTTTGATGTCGATGGACATCGGATCCGGATCCTCAGTGGGGAGGGATGGGATCGGAGGAGAAGGGAATTCCAGGGGTGGGTAGATGCACCCGGGGAAGTCGCAGGCGGTGGAGTTGGGAGCGACGGAGGCCGGATAGAGGATATGGCGGGTGAAACGAGGCATGGATGAGAGTTGGAAGATGGGAAGAAAAAGAATTGTAGGTTTTCTCCCCCACTCTTTTCTTTTGGTTGTAGAAGAAGTCAAATGAGTGGAAAAGTAGTGGAGAGGAGGAGAAGAAAGAAAAAGAAGTGGGCGAGGTTATTTTCTCAACTGCTGCTGCCAGCAAGTAGATGGTGACGTGGCAAGGTTTGAAACGAAGAAAAAAAAATGAGGTGGGTAAAATGAGTAATTTTATCATAGGAGCACCACCGGATTTCCCGTGTGTGGGCCTTAGCAAGGCTGTTTACATAACTTGGCCCACAATGTCACTTAAGCATCTTGAATTCGGTCAGAGATCAATAATGTAATAATGCTCCTAAGTTTGAGCTTGAGAAGTGACTTGTTTCATCTCTGGTAATAAAGAAAATTCAATAAATAGATTTACATTGTGTTTTTTTCAAATTTTAAAAATGTCGTTTGCACATATATGGTTTTCAGTTGAATAAAGGGAGGCAAGGCGAATGGGCTGAAATTTCTTTAAACATCTTTCAATTTGCACATCTAACTTTCTCAACATCATCTAACTTTTGATTCATATCTTAGTTTATATACACCAACAATAGTTATATATTAGACGATGTAGGACTAATATTGGTTACTGGTAGTAATAAGTTGTAAATAAACCTGGATCGTGAAATAATTGTTTTATAATTACTATATTGTTGCATATATACTCGTTCTGATAATATTTACTAATTAACTGTATTTCTGGTCATAGACTTATGATTTCGTGTTGAATTCTAATTACAATGAAATTAACCTTTTGTATTAAAGAAGACAAATCATCACTTAAGTAATGTTTCACTTTATGAGTCTTGATACTTACCTAGCCATGGTCGCAAAATGAACTAGTAATGATAACCAAAGTATGTTCTCCACTCATAAGACTGCATTACTTTCAACTTGAAAGATTTATAAACTATTGTGATGCGAGATCTTCTATTTGACTTAGATACATAGGTGATTCATTTTGTATTTGTTTTGAAAAACTAACTTATGTAATCCATTTGTGTTCCCAACATTCGTTAGTAAATCACCATCATATGAATAACATTACACAAACTTGTATTGTTGGTATATCGATATCCCAGTCTTCAACTACCGAATATTGGAAACATATAAGGTTATGTGTGTGGTAGTAAGACCAATACTCGTGGCTACAAAAAATTTCATAGCAGCAATTGACTAAACACTTTATCATAGAGATACGTACTTGAATGTTATAATTTTCTCTTACCATTATTTGTACATGTGTTACTCCAGAAGTTGGGCGAAGCTTATGTCCAACTAATATGTAAGATGGCAAGTTCACATATGCTCGCGCAAAGGGCGTAAATAGGAATGACAATGGGACGGGTTAGGTGTGTTTCATGCCTCAGACCCGCCCCGTAGAATCAGTGTGGGTCCGAAATTTTATCTCGAATCCGAAACCAGTACAGATTATGGTAGACCTGCCCGTCCTAAGACCCGATGGTGCTCTATGTATTGATTCAAAATTATGTAGTAACGTGTGTGTGTGTGTGTGTAGTCATTCAATGATACATTAAGTACAAATAAAAATGTATTTACGATGATCAGGGAAGATAATAAAATTGAGGTGTACAATAAAAGTACAAAAAATATGCATCTATTATCATATAATTATCAGTGACATAGCTTAATACTATTAACAATTTACAGCTTATTGATTGAAATTATAATATTCATGTCATAATCACTTATATCTAAGAAGATTAAAAAATCATCGTTATAGCAATAAACAAAGTAGTGCAGATCGGGTTGGGGCCCAGACCCTGAACCCGGAGCGTTCAAGAACGAGTCACGGGTCAACCCGTCCCGGTGACCCAAAAGGGCAGGCCTGACGGGTTCGGACCTTAGACCCACTCTATTGCCATCTCTAGAAGTAGTCCTTAGGCAAGCATGTTTATAGTCCAATAGTCAAGAAAGTTGATATGAAAATAGTCCAGTGTCAAAGTCTTTTATTACAATGGCTTAATTACAATTTGACTTGGACGACCATGAATATCCCAGATTCAGGTTCTACAAATTTGAAAGCTATCAAATGAAAACGAGGAAAAAGACTAGTTTGTATTTCGTCATTTCTTTGTTGGTTGTACATATCTATTTATAAAAAATTACATCATATATTTTTGACATGTGACATCAATCAAACTTAAACAATTGAGAATTTTCTTACATGACATTATCGACGTGACATATAACATATCTTAATTTTTCTTATGATGACATGGCATAATCAGGTCAAACTAAATGTGCAACGTGGCCCACTGAACATTTCTATGCTTGATTTTTAGCATGCGATAGCACTTTTTTAGAAACTTGATAACACTATCACAGACATGCGCTAGCTTGCCAAATCCTATCACTCGATAGCTTCATATTCCAGCATGTAATAGCTTTTATTGTTTCTACACTCGATAGCATTACCATTGGTCACGATTAGCTTGCTATTTTTTGGCATTCGATAACATTAAACATTACTAGAAAATGCAACATATACCTACCTGGTATTATCAACGCCATACCGATGCTCAATAATGAGACGTCGAAGGGAAATGGAAAGAAGTCGGGAAGGGCCTACCTATGAAAATTCACCGATGCCATTTCTATGCCTTTGTTTAGGCATCGTATGGCGTTGGTATGACATCGGCATAAACCATAATACCCCAACCGATGTCCTCTTCTCCTTCACTTCCCCTAAATCAATCGAAATATACCAATTCCTCCACTTTTCATTCGTTGTCCCCTCTCCCACGTCATGCTTCTCCCCCATGTCGTGCCACTCCCCTAAGCCGTCCACTGCTAAGCCTCTTCCTCAGTCATGCCCTTAGCCATGTCTCTAACCTCCAACCTCTCCCTCGGCCTCCCACTCCCCCTATGTCATGCCTCCAGCCCCTAAGTCACCAACCTCCAACCAACGCGAGCATGCAACCTCCTCCTCCACCAAACAAACCTCTAGCTCCACTAAACACTGCTTCCTCATCATCCAATCGACGTCGACTTCGAACTCCGCTGCCTCCTCCTCGCTCGACGCCACTGTAAAGCGCAAGCCATATACCTCCTCCTAGCCACCACTCAAGGCTCCATTGATATGATTTGTTGTTTTGATTAAATTTCTATGCAACATTATGATAGATTAGCTCCGTATATGATATAGATTTGTTGGTTTATATTTGTTGGCATATAGTTGTTGGTATAGGTTGTTGGTATGATAATTTGTATATGATTTGATACATCGTTGGTATTGTTATAAAATTGTTAAATAAAGTCATTATTATCGTATGGTATGATAGACGAAACCCCAGAGATGTCTTTAATTTGGCCTGTTTAACAAGTGCCATATATAATCATCGGATGGATATTCATTTTTTCAAAACAAAAACAAAAAATCGGTATTCATCTGATACTTTATTTATCGGATTTATCCCAATATCGAACAAGTTAAAAATGCAATGGTGTTTATGTTTCATAAATCAATATTTCAGTCGAACGGCTAATGAAATTTCGATGATACTTCCTTCTTGTTCCCTGTGTACATTCTTCTGCGTATGATACGAGGAACAAGGAGAAATGTTGTCCCAATTTGTTAATTGTTCAATTTAAAATGATTTAAAAAACAAAGATATCATTGCATTTGTAATGGGAAATAGGACGGCCAACCATTTAAAAAAATATAGAAATTTCTAGGTTATATAACTTTCAAATTGTTTGTGAATGCCATTGTTTTATAACTAAATTAATAATGTTATTGAATGTATTAATAAAATTAATAAAATTAATAAAATTACATAGTAATAATTAAAGTAATAATAAAATTAATAATTTTATTTAAATTATGAACAAAATTAATAATGTTAATTCAATTAAGAACAAAATTAATATTGTCATTTAAATTATTCATAAAATCAATAATGTTATTTAAATTAAGAACAAAATACAACCATGTAACATATAATGCAAAATTTGTTTATGTGTAGAGTATAGAAGATGTATTTTTGAAAGATTGAAGTTGGATATACAAAAGAGGTAAAAATAGAGAAAAGATTCCATTGCACTTCAAAAACGACATTGATGCATTCTTGAAAGTGGCATCTAGTAATAAATTAATTTGAAAGAAGTTTGATGTTCATGTTCAAAATGTCATTGCTTGAAAATTTATATTGTGCTATTACATTACACCAATACGATTTTATGTCCGACAATCTTGTATGGATATATCATGGAGAAAAATATCATATTGTACAAGAGGAGACCATAAATATAGGTATGGATTGCATTAACCCGTTATTGAAGAAAATGTTGACATAGAAAATAGAATGAATTAAATGGTTCATGATGCTGTTGGTCCGAGTATATGGACCAAAGACCCAGATTTGGAGGAAGACCTTGAATCGGTGGCTAAAATGTTTTTCAATTGTTCGAAGCATCGAAATGACAAATATATACAGGTTGTAAACTGACACACTTGGCAATGACATCTAGATTAATGGCTGTAAAATCCAAATAAAATGCATCATAAAACCTAACAGACGCAATTCTTAGCTTATGTAAAGAAATGGTTCCACCTAGCAATGTATTAGCGAAGAACCAGTACTCACTTAAAAAAGAGGTTTCTGCCTTTGGGTTGCATTATGAAAAAATTGACACATGTTGTAACACCATGCAAAAATTAACCTGAAATTTAATAAAAGAATTTAAATTAAATATAATAAGGGTAAAAATGAAATTTTTACAAACATCAAAATTTGAATATGAAACTTGTACCATTGCAGTTGTAGTGGTATTCTGGATAATTATTATATATAATGTTCTAAAGTCATAGCTCATATGAAAAATACGTTAATGTTTAAAAGTTTTGAATCGAAAATAATTAAACAATTGAATAAGAAAACAAATATCTTATAAAAGGAATGCTCCAATGGTCAACATCATAGGGTGGACTGATTGACCCACCGGTCGACCATTAATGGTTGATCGCTCCAAACCAAGCAGTCGTAAAGTTCATGCTAGGATTTGGGTTGGTCGAATGGCCCAGATTTTATGTAAATCAATCTATTGGCCGATGTTACTTTGCTCTCTATAAATATAACCATAGGTTGATACTTGGAATCCTAATTTAGTTTGGTTGTAAAAAAAACTCTGTCCCTACCAAAACTCAACCCTCTTTTCTTCAAATCAATTTTTTTTTCAAAAACAAAATACAACAACCCGCCTTTTCGATCCTCGAAAGTCGACACTAATATATCCACAGTATTCATGTGTCGAACATCCAAGCGTGAAAAAGATAGATCGTTGGGGTGACAGGAAAGAAAAGACAGAATCTCACAACCTAATGAGTAATCTGTAATATGTTAATCAACTTTGCAAAAAGAAAGACTTTTATATGCATACATGAATCAAAGTATAGTTATCCTATCATCAGACCCTGGACAGTTATAACAACATATCCTTACAATTTTCGATAAATACAACCAAGAACAAAATGACGGAAGATAAAATACGTGAATATGCCTTGAAGGATCCTGCTCGTCTCTTGAAGCTCCAAAGTGTCAAGCTAAATCTGGAAAATATGCTCAGGCTGACCCGGGCATTATAAGAAAAATAATGCTCGGATCAGTCTGGTAAAATTAGCATGAGAAACACAATCAAATGGATTCGTATACCTTATAAAACCTTTCAAAATAAAAGGTATCTCGTAAGTCCTTGCTGCATATAAACACAGAAGGGTTTTTACCTTACGATAACCGAAACATTTATGTATAGAGTCTAGTAGTATTATAATAATGCATAAGGTTTGAAAATAAATTATGTATATAGCTAGAATGCTTATATCTCATGTTCCAACATAGTTGGACACAACTAAGTCTGTATGGCACTTACTGGAGAATGGATTACATTAATGACAAGGCTACTAGGATGTCACTTGTCATAGTAAACCTCTAGAAAAATGTATTAAGGTCAACAAGAACATCTTGCACCCTGCTATATAGAACCGGCCTACTCCTTACTGGATAGTACCAAATATTTCGTTACCTCGGCTTCTTTACGATCTTTTCTCGAGAGCTCTTATGCACAACCATTTCCATACATACATACATATATACATATACATACATATATATATATATATATAACGATGATGACGTACCCTAATGGGTGTGACCCACGTAGCCCTGATGCATATCCTCCGTTTTAGTCATTCCCGGTTGATGATGCTTAGGCTACATTTTTAGAAAATCCCAATTAGAATTCTAACACTACACTCCCGGCGATAATGCAATGCTAGCATTCGTCCATATAAGTTGTTCAGTATATTGACAAACCAAAGATACTACTTCTACCAGTCTATTTTAGAATCACCCTCAAGAGTAGTAGCAAGTAGCCCTTACACTTGAGAGAGCTCTGACTTCACTTCAATCATCTTCAAGATGTTTCCAAATGGAACGCTTGAGTTGGTTCACAGTGATTTAAGATAGTTCATATCGATCCAATCTCGGTCTCTTCGAACCAACATTCGATAGTTTCCGGTAAACACAACTTTGGTTCCTTCGAAAATAAGCACACAATACATAAGAGTGGGGATCACCTCCTAACTGTTTAAGTGGATAGATTTCTTATCATTTGCGCTAGAAGAACACACGATTTTATATGTAGAGTATAGCATTGCTAAAGATAACTATACCATATAATCCTTGTGTTTTCTTCTGGATATTTCTAGAGTTAAAAATTGATCCAGATTCGGTAGTCGGTTATTTAACTATCAAATAAACAAACAATCAAAATAGATTCAATTCCATATGGGATCCACTAAGCCCTCTATTAATTAATCTTTCATTAATTAAAATCTCTTTCCATTATTTTATTTGAAATAACCCAACAAAAGACATTTTCATAAACCCCTTATACTCCTTTGAAATACTTGGAAAAATATTCATATACTTATCTCACCGGTATAAGTATATTCACAACCCATTATATTTTCAATACTTAGAAAATATATCCATATACTTATCTCAACGGTATAAGTATATTTACAATACTTAAGGAAGATTTCCTCCTTTTCAAATTCATATTTAAATAGGCCGAATCAAATATCACTTAAACACATTTCTTATTATAAACCAAACCACCTATCCTTCTATAACATCCCTATATTGAAGCCCAAAGCTAAGCGCTACAGATGCTGTAATCAGCCACAGTATTAACTTCCAGTGATAAAATACGGTAATGTTAATGGTATCCATAATATTAGAAGCATACGATTATGAAATAAAATCAACTCAGAATTAAAATAGCCTTTCTGATTACATTTCAAATCATTATTTCATATTCAGATACATAATCTCGAAAGGTTCCTAAATTTTGATCAAATATAATTTTTACAAATTATGCCAAGAGCGACATATGAAGATGCCCGCTTGGATAATCACAGTACTAAATAGACATATCAGTCATAATACATCACAATGGAAATAAAACTAAATAGCTCCTATATAGCTGGCTTTGCCTCCTGCACGTTTTTAGAAGCTTATTCGTCTAACCTATTAAACCTGAAAAACCTTTACTTTCAATATACTCAAATTAAATTTTGAGTACCCGAGAGATTAAGGGGAAAACATAAACTTCGAGTCAGACATAAAGCCTGGTGTGCATAATATTACTTCATCTTGATTTACTGATATTAAGTGAGACCAAGCCACTTAGTAGAACAGGTTTCCCTCACTAATATCTCATTTTAAAACATATTTTTTGCAAATCAAAATCATAGAATCAAATTGATTAAAGCAATAGTAGCATCATATATGCACATAAATCAGGTAACCAATGGACTATCTGTTTTAAAAATATAGTTTTGTTTGGCTAACTATTAACAATTGGCTGACTCGGGCCTACCATACATACTCAATTATCTAACATTTGTTAGACACACAATTGAGCTATCTGCCCTTAACTATCTTCTTATATGGTCAACTGAACCTAATGGTTTTGTGGGCTCACGAATAACCCATCTCTTCTCTATTTATTCCTTTCTGTGTGTAACATCATTTTAATCTTACCTATGAGAAAGCCTAACACATTGGAATTTTGGACTTGTATTAGCTAGGGGCTTATTAGCTAAAGTGTAGGGCGCGACACTATACCGGTCCCATCTGGTATTCTAATATCCGAGTCATTCACTTAGGTTTAACTAATCCATCAAATTTTTCTTGAAAACATTTCTTTCAAATTGATTTAACCCTTTAAATCATACTTAAATAAGGAAAATATACTCTTTGCTTTGCTTAAATGTCTTTGTCATGTTATATGCTTTACACAAAACAATGTTGATGAAATATAATGGGATTTTCTATCTATCCAAAGCAAATTAATAACCCTTTTTAACATAAAAGTTCTTAGGCCATAAAGCCAAGGTAAACCATTCGAAACCTTTGCTTAAAATTTTTAGATAATACCACTCGAACCCATTGAAAGTACCCCTTTTAAAATAAGTTAACTATTATACCTTGAAACACTAGGCCGACAGGCCAAAAGACACCTTTCGAAATCATTGAAGGTGTCCCTTCGAAAGTTTTATAAACCTTAGACATCCTCTTTTCAAAACACTTTAAACTTTCCTTTCGTAAGTGTAACGGCCCAATTTTTCGACTTACGAAAGTCGACATCGATACGTCCATTATATCCAATGTCGCACAGTCGAATGCTGGAAAACCGACCCGTTAGGGTTTAAGAAGAAGAAGATAGAAGAAGAAACAGAAACAATAACCGAATCTCACACACTACACCAGAAAAGACTTTTGGTAGCGTTGAAAAAACGCTACCATAACTTATGGTAGCGTTTTAGTGAACGCTGCTATACGACATGCAACTAAAAGTCTAAAACTTTTTGTTGCGTTGTAGTAAACGCTACCAAAAGTCACTTTTAAATGCAACTATAGGTTTTTTCTGTAGGGTTTAAAAAACGCAACCAAAAGTCACTTTTAAATGCAGCTATAGGTTTTTTCTGTAGGGTTAAAAAAACGCTACCATAAGTCTCCATTTTTTGGTTGTATTTTTTGTTTATATGCTTTTTTGATTTTCAGTAGCGTTTTTAAAATGCAACTGTATAATTTTTATATTAGTTTACATTTGTTTCTGTAGCATTTCTGAAACGCTACCAAAAGTTATTGGTTGTTTGGTAGCATATTTTAAATGCTACTATTTACGGTTGATGGTTTATACCATTTCCAGCAATCGCTTATATACTATTCATATTAAAACGAACGATCAATCGCATAATTTTCATATATTCAAACAAACAATTAAATCACATAATTAGCATATACAAACAATCAATCATATTATCATCATATTCAAATAATTGCAAAAACATGCTAATCTCACAATCAAATATAATATCCATAATCAATTAGATAGTAATTTTTAACAAAATAAGTCACATACTACAAGCATTCACAGACAAGTTTCCACAAATTGTACTAACAAAATACGACAACATATATAACAATTAAATTCATGTTCGTTGCTTGATTACCAATAGTTCTTTGTTGTCGACAGTTTTCGCTTCGAAATAGCTAATTACCTGCAAATGAGTTTAAAAATCAACAATATATATTGACTGCTGCTGTTGTATTACTTGAACTTCATTCCATTCTGCTTCATCATGCTCACGACCATACTCAGTGCTTCATATCCAACCTAGCTGCTTGTAGTAGTACATGAACTGTGCACACATATCCAACCTAACTGCTTCATCATAATCACTGCCGTGCCACTTCACACACACCTCCCTGCACACAATCACTACCATACCACCAATCATCATAATCTAAACTGCCACCTCTTCGCATACACCTCCCCGTTACACAGCCTTCCCACTGCTCAACAAAATATCAACAAAATTGCTGCACGTTTTCCAGCCATCCACACCATCCCATAATAAGTGCAATACATCATTTTCCCTCTTCACACAGTTTCTGGTATCACCTTCATAAACAACCATGCCTTCACATACACCTGAATACAACACTGCTTAAAAAAATCATTGTCAAACACCCTCCCTGTCTAAGTGCAGATTCAACATACCACTTCTTTCATCTCTGAACAACAACTTGCCTGAATAAATCATACAATCCATATACAACTCCACCTCTTTCAACATACTGCCATCACAATCACTCCACATCCACCTTACTACCTCTGACCTCTGTCTTACTTCTCACACTCCAATAACCCCCACGACATACTGACCGTCCTCCCTCTGCCTAAACTGCCTGAACAACAACCACCATCAAAAACTCTACCATCAACATTTCTACTGCTTCATCACTGCCATTTACCATATCACATTCACAACACAACACTCCAACCATCAAAATTCACTTACCTTACTGCTCACAACCTAGCAATAGAACTTAAACATCAACTCTGCATTTCTTAGCATAGCTTACTGCCTGCCAACAGTTCCTACACACCTGATCCATCTTCAATCTCCAACCATCATCATAACACAACAAAACCCCATCAACATTCACATACAAGCTAGCTCCTCAAACATACAAACTGCTATATCCCTACTGCTACTCACTTCATCACTGCCTTTAAGCCTGACTTCAACTGACTTTGCAATTTCATCAAACTATCATAATCATCTCTACCTCAAACCGTCAAATTGCCTGCACAAACATTCCCTACCCCTTTCCACTGCCTCATGCATATCAACCATCCCTGATCGCTGCATATTACCTACATCACCCCAGTACAACTTCAACTTTCTGCCATCACCTGCACACATCCTCCACCATCAACATCCCTTGTTACAACTACTGCTCCTCCAACATCATACAACCATAATTAAGAAAATAGAATTCATAAACAAGTTCCATCATTGAAGAAGGTTGTATAATATTTACCTGAACTGTGCCCTCAGTAAGACCATTGCCAACTTTCAAACTTTCAACAGCTTTTGCAAAGGCATTCGCAAATTTTTTTCATAGACGCCTAGCAGTAAATAGGCAAGAAGTTACTTTATTTCAATACATGAGTATCATATTAGAACTAGGTTATTATGTATACTAAGCTGCGTATAACATTTCAAGTACATGGCAAAGTTAATGAAAGCACGCAGAAGAGAATTCATAAACTTGAAATAGATTAGAACAGTGTTATCCTGGTAGCATTAATATAGTACTAAGGAAATGTAACTACATGCACTTGTATGTATTAGCAACAACATCCATTTTTTTAAATCCATTTGTAATTTCATTCTTGCATTATGAAAATAGTAATAAATAAAACAAAGAGTAATATTATTCTTTTAGATAGTTCCTCACTTTTATTGAACTGGCTCAAGAAACTAGGACATAAAATAGAAAATTCAAAGCTCTTTCTCTATCACATTATTTCTCTTTACATTGTAATGTTACGGTTTTGGAATTAACAGAAAGTTAGTAAATAAGAATTTAATACATGTTAAAAAAAGGATAAGAGAAGGAGATGAAAGCGAATAGGAAACTGGAGGGTAGAAGAGGTGATGGGCTACGCCATTAGCGGCCCAGCCACCGTTGTGGTGGTAGCAGCCTCTGCTGCACACTGCTGTCGATAGGAGCCAGGCCGTCGGCCTGGCCACCCATCTGGTTACCTCCATCCAGGGGCTGGTGCATAGCCAGATCGGGCTGGTCAATCAAGACAAGGATTGTATGAGAGGGGAGAAGATCAAAGAAGAATTTGGTTAGGCTTTTCTTTTTTGGGCGGAGTTTAACAAAAATTATTAGGTGATGAGATAAGAAAGCAGAGGATATGAAAAGATGAAAAAAGAGAGGATATGAAAAGATGAAAAAAGAGAGGATATGAACGACCTAGAAAAAATTTCAACAAATTTTTTATGAATTCTTAGTGGGATCGTTAGCCAGCATTTCATTCTTTACTTTTACTGTAAAAAATGGCAAATTGTTGCATTTAATATCCAAACGCTGGTAAAATATGCTACCAATAAAAGATTTTCTTGTAGCGAACATAACAGACTTAACAGAGCGTGTGTTAGATAATCTGAGGGAGATCAAAGTAAATCAAAGAAAGAATCAAAATTACGACAAGAAATATAAGTGCATACCATAAAGACGAGATTCAACACTTCCATTCCGAACAAGTTCATAAGCCAAGCAATGCCTATCTTTTTCAATGCAAACACCAATCAACTTTACAAGATTCTAATGATGCAATCTGCTTAGGATTTCTACTTCTGATATAAACTCAGGCTCTCTATCCCTATCTTGATCTACACTTTTAAGCAATTTCACAGCAACATCACTTCCATCTTCCAACATACCATGAAAAACAAAAACAAAACCACATTCACCCATTTTTTTACTAGCATTCAAATCGTATGTGGCCTTGTCAAGCTTAACTAATGTGAAAGTCTTCACCAAGGGTGGGCAGGCAAAGGTATTTGGAAGAAAGGATGCAGATGTCGAACTTGCAATGCTACTTGTATCGTAGTTTTGGCTCCTGCATCACCAGGTAAACGAAATCAAAATGTCAAAGTGTGGATTTTTTGTAATTTTTGATCTTATAAATACATGATGTCATAAATTTAAGGTCCTTTAATTGACTATATTTCACTTGTATATTACTTTTAGAAGTATGGATAAAGATCTATAAATCACCATTCCAATGGATATAATAGAATTATAAGCACCCATAGCAACTCTAATCTATCAAATATTACATGATCATCGTTACATAGAGTCATAGGCAGATCTAACTTATATTTCCATATTCGAAAACTTATTAACACTCAAACTGGGAGAAATGATTATTTTAACAAGTGTTGCTTACATGATGTACTTGTGCACTCTCTAAAATTTTGCGAGCATAACATACAGCTTACATTGGGGGATAAAAAAAAGGGCCCTAGTAGTTTTAGCACTCGCTAATAGTGGGTGAGAATTATGTTCTCATTGTATATGCACAAAATCATACCCATTGATCCCTGTAACTACATATCTAATGCAGATCATGTTATACTTATAACTAAAATTTTGTGTTGCCCACAAATGTACATGCTTACCATCACTGTTATCAACTGAGACAATTTTAATGTATTTAGGACTTTATGACACATTGAAATATTTGAGCCTGTTATGGAAGTAATTAAAATATAATGCTTTAGTTATTCAATTATAAGTTAAAAATATGCCCAGTCCATGTTGAGCGAAGTAGTCAATATAGCAAATGCAATACAGTATCAATTTTCTCCCATGAATGAAAAATAAGGGGAAAAAGAGACAGCTATTGAATAAATACAAACTGCTGTACCCACTTGCAAGAAATCTGGCCAACGAACTGATGATCAAGTAAGAAGTAAATGTTTGGATCATATAGTTAAAAAGATCGGCGACGTCACCTTCAGTCTCAACCACCCACATCGCTACCATGTACCCAACATCGGCAGCCACTTCAAACCCAAACAAATTTAAGGCAATGATTAGACTTTGTACAAATTTAAGGCAATGAAGGGTAATATTTACTTTAGCAATCTTATCAATAAGTGGGAGGAAAATGAATGCTTATCTAAAATGAAACCAGAAAGTGATGTTCTGTACCAAATTACAAAAAATAAAACCCAAAATTTTTTTATACACGCACAATGTTTTATAAGATTGTCTATTGTGTTAGTTCGACCATTAAACAAATTAAAAACATTCAGGTTAACAAAATTATGAGATAAAATGATCTGAATGTAAACATCTAATGTAATTTTTTTCCCTAAAATATCTTAGATTTTAACTGTTCCATTAATATCTTTAAAGATCCAAACAATATAACTTTGTTGTATTTTGAACTATTATGGAAGAAGAAAATTTATAAAAACTTGGATTGGATGATGCTTACATGATTGATGTTGATCCATTAATATTCACATATCCATAGATTGTGCGAATAAAGATCTGCATCGGTAAGTACAATGTCAATATACAGGATCAAATTATGTAAAACTTCTCTAACAATGGTGATAGAACACATTCAAAACATTACATCAATTCACTAATAGTATAAGTAAGCTTGAATTCATACACCTTGTCATCAATTTCATCAAACCTTCCTTGTCGGTTATGCCTTTACATCTTTCCACCACCTCAATGAGCTACCAGCATAAATGCTAATGCCACAAACTGGTTGGATTTTTCCTCCTGTACCATTTAAACACTTTCATTCAGACCAAGCCTAAGTATTGTCACTAATACCTACAAAGTGATTTAGAATAATATAAGAATGTCCATAAGCTAAATAAGTGTAGATTTCCACACCCTTGTACACTACTGTTTAAATATATCTATGAACCAACAACACAAGGATTAGCTGTCAACCTCAGCGAAGATTTTGGTTTACATATCTAGGTGCACTTTATCCAAATATTAGACATACTACAGCTATAGTTAACTAGTACTATCTTACAAGGATGCTTATATATGGTACTAAACTGTGAGACAAAAGTTATTGTCATCCACATTGCTCCTCCTCATATCGTTGCACACTACCATCTTCCAACAGTAACCATACAACCACATCACCTTACTGCTGCTACTTATTCAACACTACAACATCTTATAACAGCCACTCAAACACTCATACTGATCGAGAGAATAAAGCATTGTGATTCTAGAGAAATTTTATGAAGCGATTTTGGTAAATGGAATTTAAAAAATGTGATTGATAATTTGTTCATTCTCACATTGATTTAATCGTTCCTTTTCAATCTAACTGGGTAGAGATCATGGAGTGAAAACTTAACAAGCAAAAACTACACTGTATAAGTATAAAAAAGGTTGAGTTTGATCCACAGAAATGATGTGCTAAATAGCATAGATACTAATTTGAGGCTAAATTATAGTGGATTACAACTAGAAATAACTTAGACATAGAAAAGTGGTACCTTGAGTCTCCAGAACCATCCCAAGGGTAATTTGCAACAAGTGCACCATGTAATACCAAAAGAATGTTATATGAGTTAAATGTAGTTATAAAATAAAATAAAATTGAAAAGAAAAAAAATGCACATATGATTCTACAACTATCTGAACAGGAAAAATCGCAGTTTATGCAATTACATCAAACAACAAAAACAAAAAGCATGATATGTTATTGCATATCATACGTAAATCTACAAGTGCATAGAAAGCAGTTCCATGGAGCACAAGGCTGAGATTCAAAAAGAAAAGAGTGGATAAGCAAAAAAAAACAGTAATATTCCAATAGGAATGTCAATAAGGAAACCTTCAGATATATGGTTACCATGCTGCATCAATTTTCACTGATGCATGGAAATGATGAATCTAAGGTAATGCATTAGAGAATTTAAGGAATGTTGAACATGCAAGTATCTTATCTAAGTCCATTTATTTGATAGCCTATTAACATAACAAACCTCCCCATGTGCACCATCACTTGCCTTACTAACTTATAGCTAAACTACATAATTCACTGAACATCAAATACCTCCTCACCTAACAGTTCAATTTCCCCCCTCTTGACATCCAACTGCCATCAACTCAAACTCCATTACATACTACAGTCACACTGCCTCACCCAATCGCTACCACCGAAGCTGATGTTCCAGCCCAACCACCAGACCATAACAAACTTTCGAATAAAAACAAACTCCTTCATCGAAACCCAATCAAACAAGTCAAACGCCTCGAACCGTCACCGCAACCCCATCGACCACCTCACAACCAAATCTCTAGTTCACCAACCACTCCAATCACCTAAAAATACACGCCTCCAATCCGTCACCAACACGCAAAATCAATTGCTCGCTTCCACAACCGCTACTCCAGTCCGAACTCACGGAACCATCATCACATCTTCGAATAACCTCCTCTTGTATTTCGATCACTACCACAACCAAGTCGTCGCGACCCCCACAGCCTCGACCGTGACTTCACTGCATTCCACCAACCACCGCGACTCCAAATCCCTAACCTCCTCTTATATCATCCATTCACTATTACTGCTGCTAGCCTACTACCATACTCCGTCCAACTTCCAATCTGCCACTCTTTCAAACTGCTAATTGCCGCTTAACAACATCAAGTTCCTTGCTGCTCACAAAACTGTCAACATATCACAACTTGATCACATAACCACTTCACATACCATAACACTACCCTATCACTTCCACAGACCAACCAGTAACTACTCCAAACATCCTCTTCCCCCTTCCTTGAAACACTGCAGTCCACAACCAACCAGAGACCATCTCTTTAAAAAGGATAAAAAAAACTGCTACTTTCTGTAGACACTCGACCTCCAACCGCCTTCGACATCCAGCCTTCGATCATCAACGCCACCTCCTACAACCCGAAATCAAACTGCATATCACCTCAGCAACCTCACGGAACCCAAATCACCATCTCCAATCACCATACTACTGCATCTCACCAGCTATCACAAACTGACATCTGACAATCCCCATACAACAAGCAGCCACAACACAAAACCACTCTGACCGCAGTCATTTTCATACTACAGTCTCCTCCCCACTACTGCAAGTTCACTACCAAAACCACATACCATCAACCTATACCATAGTCTGCACTGCTAGTTTTCCACCAGTCAGACATACATCTCCACTACCCACAAACAGCCTACAAACTATGAATATCCTTCACCAGCAACCTTGAGCCATCACCTAACATCACGTCTCCCCCCCTCCCCACAATCGACACAAACTGCTTCGACATACGTTACCAACTATGACCAAATCCCCAAATCGAACTACTCAAATCGGTTTCCTATTCCTACCAAACCAGTCGCAACCAACCTCATCCACAATCTACCCAAAACTCTTCAATCGCCTGAGCAACGACCTATAAGTCTAGTCGCGATTTCCAGTCATTTCTTCTTCTACTACTTTTTTTCCTTTTCTATAATCGTCTATTTTATTTGCGTAGATGAAAGAAAGATGGGATTGAGAAATTAAAAGTCGTGTATTTTATTCTGAAGTAAATGGAGATACGCGATATGGAAGGAAACGAAAATGGATTTAGGGTTTTGCGGGAGGAGAAGTAAGTGGGGAAACACGATAGGGAGGGAAATGAAAATTGATTTTGGGTTTTGCAGGTGGAGAAGGAAATGGAGAAATGTGATATGGAGGGAAACGAAAATAGATCGAAAAAATTGGAATTTTTTCCCACCGAATACAAGTAAGAGAGGTACTAGTAGCGTTTTAATCAAATAAAACAGTGAAAATAAAAAGAGCCAAATACCATTAGTTGCACTTTGCTCACAAACGCTACTAATATATGCCACTAAAAGTAGTTTTTCTTGTAGTGACATTTCACAGCGGAACAAATATAATAGATGAATGAATAATCTTTAAAACAAAAGCACTATATCTGTTATTACAATACAACATCAGAGTTTACAACGAACAACACAAAATTGGTAATTATAATAACTTGTGTACAAGAAAAATTTGACTCGCAATTACCCAAATGCAATGGATACTACATAATATAATGATACGCTTCGCATCTAGCTTGCTCCTGATATCCACAGCATCTCTTTTCTGACTTCGTTTAAGAATAATCGATAACCTGACTCTAGGCTGCTCGTGTGGAAAATTGTGGGCACCCAGAGTTTAGAAAGGGAAAAATAAACTCCAGGTCAGTCATGAGACTGGTGTGAGATCTTAAAACAGTTATTTTCACAAAGAAAATAAAAAAATCACCTATGCTTTTGGAAAATGAAACTGCCATAAGGCCTCTCGCCACACACAAAATGCAAGCGCACACTAGGAGGAGATTTCTCCTTATGACAGTCAAAAATGCTTGATATGCGAAAACCATTTGATATTATTATTAGTGCATAGTGCAGAAAATATTTCGAAAGTATAATATTAATCTTAGCCAGCATACCACATTTCGTCGTATGCCTACTATAGCTACCATGTTCAATATCAGGTTATCGCCACATTCCACGGCAGGTTATACAACTAAAACCGTACAGGGCTCATATTGTTTTGTTTGGATTTCCAACAAATGGTCAGGCAAAGGAACTTCCTACACCGAATTGAGTACGCCTCTGAAAGGACGCCCCTGAGAACCTAACCAGATCTCTACTAACAAGGCCGACGTTACCTCAAGCTTTAACCAAGCTATAACATAGGTAACTACCACACAAGTATGCCATCCCCGGTCGTAATCGACCTTTATCCGAGGATCCTCAACCACAAAGAATAATAAATTTGCAGCATCAACATAGGTAAAATATCTGGGCTCCATACCATGATACCACCTCTTATCCAGAAGAAAATGGACATACCCTAGGGGCGTGACCCCTAAAACCCTTACCGCAACATTCCTGTTTCGACCATTTCCAGATTATGAGGCTCGACGAAGTCTCATCCACGAAGCTACGCTTTTCACAAAAGCCATGCTTCGATCAACAAATGATCAGCAGCACTTCGTATGCCACATTACCAAATTGGAAATAAATCACTAGTAACCATCAACTATATAACCTCTGAGCTCGTACGTCTCAGAGAAGGGTGTTAAGCTAAGAAAATAAATTCTCCGCCACCAATAGAAATGTATTTGATAGAAATCAGCTTTACATCTCAAGGTGTAACATTAGACATGCATCCATACAAGTCCGTTCCAGGATCGAACGCAATCGAAGGCACTTCAAAGAAGCCCTTGAAAATACGGATATTCACTAATCACGTCCGGAATCCCCATCACAAAGGTTGATCAAATCTCTATACCGGAGCAACTCGGCGTAGAGACATTCGAAAGGTAATCCTTTCGCTTTCGAAAATACTCAGTCTTCAACACCATCTTTAAATGCAATCCCATTTCATCGTATCATTATTCAGAATGGGTTTTATGACACAAAGTCCTCTTCCGGCTAATCCGAATAATGAGCGCTTATTTTAAAAAATAAGTGTTTAATCAGATTTAAACAAATCACAACAAATTTCCACTTTGATCTTTTAAATAAATGATCCATCACAATCACAAAGGTTCGATGTTGATTTCAGATATCCATTTGGAATCCGAACCCCGGTCACATCGAAATTCAAATGCCATTTAAAGGCCAATATTGATAGTCGGTTATTTGACTATAATCAACATTCACAACAATCACCAAGATTCAAATAATTTTCCTTAAATTATTTGTTTTCAAAATATCTTCGCAAGATAAAATTTTAACAACTCAACCATTTGGAAACAAATTACAAATCGTAACGCCCCACCCCAAGGCCTACACTAACAAAAGGTATTACGGAGTAATACTGTCTGCTAGTATAGAGAATAGGGCTGGTTAGGAGCGACCATCCGTAAGATTTACCTTAAACAAGTATTGGATACGTCGATTGGGTGTACTGATTTTTTTCTTTACCTTTTTTTTTGTGGATCGACTTACCCAATAAATGTTTAACACAAAACTATGGTGGCTAATGGATCTATCCAGAACAAAATACAACAACAACAAATATACAACATATCACAGAACAACAAACGCATATATATACAAATACATCATCAGTACGCTACATAGTGATACATAAGTGAGTGGTAACACGGACCACATATATATATACATCATGTGTCAAAAGAATATACATAGATCAGAGTACACAAAAAGATAGCTAAACGACAACACAAAAGGTGGACTAGCATCCAAAGGATAGCAAAATGGGCCATAGCGAAAGCAGCTACAAGGGAATCTACAGCAGGTGGTTAACCTGAAACAACTCGATCTGACCCGAGTACATAAAATACACGGGTCAGTCTAGCTTAAATAAACAAATTAGAGAATGATAGGTGAAGTATAAGAATAATAAATAATAATTCTTCTCAATAGAGAAGAAGCAGCAACAACATATGTCATCTCATAATTCATGAGATGATAACAACTAGAATATCATACGAAATTCTCATGACAAGGGGTAACAACAACAACATCGATTAAATCATGTATAAATGCCTCATATCATCGGCTTCAACATCGACATAATAAAAGACTTCCATCAATAACAAAACAACAAGATGCAAACCGCATCATAGCACCAAATAGGACACGTAAGTTCCCAACAACCACATAATGTATTCACCATATGAAAATCTTCAAATAGCACATAGGCTATATATATATATATACATAACTCCAAGAACAACACTATGGTGAACATATGAAAAACAATAAAATATAAAATTCAATAAGAATGAAATCTAGAATAGCAACAACAATGGTATGGATCCATAACAACAACTGCATGTGCACATAATAAGTGGCCCCCCCGGCCTTGCCAAGTACTATAATAGTGCGCTTATCAACGTTGGCCCCCCCGGCCTTATGTATATATGTGGCTCCACCGACCTAGCGCTAGTGGCCCTCCCGGCCTTGGCCCCCCCGGCCTAGTACTGGCAATAACAACAGAACGTGTTACTAACTAACAAATGTGTGTAGCTTCAAAGGAACAAGTCCGGAATTAACCGGTATAACAAATCTACGTGTCCCATACCACGTGCTTTATTATACCGTTTAAGTCACTTCCTCGTTCTCTCGAAGAGTGCAAAAATATGTGTTCTTTTATATAGAAAATATTTACTTCGAGAAAACAGGTTTTTAAACGATTTTGGAAATTATTTGAAAATTGTTGCTTTAAAATTCTCTTTATTATAGAGAAAACATATATACATATATAGCTTTAAAATTAATTATAAACTTTTATAAAACATTTACTTTTAAAGCTTTTTCATTTTTTAAAAACCATTTCGAAAACAGTTTAGAAAACACGTGCACAGAAACAGCAAAAATCGATAAAAATTCAAAAATTAACATACGACAAAACCCAAATGAAACCATCAATTCGCAGTGCAAATCGGCATTAATGTCGGCTTTTCTATTAGTTGGAGTTATCCTTTTAGAACCATCTCGAAAAAAAAAATGCTCGAAATCATCGAATTTAAAAACAATTCAACGGAAAATGCTCAAACGTTGCAAAAGAACTCAGGCGTGCGGCTTGTACTGCCAGTTTGCACCTTTTAAACTCAAAATTTGAGAAAACATAAAATATATAAGTTGAAGATAATGCCATAGCTTAAAGTCAGAAAAAGAATCAACTAATTCGGACATTCGAGTCAAAAGTTATGGCAATTCTAATTCTCAGGTATAAAATTATAAAACTGAGAACAATATACATAACAACAGGGTTGCGGTTAAAGAGTCATTTTGACCCTGTAGAAGCTAGAATTTGTTAAATCTTATAACACAAAAGTTGAAAAGCATTACAAAAGCTAAATTACAGAAAATGAATCACTCAATTTGGACAACCGAGCCAAAAGTTATGACGATTTTAATTCTCAGGTCTAAAATTGCAAAACTGTGAACAATTAACATAACAACAAGGCTGCGGCTTAAAGAGCCAATTCGACCTTGTATGTCATAAAATTTGATAAATCATAAAACATGAAAGTTGTAGAGAATTGTCGTAGCTAGAAGTCAAAAAAAGAATCGCCTTATTTGGACTTACGAGTCAAAAGATATACTCTAAACAATTTTGAGGTCTGGATTCATTGTCATTGTCTTTTGCTCTCGGGACAGCGACAAAGAAGTACATTTTCGACCAAATTAATCTCACAAATTCATAAAACTCAAAACATGAAACTTTTAGCTAAAAGCCTAATCTTTTCAGAACATCCAAAATCATCAAATTTGGATAAGAAATGAGAGAGATATGGTTAAATTAGTTTCAGGTTAAACTCTGGAAATTTTTTTTCCAGCAATCAACAAAGAAGACAACATGTAATTGGCATT
Source organism: Allium cepa (assembly GCA_030765085.1). Taxonomy (NCBI): domain Eukaryota; kingdom Viridiplantae; phylum Streptophyta; class Magnoliopsida; order Asparagales; family Amaryllidaceae; genus Allium; species Allium cepa. The sequence goes on from CM060938.1 coordinate 229,233,263, forward strand.
CAAGCTTATTTAAGTTAGAAGTGTGAGATAATACTCACCTTAAGATTTGTTTGTAGCAAATTGTTATATTTTGTAAGCAATTATTTGAAGAGGATTATTTGTTCTGAGAGAATTTTATATCTTCGACATCCAGATTCGTCTACTCAACTATCACTTATTCTTTGGAATGTGGATGATTTCGTAGCATCTTTATTTTCTCTCGACTCACGAGATGATGATGATATATCTCGTATTCCTATTGTTAGTGAATTCTCTGATGTATTTGAGCCTGTTTCGGGTTTGCCACCCAAGCGGACGATTGAGTTCCGCATTGATCTCATTCCAGGCACGCAGCCAGTTGGTCGTCCTCCAACGAGGATGTCTACAAAAGAAAATGAGGAACTCAAGAAGCAGCTCTTAGAGCTTGAGTCCAAGCAGTTGATTCAATCTAGTTCTTCACCGTGGGGTGCCGCGGTCGTCTTTGTGAAGAAGTCTAATGGAACTCTTAGGCTTTGCATTGACTATCGCAAGCTTAACGTGTTGACCATCAAGAATAGGTATCCATTACATAGGATCGACGATATGTTTGATCAGTTGAGTGGCGCTAAGGTTTTCTCTCAGCTCGACCTTGCCACTGGCTTCCATCAGCTCCGAGTTGCGAAAGATAGCATTCCTTTTACAGCTTTCCGCACTCGATATGGATCTTACGAGTGGCTTGTTATGCCATTCGGTTTGACGAACGCTCCTGCTTTCTTTGTCGATCTTATGAATCGAGTATTCCGTGAATATCTCGATAAGTTCGTCCTTGTGTTCATTGATGACATCCTTGTATATTCAAAGTCTGAAGCCGAGCATGCTAATCACTTGAGAATTGTCTTGAGTACTCTTCGTCATCACCAGCTTAAAACCAAATTCTCCAAGTGCCACTTCTGGAAGAATAAGGTTAAGTTCTTAGGCCACGTTATTTCCTCCGAAGGTATTTCGGTCGATCCATCAAAAATCGAATCCATCCAGAATTGGAAGAGGCCTGAGAATGTTTATGAGATTCGCAGCTTCCTTGGATTAGCGGGTTACGATTCATTAAGGATTTTTTCCGCATTGTGCTTCCTCTCACCAGCCTTACTCGGAAAGGCATTCGATTTATTTGGTCCGACAAGTGCGAAGCTCCTTTTCAACAGTTGAAGGAGCTCCTCACTAATGCTTCTATTTTAGTGGTTCCTGAAGGGAATCAAGATCTTATTATCTACACCGATGCTAGTAGATGTGGCCTCGGTGTCGTGCTTATGCAGAAGGATCGGGTAGTTGCTTACGCTTTTAGGCAACTACGACCAAATGAAGTACGCTATGCCACTCATGACCTCGAGTTGGCCACCATCGTCTTCGCCTTGAAGATTTGGCGCCATTATCTATTAGGCGAGCACTTCAATCTATACACCGATCATAAGTCCTTGAAATATCTCTTCACTCAGAAGGAGCTCAATATGAGGCAACAGCGTTGGCTCGAGTTCCTTGCCTCCTTTGACTTCGATATCCATTATACCCCTGGTAAGGGCAATCGTGTTACTGGTGCGCTTAGTCGCAAACATTCAGCTGTTGTTTCAATGATGCTAGCCGAGTGGGATGTTCTAGAGACCTTATCCCTTTGTGATATTCGTGATCGAGCTCCATCTTCTGATTCTCCTATTTTATTATTCAGTTTGGAAGCTTGACCCAGCTTATTGGATCGTATTGCCGATGCTCAGCGGCGTGATCCCGATCTTGTGCACCTTATCTAGATTTGTGAGTCTGGGTCCCGTGATGAGGAGTTGCGGGAGTTCTGCATTGATTCTCATAGGTGTCTTCGCAAGAAGAACCATCTTGTCATGCCTTCTGATTCTGCACTTAGGCGTGACATTCTCGATGATTGTCATCGTTCTAAGTATATCATTCATCCCGACAGTAGTAAGATGTATGCTGATATGCATCGCCTTTATTATTGGGAAGGCATGAAGCGTGATGTTGCAAGTTATGTAAGTAATTGCATGACTTGTCAACTCATAAAAGCCGAACATCAGCGCCCTTCTGGTCTCCTTCAGCCTTTAGAGATTCCATTATGGAAATGGGATCAGATTTCAATGGATTTCATTGACGGCCTACCTCGTTCGAGATCGAGTCATTGTAGCATTTGGGTTATTGTTGATCGCCTTACCAAATCAGCACATTTCATTCCTGTTAAGTCTAATAGGAGTGCTCCACATTTGGCCAAGTTATATATCAAGGAAGTCGTGAGACTTCACAGAGTTCCTAGTTCGATTGTGTGTGACCGTGATTCGCTCTTCACGAGTCATTTCTGGCAGAGTCTTCAGCAAGCTTTGGGAACAAAGCTTAACTTCAGCACAGCATATCACCCGCAGTCTGATGGACAGATTGAACGGGTAAATCGTATTTTTGAGGATCTTCTCCGTGCTTGCATTATAGATTTCGGTGGTAATTGGGAGGATCACCTACCTCTTGTAGAATTCTCCTACAACAACAGCTTTCAGTCCAGTATCGGTATGGCTCCTTTCGAAGCCCTATACGGAAGGCCATGTCGATCGCCATCATGTTGGTTAGAGTCCGGAGAAAAGTTGATTTTAGGCCCCGATTCTATTCGTGAAGCTTCGGAGAAGATTGTTCTTATTCGTCAGAGAATGAAAGAGGCACAGAGCCGTCAGAAATCCTACGCGGACAATCGTAGGAAGCCTCTCGAGTTCTCGTTGGGTGATTTCGTTTTTATTCGTGTATCTCCTTTGAAGGGGGTAATGCGTTTCAGTAGGACTGGTAAATTGGCTCCTCGCTATATAGGACAATTTCCTATTACTGAGCGTATTGGCCCGGTTGCTTATAGAGTATCACTTCTAGCCCAGTTTTCTGGTATTCACGACATGTTTCACGTCTCTCAGCTTCGGAAGTGCCTTCGTGATTCAGATTCTGTTATTGATCCACCTAATATGCAAGAGCTTGAGATCTCACCTGATTTATTATTGTGCATCATCCTTTCCGTATTCTTGCTTCGGAGGTCAAACGCCTTCGAAATAAGGATGTACTGCTCGTGAAGATTCAATGGTCTGCTAATCCAAAAGACTGTACATGGGAAACCAGAGAATTTATCGAGCGATTCTATCCTGACTTTATTAAGAAATTAAAATCTCCTACAGGTTTCTAAAGCTTATTCAAGGAAAAATCTTCAAATAATTGCTTGCAAAATATACCAATTTGCTGCAAACAAATCTTAAGGTGAGTATTATCTCACACTTCTAACTTAAATAAGCTAGAATGCCAATTACATGTTGTCTTCTTTGTTGTTTGCTGGAAAAAAAATTTCCAGAGTTGAACCTGAAACTAATTTAACCATATCTCTCTCGGTTCTTATCCAAATTTGATGATTTTGGATGTTCTGGAAATCTTAGCCTTTTAGCTAAAAGTTTCATGTTTTGATTTTTATGAATTTGTGAGTTTAATTTGGTCGAAAATGCACTTCTTTGTCGCTGTCGCGAGAGCAAAAGACAGCGACAATGAATCCAGACCTGAAAATTGTTTTGAGTATATCTTTTGACTCGTAAGTCCAAATAAGGTGATTCTTTTTTTGAATTCTAGCTACGACAATGCACTACAACTTTCATGTTTTATGATTTATCAAATTCTATGACATACAAAGTCTAATTGGCTCTTTAAGCCGCAGCCTTGTTGTTATGTTAATTGTTCACAGTTTTGCAATTTTAGACCTGAGAATTAAAATCGTCATAACTTTTGGCTCGATTGTCCAAATTGAGTGATTATATTTCTGTAGTTTAGCTTTTGTAATGCTCTTCAACTTTCATGTTTTAAGATTTAACAAATTCTAGCTTCTACAGGGTCAAAATGGCTCTTTAAGCCGCAGCCCTATTGTTATGTATATTGTTCTCAGTTTTATAATTTTATACCTGAGAATTAGAATTGCCATAACTGTTGACTCGAATGTCCGAATTAGTTGATTCTTTTTCCGACTTTAATCTATGGCAATTATCTTCAACTTATATGTTTTATGTTTTCTACAAATTTTGAGTTTAAAAGGTGCAAACTGGCAGTACAAGCCGCAGGCCTGAGTTCTTTTGCAATGTTTGAGCATTTTCCGTTGAATTGATTTTAAATTCGATGATTTCGAGCATTTTTTTTTAGAGATGGTTCTAAAAGGATAACTCCAACTAATAGAAAAGCCGACATTAATGCCGATTTGCACTGCGAATTGATGGTTTCATTTGGGTTTTGTCGTATGTTAATTTTTGAATTTTTATCGATTTTTGCTGTTTCTGTGCACGTGTTTTCTAAACTGTTTTCGAAATGATTTTTAAAAAAGGAAAAAGCTTTAAAAGTAAATGTTTTATAAAAGTTTATAATTAATTTTAAAGCTATATATGTATATATGTTTTCTCTATAATAAAGAGAATTTCAAAGCAACAATTTTCAAATAATTTCCAAAATCGTTTAAAAACCTGTTTTCTCGAAGTAAGTATTTTATATATAAAAGAACACATATTTTTGCACTCTTCGAGAGAACGAGGAAGTGACTTAAACGGTATAATAAACCACGTGGTATGGGACACCTAGATTTGTTATACCGGTTAATTCCGGACTTGTTCCTTTGAAGCTACACACATTTGGTAGTTAGTAACACATTCCGTTGTTATTGCCAGTACTAGGCCGGGGGGCCAAGGCCGGGGGGGCCACTAGCACTAGGTCGGTGGAGCCACATGTATACATAAGGCCGGGGGGGCCAACGTTGATAAGCGCACTATTATAGTACTTGGCAAAGCCGGAGGGGACACTTATTATGTGCACGTGCAGTTGTTGTTATGGATCCATACCGTTGTTGTTGCTATTTCTAGATTTCATTCTTATTGAATTTTAGATTTTATTGTTTTTCATATGTTCATCATAGTTTCAAGCTGTAACGGCCCACCCGAAGACCTACACTAACAAAGGGTATTACAGAGTAATACTGTCTGCTAGTGTAGAGAATAGGGCTGGTTAGGAGCAACCATCCGTAAGCTTTGCCTTAAACAAGTATTGGATACGTCGATTGGGTGCACTGATTTTTTTCTTTACCATTTTTTTGTGGATCGACTTACCCAATAAACGTTTAACCCAAAACTATGGTGGCTAATGGATCTATCCAGAACAAAATACAACAACAACAAATATGCAACATATCACAGAACAACAAACGCATATATATACAGATATATCATCAGTACGCTACATAGTGATACATAAGTGAGTGGTAACACGGACCACATATATATACATCATGTCTCAAAAGAATATACATAGATCAGAGTACACAAAAAGATAGCTAAACGACAACATAAAAGGTGGACTAGCATCCAAAGGATAGCAAAATGGGCCATAGCGAAAGCAGCTATAAGGGAATCTACAGCAGGTGGTTAACCTGAAACAACTCGGTCTGACCCGAGTACATAAAATACACGGGTCAGCCTAGCTTACATAAACAAATTAGAGAATGATAGGTGAAGTATAAGGATAATAAATAATAATTCTTCTCAATAGAGAAGAAGCAACAACAACATATGTCATCTCATAATTCATGAGATGATAACAACTAGAATATCATACGAAATTCTCATGAAAAGGGGTAACAATAACAACATCGATTAAATCATGTATAAATGCCTCATATGATCGGCTTCAACATCGACATAATAAAAGACTTCCATCAACAACAAAACAACAAGATGCAAACCGCATCATAGCACCAAATAGGACACGTAAGTTCCCAACAACCACATAATGTATTCACCATATGAAAATCGTCAAATAGCATATAGGCTATATATATGCACATATAACTCCAAGAACAACATTATGGCGAACATATGAAAAACAACAAAATCTAAAATTCAATAAGAATGACATCTAGAAATAACAACAACAACGGTATGGATCCATAACAACAACTGCACGTGCACATAATAAGTGCCCCCCCGGCCTTGCCAAGTACTATAATAGTGCGCTTATCAACGTTGGCCCCCCCGGCCTTATGTATATATGTGGCTCCACCGACCTAGCGCTAGTGGCCCCCCCGGCCTTGGCTCCCCGGCCTAGTACTGGCAACAACAACGGAATGTGTTACTAACTACCAAATGTGTGTAGCTTCAAAGGAACAAGTCCGGAATTAACCGGTATAACAAATCTACGTGTCCCATACCACGTGGTTTATTATACCGTTTAAGTCACTTCCTCGTTCTCTCGAAGAGTGCAAAAATATGTGTTCTTTTATATCTCTCTCAACAACAACAACGGAGGAGGAGGAAAAGAGAGAGATATCTCTCTCAACAACAACAACGGAGGAGGAGGAAAAGAGAGAGTTTATTTTTTTTATACATATATAGCTTTAAAATTAATTATAAACTTTTATAAAACATTTACTTTTAAAGCTTTTTCATTTTTTTAAAACCATTTCAAAAACAGTTTAGAAAACACGTGCACAGAAACAGCAAAAATCGATAAAAATTCAAAAATTAACATGCGACAAAACCCAAATGAAACCATCAATTCACAGTGCAAATCGGCATTAATGTCGGCTTTTCGATTAGTTGGAGTTATTCTTTTAGAACCATCTTTAAAAAAATGCTCGAAATCATCGAATTTAAAAACAATTCAACGGAAAATGCTCAAACATTGCAAAAGAACTCAGGCCTGCGGCTTGTACTGCCAGTTTGCACCTTTTAAACTCAAAATTTGAGAAAACATAAAACATATAAGTTGAAGATAATTGCCATAGCTTAAAGTCAGAAAAAGAATCAACTAATTCGGACATTCGACTCAAAAGTTACGGCAATTCTAATTCTCAGCTATAAAATTATAAAACTGAGAACAATATACATAACAACAGGGCTGCAGCTTAAAAAGCCATTTTGACCCTGTAGAAGCTAGAAATTGTAAAATATTAAAACATGAAAGTTGAAGAGCATTGCGAAAGATAAATTACAGAAATAGAATCATCCAATTTGGACAACCGAGCCAAAAGTTATGACGATTTTAATTCTCAGATCTAAAATTGCAAAACTGTGAACAATTAACAAAACAACAGGGCTGTGGCTTAAAGAGCCAATTCGAACTTGTATGTCATAGAATTTGATAAATCATAAAACATGAAAGTTGTAGAGCATTGTCATAGCTAGAAGACAAAAAAAAGAATCACCTTATTTGGTCTTACGCGTCAAAAGATATACTCAAAACAATTTTCAGGTCTGGATTCATTGTCACTGTCTTTTGCTCTCGGGACAGCGATAAAGAAGTCCATTTTCGACCAAATTAAACTCACAAATTCATAAAACTCAAAACATGAAACTTTTAGCTAAAAGCCTAAGCTTTCCAGAAAATCCAAAATCATCAAATTTGGATAAGAAACGAGAGAGATATGGTTAAATTAGTTTCAGGTTCAACTCTGAAATTTTTTTTCCAACAAACAACAAAGAAGACAACATGTAATTGGCATTCAAGCTTATTTAAGTTAGAAGTGTGAGATAGTACTCACCTTAAGATTTGTTTGCAGCAAATTGGTATATTTTGCAAGCAATTATTTGAAGATTTTGCCTTGAATAAGCTTTAGAAACCTGTAGGAGATTTTAATTTCTTAATCTTCTTTTAATTTAATTTAGTTTGGAGGATTAGATTATCAGAATTCTAGAGAGGAAGCCATTTTTTTCTCTGGCATGGAGTAAAAGAATACCGAAGGAGGAGGAGAGGAAAATTGTACATATAGGAAAACTTTTGCCTCCTTCTAGACTTGGGTCTTGGGTTTGGATCCTAAACCAACCCTACCCATTAAGCCTATGTTAACTTATAATATGATAAGTATGTTATTAATTAACATATATTTAACAAATTTTACTATTTCAGCACATAATTTACCAAACTAATTACAATCTTTATGTTTTCAACTTTAGAAAAACCAAACTAACATATTTTATGTTTAATGAAATGTCCTATAAACATATGAAGGTTATTTTAGCTATTAAAATCAATTTCCATCATTAAAAATTCTATATATATATTTTTTACTTTAATTTACAAAAACCAACATTTCTAACAACAAAATTACATAAAATTATTTCTCTTGTTTATTTTATCCTAACAAACCATGTAAAAAAATATATTTTTACATACAAATATTGATTTTAATCAATATTCCACATTTTATTTACAATATTATCCATATTTAATTTTAACACATCATTAAAATTAGCAAACATCACCATTAGACCACTATTTCCCAAAATTATTACATTCTACAAAAACAAAACCATTCAATGTTGAATATTACCCCAAAATAACTTATAAAAGTTTTCAAAACTTTATTCTCTCCATTTTATATTTATTAACAAGAAATAAATGTCGAATTAATTGCTTTTATCTTTTATCTAATTAATTCACCACCAAATTAACATAATTCCACTATCCACATTTAATTTCCAACCAAACCATCTTATTACCATTTTATTTCACCAAGTACACATTGTTTATTATAAAACAAACAATTTTTAACAAAATTTTACATCTCCGATTTATTTTATTCCTCCATTTTAAATTATAATCATCGTTATAATTTATTTTCACAGGTAATCACAAAACCAAGGTTGTTACAAACTCCCCCTTATAAAAATTGCGTCCCCGCAATTTCTTAAAGAAGAGTTGTATTCAACACAATTTATTTCATCTAGCAAAGGAAAATAGATAGGCTTGAGATAAAAATTCTCACCCTCAACATGAGAAGATAGAAAGTCAGGATATGATCGCTCGATAAATTCTCTGGTTTCCCATGTACAGTCTTTTGGATTAGCAGACCATTGAATCTTCACGAGCGGTACATACTTATTTCGAAGGCGTTTGACCTCCGAAGCAAGCATACGGAAAGGATGATGCACAATAGATAAATCAGGTGAGATCTCAAGCTCTTGCATATTGGGTGGATCAATAACAGAATCTGAATCACGAAGGCACTTCCAAAGCTGAGAGACGTGAAACACGCCGTGAATACCAGAAAACTGGGCTGGAAGTGATACTCTATAAGCAACCGGGCCAATACGCTCAGTAATAGGAAATGGTCCTATATAGCGAGGAGCCAATTTACCAGTCCTACTGAAACGCGTTACCCCCTTCAAAGGAGATACACGAATAAAAATGAAATCATCCACCGAGAACTCGAGAGGCTTCCTACGATTGTCCACGTAGGATTTCTGACGGCTCTGTGCCTCTTTCATTCTCTGACGAATAAGAACATTCTTGTCAGAAGAATCACGAATAGAATCTGGGCCAAGAATAAGCTTCTCTTCAGATTCCAACCAACAAGGAGGTGATCGACATGGTCTTCTGTATAAGGCTTCGAAAGGAGCCATACCGATACTGGACTGAAAACTATTGTTGTAGGAGAATTCTACAAGAGGTAGGTGATCCTCCCAATTACCACCGAAATCTAGAATGCAAGCACGGAGAAGATCCTCAATCTTTTGAAAACAAATTTCAAATCGCTTTTCACACTTCAATCCTTTGAAAAAAAACTTCAAATCACCTTCCTCACGTGGAATAAATTTCCAAATATTTATTTAATTCCACCGAAAATTTGGCCGAGTCCAAATACTTTAAAATAATTCAAATCACTTATCCAAAATATACTTGGAAATCTTTAGAATAAAAATCATTTCTAAACACTTATTTAAATATTAGCTATGAAAACATTATACCAATATCTCATATAAAACTTCAAGTCCAAATTAATCTTTAAAATAAAATTAGTAGATAGAGTATAAATATCTAAATAACCATTTTCTAAAACAATTATCAATTAAATCTTTAAATAATCACTTCTGTAATTTACTAAATAATTCTTTACTCTAAAGATTTTCAAAATAACTTAAGAAAATAATTTCTCCAAAATATTCTTTTAAAACCAACTTTAGAACTTTTAATTTGTACTTTAAAAGCTACTTTGAAAATATACTCGGCTTTCTAGGGAAAATACACTTTCATTTCAAAATGGTCCATTTAAACCAATTAATAAACCCTTCTCGATTTATTCCAATTTACATTTCAAATCTATAAATTCCTTTCCACACTTTAAAAATAAACCAATATTTATTTTTAAAAAAATATCCCTTTCCTTTTTAAATTCCCATTGTGAATTTACATTTCCAAATATCCATTGATATACGATCTTCAAATCGATTTTCATATATTCACTTTCAACACCAAATTAAATTTCAGTTGATTTCCAAATTTATTTTCAAACATCAAATCAAATTCCATATTGATATTCCAAATTTATTTAAAAACACCAATCAAATTCCATATTGATTTCCCAAATTTATTTCAAAACACCAAATCAAATTCCATATTGATTTCCCAAATTTATTTCAAAACACCAATCAATTTCCAAATGGATTTCCCAAAGATTTATTTTCAAAATATCTTTTAAAATAAATTCCTTTATCTCTTCCAATTCATTTAAAATTCGAATTTTAAATAAATTCTTCAACTACTAAACAATATTATTCAAAACCCATTTATTAAAATCTCTTCCCATATTTTGGAATTTATTCAATAATTTTTCAAAAAATAAAACTTTATCTATTTAAATTTACTCTTTTAAATTCACCCAATTCTTTAAATGAATTTGCTTAAAGCTTCTACTTTAAATTCCAAAAATTCAATTTCATATTTCTGATATCCTACGGTACCAAAAATATATTCGGCTAAATCATATCCTTCAACAATTTCAATCACAAATATAATCATACACAGATTACAAATAATTCAACACACAATATTGAAACAAATTCAAATATTTGAGGAATCCAATTGGATCCCTCCAACCTGTTTCCCTGCATCCATAGATGTTAGCACAACAATTAAATACCCATTCCACTTCGAGGTGGAATATCGCGGTATATGGGATTTATAAAATATCATCCGTTATTATGCGGTGCATAGGGTCTCATCCGCTATATAATGTGGGAAATCAATCACTCCAAATATATATATAATACTAATTCCACTTCGAGGTGGAATATCACGGTATATGAGTTTAATATAATATCATCCGCTATTATGCGGCGCATAGGGTCTAAATCAATACAACTGAGAATGATTTATCGTTCAAGCAAACAATCAACAATTTAAATTTAATTATCACAATTCAACAATCAATCAATAACTGAAATTTCCAATTATTAAAATTTGAGTGAGAAGATCTCACCTTTTGCTTACGCATGCAATCCATTTCCATTCCCGTTTGTTTCTCGATTTTAGGCCTTGCATAGCAGTTTTATGATTTTAATTAATATTCAAAATAAACCGAATAACTCAATTGCCATTTTAAAATTTTAATTCAATTAATAATTTTAATTTTAAACTAATTTCTTTTTAATAAATTTATTTAACTAAAAATTAAATTAAAAGGACTGAATTTCCTTTAATAAAACTTTTTAGTAACTTAAATAATTTAAATTAGCAATTAAATAAGTATATTTGTTTCTTTCCCACTTGAAAGTATATATATATATATATATCAAAACAATAATTCATATAAATTTAAAACTCTTCACTATTTTTAAATTCCAACTTATAATATAATTTTTTTATCATATATATATCTATTCATTATTTTTCAAGTCAAACAGAAATTTATACTTACTATAACTATTTTATTTTCTGTTTTATAAAAATATAGATAAATAAAATATGTAAAAGTATACATAGAGCCGAGTTTTTTTTAAATCTTGAACGAAACCCTAGAGCTCTCGATAGTGCCTCGAGATTCCATCTGGGACGAACACCCCACCCCCATCTAACCGAGCAACCTCGAACTCGCGTGCCTCGCTTCCTTTGCCACGCTCGCCACTGCCTCGGCCATGCGACAGCCAAATATTGAAAAGAACGGCGTCGCCATCCTTCCATAATTTCTTGTATGCACGAGCATCGTGACTTTGAAAGAAGAGGGGAATCGTGATTTATTTTAGCAGTCGATTCGATCGACTAAAGGAAGAGGGAAATCGATTAAATCAATATCGATTTCGTTAGTCTAAAAATGAGGAGGGAACTGAAAATCGTTCGTTTGAATTTTCTCTGCTCGATTTTGATTTGAACTGGGAGATGGTTAAATTTTAAGTAAGAAGAGGACATAGTTCGGCCACAATTTTGTTTGGAACGAAACCGAGAAGTTATGTTTTAATTCGTTCGCACCTATTTTATTTTTATTTTTTACGCGTGTTAAAATATTTGCTAAGTGTTAGTAGCAAAGTAACGTGTAAAATTTTCCAGAGAAAACATTATTAAATACATATATAAAATTTTCTTTTAAATTTAAATTCAAATCGCTTCGATAAACGCAACTCAAAAATCTCAATCTTCGATTGAGGGGTGCCGTCAGGCATTTATAATGTTATACGCATTTTCCGAATGCAATGGAAAAGGTTTCGAGTCCAAATTCGATCGTATGGAGAAGATAGCTTTTTGAACCAGTTAAAACATTAATTTTTCAATTTAAATTTCAGCGTGTTTGCTTATCATACGATCACATGATCACTCCAAACACTATGAAAATTAAAATCCGATAATAAAACAATATTACGGATCAAATGGAACTGGTTTTATCGAATTCCGAGACTGTGCCTCGGAAGGCTATTTTTAAATATCAATTTAAACGTTAGAAATTCAAAACTAAACAAAATATTCCCAAATCTGATTCTGAAGCTTCCATTATCTTCAGTATTATCAATATGAATTTTCTAAGCCATCAAATTATTTTTAACCAGCTTAAAATTGAAGATTCAATTTTTTACCCAACTTCAATAAAATAAATTCAATAATTAAGTTCGATTTCAAATGTTCAAAATTCTGGGTCGTCGCATCCTTCCCCCCTTAAAAGAATTTCGTCCCGAAATTACTAGTTAAGAAGAATGATCCTTAACCCATTCGCTATCTTTCCAAAACCAAATAGTTTTATCAACTTGCCAACAAATAATTTCATTAAAGACCATCATTTCAACTAACTTTCCAAGTCTTCCATAATTTCCAAACAACCTCATTTTCTTTAACAATTCAAATTTGAATTTAAATTGAATTTTAAATTTTCTCAAAATTTTTTCTAACTCCCTAAATTTTCGAATTTTTTTACAGGCGTCTCCTTTGCACGGCTAGCTCGGTACAACTACAAAATGCCACAACAGGCCCCCAGATTTCAAAAAGAAAACGAAAAGCCAAGCAGCTAGATAAGAAAGTCATCAAATTTCATACTAAAATTCAATTACATACCTTTTTGTCGAGCAGTTAAATTATCTTCAAAATCAAATCCCAATTTATCTTATTCCTATAACACACCTGTATATTCTACTAGCCATAATATCCAATTACAACATTCAAATAACATTTTGCACATTTCATTACAAAAGTTTGAATACTTACTTCTTATACCATTTTTACTTCACTATTGAAGTTATATATCCATTTTCATTCAATCTTACATTTTCAATTTCATTTGAATTCAATTTATACTTTCAATTCTATTTGGATTCAATTTACCTTCTGAATATTGAATTTTTTCAACTATCTTTCATTCACAACTGATTCATATCACTATTTTAAATTAGTTCCATTTACTAATTCATTACAAATTCCAATTGATTTTATCTCAAACCATTTTTATTTCCACCATTATTATCTTTAGTTCACTTCAAACTAATTTTACAATTTCATTTTATTTCACTTGATTCAAATTGGTTTTCAATATTCAGTTTCAATTCTAGTTTTATTCCTATGCACATTCCCAAAAATTTATTTTCAATCTACCATTTTGGTTTATAACCACTTATATTTAAACTGAAATTCCATATGAATTTGATTTATCTTTCATTTATAAGTATTGAATTCAATTCATTTCCAACCATATTAAATTGTCATTTCTTTAATTAGTTTCACTTACTAATTTCATTTCAATACTTCGCTTTGTTTATCAGAAATCAAATTCAATTCCAATTCCAGTTCTATTTATTTATAAATTCGAAATGAATTTCAACATTTAATTTAGATTTCATTCAAATGCAATTGTAAATTTATTTATTCATTCACAACTTTATTTTCCACCTTATAAAATTTTATTCCATAACTATTTTTATTAGATTCCAGAGTCTTTCTAACATTTCAAAATCATTTTTGAAGTCAATTCAAATTATCTTTTGAATTTCCAAAACCAAACCCAGTTTTGCAAATAATTCCAACTTAAATTATTTTGGCAGCAATTCTTCTCCTGGAAACTTGAAAATGAACATTGATGATGCTGCAGTCATCACCGAAGTTATTTTCCAACGACCGAAAAGAGTTTAGAGCTTTCATCCCTTTAAAAACATTTTTTTCCAAACCCTTGAAAACCATTTGCAAACTCAAAAGGAATTTAATCTTTTCCAAAATTCAAAATTTTCAAATCCTTTCAAAAACATTTCCAAATATTCCTCTGGAATTTTACTTCAAATTATAAATCACATTTACAATTTATATTTATAAATTCTATTTGTATAGAAATTTATTTCTTAGCTGTTTGTTATCATTTCAATTTCTTATTCAACAATAATGATAATACTTCAATATTATCACCTCCAAACAGATAAGCAACCATATACTACTATAATAATTTACGAAAAATTATTTCCTTCATATACGAAAATAGTTTGGGTAAAATTATTTCATTTACCCTAACTTTAAAACAATATCGTGTCGATTTATCTTGTTTAAGAGTTTAGAAACCCCTATCGATACAGTTGGCCAAACTGCACCGACCAGATCTATAAAAAATCAACCGATAAGTCAACACAATATAAAACAATTTTATATTCACTAATAAATACACGCTCATATCTATTATTACACTCAGACTCATTCTAGAGTACTACTGACTCTATCTTTAATGAGTAACACCCAATAGAGCCAAGGTTATCGCTTGACCAAATGCTCTGATACCACATTTATAATGGCCCAATTTTACGATTTTCGAAAGTCGACATCAATACGTCCACTGTATCTAATGCCACACAGTTGAATGCCGAAAAACCAAACCGTTATGGTTTAAGAAGAAGAAGATAGAAGAAGAAACAGAAACAATAACAGAATCTCATGTTTCACAGTGGAACAAACATAATAGACGAGTGAATAATCGTTAAAACAAAAGCACTATAACCGTTATTACAATACAACATCAGAGTTTACAATGAACAACACAAACTGGTAGTTATAATAACTTGTGTACAAGAAAAATTTGACTCGCAATTACCCAAACGAAACAGATACTACACGGTATAATAATACGTTTCGCCAACCAACATGCTCCTGATCTCCATAGCATCTCTTTTCGGTCTTCGTTCCAGAATAACCGATAACCTGACTCTAGGCTGCCCATGTAGAAAATTATGGGCACCCAGAGTTTAGAAAGGGAACAATAAACTCCAGGTTAGTCATGGGACTGGTGTGAGATGTTAAAACGGTTATTTTCACAAAGAAAATAAAAAGAAATCCATTATGCTTTTGGAAAATGAAACTGCCATAAGGCCTCCCGCCACATACACAATGCAAGCACACACTTGGAGGAGATTTCTCCTTAGGACAGTCAAAAATGCTTGATACGCGAAAATCATTTGATATTATTATTAGTGCATAGTGCAGAAAACATTTCGAAAGTATAATATTAATCTTAGCCAGCATATCACATTTCGTCGTATGCCTACTATAGCTACCATGTTCAATAGCAGGTTACCGCCACATTCCATGGCAGGTTATACAACTAAAACCGTACAGGGCTCGTATTGTTTTGTTTGGATTTCCGACAAATGGTAAGGTAAAGGAACTTCCTACACCAAATTGGGTACACATCTGTAAGGAAGCTCTCGAGAACCTAACCGGATCTCTACTAACAAGGCCAACGTTACCTCACGCTTTAACAAAGCTATAACATAGGTAACTACCACACAAGTATGCCATCCCCGGTCGTAACCCACCTTTATCTGAGGATCCTCAACCACAAAGCAACAACCACAAAGTATAATAAATTTGCAGCATCAACATTGGTAAAATATCTGGGCTCCGTACCATGACACCACCTCTTATCCAGAAGAAAATGGACATACCCTAGGTTCGCGACCTCTAAAAACTTTGCCGCAACATTCCTGTTTCGACCATTTCCGAATTGCGAGGCTCGACGAAGTCTCGTCCACAAAGCAACACTTTTCACAAAAGCCATGCTTCAATCAACAAATGATCAGCAGCACTTCGTATGCCACATTACCAAATTGGAAATATATCACTAGTAACCATCAACTACATAACCTCTGTGGTCGTACGTCTCAGAGAAGGGTGTTAAGCTAAGAGAATAAATTCTCCGCCACCAACAGAAATATATTTGATAGAAACCAGCTTTACATCTCAAGGTGTAACGTCAGACATACATCCATGCAAGTCCGTTGTGTGACCGAACGGATCTGAAGACACTTAAAAGAAGCCCTTGCACATCCAGATATTCACTCATCACGTCCGGAATCCCTATCACAAAGGGTGATCAAATCTCTATACCGAAGCAACTCAGTGCAGAGGCATTTGACAGGTATTCCTTTCGCTTTCGAAAATACCCGGTCTTTAACACCATCTTTAAATGCAATCCCATTTCGTCGTATCATTATTCGGAATGGGTTTTATGACACAAAGTCCTCTCCCGTCTAATCCGAATAATGAGCGCTTATTTTTAAAAATAAGTGTTTAATCAGATTTCAAACAAATCACAACAAATTTCCACTTTGATCTTTTAAATAAAAGATCTATCACAATCATAAAGGTTCGACGTGGTCTTCGATATCCATTTGGAATCCGACCCCCGGTCGCATCGAAATTCAAATGCCATTTAAAGGCCAATATTGGTACGGTTATTTAACTATCAATCAACATTCACAACAATCACCAAGATTTGAATAATTTTCCCCCAAATTATTTATTTTCAAAATATCTTCGGACGATAAAATTTTAACACTTCAACCATTTGGAAACAAATTTCAAATCACTTTTCACCCTTCAATCTTTTGAAAACAAATTTCAAATTGGTTTTCACACTCCAATCCTTTGAAAACAAATTTCAAATCACCTTCCTTACCTGGAGTAAATTTCCAAATATTTATTTAATTCCACTGAAAATTTGCCGAGTCCAAATACTTTAAAATAACTCAAATCACTTATCCAAAATATACTTGGAAATCTTTAGAATAAAAAACATTTCTAAACACTTATTTAAATATTAGCTATGAAAACATTATACCGATATCTCATATAAAACTTTAGTTCCAAACTAATCTTTAAAATAAAATTAGTAGATAGAGTATAAATATTTAAATAACCATTTTCTAAAACAATTATCAATTAAATCTTTAAATAATCACTTCTATAATTTATTAAATAAATTTTTACTCTAAAGATTTTCAAAATAACTTAAGAAAATAATTTCTTCAAAATATTCTTTTGAAACCGACTTTAGAACTTTTAATTTATACTTTCAAAGCTACTTTGAAAATATACTCAACTTTCCAGGGAAAATACACTTTCATTTCAAAATTGTCCATTTAAACTAATTAATAAACCCTTCTCGATTTATTTCAATTTACATTTCAAATATGTAAATTCCTTTCCACACTTTAAAAATAAACCAATATTTATTTTTAAAACAAATTTCCCTTTCCTTTTTAAATTCCCATTGTGAATTTCCATTTCCAAATATCCATTGATATACGATCTTCAAATCGATTTTCAAATATTCACTTTCAACACCTAATCAAATTTCAGTTGATTTCCAAATTTATTTTCAAACACCAAATCAAATTCCATATTGATTTCCCAAATTTATTTCAAATCAAATTCCATATTGATTTCCCAAATTTATTTCAAAACACTACATCAATTTCCAAATGGATTTCCCAAAGATTTATTTTCAAAATATCTTTTAAAATAAATTATTTTATCTCTTCCAATTCATTTAAAATCCGAATTTTAAATAAATTCTTCAACTATTAAACAATATTATTCAAAACCCATTTATTAAAATCTTTTCCCATATTTTGGAATTTATTCAATAATTTTTCAAAAAATAAAACTTTATCTATTTAAATTTACTCTTTTAAGTTCACCCAATTCTTTAAATGAATTTGCTTAAAGCTTCTACTTTGAATTCCAAAAATTCAATTTCATATTTCTGGTATCCTACGATACCAAAAATATATTCGGCTAAATCATAGCCTTCAACAATTTCAATCACAAATATAATCATACACAGATTATAAATAAATCAACATACAGTATTGAAACAAATTCAAATATTTGAGGAATGCAGCTAGATCCCTCCAACCTGTTTCCCTGCATCCACAGATGTTAGCACAATAATTAAATACCCATTCCACTTCGAGGTGGAATATCGCGGTATATGGGACTTATAAAATATCATCCGCTATTACGCGGCGTATAGGGTCTCATCCGCTATATAATGCGGGAAATCAATCACTCCAAATACATATATAATACCAATTCCACTTCGAGGTGGAATATCACGGTATATGGGTTTAATATAATATCATCCGCTATCATGCGGCGCATAGGGTCTAAATCAATACAATTGATAATAATTTATTATTCAAGCACACAATCAATAATTTAAATTTAAATATCACAATTCAACAATCAATCAATAACTGAAATTTCTAATTATTAAAATTTGAGTGAGAAGATCGCACCTTTTGCTTACGCATGCAATCCATTTCCATTCCCGTTTGTTTCTCGATTTTAGACCTTGCATAACAATTATATGATTTTAATTAATATTCGAAATAAATCGAATAACTCGATTGCCATTTTAAAATTTTAATTCAATTAATAATTTTAATTTTAAACTAATTTCTTTTTAATAAATTTATTTAACTAAAAATTAAATTAAAAGAACTAAATTTCCTGTAATAAAACTTTTTAGTAACTTAAATAATTTAAATTAGCAATTAAATAAGTATATTTATTTCTTTCTCACTTGAAACTATATATATATATATATATATATATATATATATATCAAAACAATAATTCATATAAATTTAAAACTCTTCACTATTTTAAAATTCCAACTTATAATAAAAAAAATTCTGTCATATATATATATATATCCATTCATTGTTTTTCAAGCCAAATAGAAATTTATACTTACTGTAACTATTTTATTTTCTGTTTTACGAAAATATAGATAAATAAAATCTATAAAAATATACTTACAGCCAAGTTTTTTTTAAATCTTGAACGAAACCCTAGCGCTCTCGATAGTGCCTCGAGATTCCATCTTGGACGAACACGCGACCACCCCTGTCTAGTCGAGCAACCTCGAACTCGCGTGCCTCGCTTCCTTTGCCACGCTCGCCACCGCCTCGGCCATGCAACAGCCAGATATTGAAAAGAATGGCGTCGCCATCCTTCCAGAATTTCTCGTATGCACAAGCATTGCGACTTTTAAAGAAGAGGGAATCGTGATTTATTTTAGCAGTCGATTAGATCGACTAGAGGAAGAGGGAAATCGATTAAATCAATATCGATTTCGTTAGTCTGAAAATGAGGAGCGAACTGAAAATCTTTCATTTGAATTTTCTTTGCTCTATTTTGATATGAACTGGGAGATGGTTAAATTTTAAGGAAGAAGAGGAAATAGTTCGGCCATAATTTTGCTTGGAACGAAGCCGAGAAGTTATATTTTAATTCGTTCACACCTATTTTATTTTTATTTTTTACGCATGTTAAAATATTTGCCAAGTGTTAGAAGCAAAACAACGTGTAATTTTTTTTGAGAAAACATTATTAAATACACATATAAAATTTTCTTCTAAATTTAAATTTAAATTCAAATCGCTTCGATAAACGCAACTCAAAATCTCAATCTTCGATTGAGGCATGCCGTCAGGCATTTATAACGTTATACGCATATTCCGAACGCAATGGAAAAGTTTCGAGTCCAAATTCGATCATATGGAGAAGATAGCTTTTTGAACCAGTTAGAACATTAAATTTTCAATTTAAATTTCAGCGCGTTTGCTTATCGTACGATCACACGATCACTCCAAACACTACAAAAATTCAAATCCAATAATAAAACAATATTGCGGATCAAATGGAACTGGTTTCATCGAATTCCGAGACCGTGCCTCGGAAGGCTATTTTTAAATATAGATTTAAACGATATAAATTCAAAACTAAACAAAATATTCCCAAATCTGATTCTAAAGCCTCCATTATCTTCAGTATTATCAATATGAATTTTCTAAGCCATCAAATTATTTTTAACAAGCTCAAAATTAAAGATTCAAATTTTTACCCAACTTCAATAAATTAAATTAAATAATTAAATTGCCAAATTCATAGTTAAAATTGAAATTCAAGTTAAACTAACTTCCAAATATTTAAAATTAATTAAATATTTCGATTTCAAATGTTCAAAATTCTGCGTCTTTCACATCAAGCATTGGAAATCTTCCATTTAAAAAGTCAAGTGAACCTTTCGAAAACATTAGGGTACCTCCCATTGGAAACCTACATTGTGTATATCTTTCGAAAGTATTAAAACTCCTTGCTTAAAACAAACCTTTCGAAAGCATTGGGTCCAAGTAAAAGTTTATGGAACATGCCTTTGAAACCTTTTGAAACTATTTTTTCCGAAACCTTTGAGTTTAACTTTCGATATATCTGAAGAACTGGGACGAAAGCAACTTTTTGGAAAGCATTATTCCTAAGTAAAAGAAGTGGATCGTTATGAAAACCAACCCTTTCGAAAGCATGTGGAAGTGGCTTCAAAGTTTAAGATAAAAGAACCCTTTCGAAGGCATTGATTCAAAAGGTTGAATGTGGCAGCAAGGGTTTCGACCCTTCCGAATGCTCACTTTAAAAACAAAAGGAGACAACCTCTTTCGAAAGCCTTTTTTCTAAAATAAAGGCATATTTGAGTAAGTCGAAAGCTATTTGCTTCGAAAGCCTCATTTTGGAAACCAAATAGCTCTGAGTTTATAAAGTCTACTTTAACCCCTTTGAAAACAATTTTCGACTCTATACCTTCTGCCTATCTCCAATCCACTACGTACCAAGGCATTGATACCAAGTGTATTAGTTTTGACTCGGTTGGAGGCAGTAACATAGGGTTGAAAGGTGGCTGCCGAAAGTGGCGAAGCAACAATCCTTTACAAAACTGATTTTTAACCTTTTAAAGCAATATATTTCCAACTAACTTGCCTTATTTGTCAACATATAATTGGTTGCTAATTCATTTTCAAAATCTTTTCTAAAAGTGCTGCGAATTCGGTAATTAACAATTTAAAACATTTAGCAAATATCCTCTTCTTCTTCTATAAACATATAAAAAATATGAGTCCCATACCTTAAATAATTTTGTATCCTTTATAAAATACTTGGGAAAATTCTCTAAAAATTCTCATAAATCACTTTTAATATGTTTCCTAACATATTTTAATTTTTAACCTAAAGCTAACATATAATAGCCAAAAATAATTTAAACCCAATTTAACCATTTTCTTTATTGAAAAATTTATAAAAAATCCATAATAACTTAGAAAATTATGAAACTAGAAACCCAACTCTGAAATAATGTTTCTGACCTTATATCAAAAAGGCAATCTATTTTGATGTCATTTGATAGGTTTTTCAAATCAAATCTCATTACAAAATCTATATGAAGCCATAAATCACCAACAAACGCATGCGCGCGCACGCACACACACATCCGTTTAAACAATCAAAACATGGGAATTTATTTGAAAAATAAATTTGGATCTCAACTAAATCCTGAAAATAATAAAAAACAAGATGTAATCTATTATTCACCTTTGCATGATTATTAAGAATGCTGAGATTTGCCCTTGAATTAATTTAATTAAGCGTCCTTCTTGAATTCTTGCTTAACTTCCTCTTGTCTTCTTCTAATGGTGGTCGACCAAGCTTCTGGTTTATTTTTAGTTTGTGAATATTGGAAATGAGAATGAGTTAAGTGTTTAGGGTATAAGAATATAACTTATTCCTATTTTTCCCTTATCTTATTATCTTTTCTTATTTCATTTTAATTTTCCATTTGCTTATTCATTACTTAAGGCATGGATACCCTATATTTATACAAATCTCAATCTCTTAACCACTATAATCTTTACATTATTCTATTTTATTTATCTGATTAAATCTTTTGAATAATGTTATTTAAAATTAGGGGTGTTATAGACTCCCCTCCTTAAAGAATTTAGTCCTTTAGATTACGATAGGTGCTCATAAAAATCAATCATAAAGGTAAAAAAAACCATAAAACAAGTCAGGGTAAGTATTTCTAATCCTGCTCACAGTTTTCCAAGTATAGTCTCTCTCGTCATCACTCCACTGGACTTTGACTAATCTAACTATCTTATTCCTTTGTCTCTTCTCATCCTTCACAACTATACGAACTGGTTTTCTAACTATGGTCATATTTGGTTCCACTACTAAATCATATAACACAGTTGGTGCAATAGAAGTTTCTGGATCTCGAATACACTTTCTTAGACGAGAGATATGAAAAACATTGTGGACTCCTGCCAAACTATTTATTAACTCTATTCTATACGCGAGCTTCCCCATACTTTCTATAATAAAAAACAGCCCAACAAATCTTGGTGCCAATTTTCCTTATTTTTCGAATCTGATTACACCTTTCATCAGTGATAACTTGACAAAAACATGATCTCCAACTGAAAACTCCAAGCCTTTCCGTCCCTTATCAACATAACTCTTCTGCCTAGACCGAGCTTCCTTCATTCTAGCTCGAATTAACTCAATCTTTTCTACAGCTTCCATAACCAAATCCAGACAAAGAACTAACCTATCCTTGGTCTCTAACTAACTAATGGGATATTTGCATGGCCTTCCATAAAAAGCATCAAACGGTGTCATCCCTATACTAGTCTGATAACTGTTGTTATACGAAAACTCGACTAAGTGCAGGTGATCTTCCCATGATCCCCCAAAATCTAGCATACAAGCTCTTAATAAATCTTGTAAGACTGTATTAACTCTTTTCATTTTCCCATCTGTCTACAGATGGTAAGCTGTACTCATTTTGAGATTGGTACCCAAAGTCTCTTGTATACTCTTGCAGAACTCACTAGTGAATAAGGAATCTCTATCACTTACAATACTATTAGGAATTCCATGCAGTCCGACTATATTATTCTTAAATAACTTAGCCAAAACAAATGCCATCCTGATTGACTTAACTGGAATGAAATGGACACTCTTGGCCAATCTGTCCACTACAACCCATATACTTTCATTTCCTCGATTCGACCTTCGCAACCCATTGATAAAATCGTTTGTGATAGAATCCCATTTCCAGACTGGAACATATAAAGGCCGAAGTAACCCACTTGGTTTCTAATGTTAAGCTTTTACTTGTTCACAGTTCAAACACTGCTTCACCCATAAGCCTACATATCTCTTCATACCTTCCAAGAAGAAAATCCTTTTCATATCTTGATACATCTTAGTTCTTATCGGATGAATGGTGAACTTTGAATGATGGCACTCTCCAAGAATTTCTTCCTAATGTTTCCCACATTTGGAGTATATAGTTTCCATTTCTTCCTCAACCACCCATTCTAGTCAAGACTGAAATCTTTCAAGTCATCGCTCTTTATTCCATCCCTTAATTTTCTGATTCGTTCACCTAGTTATGGATCCTCCCCTTCTTTAGAAGCAATCCTCTCAGTCATCAGCGGTCGAACTTCTAAACATAGCGATTACCTTACTAGAGCTACTCTTAGATCTCAATTGTACTCCACTTGTAGTCAACGCTTCTGGATCTTTCACTTAGCTATCATTGCTAATACTACATTCTGATGTTTACTGCTAAGTGCATCTGCAACCT
Source organism: Allium cepa (assembly GCA_030765085.1). Lineage (NCBI taxonomy): Eukaryota > Viridiplantae > Streptophyta > Magnoliopsida > Asparagales > Amaryllidaceae > Allium > Allium cepa. The sequence goes on from CM060938.1 coordinate 229,257,258, forward strand.
TGTTGCCTTTTCATGGTGTGCACTCAATATCAAAGTCATAAGCGGCTAAAAACTCTAAGCACCTCCGCTATCTCATATTCAACTCCTTTTGAGAGCATAAATATCTCAAGGACTTATGATTCGTATACAACTCGAATCTTTCTTCCAACATGTAATGTCTCCACAACTTTATTGCAAAAATTAATACAACCAATTCCAAATCATGAGTTGGATATCTAACCTTATATGGTCTGAGCTGTCGAGAAGCATATGCAATTACTTTACCTCTTTGCATTGACACAGCTCCTAATCTTGTTTCACATGCATCCGTGTACACCACTAAGTCCTGATTCCCCTCTAGAATAACTGACACAGGTGCATTCATCAATATGTTTTTCAACTTCTGGAATGTTTCCTCACACTTATCAGTCCAGAAAAACCTCACGTCTTTCTAGTTAGCTTAGTCATCGGTGTTGCTATCCACGAAAAATCCTTAATGAATCTCCGATGGTAACTAGCCAATCCAAAAAATATATTTATCTCAGTTAGTGTCTTTGGTCTCTTCAGATTGTTCACCATCTCAATCTTAGTTAGATCTACAGAAAACCCTTTCTCTGAGACTACATGACCAAGAAACTTCACTTCTTTCTTTTAGAAATGACACTTTGATAATTTCGCCTTCAGTTGATACCGCCTTAACGTCTCAAGCGCCACTCTAAGTTTCATGCTCTCATTCATCTTTCGAGTATTCTCGAAGACTACATGACCAATAAACTTCATTTCGTTCTTTTAGAAATGACACTTTGATAATTTCGCCTTCAGTTGATACTGCCTTAACGTCTCAAGCGCCACTCTAAGTTTCATGCTATCTTTCATCTTTCGAGTATATCAATATGACGTCTATGAACACTAACATGAATCTTTCTTGATGCTCTCGGAAGATCCTGTTCATCAAATTTACAAAGAATGCTGGCGCATTAGTTAGTCCGAATGGCATCACTAACCATCATACGATCCATATTGGGTCCTAGGCGCTATCAAAGGAATACTATCCTCTACCACTCTAACCTGATGGAACCATGTTGCTAAATTCAAGTGGGAATATACTTTGGATCCACTCAACTGGTCGAATAAATCGTCAATTCTAGGTAACGGATATTGATTCTTTATCGTCTTCTCATTTAACTTATGACAATCGATACATAACCTCAACGATCCATCTGCTTTATTTGCAAACACTGTGGCTGATCTCCAATGTGAACTGCTTGGTCTACTCATCGGTTCTATTCCGTGGTCTACTCATCGGTTATCCTTCTGGTACTAAATCTATCTGAAACTCAATGGCTTTTTTATGTGGCAATCTTACTACGGGCTTAAAGACATCTATGAATTCTCGGACAATGAAAACTCGATTCAACTCGTCTTTTACCTACATAACACCCGATATGGCATTAACCTCAAAACTAGGGTTGCCTATGGAGTATATTATCTGATCTCAACAGTCAGGGTGTTTGAGTGATATTTTCCTATCATGCTAAAATATCCTAGCTTCGTATTTACTTAACCAATCCATACCTAAATTAATTTCGAACCTTGTGAAATCAAACATGTGCAAACTGCAAACAAATGTATGACCTAACAATTCAAACTCTAGGTGGTCACATCTTATCCGAAGAGTCGCATATCCTTCTATCGAATTCGCAACCCTTAAGGAAGTGACTAGGTATGAGGGTTCTAGGTTAAGCTTATCTACTAAACAATGAGGTATAAAAAATGTGATGCACCAATATCAAATCGAACTCTATCTAATACACCATGAATCAAAAGCGTACCTCCCAACACAGTTTTCCCCTTTTCCTTTGCTATTGGTCTTGAGGTAGCTGGCTCCAATGAAAACACTTTCCCCCTTTCCATCCTTGACTGGCTCCTTGCACTGGTTCTTGTAATGTCCAATTTGATCGCAGTTTAAATATCTCACTCATTTCTTGTCAGCAGCTTTCTTCCCTTTGCCTGTTCGGTACTCATGAGCATAGTGTTCCTTCTTATCACACTTATAACAGATAACTTCTGTCTTTCCCTTCTTAACAGCTCCACTCTTCTAAGCGCCCTTTTTATGGAAAAATTTCCTCTTCTGGCTCTGCCCTCCTTGAGCTTCCCCTGCCTTGTTACCCTCAAGATAAACAAGCATCTCTTCCTACCTTAAAGCCATCTCCACTACTACATCGCATGGATCTCTAATATGTGATAATGTGGCCTTAGCAAGCTTAGGCTTTGACCATTGAATGAACTTTTCATTCCTTTCGATAAAAATATCAACTGTAGCGTATCCGTATCTTGATAGCTCCTCAGATCTAGTTGCATACGCAAACACTATCATATCTCCCTGCTCCAATTCCATAAACTTCCTAAGCAGAGTTGACTTCACAATCACTGACATAAACCTCTCCTCAAATCTTCTTCTAAACTCAGCGCAAGTCATGGTCTCCTCATTGACTCCCACAGTAACATTGTTCAACCAAAGCAGCGCTGCTCCCTGTAATTGCCTAGAAGCGAGTCACCTTTTCTACTCATCATTAAGTCCCAAATCAGCAAAAATCCTTTTGCAATGAAGCAACCAGTTCTCCACTTTAATTGCATCTTCAGTCCCGATAAATGATTTTCCTCCCAGCCTGACATAATCTCTACTTAACACATCATAGTTATTAACGACCGGAGCTCCCTAATTTCCTCCTTCAACATTTCCTCCAGCTAATCAAGTAGCAACTGCAGCCTACATCATGTTAACGAAGAACTGATACATAGCTCCCATATCAACTTGCGGTGCTCCAGCACCCACGATAACAACTTGTGCCTGACCTGGATTCCTTCTAATATTTGGTCTGGCATTACCATTAGTTGTGGTATTTCCTCCACCAATGTTAACTCTTCCCCCTCTAGCTTCCATAACATACGTCCGTAAGATCTACATTAAATCTTTGTAAGATACAAAAGAATAGCCTAAGAGAGATGGGAGAATAGAGATATAACGTATACTTATATAGAGCAAATACAAGTACATTACTATAGCGTTATCCCATACCCAATCTTTTCTCTAATCCCTTAGGATTTTTTTCAAAATTTTAAATTTGAAATTTCTTTAAGTTTTCATAATTCTATGCTCTGATACCAAGTTGTAACATCCCCTACCTTGAGGCCCGAAGCAAAGCGCTATAGATGCTGCAGTCATCCATCGTATTAACTTCTAGTGACAAAATGTAACGACCTGCAAATCCGTACCCCTTGAGTCAACACTATTCTACAACAATCAACTCAAGTTGCGCAGAAATACGAACCATTTGGGTTTAAGAAGAAGAGATAGAAGAAGAGAAAACAAAATCAACATCAGAATCTAACCATCGCAGCGGAATAAACTATAATATGTAGTAAATAATCTTTACTCAAAATCAAATATATCAGTTTACATATATTACATCATCAGAGAACATCAGTCACAGCTCACATCAATAACATACAATGGGTACACAACAACTCAACACAGCGGAAATATATATATACAAGTACGAGAATACGTATCGTCATCCAGCTCGTCTCCTGAGCTCCACAGCATCATATCCTGTATCCTATAATACTCGGTCTGACCCGAGCATTACAGTTAAATAACACCCGAGTCAGTCTGGAATACCAGCGTGAGAAAATCACACCCAATTGATTATTAAAGTTTCAAAAATCCTTTGGAAGCAAAAGCATCTCGTAAGACCACGCCACAAATAAACATGTCGGGTTTTTACCTTACGATAGCTAAAACAATTTTTATAGAAATCCTCTGATATTATAATAGGGTCTATATACAAATACTTATAAAATAGCCGAAATTGTTACATCTATTAAATTCCAGCTACTAGCCACAAAAGTGGGTAATACAAACAAAACTCGTACAAGGCTCGTAGGGAGAATGGATTTCCAACAATGACTAGGCACTGGGGTACCACCTGTCACAGTACGTGGTCTAGATCACAGTACCGAGGACTACTCCCTTCATCCCCTGCAACACAAGGCCGGAACCATTCCTTACTGAACAGTCCCGAACAAGATAAACCCCGTGGTTGGCGCGACCAACCACCCACTAAGCCGAAAGATATATAAGGGACATCTAGACAGGGGAATTCTCTTGTCCTGCTTGGGCATGACCCACCTAACCTTGCTGCATATCCCCTGATTTTCAGTCATTCCCATTTGATGAGGCTTGAGGCTAAGCGTTACCTTTAGAACGTTTTTACTTAGAATGCTCATCGCCCACCTGACGATGTTTCGCAAGCATTCATCCATACAAGTCCGTCCCGGGTTCGAACGGAACCGAAGGCACTATTCCTACTACATCCATTTTGGAAATATCCTCAGGATTAGTAGCGACTAGCCCTTGCACTTTACTGCTCCATCTCCGACCCCGAAATCGTTTACACGAATCGTACAAACCGGATCGAAGTGGTTTTCGAGAAATTAATCTCGATCCCGGTCTCTTCGAAACGATCAACGCAGTTGGCCAATATTGATAGTCGGTTATTTAACTATCAGTTAATATTCACAAACAACCATCCAACAATAAACAATTTCCCAAATTATTTATTTATTTCCAAAAATATCTTCACAAGATATACTTCTATTTCCAATCCTTTGAAAACAGTTCCAAATCCCTCATTCTTTTCAGAATCAACTTTCCCAAATATTTTCTATCTTCTCTGAAATCACTAAGTACAAAACTAGATTTAAAAATAATTTAAAACACTTTACTTAGAAATATATATACTTTTAAAAACATTTAAATTAAACTACTTTAATAATTTGATTGAAAATACATCTTATATGAATATTTGAAAATAAAGTTATTTAATAAAATATAAAACTAGATTTCCACCTTTTGAAACAAAATACTAGTCACTTTTTAAATAATTACTACTATAATAGATTTGAGGAAATATTTACCTTGAAATTTAAATATTATAAATAATAAATTTTTCAAAACATACCTTTTAAAAACAATTTTAAAACTATTAACTTATATTTAAAATTTATTTGAAAGCGTACTTTGTGATCCAGGATGAATTCCAGCTTCAAACATTTAAATCAATTTTCCAGATTGATTTTCAATGTATTCCATTTGAAATAAGTTTCTTAAATTACTCAATTCATTTCGAATTTCATTTAATTATGCACTTAATTATTATTGTTATTCCTTTCCATTTGGTTTTAAATCTTTTAACTGAAATACACAAATTTTAGCTTTTCCCAACTTCTTCTTTATTATTATATATTTTTTTTCAAAAATTTAAGTCTTTCATTTTAAATAAATGTTTTGTTCTTTAATTTATATCGTTGAAGATTGTAATTCAATAACTTCCTGTTTATTCAAATTTCCTTTCTATACTTCACAATTTATTTACTAGAAATTTAAAGTCACATTATTTCTTCTCCAATTCATTCTTAAATTTATTCAAACTTTCTATAATTATTTCACTTACACATTTACTTCCGTTTAATTTCTTTTCAACAATCCAATTCATAAACTTTAGGAATTCATTATAACCGAATATCCAATCAATCCATAACATTCAATATTCCAATATAACTCATCATAGGATATCAAATAATCACAACAGAGAATATTGAATAATCTAAATAAAAATGAGGGGTCCAGTTGGATCCCTCCAACCTGTTTTCCCTGCATCCACAAATGTTAGCACAATACAATATGCCAATTTCAAAATATCATACTATATCACATCAATCAATTCAGCCATTCAAACAATTATTTAAATTTTATCATTTAAATTTAAATTTAACTGAGTGAGATTAACTCACCTTTGGTTATTGCTTTGCAACTCAATCCAAACCAACTCGCTTTTCTTCACTTCTTTTAAACCTTGTACAACATTATATGATTTATTCATAATTGAATAGATTGAACAATTACTTCCCATTGATTTAATTTATTATCTGGTTTAAAATTAAATCCCTTTTTAAACAAATTAATTAATTAACCATTCCATTTTATCTAAATGATTATTTCCTTACCATATCATATTATTCTACTTTACCGGGAATAATATTAATCTATCTGTTCATATATATCTATGTTTTCACTGTATATACTATTTATATATATATATATTATATTATATTTATTTTTAAACCTTTGCATTACCTTATCCTTAATTTAAATTAAGCTATAAACATTTTACCATACTGCCGAACTGGACAATCCCCACATTGCTACATCTCGATGCCACACATCAACTGTACTAAAAACCACGAACCCTCACCACCATAGCCAAACACCTCCACTAGTCACCAGAAACTCCATCACTAGCTCGTCAACATCGGCCTCTAACGCCAACGTGATCTGCAGCATCAACTCCTCGGCCCTCCCCACCAATCGCGGTTTCCAAAGCACCACCTAACCCACCTAACCCCTCGACCATGAACGGAACTACACCTCTCAATTCAACTCCGCTGTCCACTTCACCTACGGCCCCCCAAAATCCACAAACATAGAACCCTAGCTCGCGACGTTAGGGTCGATCTTGGTTAGACGCCGCGCTTCCCAGAGTGTCCACCAGTGTGAAGAAGATCGCGCGTCAATCCCTTTAGAAATTGTTGGCCGAGATCTCGATTTAATGTGAAACGAATAGGAGAGGGTAACGATTTGGGAAATCGACTCGGCCATTTATCTTTTTTTTTTTACGCAGATACGGAATGAAGAATTTGTTGGATTTAGGAAAGAGGAAGACGAAAATTTAAACGTGGGGCTTCGGCCATTAAATATTTTTTTGAACGAAATGATTATATTTTTCTTCGATTGATTTTGACTGGAAGTTGAATTAATGAACGAAAAGCGTACGATAGAAGCTAAGGATGGAATGAATTAAAAATGGAAAGGAGTGGCGTATAAGAGAAGACTTCTATTTTAATTAAATTAAATTTCATTGGATTAATATCAATTAGATTTTCAGCGCGTTTATATACCGTACACTCACACACTAACTCCGATCAAACGAAATTTGAAATCCGATAATAGTTCAATATTATGGACCCAATGGGGCTGGTTTCGTTTAATTCCGAGACTGTGCCTCGGAAGGCTATTTTTAAATTCAATTTAAACGATACAATTCCCAACTAAACAAATTACTGTTAATTTTTTTTTTTTAAACTTCTATTATCATCAGCATTGTCAATATAAAATTTATGAGCTTTCAGATTATTTTTAAGAGGCTTAAAATTCTAAATTCAACAATTTACCCAACTCCAGTAATTTAATTTAATAATTCAATTATCAATTAAATTGTGATATTCGTAATTCAAGTTAAAATTACTCTGTTGAATATTTAAAATCACTTAAATATTCTGATTTTAAATACTTGAAAATTTCGGGTCGTCACATTCCTCCCCCTTAAAAGAATTCGTCCCCGAATTTACTAACTAGGAAGAATGGTCCAATACCCGTTTACTTTCCCGAAACCAAACATTCTCATCAACTTGCCAAAACAATCTTTAATCAAAGACACCCAAACTTCCTTTCTAACTTTTCAACTCATCCATAAGTCTCAAACAATATCACCTACTTATTAATTCAAATTTTAAGTTATCAAAATTTTCTTTTTTTTTCTAACTCCCTAAATTCCCGAAAAATTTCGCCAGCGTCTCCTTTGCGCGGCTAGCTCGGTACTACTACAAAAATGGCTCTACGGCCTCCCAAATCCAAAAAGAAAACAAAAAGCCAAGTGGCTCAATCCAAAATCCCAATCAAATTTCATACCAAATTTAAATACATACCTTTTTGACGAGCATTTCAAATTTATCTACTTGAAATCAAAAACAAATTCTCTTTTCCCTTTTATAACACCTGCATAACCTGCTTAGCACTAATATCCAATCACAACATCCCAAAAACATTTTATCGATTTCCTTACCAAATGTCAATATTCGTCCAAATATCAACTTAGAATATATTTGCAATAGTCAATTTCCAATTAAGAATTCACTATTCCTTCCTTAAGTTTGGTATAAGTATTTAATATACTTTTTATATTCATCATCACCTTACCACTTCAGTTTATATCATTTCTATTCAAATTAATTCTTTCATTTTCATATGAATTCAATCTATCTCTAACTTGAAGCATTTGAATTTTATTTTTCATTTATTACTAATTCATGTCATTACTTTAGTTAATTTCATTTACTAACTAATTTTAGTTTCAAATTCTAAATAGTTTTGTCGTTAACAAAATTTTCCAAAATTTCCAAAAATTTTCTAACTCCCAAAATTTCTGAAAATTTTTGGCAGAGTCCCCTTTGTACGGAGGAGCTTTTGCAATTTGACAAAAGAGATAAATATATATACATCGACCCACACGGTCGGAAAAACCAAAAACAGTTCATATTTCCTATTTTTAATTGCGTAGGCGTACCTTATTTAGCATTTTAAGCAAGCGGCTAATTATTTTTAGCAAATAGCCCAACCCAAATCCAGCCACATGGCTTCCAGGTACCTGTACTTACTCAGTTTAAACTTGTAAGTGCCAAATATAAGAAGTTTAACACATTTCACTATTTAGCAATAGTTAAAACATATGAATTCTAAAAGCAATTCACACCAAACATTTTTCCGTAAGCAATTTATATAGTTTCCATGCTGATTCAACTGCTTTCAATTAATTTATAAACCATTTATATGCAATTTGAATGGTTTTCAATCCATTCGTACACAACTTCATCATTTCGAATGGTTTAAAACTCAATTGCTTACATTAATTTATTTTTAAGCAAACCGAACTCATATTTAGTTTAATTGCTCTCAAAATTAATTTATTTCACTTCTATCAACTCATAGAATTTTAATTACTTCCATTTACATCCAATGATATTTATTCTATGCAAATTTGACAAGATCTATGTGAATAAACAAGTATTTATGTTTTATAACCAATTTAAATGGATTTTAACTCAATTTATACTTAATTCTATTTCATTCTCAAATTTATTCACAATCCAATTATCTTCGCTTCCATTTCAGATTTGAATACATTCACTTGTATTTCATTTATTAACCCAACTAGTTCCATTATTCAAACAAGTTCCATTCAAAACTATTAACAATTTAGGTTCATCTTATTTACCAATTAAACTTCCCTTTTATTTTAATCCATTCACAATTATTTATTTAGCTCGACACATTCCATTTAAATTTAATTTACAATTCATTTATTTACATTTCATTCCGTATTTGTTTATTCCAACTATTTTATTTAGCTCAAAAACAATCCAAGCTATTTCATTCAATAACCATTCCTCAACTTATTTAAAGCATACTTCCTTTGGTTCTTATTTATCTCATCCATTCACTTATTCAGTATAATTTACTTATCCACTCAATTCATTACGAATTTTCCCTTTTCTTAAATATTATTATCACCCACCAAGTTTTTATTTCAATCCATATTTATTTTTACTTGATTCAAATTTAATCCAACATCATTAAACTCGGTATAAGTTGAATTAAATTCAACTCTCTTCGATTTATTCAGCTTAAGTCAATTTACTTCAATTTATTCAAATTTTACACTTAAGCCCATTCTCATCTTACAATCAAAGTTCTCTTTTCAATTTAACTTGATTCTATTTCAATCCAATCTCATTATAAATTTGCAATTTCATTTGATTGGTTATTATAGAATTTAACTTCCCAGATTCAACTCATTCAATTTATCACAAAGCCATTTCCAACTTATTTCCACTGATTTGTATTTTATTTGCAATTCATATCATTACTATTTTAATCCATTTCATTTTTATTTGGTACATTCCCAATTATATTTAATTTGTTAACACTTCAAGTTAAATTTTAATTAATAACTCAAGTTCTGATTCTAGTATTCACTTTTAATTTGCCACCCAATTTATTAACTCACATTGCAATTTGGTTCACAAATCAATTAATTAATTGCAAGGCCACTTTACAATATATTTTCTTCATTGACAATGTAAGTCGAATTTAATTATAACTTGAGTTTTATTTTCAAACCCTATCATAAACTCACAATTCAATTCCATTAACTAATTTATTATCCAATTAGTTCTTCCCTTATTTATAATCCAACACTTAAAATTTTAATCAAAATATCTCCATTTAATTTTCTTAAGTTCAATATACTTTATAATTCAAGTTTGGATTTTCTTCTCATTTTTTTTTTCAATTCATCTCAATATTGATTTTGGGCTTTTCATTCCATTTTCAATTTAATAAGTCACAACTTATTATTTTACACAATTCCATTCATCATAAGCTGGAATATATTCATCTTTTATTTTTTTAACTCAAGCTTTCTATTTATTTATAGCCCAAGCATATTTTATTTTCATGGATCTTTAATTCTTTTATAAGTTATTCTGGTTTATTTATTTCAATCCAATCCTTATCCAACTTATTTTCCATTTATTCAGGTAAGAATTTAATTTCATTAATTAATTCAATAATTCAGTTGAATTTTTATTCCAATTCAATTCTATTTTAACTCTGATTTATTCAACTCAATTCGATTTCAACTTAATTTGAATATAACTGGATATTATTTTCATCTTATTCAATTTATTTCAATCCAATCAAATTTTTATTTCCAATCTCCAAGTTAATTTTCATTTTCAACCTTTCTCTTTAAATTTAAATTCCAACATCCAAAGCTTATACTTCCCTGATTTAAAAATCATCTTAAAATCTCCAACATCTCAAAATCATACTTCTCAAAAATTAAACCCAATCCTAGCTTTTATTTTCAACAAATTTCATTTTGAAATTTTCAAAACAACCAGCTTTTCCTGAACTATACAATTTGGCAGCAATCCATCACTTCGAAATTCGAAAATGAATACTGATGATGCGGCCGTCATCATCAGAATTATTTCCCAATAATCCAAGTGATTTCAATGCTATATCATTTTCAAAATCCATTTAAAACTAATTTCTTTTCGGAAGTATCTCCAAAACAATTTGTGTTATTAATCATCTTCAAATACTTTGACAAACACTTCCAAATTTCCGTGATTTAAATTTCCAAATCCTGCTTTAAATCAATTTTACTAAAAATTTATTTGCATAGCTTATGCTCATACAAATTCTTATTTGTTTATATTTTAATTTTCAATGCACATTTACAATTCATATTCATAAATTACATCTTATAATGAATTTATTCCTTCAAGCTTTGGTTATATTTCCAATTTCTAATTAAATTTTCATTTAATAATGATAATACTTTAATATTATAATTTCTAACATCCAAGCAACCATATATTAGCTAAATAGTTTACAAAACTTTTATTTATATCAAAATATATTTTGGGTAAAATTATTTCATTTACCCACATTTAAAACAATACCGTGTCAATTGTTCTATTCTAGTGTTTAGAAACCCCTTCGATACAGTTGCGCAGACTGTGTCGACGAAGGTTCATATGCCACTCAATAAACCAATCAACACAATATTAAAACAATTTATATTCACTAACAAATACGCGCTCATATCTATTAATACGCTCAAACTCATTTTAGAGTACTATAGACTCTAAATTAAATGAGTAATTCCCACCAGAGCCAAGGTTATCATCAACCTAAGCTCTGATACCAACTGTAACGACCCGCAAATCCGTACCCCTTGAGTCAACACTATTCTACAACAATCAACTCAAGTTGCACAGAAATACGAACCATTTGGGTTTAAGAAGAAGAGATAGAAGAAGAGAAAACAAAATCAACATCAGAATCTAACCATCGCAGCGGAATAAACTATAATAGGTAGTAAATAATCTTTACTCAAAATCAAATATATCAGTTTACATATGTTACATCATCAGAGAACATCAGTCACAGCTCACATCAATAACATACAATGGGTACACAACAACTCAACACAGCGGAAATATATATATACAAGTACGAGAATACGTATCGTCATCCAGCTCGTCTCCTGAGCTCCACAGCATCATATCCTGTATCCTATAATACTCGGTCTGACCCGAGCATTACAGTTAAATAACACCCGAGTCAGTCTGGAATACCAGCGTGAGAAAATCACACCCAATTGATTATTAAAGTTTCAAAAATCCTTTGGAAGCAAAAGCATCTCGTAAGACCACGCCACAAATAAACATGTCGGGTTTTTACCTTACGATAGCTAAAACAATTTTTATAGAAATCCTCTGATATTATAATAGGGTCTATATACAAATACTTATAAAATAGCCGAAATTGTTACATCTATTAAATTCCAGCTACTCGCCACAAAAGTGGGTAATACAAACAAAACTCGTACAAGGCTCGTAGGGAGAATGGATTTCCAACAATGACTAGGCACTGGGGTACCACCTGTCACAGTACGTGGTCTAGATCACAGTACCGAGGACACTCCCTTCATCCCCTGCAACACAAGGCCGGAACCATTCCTTACTGAACAGTCCCGAACAAGATAAACCCCGTGGTTGGCGCGACCAACCACCCACTAAGCCGAAAGATATATAAGGGACATCTAGACAGGGGAATTATCTTGTCCTGCTTGGGCATGACCCACCTAACCTTGCTGCATATCCCCTGATTTTCAGTCATTCCCATTTGATGAGGCTTGAGGCTAAGCGTTACCTTTAGAACGTTTTTACTTAGAATGCTCATCGCCCACCTGACGATGTTTCGCAAGCATTCATCCATACAAGTCCGTCCCGGGTTCGAACGGAACCGAAGGCACTATTCCTACTACATCCATTTTGGAAATATCCTCAGGATTAGTAGCGACTAGCCCTTGCACTTTACTGCTCCATCTCCGACCCCGAAATCGTTTACACGAATCGTACAAACCGGATCGAAGTGGTTTTCGAGAAATTAATCTCGATCCCGGTCTCTTCGAAACGATCAACGCAGTTGGCCAATATTGATAGTCGGTTATTTAACTATCAGTTAATATTCACAAACAACCATCCAACAATAAACAATTTCCCAAATTATTTATTTATTTCCAAAAATATCTTCACAAGATATACTTCTATTTCCAATCCTTTGAAAACAGTTCCAAATCCCTCATTCTTTTCAGAATCAACTTTCCCAAATATTTTCTATCTTCTCTGAAATCACTAAGTACAAAACTAGATTTAAAAATAATTTAAAACACTTTACTTAGAAATATATATACTTTTAAAAACATTTAAATTAAACTACTTTAATAATTTGATTGAAAATACATCTTATATGAATATTTGAAAATAAAGTTATTTAATAAAATATAAAACTAGATTTCCACCTTTTGAAACAAAATACTAGTCACTTTTTAAATAATTACTACTATAATAGATTTGAGGAAATATTTACCTTGAAATTTAAATATTATAAATAATAAATTTTTCAAAACATACCTTTTAAAAACAATTTTAAAACTATTAACTTATATTTAAAATTTATTTGAAAGCGTACTTAGTGATCCAGGATGAATTCCAGCTTCAAACATTTAAATCAATTTTCCAGATTGATTTTCAATGTATTCCATTTGAAATAAGTTTCTTAAATTACTCAATTCATTTCGAATTTCATTTAATTATGCACTTAATTATTATTGTTATTCCTTTCCATTTGGTTTTAAATCTTTTAACTGAAATACACAAATTTTAGCTTTTCCCAACTTCTTCTTTATTATTATATATTTTTTTTCAAAAATTTAAGTCTTACATTTTAAATAAATGTTTTGTTCTTTAATTTATATCGTTGAAGATTGTAATTCAATAACTTCCTGTTTATTCAAATTTCCTTTCTATACTTCACAATTTATTTACTAGAAATTTAAAGTCACATTATTTCTTCTCCAATTCATTCTTAAATTTATTCAAACTTTCTATAATTATTTCACTTACACATTTACTTCCGTTTAATTTCTTTTCAACAATCCAATTCATAAACTTTGGGAATTCATTATAACCGAATATCCAATCAATCCATAACATTCAATATTCCAATATAACTCATCATAGGATATCAAATAATCACAACAGAGAATATTGAATAATTTAAATAAAAGTGAGGGGTCCAGTTGGATCCCTCCAACCTGTTTTCCCTGCATCCACAAATGTTAGCACAATACAATATGCCAATTTCAAAATATCATACTATATCACATCAATCAATTCAGCCTTTCAAAAAATTATTTAAATTTTATCATTTAAATTTAAATTTAACTGAGTGAGATTAACTCACCTTTGGTTATTGCTTTGCAACTCAATCCAAACCGACTCGCTTTTCTTCACTTCTTTTAAACCTTGTACAACATTATATGATTTATTCATAATTGAATAGATTGAACAATTACTTCCCATTGATTTAATTTATTATCTGGTTTAAAATTAAATCCCTTTTTAAACAAATTAATTAATTAACCATTCCATTTTATCTAAATGATTATTTCCTTACCATATCATATTATTCTACTTTACTGGGAATAATATTAATCTATCTGTTCATATATATCTATGTTTTCACTGTATATACTATTTATATATATATATATTATATTATATTTATTTTTAAACCTTTGCATTACCTTATCCTTAATTTAAATTAAGCTATAAACATTTTACCTTACTGCCGAACTGGACAATCCCCACATTGCTACATCTCGATGCCACACATCAACTGTACTAAAAACCACGAACCCTCACCACCATAGCCAAACACCTCCACTAGTCACCAGAAACTCCATCACTAGCTCGTCAACATCGGCCTTTAACGGCAACGTGATCTGCAGCATCAACTCCTCGGCCCTCCCCACCAATCGCGGTTTCCAAAGCACCACCGAACCCACCTAACCCCTCGACCATGAACGGAACTACACCTCTCAATTCAACTCCGCTGTCCACTTCACCTACGGCCCCCCAAAATCCACAAACATAGAACCCTAGCTCGCGACGTTAGGGTCGATCTTGGTTAGACGCCGCGCTTCCCAGAGTGTCCACCAGTGTGAAGAAGATCGCGCGTCAATCCCTTTAGAAATTGTTGGTCGAGATCTCGATTTAATGTGAAACGAATAGGAGAGGGTAACGATTTGGGAAATCGACTCGGCCATTTATCTTTTTTTTTTTTTTTTACGCAGATACGGAATGAAGAATCTGTTGGATTTAGGAAAGAGGAAGACGAAAATTTAAACGTGGGGCTTCGGCCATTAAATATTTTTTTGAACGAAATGATTATATTTTTCTTCGATTGATTTTGACTGGAAGTTGAATTAATGAACGGAAAGCGTACGATAGAAGCTAAGGATGGAATGAATTAAAAATGGAAAGGAGTGGCGTATAAGAGAAGACTTCTATTTTAATTAAATTAAATTTCATTGGATTAATATCAATTAGATTTTCAGCGCGTTTATATACCGTACACTCACACACTAACTCCGATCAAACGAAATTTGAAATCCGATAATAGTTCAATATTATGGACCCAATGGGGCTGGTTTCGTTTAATTCCGAGACTGTGCCTCGGAAGGCTATTTTTAAATTCAATTTAAACGATACAATTCCAAAACTAAACAAATTACTGTTAAATTTTTTTTTTTTTTTAAACTTCTATTATCATCAGCATTGTCAATATAAAATTTATGAGCCTTCAGATTATTTTTAAGAGGCTTAAAATTCTAAATTCAACAATTTACCCAACTCCAGTAATTTAATTTAATAATTCAATTATCAATTAAATTGTGATATTCGTAATTCAAGTTAAAATTACTCTGTTGAATATTTAAAATCACTTAAATATTCTGATTTTAAATACTTGAAAATTTCGGGTCGTCACACAAAATATGGTAATGTTAATGGTATCCATATTATCAAAGTCATATGAATATGAAATAAAATCAACACAGAATTAAAACAGTTCTCTGATTACATTTCAAATCAATATTTCATATTTATATATATAATTCCAAACGATTCCCAGGTTCTGATCAAATATAAAGTTTACAAATTACGCCAAGAGCGACATATATAGATGCCTGCTTGGCCGATCAGAATACTAAATAGACATATTCGTCATAATACATCACAGCGGGAAAAAAGCTAAATAGCTCCTATATAGCTAGCTTTGCCTCCTGCACGTCCTCAGAAGCTTATACGTTCAACATGCTAAACCTAAAAAACCATAATTCTCAATCTACTCAGATTAAATTTTGAGTACCTCAGAGTTTAAGGGACTTAGAATCATATATAAAGCCTAGTGTGAATAATACTACTGCACCTTGGTTTACTGATATTAAGTGAGACCACACCGCTTAGCGAAACAGGTTTTCCCTCACTAATATCCCTTTTTAAAACATATCTTTTGCAAATCAAAATCCTGAAATCAAACCGATTAAATCAATAGTAGCAATATCATATATGCACATAAATCAGGTAATCAATGGACTATTTGTACCAAAGATATAGTTTTGTTTGGCCAGCTATTAACCATTAGCTGACTCAGGCCTACTGGACATACTCAATTATCTAACATCTGTTAGACACACTACTGAGCTATCTGCCCTTAACCATCTTCTTCTAGGGTCAACTGAAGCTAATGGTTTCATGGGCTCACCAATTACCTATCTCTTCTCTGTATATTCCTTTCTGTGTGTAACATCATTTTAGTCTTACCGGTGACAAAGCCTGACACACTAGAATTTTGGACTTATATTAGCTAGGGCTTGTTAGTTAAAGTACAGGACGCGATCCTATATCAGTCCCATCTGATATTCTAATATCCGAGTCATTCACTTAGGGTTAACTACCCCATCAAATTTTCCTTGAAAACATTTCTTTCAAATTGATTTAACCCTTTAAATCATAATTAAAGAAGGAAAATATACTCTTTGCTTTACTTAAATGTATTTACCATGTTACATGCTTTACACAAAACAATCTTGATAAAATATAATTGGGTTATCTATCCCTCCAAAGCAAGTTAATAACCCATTTTAACTTAAAAGATTTTAGGCCATAAAGGCAAGGTAAACCATTCGAAACTTTTGCTTAAATTTTTTTAAAAATACCTTTCAAACCCATTAAAAGAACCCCTTTTAAAATAAGTTAACTATTATACCTTGAAACACTAGGCCGAAAGGCCAAAATACACCTTTCAAAATCATTGAAGGTATCCATTCGAAAGCTTTATAAACCTTAGACATCTTCTTTTCAAAGTACTTTAAACTTTCCTTTCGAAAGCATTGGAAATCTTCCATTTAAAAACTCAAGTGAACCTTTCAAAAACATTGGGGTATCTCTCCTTCGAAATCCACGTTATATAACTTTCGAAAGTATTAAAACTCCTTGCTTAAAATAAACCTTTTGAAAGCATTGTGTCCAAGTAAAAGTTTGTAGAACATAGCTTCAAAAACATTTAAAACCATTCCTTTCGAAAAACTTTGGGTTTAACTTTCAATATATCTAAGGGTCTTAAAAGAAATGGGGTCAAAGCAACTCTTTTGAAAGAATTATTCCTAAGTAAAAGAAATTGGGTGGTTTTGAAACCAACCCTTTCGAAAGCATGGAGAAGCGGCTTCAAAGTTTAAGGCAAAAGAACCCTTTCGAAGGCATTGACTCAAAAGGTTGAATGAGATAGTATAGGTTTCAACCCTTTTGAATGCTCACTTAAAAAACAAAAGGCAGCCACTTCTTTCAAAAGCCCTTTCTCTAAAATAAAGGCATATTTGACTAAGTCGAAAGCTATTTCCTTCAAAAGCCACATTTTGTACTCAAAATAGCTCTGCGTTTCTAAAGACTATTTCTACCGCTTCGAAAGCATGTTTCGACTCTATACCTTCCATCTATCTCTAATCCACTATGTACCAAGGCATTGATACCATGTGCATTAGTTTCGACTAGGTTGGAGGCAGTAGCATGGGGTTGAAAGGTGGCTGCTAAAAGTGGCAAAACAACAGTCCTTTACAACACTGATTTTTAACGTTTTAAAGTAATATCTTTCCAACTAACTTACCTTATTTTTCAACATATAATTGGTTGCCAATTCTGTTTCAAAATCTTTTCTAAAAGTGCCGCCGAATTTAATAATTAACAATTTAAAACTTTTAGCAAATTATGGCTTCTCCTTTTATAAACATATAAAACATTTAAGTCTCATATCTTAAATTACATCGTTAATAAATTTCTTAGGAAATTTCTCCTAAAATTCTCATAAATCACTTTTAATATGTTTTCTAACATATTTTAATTTTTGACCAAAGCTAACATATAATAGCCGAAAATAATTTAAACCCAATTCAACCATTTTCTTTGATAGAAAAATCATAATAAATCCACAACAACTTAAAATTTTTTAAAACTTGTAACCCAACTCTAGAATAATGTTTGTAATCTTATATTTAAAACGCAAGCCATTTTGATGTCATTTGATAGGTTTTTCAATCAGCTCTAATCATAAAACTTATATGGTGCAACATAAATCTTCAACAAGCACACACACACACACACACAGATATATATATATATATATATATATATATATATATATATATATCCATTTAAGCAATCAAAACATGGCAATTTATTTGCAAAATAAATTCAAATCTCAACTAAAGCCCGAAAACAATAAAAATGAGATGTAATCTATTATTAACCTTAGCTTTATTATTAAGAAGGTTGAGATTTGGCCTAGAATTAATTTGATTAAGCTTCCTTCTTAAATTATTTCTTAACTTCCACTTGTCTTCTTCTAATGGTGTTCGATCAATCTTCTTTTTTTAGTTTTAATTTGTGAATATTGGAAATGAGAATGAGTTGAGGGTTTAGGGTATAAGAATATAACCTATTCCTATTTTTCCCTTATCCTATTACCTTTTCTTATTTCATTCAATTCTTCATTTGCTTATTCATTACTTACGGCACCGCTACCTTATAATTATACAAATCTCAACCTCTTGACCATTTTAATCTTTACATATTCTATTAGATTTATCTAATTATATCTCCTGAATAATATTATTTAAAATTAGGGGTGTTACACCTTGGGTTTTAAGTATGGAAAGATTGTTTCCAAACCACCACAAGTAAGAAGGATTAATTGCCAAAACAAATCTCATTCCTTTTATAAATTCCTTTTTTATAAGCCCATTTTATATTTACAAATACTTTTATAAGTCTTCAAAACTCTCCAAAAACTCTTTTACAAATCTCTAAAATCACTTATATAATCCCTTTCTATTTATAAAACTCTTTTATAAATCTTTCTATGTAACTCTATTACAAAATCCTTTATAAAATATCATTTACCAATCATCACTTGAAAAATATCTTTTAAATAAATCCTTTTATAAAGTAAAACCCTTTTTATAAACAAACTATTATTTATAAACACCTTTATTTAATTAAGTGATTCCCTTTAAATATTATAATTAAATAATTGATTAACTTTAAAACCTTATTAAAATATAATTAACTAGTTTACTTTAAAACATCAATTATAAACACTTAGCCTCACATGGATATAACATTAAGGTTAATTTAAATCCATAACTTTACAAATATAGAAAGAGGCTTAGCAACCTCAACCGTACTACAAGTTACCATTTAATTTAGTTTGACCTTTCAAGTCGCATAATCAGTATTTACATAGGTAAGCATAACATATATGTAAATAAAATCAATTAGGAATCACTGGTTAAACCATCACTTATCAAATACACATAAGAATTAGCTAGCATATGAGTAAATGTCCAGATTAAGATAATAGCCGAATATGGATTTATTGTGCTAAGTAGATTTTATTAATAATCTATCGAATTTGATTATAGCAGAACGGGGATTTATTCTGCTAAACAGATGTCCATAAATCTATTCCATAATTATTGAACTACTTAATGGAACTAACAAAGGGAATCCCTTGTATTTAAACCATTCTTTGGAAAAGAAAGTTGCTTTTTTGTTAGCATCAAAAATGACAGTCAACACCCAAATAATATGAAAGCCCCACAAATATAATAACCCATTCCAAATAGAATGAAGTAGAGAATAAATTATGAAGAATAGAAAATTAAACAATAAGAAATGAACACAAGATGTTTTATAGTGATTCGGCCTACTCCTGCCTAAGTCCACTCCAAAGATTTTCCTTTTATTTATGCTATAGATTACAATTACAGTCCAGATAATAGCCTTAAAATTATAATGGATGAAGAAGAGAGCTAGCGAGAAGTTCTAGAAATGAGTGTCGCCTGCTATATTTATAGGTAAAGGCGGACGAATATCCAATGGAAAATCCACGTGCTGAAGACCAAGGCCATGTCAACCCCCGATAGAAAAAATAGGACACATCCGAGCCTTCCTGAGGGACTGGTCCGGATCCCTATAGGGGATTGGGACCAATCCCCAATGCTTGAGCACTGGGATTGGCGATCCCTAGGGTAAGTCCCCCTCCATGCCTTCTTTTGGTCTCTTGAGTTGTTGTTTAGTTCTTTAAGTAATATTTGAAGATATCGTCGATTGAGTTGAGGTGCTGAGTTAATTTGCAAATCCACAATGATCTGATCTGATCCTCTACCTAAGGAAGTGCTAATCCATACTGAGCTAACTCTGGATGTCGTTCATCCGATCCGCTTGACTGTCATCCGTAGCCTTGTTTATAACTAATTTTCAAACCTGATAATCATCCCTCCGTGCTTCCTGCCTTGATGATCACAAAATTGATTTAACCAAATCCATGGTATACTTCCTTATCAAAAGACGAGATAAGATTTTCCCCATAAAACATGCCTTGCAATAGGAAGGCGTGTTTTGAATTGCTGTAAGTTCAAAGTCCGAAATCTACCGACAACCGAATATTCCAATCCATAATCCATTCCTTTTCCAAACCAAATCGTCTGAGCAATCCCATGTTCGCCCGGGAGTTGGTATTTGTATGCCAGTTTCTTAATCTCTCAGGATTGTTAATGAAATACACGACTATTCTAAGTTGATAGTCAATTTCGATTCCATTCCAAATCCTTAGCTGAAGCCATATCCATTACGAGCCAATAACCAAATCCACGACCTCACTGGATCATTGTCTCAAATCCTCGATCTCTCCATGTTGTTATCCAAATCCATAACCTCTCTAGGTCAATATCCAAATCCATTACCATTTGAGATCCTGGAAGTCAATAAGCTAACCCGTGATCTCTCTGGATCATCATCCAAGTTCATGGTCTCTCCGAATCGATGGTCTCTCCGGACCCTTGCTAAGTCCAGTCCAAATTTAACGATGAGTAGACCGATCCTTCCACTCTCTAGAAAGCAACCTACCCCTTATACTTCAGCCCTTTTGAGGCATACAACGATGTCTTGATCCTCTTAGATTGATTATAGCCTCTTCGAGCTATTGTTAGACCCCGTACCGTCACTCTCCAGTGAAGGGGAATAGTAGAAAGTAAGCCGATCCTGTTGCTTACCGATGAAGTGGCATTACTTCCTACACTCCGATTTAGTTTCCCTAAACATAATGCGATGTCCTGGCCTTCCTAGGCCAGTCATGGTCTTTTTGGACTCTTGCTGGGCCCCATCCAATCACTTTTCGATGAAAGAGGGAACAATGATAAGTAAGTTAGTCATGTCACTCTCTGGTGAAGCGACCACTTCTTACACTCCGATCCCCGACTCTCTTGCTAGGGATATAACACGATCAATTCCATTCCAACTTCCTTTCTCTGGCCTTAACTCTCTGTTCGAGGGCTTAATCCATTACGTACGAATCCATCATGTCGCCCTCTGGAAAACGGACTCAAACCTTGCGGTTGTTTCCCCGTCTCTCCAGTCGAGACCACCACGGCCTATTTTGTTCATTGTATTAATGTGAATTTAGATTAAATTATTAAATATAAGGTCTTACAGCAATGAAACTAGAAAAAAAGGTAAACAAACATTACCTCTTCAGGCATGATGGTTCATCATCTTAGAGCATGTCTAGGAACCAACCTCAGTCACGTACATGTGTAAGTGACATAGACATTTTATTGTGGAGGTTATTTAGTCCATGTAGTCTTGATCAAGAGATAATGATTTGTGACCTTTATCCAAAGCCATTTCCATTGGACATGGACGATGGTCTCCCATGTTCCACTCCCGTAACCTGAGTCCTCATGTATTGTGGCAACCTGCCATCCCTGACAAGTTCCTCAACTATATCCTGTAAGTGCCTGCATTCATCCATAGTATGCCTAACTAGTTCATGGAAGAGGCAATACTTTCTAGACCCATGTTCTTTCTTCGTAGGATCCCTCCTTTGTGGTTTCCAATAAGGGAGTTGCCCTCTTGTGTCCAGATAAATCCGTTCCAAGATTTCCATCAAATCTAAATAAGTTGAGAACTTTGGTTCCCGTTATTTCCATTGCCTTTTTGGTTCATCATAATCATTATCCATCCTTTTTCCCTTGTCCTTCTTGGACCCTTATCCAAATGGTCCTATACCTCGCACAATATTTACTTCCTATTTGTCGATTCGTGCGTCCTCCTGTCGTAGGAACCTCTCAACTTCGTGGAAAAATTCCCCGAGGTCCATTGGTGGATTCTACTCCAACGAAATCTTAAAGCCTTTATCATCGACAATCTCTGATACAGTCACCATCAATGGATCCGGCCGGTCCATCGATGCAACTTCCATGTTAAATCATATGAGGAAACTCCTCACATACTCTCATGTCCTTTGCTTTAGTGTTGCCAACATTATTATGCTCTTGGATCTTGAAATGTAGACCCTAAACTGCCTCATGAACCAATCTACTAACCCATTCCATATTCTGGTTGAACCATTCTCCAACCGCCTAAACAGAAGCGCAGCTAACTCCATCAAATAATGTGGAAAACACCTTGCCATGACTTCGTTCGATGCCTCCAGCACTTCCATATGCCGGATATACCTCATTAAGTGTACTATAGGGTTCGACCGTCTGTCGTACACCTCTAGTGTAATTTAAGCTTCGGTGGGTTCCTAGCTTGCCTGATATTCGAAGTGAACGGACTTTGATTGACATCTTTCAAATTTTTGTTGGGCAATCCGCCTCTCATTATCTGTCGTATCAGCTCACCATTATTTTATTCTCTTCTGTTGGTGGCTTCCAATTCATATTACCAACCTGCCCCAACACTGTGAGGGTATTCTAAAATATACTCCTTCGGAGGTGCAGCTACATTTTGTTAACCCGCTTTTTGATAAGGCCATGGATAGGCGGATTTAACTAAGCCAACTTTTCAGTTATCGGGGATGGATTGCGATAGGTTTGAGTTGGCTGGATGGATGGTAATGCATCACGATCGGAAGGTGGGCTGGCATAATGGTGTGGTTCCGCGTTGGTGATGTGGCTCGGTCTTGGTGGGGTGGTCCGACCTTGATGATGTGGCTCGACCATGGAGGCATGGATTGGTCGAGGAGTGGAGAGAAAGTCATATGTCGGTTGGCATCGGTCGCTCTATCTGGAAGTCATGGGTCGCTCGGCAAAGGACCTTGCTCAGCATATGACGTCTCTCGGCATAGGACGTCACTCGGCATATGACGTCGCTCGGCATAAGACGTCGCTCGGCAATGGATGTCGCTCGGGATGACATCGTTCGGCAGCCTTGTGTCCAACTAGTTGTTTCGGGTCAACTTCATGGGATGTGGCTCGGCATAGTTGGTTCGACAAGTGTCGCTCGGTGAATTGGTAGTGTGGATCGGCATACTAGAGTATGGAGTGGATCGGCATAGGTCGGTCGGCACGACAGTGTAGGTCGGTCATAATGAAGGATATTGGCTCAACTATGGACCTGACGGGCCTGGACTACTTAGGAAGCCCAATAACTTGGGATTTGCCTATAAATACAACATGTGGGTGTTCAGAAAAGGCATCTCTTGAGGCTCTATGACTTTCTCTTTTCGAAGGCTTAGGCACTCAGCCATTGTTAAATTTGGGATTGTAACTGTAATTGATTCTAACAGCAATAAAAAGGAAATTTCTAGAGTGGACGTAGGCCGGAGTCAGCCGAACCACTATAAAATCTCTTGTCCTTTATTGCTTTCATTTTAATTATTGCGGTTCTTCATATTAATATCCTATACGTGCATTCTATCTGCAAGCTGTGACTGGTATTTGGTGCTTTCGCTTGGATTTGGGTGTGAGTGACCAATTTTGGCCATAACATTTTGGTGCTTTCACTGAGAAGACAAGCGCTCAGGGATTTTGGAGCTAGGAACTTGGATTCTATGAAGCAATGGCTAGGACACCAACAAGGAAGCAAGTGATAGAGAGAAGCAATCAAGAGGAAAGTCAAGAGGCTTCATCTGGGGCTGAAGCGGGTCAAGCATCCATCTACATCACCAAAGATGAGATGGAAGCGATGCTGAAAAGGAAAGAGGAGATGATGCAGAATCTTCTTAGATAATTTGGACAAGCAGGAGCTGTAGGAGTTCTGATCCGTGGAGCTGGATCAGAAGCACTCAACCAGCAAGCAGATAGAGTGGTTAAGTAGGGGACAACCTACAATCAGCAAACGACAATCACTTTGGATGGACCTTGACTCAGAGGCATGCCACGAGGAAATGCTAGACCAAACCATGGAGGGATACCAGATGACGCTGTGCAGCCCGATGCCAACAGGAATATTGGAGTACGTGACGAGGAGTATGTGCCAGGATTCCTTCGTGAACTCGGGGGACAGATTGGAGGCAGCAGACAAGGATTACAGCTTGGCGACAATGACATGTTAGCGGAGATGGTCAGATGAGCTGTGAGAGGTGGATTGGTAAATAAGGACTTAGAGGACGTGAATATGAGTCCCTTTACTTCTACTATCAGGCAAGCTAGAAACCCGCTGTATTTTAAGTTACCAACATTGGAGATGTATGACGAGAGAATGGATCCAACCGTTCACTTGACGAGGTACATGAGGCATATGGGGTTTTGAGGGCATCGGACGAGGTCGTGGCTCAATGCTTCCCTTTGTATTTGACGGATATCACAGCTAGGTGGTTCAGACAACTGGAGAGTGGTTCTATTGGCACTTGGATGGAGCTGATTGAAAGGTTTATGAGGCAGTTTCGGGTCCATATAGTCAGACCCAAGAAAGTAATGACCTTGACATTGATGAAACAATAGAAGGAAGAGTCACTCAGGTTCTTAACCACATTCAACACGGCGGTGGCTTCAGTGGACCGGCCCGATCCATCGATGGTTTTGATGGCAGCAGTTTCAGGAATTGTAGATAATTCGAATTTCAAGATATCATTGGAATGGGACCCACCGGGGGATCTCGGGGAGTTCTATCATGAGGTGGAAAGATTCCTGAGGCAGGAAGATGCGCAGGCTAAAAGAGTAAGGAGAGAAGCCGAAGCTTATGCAGTAAGGGGTGGAGGTCCACCCAGGGAGGATCCAAATAAAGATGATAAAGAAAAAAGGAAAATGAATGGCAACAGTAGCACCTCTAAGAGGCCTTGGAGGGAGTCAAAGTTTTCTTCTTACGCAGATTTAACCAAGAATCTAGAAAGGATTTATTTGAATACTCGAGGGTACCTCCAGTATCAAGGCCGGCAAGGAGGGAACCTTCTAAATACGAGCCGGCCTTGGGAAAGCATTGCTTATTCCATGAGCTAGATGGGCACAACAAAAACGATTGTATGCATTTGAGAGATATCATAGAGGAGCACGAAAGGAATGGTCACCTGCAACAGTACATAAGGAATCAAGCTATAGTAGTGGAACGGGAGCGACCACCACCTACCTCGAACGAAGGTGGCGCTGGATCTAGTCACCGACGACTTATTACCAACTGAATGGTTTTATGACTCCTAATTAGTAATAGAACTCAAAATGATACCGCTAAGTCACTTGCACATGTATGGGATCGAGGATGGTCCCTAGGCACGCTCTGAGACGATGATAAACCGTGTCGCTCAAGTCTATGAAATCTTGTTTTTTTTCGTTCCTTTAAAAACTTTGATTACTCCCTTGGAGATAAAGACGTTTATTTGGTTTTCCCTGTATGTAAAAAAAAAAAATCTTATTTTGAATGATTGGATTTGAATCAACGTAATAAATAATATAGGTTCGCAATCACGGTCCCGACCCGTGAGACGGGGCAGTGATCGCAAGTTACGAGTCCCTTGCCAGAGAGCGATGGAATGGACTTAAACACAAGTCCCTTCTCTATAGAGCAATGGAATAGACTCAAACAGAATATAAAAGTCCTTGTCCAGAGAGCCAAGGACGGAGAATATAAAAGTCCTTGGCCGGAGAGCTGAGGCTGGAGAATATTAAAGTCCTTGGCCAAAAGCCAAGGTCGAAGAATATAAATGTCCTGGGCCGGAGAGCCGAGGCCGGAGAATATAAAAGTCCTTGGCCGGAGAGCTGAGGCTGGAGAATGTAAAAAGTCCTTGGCCAGAGAGCCAAGGCCGGAGAATATAAAAGTTCTTGGCCGAAGAGCCGAGACTGGAGAATATAAAAGTCCTTGGTCGAAGAATATAAAAGTCCTTGATCGGAGAGCCGAGGCCGGAGAATATAAAAGTCCTTGGCCAGAGAACCGAGACAAGAGAATATAAGTTGTCCTTGGCCGGAGAGTCGAGGCTGGATAATATAAAAGTCCTTGGCTGGAGAACATATAGGCCCTTGACCGGAGAGTCGAGGTTGGGACAGGATGATAAGACCCAACGAGGTATATGGATTCAAAGTTAAACCCGGAGAGGTCAGGGATTCGAATTTCGGCTTAGGATAGATGGACCCGGTGAGATCCTAGATTTGGCAAAGGGCTCGAAGCAATGTCGAATTTGGATATTGACCTGGAAAGGTCATAGATTTAGCTATTGGATATGGATGGATTAGAATTTGGTTGTCGGGTTCGAATGGATATGGAATTGGATAGAAATCGAATATCGACTCAAAGCAGTCCTAGTTTCGAATAAGAATATGGCGATGGCACTTGAATATGATGGCTTGAATCATGGATATAATAATATGGCCATGAATGAAAAATGGACTTCGGATATCGGATTTGAAGCTATTCAAAACACACCATCCAATAACAAGGCATGTTTTTGGGGGCAAATGTTAACCCACCTTTTGATAAGGCTATGGACGGGTGGATTTAACTAAGTCGACCTCTCAATTATCGAGGATGGATTGCGATAAGTTTGAGTTGGCCGGATGGATAGGTAATGCACCACGTTTGGAAGGTGGGTTGGCATAATGGTGTCGTTTGGCATTGGTGATGTGGCTCGGTGTTGGTAGGGTCGTCCGGCCTTGATGATGTGGTTCGGCCATGGAGGCATTTATTGGTCGAGGAGTGGAGAGGAAATCATATGTCGGTTGGCATCGGTCGCTCGGTCTGGAAGTCATGGTTTGCTCGACAAAGGACGTCGCTCGGCATAGGATGTCACTCACCACAACACGACGCTTGGCATAAGACGTCGCTTGCCACAAGACGTCGCTTGGCATAAGACGTCGCTCGGCATAGGACGTCGTTCGACATGACATCATTCAGCAGCCTCGTGTCCAAGTAGTTGTTGTTTTGGGTCAACTTCTTGGGATGTGGCTCGGCGTAGTTGGTTTAGCAAGTTCCGCTCGATGAATTGGTGGTGTGGGTCGGCATACTAGAGTATGGAGTGGATCGGCATAGGTCGGTGGCACGGCAGTGTGGGTCGGTCATAATGAAGGATATCGGCTCGGCTATGGACCTGATGGGCCCAGACTACTCAGGAAGCCTAGTAACTCGGGATTTGCCAATAAATACAGCATGTGGGTGTTCAGAAAAGGGATATTCTTGAGGCTCTCTAACTTTCTCTTTTCTAAGGCTAAGGCACTCGACTATTGTTAAACTTGGGATTATAACTGTAATTGATTCTATCAGCAATAAAAAGGAAATTTCTAGAGTGGACGTAGGCCGGAGTCAGCCAAACCACTATAAAATCTCTTGTCCTTTACCGCTTTCATTTTAATTTTTTCTATTCTTCATATTAATATCCTCTACGTATATTCTATCTGCAAGTTATGACTGGTATTTGGTGCTTTTGCTTAGATTTGGGTGTTAGTGACCAATTTTAGCCCTAACACATTCCGATCCTCATCAAATGACATAACATTGACCACTAGAATACTGACATCCGATCCAGCCTAACCTAGGAGTATGACCCCACAAGCCTAGTGGATCAGTGTCGATCCCTCTAGGGTGATCGATGCCGATCCCTCCTACTTTCCCGAGGTTTGTCCCTAGCTGCTCTATTTCATTCTCCTGCCTATCAGCTCCATTTCTATGCTCCAGATTCTTATTTTCTGCAACTCCTTGATCTAGATTGCCAGTAACTTCTGCTTCAGCCTGTCCGACTTGCCTAAGGAAGTTCTGCATCATAGCCTCTTATCTCTTCATCTTTTGCTCCGGCATCGCCTCCATAATAATCTCCATCTTGTTCCTAGTGATGTAGACAGATGGTTGATTATCTACAGCTCCTAAGGCTGCCTCCTGACTCCTTCCATGGTGATCCTATCTGCCAATAACCTCCTTGCTGATTGCCTAGCTATTGCTTCCTAGATCCGAGCTTCCAAATCTAAGATCTTAGCTTCCAAATAAGAGCGTGCAAGTCTTCTCAGCGAAAGCACCAAAGTTTCAACGTCAAAAATGGCCCCCAACACCCAAATAATATAAAAGTACCACAAATCCAATAACCAATTCCAAATAAAATGAAGTAGAGAGTAAATTATGAAGAACAGAAAATTAAAGCAATAGGAAATGAACACAAGATGTTTTATAGTGGTTCGACATACTCCGGCCTACGTCCACTCTAAAGATTTCCTTTTATTTATGCTGTAGATCATGATTACAGTCTGGATAATAGCCTAAAAATAATAATGAAGGAAGAAAAGAGCAAGCAAGAAGATCTAGAAATGAGTGCCATCCCCACTATATTTATAGGGTAATATGGAAAAATATCCAATTATAAGTCAACATGTAGAAGACCAAGGCCATGCCAACCCCCTCTAGAAAAAATGGGACCCGTTCGAGCCTTCATGAGGGATCAACCTCGATGCCTATAGGGGATCAGCAATCCTCAATGCTTGAGCATTGGGGTCAGTAATCCCTCAGGTGGGTCCCTTTCCATGCCATATTTTGGTCTCTTGAGTTATTTGTGTAGTCTCCTAAGTGAAATTCGAAGATGTCGATCTATTTCCGTTAAATTGAGCTAATGAGTTAAGTGTCCATATCCATAGTGATCCTATCTGATCCCTTGCCTAAGGGAAGTTCCAATCCATACTTAGCCAATTTTAGGGTGCCATTCATCTCAATTTTCTTGACTATCATTCGTAGCCTTGGTTATAACTGATTTCTGAACCTGATAATCGTCTCTCCTGACTTCATGCCTTGATGATCATGAAATCCGTTTAGCCAATTCTGTTGTATACTGTCTTGTCAAAAGGTGGGATAACTTTTTTAAACAAACCAATCCTTAGAAATAAAGTAATTAAAAATTAAACCTTTATTTAATTTATTTAAAATTAGTTTAAAGCTTTATTAAATAATAATTAAATCTTAACTTGATATGTAATTAAGTTATAACTAAACCCTACTTAATAATTAATTAATTAATTGAAGCCTTCTTAATCAGTAACTAATTAATAATTTAATCTTACTTAAATAATAATTCATTAAATAATTACTTAATTAATAATTAATTAGCCCTTACTTAATTAAACAATTATAATTATCTTACTTAATTAATAATAAAGATCTAATTACCATTTATTATTAATTAATTAAGTACTAATTTTATATACTTAGATTAATTAATTAAATAATCATTAGCACTTACTTAATTAATAATTAATAATTTCCTTTTAATACTTATGGAATGGTTCGAAAATACTTTTCAAAAATAATAATGACGAAAACACCTTTAACTTAGAAAAGGTGTCTGATTCTGTAACGATCCGCAAATTCATCACTTTAATAAATTGAGATCATTTTTCGAATATTCTAATATATGGATTTATAACCCTAATATTAATTTTTTTAAATAAAAATGGTAAACCTATTTAAAAATACACCAATATTGATTTAATTGATTAATGACATCATTTGTGATGCTAGTATATGTAAAAATTAATTTTTGAATTTAAATTGAGATTTAATGATTATTCAAATAATAGTTTTAAAATGATAAGAATTAATTTATAATAGTAATAAAGTGATAATAAATCAAATATGATAGTTTTATTAATTTACAAATAAGATTTGAAATTATAAGGAAGATCAATATCGGTTTATTTATAAAATAACACTTTTGTAAACCATTGTTTGATATTGATTTATATTGTTTGATAAATCAAATATGATCATTTTAATTCATGGATAATAATAAGAAATTAGTTTCCAAACTTTGTTTACAAATATAAATAAGTTAATTAATAAATGAAAATATGGCCGAAGATCGAAATCCGAATTCGTAACAGTTTAATGTATATAAGTTATACGATGTTGTTCAAAAGACTTGTACACCTTTGTGACATGCACGCACACACATTATCATATACACATACACATGATAATAGTAAGTATATATATTTACATAAGGTAAAGGAATAAAAAAAAAGTATTTATTACCTTTAAAAAGTAAATATCAAATCAACCTTACACCACATCACATCACCCCCCTACGCTATCATCATAACCATCACTGACACCTTACAACCACATGGCTAAGGAAGGGGAGGGGGCGGGGGGTGGGGCGGCTGCCATGCACCTAGGGGGAGGATGGGACCGATGAGGGCAAAAAGGTCATTTACTATTAAGATATTTTATTTTCTAAATTTGCATATAAATACCCTATCTCATTTTAAAAATTTCCTACAACTTTTCTTCATCTTCATCTCCATATTTCAAAGCTTTTTAATGGCTTCTCCACTTAATAAAATAATGAAGAAAACATTTCTGAAAAGAAGGTAAATACACACACATACACACACACACTTATATACACCTCAAAACCACTTTAAAATCACTTCTTTTTCTCCTCAAAACCCACGACCACCATCATCGAACACCACTAGCTAAGCCACCACCTCTTTCCTTTCTTGGCCGTGAGCATAAGGGCCAAGGCCGAGCACTCCAAAGGCTTTTAGGCCCGAGTTTGTAGAGTTTTAGTTCGAGTTAGCAAAGCTACAGTGAAATCTAGTCAATACGATATCCAATAAAGATGAGAACTCTACTTATATATACTATATATTGGATGATATACATATATATATATATATATATGTTTGGTTATGGTTGTTTATAATGATTATTTATCATGTTTGAATATTATGAAAAATAGTGTTGTTTAGATATATAAACGAGTCATGTTAAATACACATCGATATTACACAAGAAAATCACTTTCTGAATCAAATTATAAAAGTAGCATGGAATCATTAAAACACTATGATATGATTTTGAAATGATTTAAATGTGTTTTGTAAACACAAAAAACAAATTTTGGTGAAATCTGAATAAGAAATAAAAAAAACGAGTCAAAACTAGCTGCATCGCATAACGGTAGTTCGCCATTTTGTGCCGCAAAAGTTAAATAAGTATATAGGGTGGAATATAGCTCGGAATTCTTTGTAATAAGAATTTTTCGGACTGTTATATCAATATTTTTCAAACAATAGAAGAAAATCAAGTTTTTTTTATATATATTTTAAAATATGTAAAATAAGTTTTTAAATAATCACGGTTTTGCCGATCGAAATCCAAAAGGGAAACATAAAATATAATATTTCCAAATGTTTTAGAATATGGAAAAATATTTTAATTTTTTAAAAAGATATTTGAGTTATTTAAATAAACTTTCAAAATGTAGAAAGTTGTATTGATCAATATAACTTTAAAAACACTATTCGCAGCACTCTTTGCAGAGTTTTTCAATAACTTTTGACACACAACCTTATACTTAACAATTCTTTCCCAAACCTTTTATAAATGTTTTTAAATAAATAATTAAGTGTTTTAAGTTGTTTTTAAGATTTTATAATTTATTTAAAAGAATTTAAATAAATGACTTAAAGAAAAGCTGTTATAAGCAATTATTTTAATCTTGGCTCTAATAAGCCGACGAGTGCACCTGATTTTTCTATCAATGATATCTAGATGAGGTGCTTAAATTAAATAGATTTTCAGAGCAACCAGTGTGCTAGCTCAATTGGCCTCACCTAGGCAAAGAATAGATAAGATCGAGATGTCGGAAACGAGTTAAGTATAAAGATTAAATTTCCCAAATTTAAAAAACTTGGGTTGTATAGAGATAATCTTTTTATAATTGATATTAAATTCCAAGGAAGGGACTCGTACTAGTAATATGAATTTAAAAGGTGATTTCATCATTATTCAATAGATAGTACTCTTTGAATACGGAAATTAACATCAAGTATAATTTGAACGACTTATATGGAACCTTTTCATTCAAATGTTAACTAATTGGATTTACCATCTTAGATAACATGGTTTCAACTTATTAAAAAGTTATGTTTTGGAATTGATAAATCTTTGTTAAAATTTAAGTAAAACTATTTAGAATTGTTCCTAATCTTAAAAAGAGTTTAATTAAACCAAAGAAGTTAACAAAGAGAGTTTTAATGAATTACATATATACTAAAAAGAAATGGTTTTCAAAAGATAAATGTCTCTAAAGGATAAAAAGATATAAATTAATGAAATATTAATCACCTATTTACAACACATCCTTTTATCAATAATTGGTTTGTCGAAACCAGAATCAAATTTGGGTAATCCCTATTTGAAAACCACTTCGAACCAATTTACGCATTCAAAAATGAAGATATATGTTGATGACCATAATTTTGAAAGATATAGGATCTTCGTTTTGATAGATTGCTTGTTGATAATCTCTAGGTAGCTCCCGAGATAAATAAATAGCAGTGGTCCCCTCATTTTGGAAATCTTCGAAATACTAGAACTATTTGCTACTAATCCTAGGGGTGATTCCCGACAAGATATGGTAGGAAAGTACCTTCGGTTTGTCCTATTCCTGGACAACTTGTATGGACGAATGTATGACATTGCATTAGATCATATTGACTGATCTCTATGAATGTATCATATATTTGGTTGTGGAGAAGGCAACTTCTCTTAGCTTAACACCCTTTCCTGAATTGTCTGAGCTCAGGAGTTATACGTCCATAGAAATTAGCCGTGTGATTGTGAAATGGAAAAGTGGCATTCAAAGTGGAATATTTTCCATAGAAAAGGTAATTGTACCTCAAAGCTTCACACCTGGGAATGGTGAAATAGGGGATGCTTTAAAGCTAAGTGGATCGCAACCAATCTAGGTATAAAATCACCTTCTAGATCTATAAAATTTCTACCCACAATAACGCCGGGTTTGAATTAAGTGATGTATGTTATGAGACATCTCGGATAGGTCAGTGAAGTTCAGGTGATGTAACACTCAATGCTATTCGTATAATTTTTGGATAAGCTGGTCTTACTTCGCATGAGGACCAACATAGGGGCTTCGGGTGCATTCCCCCAGAAACGCACTATACGCGAAGTACTCCCTTACCTCATTATTCAGTTGGAAATCCAGTATTCAATAAGTGCCATATGGATATAGTTATGCAAAGTCCTGAAATGTGAGATGTAACCATTTCAGCTAAGATTTATAAGTTCATATATAAATGTTTTCAAAATAGAATGTCATTAAAAATAATACCCTAAATTTTGCATAGCAAAGATTTTGGTTATCATATGGTGAAATCCCGTTCCGTATTTATATGCGGCATGGTATTATGAGATACCCTTTTATTTCCAAAACCCATATTTTGAGTTCTCATAGACTAACCCGAAGTTTATTTCCTTTTCCTTAAACTCTGGGTGTCCTATTTTTTCGAGCAATCTAGTGGTCAGGTTTAGTTAAAAGAAATCGGTGAAAGCTTGGAGCATGGAGTTAGAAGAATCTTTAGTAGACTATTATCTCATTTTCCACCACACTTATGTACTATTTTATTCCCTATTTGTATGACTAGAGATTTATAATTGTCCATATTTAATTCTAATAAATGTATTTAAAATTTCAGTTGTAAAGATTTTATATAATGAAATAATATATGTTATTCCATTTGTAAAAGATTCTATTCTATGTCTATTTTCCTTTTTTCCCTTAATGTTTGGGTTTTCTAGTACTTGATGGTCGGCATGCAATATAATGAACGTATTACTGTCGATTTCTATGTGCAAGAATCCCCAGGCGTCACAGATTTCATGAGCTACATCCAACATGAATATCACTATGGACACCATAATTCCAAACTAGTTTTACATACCCAATACCCTTCAAGGCATCACCTTTTTATGTTTTTAAATTTATTAAAAACCTTGTATAAGGGTTAAAAAAACTAAAAGTAAAGGTTTAAAAACTCTTGAACTTTTCTATAAAACACACAAGTAAAAACAAGTTTTAAAAATAAGGGATCTCGATGTCCAAATAAAGCAACTTCAAGTGCTCCCAAACAAAATACAACATCAATATACATGAGCACAACAAATATGAAAAAGTAAACGCATTCATTCATAAAGTAAAAATCATTTAACATCATATAACACATAAAAATCACAACTTGCCCATCATACTTGATTTTCAACTTAATTTCCAAGCCAACCAACATCTCATATAAATACATATATGTAATGCACCAAAACAAATTATATTTTTATCCAAGCAACCATCAAAGTTTAGCAAACAAAGAAAGTTTAAAACTTGTTAAAAGGTGGGAGCCTTACTTACCAAAAGTCACCCAAACACAAGTCAAATTACCACAACACTCAAATCAACCTTGGATCTTTGATTAACTTTGTAAAAATTGTACTTTTTGTTGGTACCTTAGGTATTGGTTTTGATGATAACAACTATAGGACATTATATAAAATATAGATACTAATGTTTTATCAAGATATATAGTATAAAGTGGAGGATATTAGAGAATTATTGATTAAGAAGACTACAATATTAAGATGCTGAAATCGAGAGTAGATTCAAGATGCTGATCTAGAGTTTCAAGAGTTCAAGAATGAAAGCTCACGAGTATTGAAGAGTTTAAGATTCCAAGATATTCTAGATAAGTTATAGATAATAGAATTTATGTTAAAACCTTAATAGCACTTTCTTGATCTCTCTCACTATAACTGCGTATCTAGAGGTAGAAAGCTAAGCATTATGGATGCTGCAGTCATCCACAGTATTAACTTCTGGTGACGAAATACGATAATGATAATGGTATCCATAATATTAGAAGCACTTGAATATGAAACAAATCACAGATTTCCAAAAAAATTCAATGATTACATTTTAAATAAAATCATAACCAAGTTACAAAAATCCCCGAATGTATTCCCAGGCAATGATCAATTATAATATACAATAATACGCTAAGAGCAACATATGAAGATGCCACCTTGGAAGATCAAAGCAATATATGCATAACCGGCTTAATACACAACGGAAACAGACAAAAAGAACAGAATTCCTAATTTAGATATCCGTCATCCACCTGCTCATCTTTGGATGCTTACTCGCCAAAATCTGCAAAAATCTGAAAACCTAAACCCTCATCCCACTCAAATCAAATTTTGAGCATCCGAGAGTTTAAGGGGAAACAAAAAATTCGAGTCAAACTTAAAGCACGGTGTGAATGATTTCTGTTACATCTCTATTTACAGATATTTAGTAAGACCACGTCGCTTAGCGGAATGGGTTTCCACACACTAATATCTCTTTTCAAAACATAAGTTTTGCAAATCCTTTCCTGCAACCAAACTGGTTAATAAACAGATTATAATAATATAGCAAGATTCATTATGCTAAAAACAGGAAATAAATGGACTATTTGTCCGATATCTGGGCTAACTGCCCTCTGTTGGACCAACTGTCCTAAAACTGATTATATCAAAATAGCAATATCCTTTATGCTAAACAATGGACTATATGTCCATAAAACAAGTAAAAAGGGTGGACTAACTGTCCTTAAGAAGTAGCAAGGCCCGTTATGCTAAATAATGGACTAGCTGTTCATATTTGGGCTAACTGCCCTTAACTGCACTAACTTTCCTTTAGGCCGATTGCCCTCAAAATGGACTGTCTATTCTAATTTAAATGAGCTAACTGCCCAAATTTTCTTTGGGTTAACTATCCTTTAAATTTTCCTTGAAAACCTTTTCAAAATGATTTAGTCTGCAAATCATACTTATACAAGGAAAATATATCTTTAGTTTTACTCTAAGCTATTTTTCCATGTTATATATATACTTTACTCAAAACAATGTTAGTGATGTTCAAGAACGATTATCTATACTTTTAAAATAAGTTAAAGTCCTTTATAACTTAAAACACTTGGGCTATCTGCATAGTAATTATGTTCGAAACCTTTGTTGAAAACCATTAAACAACCTTTCGAAATCATATAAGCTAACCCCTTTGAAAATAATAATAAAACCATTTGAAGCATTAAAGGTAACCCCTTCAAAACCTTTCAAAAACATGGAGGGTAACCCCTTCCTGACCAATAAAAGCCTTTCCCCTAAAAGCCTTAAAATACACGATATTCGCCTTTAAAACCATTTAAATCTTGCCTTTCTAGAAATTGAAAAACCTTACCTTTCAATGTTGTCGGAAGTTTTCCATCGACCTCGTTGAAAGCTTTCTATTCGACCCTGTCGAAAGCGTGGGGAACCATCTCTTTTAAAACCATTGATAAAACCTTTCGAAAGCATAAAAAAAACTCTTTTTAAAGCACTTTGGGTTCAGTTTAAAACAGGTGGAAGCCATTCGAAACCATTCGAAGTTGACAACTTCGAAACCATTTAAACGTTTCGACTTAAAAAATTTGGATTATGCCTTCAAGTAGAGCAAATGATTAGAAAAGCAATGGAGTCGAAAGCATCTACTTTGAAGCGCTTTGAAAGTAATTTTTTCAAAATCGTTTCATAAACAATGAAGTGATGGTGTTAAACCATACCTTTGAAAGCAATGGAGACGTGGCAAATTTAGAAAACAAAAGATTCCCTTCGAAAGCATTTGGATCGAAAGGCAGAAAGCGGTGGCTGGACCGCGTTGAAAGGTTTCATTTCGACAAAAGGTTTCATTTCAACCGTGTCGAAAGCTAACCTTTTGACCTTGTCGAAGGTAAGGAACGGAGGCGGAACTTTGTTGTCGAAGGAAATGAAATAGTTATAAACCTGTTTATTTGTACTTTAAAATAGTACTTTTATACCTAACCTTCCTTATTTATCTAAATTTGATTGGTTGCCAGATTTTTTTATTCAAAAATGCTGTGGCCTTCTATATTTAGCACTTTAAACACTTTTATAAAAAGCCCCTTCTCCTCATAATTACATAAAACACTTAAGTCCCATACCTTAAATAATTTCTATTAAAACATGACAGAAAAATCTAAAAAAATTCCAGGAATCACTTTATATATGTTTTATAACATATAAAAATTTTGGACCAAAATAACAAGTTATTTTCCTGTAAATAATTTTATAATCCAAAACACCATTTTCTTCCTTAGAAAATTCATTATAAATCCACGAAAACCCAAAAAAATAAATATCTGAAAATTGAACCCATATCTAAAATAACATTTTAGATCTTCACAAAAATTCGCAAGGCAATTGTATGTCATTTAATAGGGGTTTCATCTAAAAAATATCGTAAAATCTATATGAACATTCATAAATCATCAACATGTGTGTGTAATCATTTTATCATTCAAAAACATGGAAAGTCATCGCAAAATATACGGATTTAATCTTAAAACTGAAATCAATAAAAATTAAAGTTGTAGACATTATTCACCTTTGCTTTAGAGATTAAAAGAGCTTGAGATAAGAATGGATTTAATTTGAATTAACTTTTCCTTTAGCTTATCTTAATTTCCTCTTCCCATTTCCTTGTTAATGGTGGCCAACCCTTTTTTTTAAATTTTTTTGAAATGAAATGAACGTGTATATTTACACAACTATGGGAAGTAAAAATAAGGATGGCCTCTTTCCTATATTACCCTCCCCCTAATTATTTTTAAACCATTGTTTTAATTTGTTTATTTAAAAAGGAACGACTACCTTAATTAAAATCAAATCTCAATCTCCTAATCAACACATTATTTTATTTAGTTTAACTAACTAAATCTCCTAAATAATGTTACCAAAAATGTAGGGTGTTACAGACTCTCTTCCTTAAAGAATTTCATTCTGGAAATTACGATAAGGCACATAATAATCAAACAAGAAGTTAAAACATACAACCTAACAAGTCAGGAATAGTATCTCTAATCTTGCTCTCAACCTCCCAAGTACAGTCTCTTTCATCGTCACTCCAATAGACTTCGACAAGTATGACCGTCTTGAGTCTAAGCCTCTTCTCATTTCTCGCTACTATGCGAATTTGCTTCCTCACTATGATTAAGTCCTGTTCTACCACTAAATAATCTAGCACTGTCGGTGCAATAGCAGTCTCTGGGTCTCTAATAGACTTCCTTAGATGAGAAATATGAAAAATATCGTGGATACCTACCAAACTGCTCGCTAACTCAAGTCTATATGCAAGTTTACCGATCCTCTCAAGAATAGGAAAAGGTCCAATAAACCTAGGAGATAACTTTCTCGATTTTCGACACCTAATCACACCCTTCATCAGTTATACTCTGATGAAAACCTAGTCTCCAACTGAGAACTCTAAGTATTTCTGCCTCTTGTCTACATAACTTTTCTACCTATACCAAGCCTCCTTCATCCTATCCCTAAATGACCTCAATCTTTTCTGCAGCCGTTCTAACCAGATCTGGACCATGAATCAACCTATCCTCGGTCTCCAACTAACATACGAGAGATTTGCATGGCCTTCCATACAAAGCTTCAAAAGGTGTCATCCCAATACTAGTCTGATAACTATTGCTAGACGAAAACTCGATTAGACGCAGATGGTCCTTCAATGGTCTCCCTAAATCAAGAGCATAAGCTTTTAAAAAATCTTCCAAGATCTTGTTAACTCTTTCCATTTGCCTATCTGTCTGTGAAAAGTAAGTGGAACTCATCTTAAGCTTGTTTTCCAAAACTTGTTGCAAACTCTTTCAAAACGCGCTAGTGAATAAGGAATCTCTGTCACTAACTATACTGCTTGGAATCCCATGCAGTCTAACCATATTCGTCATGAAAAATCTTGCTAAATAGGTGTCGTCCGGTTGACCTAACTGGAATTAAATGGGCACTCTAAGTTAATCTATCCACTATGACCCATATACTTTCATTACCCTTGTTCGACCTTAGCAACCCATCAATGAAGTCCATAGAAATAGAATCCCGTTTCTACACTTGAATGTCTAACGGCCGAAGCAAACCACTTGGCTTTTGGTGTTTGGCCTTTGCCTGTTGGAAATTCAAGCATTGCCTTACACAAAAGCCAATATCCCACTTCATACCTCCCCAGAAGAAACTCCTCTTAATATTTTGATACATCTTGGTACTTCCAGGATGTACAGTGAACTCCGAGCGATGGAATTCTACTAAGACATTCTTCCTTAATTTTCCCACACATAAAACACTAGTCTTCCTTTCGTTCTCAACCACCTATTCTGTTCATGACTGAAACCTTTCAAATCATCCCTCTCGTTTCCTTCCTTAAGCTTCCTGATCTGCTCAGGCAACACTGGATCTTCCATCTACTTAGAAGCAATTCGCTCGATCAACACTTGTCAAATTTCTAAACAAGACAATACAACTCTATTGCACTCTACACTCTACTAAGGCTTCTAAATCCTTCCACTCAGCCATCATTGCTAACACTGCATTATGATGCTTCCTGCTAAGCGCATCTGTAACCTTGTTGCCCTTCCCTGGTGTGTACTCAATCCCAAAATCATAAGCGGCTATGAACTCTAACCAACTCTACTGCCTCATATTCATCTCCTTCCGAGAGAACAAATACTTCAGTGACTTATCATCTGTATATAGCTCGAACCTTTCTCCTAAAAGGTAATGTCTCCACACCTTCAAAGCTGAAATTACTATAGCCAATTCTAAATCATGTGTTGGATATATGACCTCATATGGTATAAGCTGTCTAGAAGCATAAGCAATCACTTTACCTCTCAGCATCAGCACAACTCCTAATCCTATTATATACGCATTGTTATAAACTACCAAGTCCTGATTCCCCTCAGGAACGAACAATATAGGTGCATGGGTCAATAAGTGTTTCAATCTCTGGAATGCTTCTTCACACTTATTGGTCCATACAAAATTTACGTCTTTCCTCGTCTTCTTGGTCATTGATGCAACTATCTGCGAAAAATCCTTAATGAATCTCCTATAATAACCAGCCAACCCGATGAAACTCTTTATCTCGGTTACCATCCCGGGTCTCTTCTAATTATTCACTGCCTCTATCTTATTAGGATCCACTGATAACCCTTCCTATGAGACTATATTGACCAAGAAACTTCACCTTTTTCTTCCAGAAGTTACAGTTGGAAAAATTCGCTTTCAGCTGATGCTGCCTCAGTTCACCACTCTAACATGAACTTCATGCTCTCTTTCATCCTTAAAGTAAATCAAAATATCTTCTATGAAAACCGGCATGGACCTATCCAAGTGCTCTTAGAAAATTTGGTTCATTAAATCCATAAAGAAAGCTGGCACATTTGTTAGTCCAAATGGCATAACCAACCATTCGTACAACCCAATCTGATTTTGAATGCCGTTAAAGGTATACTATCCTCTGCTATCCTGTGCTGATGAAAACCTATTGCCAAATCCAAATGGGAAAATATCATTGCTCCACTCAACTTGTCAGACTAATTGTCAATCCTGGGCAATGGATATCAATTCTTTATCATCCTCTCATTCAACTTATGATAATCGATACATAACCTCAATGATCCATCTAGCTTCCTAGCGAACACTACCGCTGCACCCCACAGTGAACTGCTCAGCCTGACAAAACTCTTGCCCTCTAAATCCACCAACTGCACCTTCAACTCCCTCATCTCTAAAGGGGTCATCCCGCTTGGAGGTCTACTTGCTGGTTTTGCTCCCTGAGCCAAATCTATCGGAAACTCGAGGGCTCACTTCGGTGGCAAACCAACTACAGGCTCAAACACATCTGCGAATTCTCTAACCACGAAAACTTGCCTCAACTCATCATTTGAATCCAAAGCACCCAACAAAGAAAACATTGTACCACTAGAACCTTATACGGTAAAAACAATCTAGTCACTACAATCAGGGTATCTAAGAGATATCTTCTTATCCTTGCAAAATATCCTAGCATCATACCCACTTAACCAATCTATCCCAAGGATAATCCCGAACCCCACAAAATCAAACACATGCAAACCACATACAAAATTATGACCTAACAGGTCAAACTCAAATTGGACACACCTCAACCCTAGAGTTGCATACCCTCCTATTGCATTCGCAACCCGCAAGGAAGTAACTAAATATGTGGGTTCAAGGTTAAGCATATCTATCAAACATCTAGATATAAAAGAATGCGATGCACTAGGATCAAATAAAATGCTAACAGACATACCATGAATCTGAAGCGTTCCTCTAAGAGCTATTGTTCCCTTCTCCTGGACAGTTGGCTTAAAAGAAGTAGGCTCCAATGCATACACCTTGCCATTACCATCTCTAACGGGCTCCTTGCACTTGTTCTCATAATGGCCTATCTGGTCATAGTTGAAGAACCTGATATTCTTCCCCTTAGCCACATACTTTGCCTTCGCTGAACGACACTCATTAGCAAAGTGCCCTTTCTTGTCACACTTATAGCAGACAACTTCGGGCTTCCTTTTCTTGGCAGCTCCACCCTTCTGAGCACCTTTATTGGGAAAGAATTTCCTTTTTTAACCTAGTCTGACCTAGACCTCCTTAGCCTTGCTCTTCTCCAAAGACTCAAGGACTTCCTCCTGCCTCATGGCCATCTCCACAACAATATTAGAAGGATCCCTAAGGTGAGATAAAGTAGCACTAGCCAATTTTGGCTTCAATCCTCTGATGAACTTCTCATTCCGCTTCAATACTTTATCCATTGAAGCATACCCATACCGAACCAACTCTTCAAACTTCCTGGCATACCCTGCAACTGACATCTCACCCTACACCAACTCTGCCTAATCAAAGCTAACTGTGCCATAACGGACATGAACCTCTCCTGGAATCTCCTCTTTAAATCCTCCCAGGTCATTGTCTCCTCATCAACCGTCACAATTACACTATTCCACTAGAACAACGTGGCTCCCTGTAGCTGCCTGGACGCCAACTTCCTCTTCTGCTTATTAGTGATCCTCAAATCTGCAAAAATCCTTCCATAGTGCAATAAACAGTTCTCCATCTCATTGGTACACTCCGTCCCCATAAATGGCTTCCCCCCAAGTTGCATAAAATCTTCGTTGAACTTAGGAAAATGATCAACTACCGGAACTTACGGAACCTCTGTGCTGCAACATTTCCTCCTAACACTCTGGCTGCAAGATGGAACTGCATCATATTCCTGAAAAACTAATACATAGCTTCCATTCGGACCTGCGAAACCTCTACACCTACGTTCTTTGCCTGTGCCAGACCCTGTTTTCTCCTAGCATAAGGTCCAGCATTCCCTTCTGCTTCCCCTTCTTGGGTTAACTCTGCTTCTTCTACCATCCATATTTGTATTCAAAACTCGTAAGATACAAAAAGATAACCTAATCAAAGATAGGAGAACGAAGATAAAGCGCATACTTATATATAGCAAATACAAGTACGTTACTATAACATTATCCCAACCTCAATCTTACTCTAATTCCTTCAGATTTTTTTTTTCAAAATCAATTTTACTTGAATTTTTCATAAACCTATGCTCTGATACCAAGATGTAACATCCCGTATATAGAGGCCAAAAGCTAAGCACCATGGATGTTGTCATCCATAGTATTAACTTCTGGTGACGAAATAGGGTAATGCTAATGGTATCCATAATATCAGAAGCATTTGAATATGAACAAAATCATAGATTTCCAAAAAAAGTAATTTCAGTGATTACATTTTTAAATAAAACCATATCCAAGTCACAACAATCCATAAACGGATTCCCAGTCAACGATTAATTAAACTTATAATAATATGCTAAGAGCGACATATGAAAATTCCCACTTGGAAGATCAAAGTAATTTAGACATTACCGTCTTAATAAACAGCGAAAATAAACAAAAAGAACATAATTTCTAATTTAGCTATATGTCAGCCACCTGCTCATCTTTGGATGCTCACTCATTAGAATACGCAAACACCTGTAAACCTAAATGCTTAGCCTACTCAAATCAAATTTTGAGCACCCGAGAGTTTAAGGGGAAACAAAAAATTTGAGTTAGACTTAAAGCCTGGTATGAATAATCTTTGTTACATCTCTGTTTACAGATATCTAGTGAGATCACGCCGCTTAGTGGAATGAGTTTCCCCTTATTAATATCACTTTTCAAAATATATATTTCGCAAATCATTTCCTGCAACCAAACTGGTTAATCAACTGATTATATAATAATATAGAAAGATTCATTATGCTAAAAACAAGAAATAAATGGACTATTTGTCCGATATCTGGGCAAACCGCACTCTACTGGACTAACTATCCTAAAATTGATTATATCAAAATAGCAATGCCCTTTATGCTAAATAATGAACTATCTGTCCATAAAACAGGTAAAAAGGGTGGAATAACTGTCCTTAAGAAGTAGCAAGGTCCGTTATGCTAACAAATGAACTAACTATTCACATCTGGGCTAACTGGACTAAATTTCCTTTGGGCTAGCTGCCCTCAAAATGGACCGACTGTCCGAATTTAGATGAGCCAACTGCCTGAATTTTCTTTAAGTTAACTGCCCTTTAAATTTATCCTTGAAAACCTTTTCAAAATGATTTAGTCCATCAAATCATACGTATACAAGGAAAATATGTCTTTAGCTTTACTGTAAGCTATTTTTCCATGTTATATATATGCTTTACTCAAAATAATGTTGTTGATGTTCAATAAGGATTATCCGTCCTTATAAAATAAGTTAAAGTCCTTTATAACTTAAAACACTTAGGCTATTTGCCCAGTCATTATGTTTGAAACCTTTGTTTAAAATCTTTAAACAACCTTTCGAAATCATAGAAGGTAACACTTCGAAAACAATAATAAAACCATTTGAAAGCATTGACGGCAACCCCTTCAGAACCATTAAAACCTTTGGAAAACATTGAAGGTAACCACTTCCTATCCAATGAAAGCCTTTACTCTAAAAGCCTTAAAATATATGACATTCGCCTTTAAAACCATTTAAATCTTTCCTTCTAAGAACGTTGAAAAACTTTACCTTTCGACCTTGTCGGAAAGTTATCCTTTCGACCTCGTCGAAAGGTTTCCTATCGACCTCGTCGAAAGGTTTCATTTTGACCCCGTCGAAAGCTTGTGGAACCATCCCTTTTAAAACCATTGATAAAACTTTTCGAAAGCATCAAACAAAACTCTTTTGATAGCGCTTTAAGTTTAATTTAAAACAAGTGGAATCCTTTCAAAACTATTCGAAGTCGACTACTTCGAAACCATTTAAGCGTTTCGACTTAAATGCCTTCAAGTAGAGCAAATAGATCAA
Organism: Allium cepa; assembly: GCA_030765085.1. NCBI lineage: Eukaryota > Viridiplantae > Streptophyta > Magnoliopsida > Asparagales > Amaryllidaceae > Allium > Allium cepa. The sequence goes on from CM060938.1 coordinate 229,301,954, forward strand.
AAAAAACATTGGAGTCGAAAGCAACTACTTCGAAATGCTTTGAAAGTAACTCTTTCAAAACCATTTCATAAACAATAAAGTGATGGTGTCGAAACCATCCCTTTGAAAGCAATGGAGAGGCGACAAATTTAGAAAACAAAAGATTTCCTTCGAAAGCATCTGGATCGAAAGGTAGGAAGCGATAACTATGGTTTCGAACTTTTCGAAAGGTTTCATTTCTACCCTATCGAAAGCTAACATTTCGACCTTGTCGAAGGAATAAAGGCAGAACTTTGTAACCGAAGGAGATGAAACGATTATAAACCTGTTTATTTGTACTTTAAAATAGTTCTTTTGTGCCTATTCTCTCTTATTTGTATAAATTTGATTCGTTGCCAGATTTTTTTATTCAAAAATGCTACCCACTCTCTATATTTAGCATTTTAAACACTTTTATAAAAAGCCCCTTCTCCTCTATAATTACATAAACATTTAAGTCCCATGCCTTAAATAATTTTATATAACTATTAAAACATATTAGAAAAATCTAGAAAAATTCCAGAAAATCACATTATATATGTTTTATAACATATAAAATTTTCGAACCCAAATAACAAACTATTTCTCCATAAATAATTTTATAATCCAAAATACCATTTTCTTGCTTAAAACATTCATTATAAATCGGCGAAAATTCAAAAAAATATGAAAATCGAACTCCATCTCTAAAATACCTTTTTTGGCCTTCATAAAAATTTGCAAGGCAATTGGATGTTATCTAATAGGGTTTTCATCTCAAAACATATCATAAAATCTATATGAACATTCATAAATCATCAACATGTGTATATAATCATTTTATCATTCAAAAACATGGCAAATCATTGCAAAATATTTGGGTTTAATCTTAAAACCGAAACCAATAAAAATTAGAGATGTAACATTATTCACTTTTGCTTTAGAGATCAAAGGAGCTTGAGATTTGGATGGATTTGATTCAAATTTGCTTTTTCTTTAGCTTATCTTAATTTCCTCTTCCCCTTTCCTTGTTAATGGTGATCGGCCCTATTTTTCTAAAATTTTGAAACGAAATGAACGAGTGCATTATACATAGCTATGGGTAGTAAATATAAGAATGGCCTCTTTCCCATATTACCCTCCCCCCAATTCATTTTAAACCCTTCTTTTAATTTTCTTATTTTGAAAAGGCAAAGCTACCTTAATTAAAATCAAATCTCAACCTCCTAATCAACACATTATTTTATTAGTTTAACTAACTACATCTCCAAAATAATGCTACCAAAAGTCTGCGGTGTTACACTCACCTTCTCTAATTTTGTTTTAAATTGTTTTTCAAATTTCTATTTTTAAAATAATCTTTTCAAAATATTTCCCCAAATGATTTTCAATAAACATATCATTTTAATGTTTTTAAGTTTATATATATATATATATATATAAGTTTTTATTTATATTTTAAGTTATACTTGTATTATTTTTTATATATGTATTATTGAATACTCTTATTAAATCTTTTAAAATTATTTTATAAAGTTCTATTGAGTTATATTTTGATAAAAATGTGTATAAAGTATATTTGAATGATTCCACAAAGTATCAAATTATTTTACAAAGAAATAGATTTTCAAAATAATATTTTTAAAGTTTTTTTCCAAATACAAAGGGATATGTCGTCATATCCTATCTATGTAAATCGACATAGTGGCCGTAAAATTCAAATTTCAAATTTGAACGGAAGTGAGTCGTATCTCTTTGCAAACAGACATGACCATTGATTCCCTGTATTTACCGTACTTCCAAATGAATTTTCATTAACTACTTTCTCTCCTCTTTTTAATCTCTTGATTTTTAAATCATTTTTATCAAAAATCTATAGAAATTCAACTAGAATCAAATTTAATTATTACTAATTTAATTCTTCTTCATCTACTCTCTGATTTCTCTCATCTCTCTCAAGATCAGGGTTCTATTCAAGAGTTATAAGATATTAAATGTAATCCAGATCAAAGATCCGAGTTTGTAAATTCTATAAAATTGTACTCTTGTACTTTGTAGTATGCTTGGTATTCTTGAAATCCATGTAGGTGTGATTGTAGCTTGCTGAAATCAATTAGGTCTGCTTAGTAGCCCGTAAACCCTACAAATCAAGAGACTCTACCCAAAGGTCAAGATTCTGAAGGGTGTATCTCATAGCCTTGAAACCGAGATTGTATTTGCATTTACTAGTTGGAAAGAATCAATACAAGGAATTGTGCAGGACTTGATGTAGGGAAACTCCGAACCAGTATAAAATCATGATGTGTTCTTTCCTTTTTTTACTTTTACTTCATTTAGTTTTATCCGTACTTTGATTCTATGATTATTCTATGCTTGTTAATTACATCATTCCAAGTAGAATCTTAAAGAATTTGGAAAATATCCATGTAGTCCATTGAACACTATTCATTCTCTCTCCAGTGTTAATTTAGCATTAAGATCCCTATTCTGCTGATTCATATTTAGTATCTGTTTGCGCCAAAATTGGTCGCAAACCCCAAATACCGTGAAAGCATCGGTGTATGAATACAAATCAGTAATATTCAAACACAAATCACAGATCTAAACAGATATCAAACAGTAATTTGCAAGTAATGAACAAAGACACAAGTTTTATAGTGGTTCGGCTATCTCCGGCCTACGTCCACTCTAAAGTTTTTGTCCTTTTATTGATTATCCTCGATGATTACAGAACAATGCAGCGACTACAATGGAGCAATTTAATTACAATAGCGATGGTGAAGTGTATAGTTGAATCCGGCAGAGTCTGGGCGCTTCAGAATTCCGATCCTTTTCTGAATGACCAGGGGCTCTATTTATAAGCGTAGGAGGCTGATATTTCTCCTAAAAATCTGGTAGACCGCTTCTGGCATGTGAGAGGGACCATACGGTAGAATTCTGGAGATCCGGGACCACATCGGGATCAATTCGAACTCCATTCGAATCGATAAAGAAATCATCCAATTGAGCTGAAATTTGACGAGAACATTCTTCAACATGTATGTAAGCTCCTGTAAAAATTTCATTGCATTTGGATCAACGGATTGGAAGATATGATCGATTTGAGATCAAAGCTCCGTATGTTCTGCCTGGTTCGAATCCATCCCCTTCGACTACATCCAAAGCGCGCACGCGCATCGATGACGTGTCACGAATTCTCTGGGTCGATCCACCTTTGCCGCTGCGTTGAACGTTTCTTCCCTGGTTCGTATCGATTGCTTCGAAATTGTCCCTAAGTCCTTCGAATCCATGAAGTCGACTCCCCGCGTATCCTTCTCGAACGCTCTCTTCGTATCGATAGGTACGAATCCAAAATCCTATCGATTCGAACCACCATCGATACGAATTAACCTGTGTACTCCTTATGGATACGAAGGAGATCCATGCTGTCATCGAGTCGAAGTCCACCTGTCCTTCCTATCTGATCGATACGAAGACCATCGAGCCGTGTGCAAGCTGATCGATATGAAAGGTATCGATTCGTAGCCATCACTTCCTGATCGATACGAGGTGTATCGATTCAAACCATCCTTGCGCCATGCCTTCGATCGATGCGAACCTGATGGGTTCGAATCCGATGGATTCGAAACGAGCACCACCTTGACCCCTTGATGGATTCGAACAGCATGACTTTCCTACCTTGCATCGATCATAACTCCTTCATATGAACTCCGATTAACCTGAAGTTTGAAAAATAGCCTTTCCTAATCCTTATCATCATCTCCAATAAATTTCGTCCCGATCGGAGTTCAACCAAATTTTGACGACATCGACCGCCGCCTTGCTTTCAATCGATCTCCAATCCCAATATCCATCATCCTTTGCCAATTTGTTGATATTCCAGTTTTGACCAAAAAGTGGGATAACAGTATCAAGCATTGATTTTTAAAGTATTCATCATCCAATTTTTGGAAAAGTTTAAATGGCTACCAACACTGGCAATATTACTATTAGTAACACTGTTAATACACTTGTTGGTAACTCATTTGTCGAAGGACAATCCACTACTGGACCTCCACTTTTTAATGGCAGTAATTGCACATATTGGTCATGTAGAATGAAAATTTATTTATATCCAATTGATTTAGATACTTGGAGTATCACATAAATTAAGCACATTAAACCCAAGACAAATTTTGCATAGTGGACTGCTGAAGAAAAAGAAGTTGCACAAAGTAATTCAAGATAGATAAGAATTTAATAGGATCTATATGTATGTATGCATTTGAAATTTAGAGAACTTTGCAAGTTACACATGAAGGGACAAGTATGGTCAAACAAACCTAAACTTCCATGTTAACAAACTAGTTACAATTATTCAAAATGAGTTCATATCCGATATGTATAGTAGATTCCAAGATATAGTGCACTCATTATTGCAATAGGTAATTTTTTTTCTGAAGATGATCAAGTTAGAAAAATCCTCAATTCACTTACTCCTAAATGGGATCAACATACTCTTTCAATCAAAGAGGCTAACGACATTAGCACTCGAAAAAATTGAAGAGTAATTGGTAATTTAATATCTCTTGAAGCACAAATGCAGGGATGGAGAGAAAGCAAAGAAATAGAGAAGAAATATACAAATGTTAATGCAATGACGGATAATCTGGATTCAGACAACGATGACGATGAAGAAATTACTTTCAAGACAAGGAATTTCAAAAAATTTCTAAAATAGAAGGATGAACAATATCAAAATAAATGACAACAAAAATCATGAAGCAGAAGTGGAAATGGAAATGGCATTAGTTGTTATAACTATGACGACCCTCGTCATTTAAACTGAGACTGTCCATATCCCGATAAACTAGAAACTTCACAACATAAATTAATCTAGAAAACGGAGACTAACCTATACTGCAGCATAGGACGATTCAGAAATGTTTTAAAATGATAATGAATCGGATATAGAAATTGCTAACATGTTCTTCACAGTAATAATAATTGAGAACAACATGGTGAAATGGATTACAAAAAGTAGGCCTTTAGTACGACAAAAGTTTTATAATTTCTTGAATGAATCTTTCTTTTCTTTTGGTTATTAGGAAGATCCTATAGATTAATAACAATATTGGTTGAATATCATGTGATTACATTTTAAGTATAAATATTTTATATATTTTAATAATAATATAATAACACTATAAATTATATTCAAAATTATTTAAAATTACTTTTTTGAAAATAGAATAACTATAAATAAATTGATATAATAAGATATTATATATTTAGACAAAAATCTTTTTTTAAAAATTGTGACCTATACATCAATATACCCTACAAGCATATGTCGAAGTACATAGATACATTTGAATTTCAATTTCAATTTCAAAATCCCTCCACCTTTTCACCAACTCCTATGTTCTGAAACATTGTATTTTGACTAGAGAACATGTCCTTTGATTCTTTATTTGCTTACTCTATCTCCATTCATTCATCTCTTACATTAATTTTCAAATTCAAAAATCATAAACTCTCTTATCTCTTCAAATCATTCTTCAATGGCATCCTCAAGCAATATTAAGGCAATTATGAGGCTTGCTAAGAAAATAAAAGAATATCTTTTCAATGACAAAGAAGCCATTCAAGCCGATATCGAGTATTTATCTTTCGAAAAAGTCTTTCCCGAAAGATTTTTTATTTTTAAAGATTTTCCTACTTATGATCTTTTCAATCTTTGTTTGCAAAATGAAATTCTTGGTTTATGTAGCGATCCATAGTTCCGTACCCCTTGAGTTGATAATAATTCTTCCTCGTTCAACCTAAAGTGTATGAAAGAGCGAATAACTAAGGTAAAGAAGAAGAAAGAGGTAGAAGAAGAAGAGAAAACAACAACATAGAATCTCACAATTGCATCGGAATAAAATGTAATATATAATAGCATATTTTTATACAAAAGAATCTATAACTGCTTAATACTTATAATCATCAGAGTACACAATCATTACAACAAATCTGGACAGTTCAGAAAACTGGTCCTTACACGGTGGAAATACAAGTCTACGGAAAATACGCTTTCGTCATCCATCTTGTCTCCTAGGCTCCATAGCATCCTATCCTGAACCTATAATACTCAGTCTGACCTAAGCATTATAATAAAATAATACCCGAGTTAGTCTGGAAAACCAGCGTGAGAAAACACACTCAATTTGAATTATTATTATATTTTCAAAATTCTTTTAAAACTAATGTATCTCGTAAGACCACGCCATAAATAAACATGCTAGTTTTTCCCTTACGATAGCCAAAACATTTTTATCAAGTCTGTCTGATATTATAATAGCGTCTGTAGAAAGTAAATAGAATATAGCTGAAATGCTTACACCTCACGTTTCAGCACAGTTGGACATAATCAAAACCGTACGGGCGCTTATTAGAGATTGGGTTCCACACAATGGCAGGGTACTGGGGTACCACCCGTCGCAGGTCTAGATCAACGAACCGAGGAAAACTCTCGATCCCCTGCAACACAAGACCGGCCTATCCTAACCTGGATAGACCGAATAAGATCATCTCGCGGTTGGGATTAGCAATCGCCACACAGCCGAGATCAAAGGAGTCTAGACAGTGAGGACCTTACCCTAATTGGGTGCTACCCACTTAGCCTTGTTGCACCTTCCTTGTTTTAGCCATTCCCGGTTGATGAGGCTTGAGGCTAAGCATTACCTTTTTAGAACATATTCACTTAGAATGCTCATGGTCCTCCATGACGATGGTCTGATATTATTCGTCCATACAAGTTACCATCGATTTGGATAAACTGAATCACCTTCTTCATCATCTTCACGGTATTCATTCGTTACGTTCAAATCGGATCGAAGTGGTTTTTGTATAATTAAATCTGTTCATGGTCTCTTCGAAATGATCAGTGCATTGGCCAATATTGATAGTCGATTATTTAACTATCAAATAAACAATCAATCAACCAAATATTTTATTTCCAGCGAAAAACACCCAGTCTTATTAAATTTAGATTTCAAATAAATTATGTCACTTTATCCAAAAAAATATACACTAAAATATTTAAAAAGTCACTCAATTTCTTTATTCAAAATAGTACTCATGAAATTCTATAATAATTCTCCAAGTAAAACTTTAGCCAAAAAACTTCTTTTAAAATACAACTATTATATAAAGTATAAGTATTTAACAATTTTCCTTTAAATCATAATACCAATTGTACTCTTTAAAAATACTTAAATTAATTGATATTTACTTTCTAAAAAAAATTTGAAATAACTAAAAATAAATTTTCCTAAAATATTCTTTTAAAACACTTTTAAAACTTCTAATTTACTTAAAAAATATTTCTTTGAAAATATACTTAACTTTCAAGAGAAATACATTTCCATTTCAATAAAACTGGTCTTGTCATTTATAAATCCTTCTTGATTTATCTCCAGTTTAAATTTACGTTCCCACTTCGTAAATTTCCTTTCCCACATTTTTTTTAAAATAAAATAAACCACTATTTATTTTTAGAACGAATTACCATCTACTTTAAAAATTCCCATCGTGAATTTATACTTTCAAATTATCCACTGAAAAATATTTCACTTTATTTATAACCCAGTTTTATAAGTTCCATAGTCTCATTCTCCTTTTAATCACTGTTTCAAAGTATTAATCGATTTTCAAATCGATTTTCTGAATTAAATTCCCTTTAATATTTATTTCCTGATTTATCCAAATTAATCCCAAACCCCGAGTTCTAGATTTACTTCCCTTTCTAATTTAAAATATTATTTAAATCAGGAGCATGGAGTTCACACTTATTTCCCAAAACATTTAAATCTTCGATTTAAAATATATTTTCTTATTCTCAAACAATATCGCTTAAGTCCTTAAAACTCGTTAATTCACATTTATTCAAAAACTCTATTTTTCCCATATTCCAGAATTGATTAAATAGGGCTTAAAATCAAACTACTTTATTTTTTCAATTTTTTCTTTTTAATTAATCCAACTTACTATAAATACTTTACTTAAACATTTTCTTTTTATTTTCTTTCAAAAATCCAGCATTTATATTTTTGATATTTTAAAATGCCAAAAATATATCCAGCAATCCATTGCACTCAATGACTCCAATTATCAATACTAGTATGAGCCCGTGCTTTGCACACGGGTTGTTTGTACTATTGCATACATTGATATTTTGACTGAGTGCAAACATGTAAATGGAAAGAAAGGGCATTTTTGGAATTTCAAAAAGGCACCGAGTAAATTAGTTCAACCAATTTTCCTTATTTGTAGTAGAGATAATCTATCACAGATTATCAAATAAATCATATTACTGGATATGAAAATAAATTTCAACATTCTTAAGGAATCCAGTTAGATCCCTCCAACCTATTTCCCTGCATCCACAGAAGTTAGCACAATATAAAAATACCAATCCTACTTCGAGGGGGATATCGCGGTGTATATGATCAGCCGCTATTATGCGGGGAGCATAGGGTCTCATTCGCTATATAATGCGGGAATATCAATCACTCTAATATATTAATATAATGTCATATCCAGACTAATAATAATTATCACATTCAATCAGTCAACTAATAATTTAATTTTAACTAATTAAATAAACCAATATTCCAATTTGAGTGAGATTAACTAACCTTTGACTTTATTTGCAACCCAATCCAAATCGGCTTGTCTCTCCATGATTTTAGACCTTGTATAAACATTATACGATTTATTAACATTTTAAACAATCAAACAATCAATTACCTTTTAATTAAGTTAATTAGCTAATAATTATATTTTAAACTAATTTCCCTATGATAAATAAGTTTTAGTAACTAAAATAATTAAATAAGTTAATTAAAAAAATTAATCACCATAATTCGTTATTTTAAAATAAACTAGTAAATTTAAAATTTGTATATGTATATTTATTTTATTTTTCCTTGAAACTACATATATTAAAAAATAACCTTTATAGATTTAAAAATCAAATTTTTATATAAATTCCTACATTTTCCAAAATCTTACATATATACTTATATTTACTGTTTCCAATATATGTATATATACTTTATTAAATTAAAACAGAATTGTTTTCACCTTACTGTAATTTTTTTTCTAACCTACACACACACACACACATATATATTAAGTCATATCCAATTGGAAAAACAAAATTCAAACCTTCCTGCCAAAACCTCGCTTCCACTCATTGACATCGGCAACAGCCATTAAAATAGCCTAACTCCAGGCCGTCGAACCTTTTCCCCAAATCTCGTCCCTCCAATTGTCGCCGTCCCACCACTGCATCCCCACCGCGTCACCGAAGATTTTAAACCCATTCAACAATGCTAGCGGCCGCCTCGACCTCGCCCACAACCACCCGAGCATGGCGATGCACGAACCCAAGTCACTATGCGACCCAACCCTAGCTCATCTCGAGCTCACGACTCCCTTTTCATCGCACCTGACCGCGTTGCCACAAGCGACTTCACCATTGCGGCCATCAAGCTCGCGAGCTATAGAAAATCAACGGGTCTCTTTTTTATTCTCGGCAAACGAAGAGAGAAAAAGGAAGAAATGAAGATATTTGACCTGCTCTTTCGATTTCGTATCCGGTTTCATTTTATCCTCCCCTTCTTCCTTTTTATATAAGTTTGAATGAGATTTTATTAATTTTTTTTTAATTTCAAATGATAGAGAGGAACAAGGGGAAACTCTTAGTTCGTTTTACAGGGGAGAAGGACTGGCTTGCCATATTTAAACTGTAAATATCTATTGCTTATATATATATAAATATATTATTTTTTCTTTCTTTGTTCGGTTGTAAAGTAAAAGAAGGGACGTGATATGGAAAAAAGGAGGTGGCGTGTTGAATGCTTGCTATAGTGATTTGAAGGGAAAACGAAATAGTGCTGATGTGATTCGTTTTGACTGCTCAACCTTTATATATATACATATATGTATATATATAAATTTAAACGCCTCGAAATAGGGTAATGCTAATGGTATCCATAATATCAGAAGCATTTGAATATGAACAAAATCATAGATTTCCAAAAAAATAATAATTTCAGTGATTACATTTTCAAATAAAACCATATCCAAGTCACAACAATCCATAAACGTATTCCCAGTCAACGATCAGTTTATAATAATATGCTAAGAGCGACATATGAAAATGCCTACTTGGAAGATCAAATTAATTTAGACATAACCGTCTTAATACACAACCGAAATAAACAAAAAGAACATAATTCCTAATTTAGCTATATGTCAGCCACCTGCTCATCTTTGGATGCTCACTCATTAAAATATGCAAAAACCTGAAAACCTAAACCCTTAGCCTACTCAAATCAAATTTTGAGCACCCGAGAGTTTAAGGGGAAACAAAAAATTCGAGTTAGACTTAAAGCCTGGTATGAATAATCTTTGTTACATCTCTGTTTACAGATATCTAGTGAGATTACGCCGCTTAGTGGAATAGGTTTCCACTTATTAATATCTCTTTTCAAAATATATATTTTGCAAATCATTTCCTGCAACCAAACTGGTTAATCAAATGATTATATAATAATATAGCAAGATTCATTATGCTAAAAACAAGAAATAAATGGACCATTTGTCCGATATCTGGGCAAAGTGCCCTCTACTGGACTAACTATCCTAAAATTGATTATATCAAAATAGCAATGTCCTTTATGCCAAATAATGAACTATCTGTCCATAAAACAGGTAAAAAGGGTGGAATAACTGTCCTTAAGAAGTAGAAAGGTCCGTTATGCTAACAAATGAACTAACTATTCACATCTGGGTTAACTGGACTAACTGTCCTTTGGGCTAGCTGCCCTCAAAATGGACCGACTGTTCGAATTTAGATGAGCCAGCTGCCCGAATTTCGTTTAAGTTAACTGCGCTTTAAATTTATCCTTGAAAACCTTTTCAAAATGATTTAGTCCATCAAATCATACGTATACAAGGAAAATATGTCTTTAGCTTTACTGTAAGCTATTTTTCCATGTTATATATATACTTTACTCAAAATAATGTTGTTGATGTTCAATAAGGATTATCCGTCCTTTTAAAATAAGCTAAAGTCCTTTATAACTTAAAACACTTAGGCTATCTGCCCAGTCATTATGTTTGAAACCTTTGTTTAAAATCTTTAAACAACCTTTCGAAATCATAGAAGGTAACCCTTCGAAAACAATAATAAAACCATTTGGAAGCATTGACGGCAACCCCTTCAGAACCATTAAAACCTTTGGAAAACATTGAAGGTAACCACTTCCTATCCAATGAAAGCCTTTACTCTAAAAGCCTTAAAATATATGACATTCGCCTTTAAAACCATTTAAATCTTTCCTTCTAAGAACGTTGAAAAACTTTACCTTTCGACCTTGTCGGAAGGTTATCCTTTCGACCTCGTCGGAAGGTTTCCTATCGACCTCGTCGTAAGGTTTCATTTTGACCCTGTCGAAAGCTTGGGGAACCATCCCTTTTAAAACCATTGATAAAACTTTTCGAAAGCATCAAACAAAACTCTTTTGATAGCGCTTTAAGTTCAATTTAAAACAAGTGGAATCCTTTCAAAACTATTCAAAGTCGACTACTTCGAAACCATTTAAGCGTTTCGACTTAAATGCCTTCAAGTAGAGCAAATGGATCAAAAAAAACATTGGAGTCGAAAGCAACTACTTCGAAACGCTTTGAAAGTAACTCTTTCAAAACCATTTCATAAACAATAAAGTGATGGTGTCGAAACCATCCCTTTGAAAGCAATGGAGAGGCGACAAATTTAGAAAACAAAAGATTTCCTTCGAAAGCATCTGGATCGAAAGGTAGGAAGCGATAACTATGGTTTCGACCTTGTCGAAAGGTTTCATTTCTACCCTATCGAAAGCTAACATTTCGACCTTGTCGAAAGGTAAGGAATAAAGGCAGAACTTTGTAACCGAAGGAAATGAAGCGATTATAAACCTGTTTATTTGCACTTTAAAATAGTTCTTTTGTACCTATTCTCTCTTATTTGTCTAAATTTGATTGGTTGGCAGATTTTTTATTCAAAACTGCTACCCACTTTCTATATTTAGCATTTTAAACACTTTTATAAAAAGCCCGTTCTCCTCTATAATTAGATAAACATTTGAGTCCCATGCCTTGAATAATTTTATATAACTATTAAAACATATTAGAAAAGTCTAGAAAAATTCTAGAAAATCACTTTATATATGTTTTATAACATATAAAATTTTCGAACCCAAATAACAAATTATTTCTCCATAAATAATTTTATAATCCAAAATACCATTTTCTTGCTTAAAACATTCATTATAAATCCGCGAAAATTCAGAAAAATATGAAAATCGAACTCCATCTCTAAAATATCTTTTTTGGCCTTTATAAAAATTTGCAAGGCAATCAGATGTTACTTAATAGGGTTTTCATCTCAAAACATATCATAAAATCTATATGAACATTCATAAATCATCAACATGTGTATATAATCATTTTATCATTCAAAGACATTGCAAAGCATTGCAAAATATTTGGGTTTAATATTAAAACCGAAACCAATAAAAATTAGAGATGTAAACATTATTCACTTTTGCTTTAGAGATTAAAGGAGCTTGGGATTTGGATGGATTTGATTCAAATTTGCTTTTTCTTTAGCTTATCTTAATTTCCTCTTCCCCTTTCCTTGTTAATGGCGGTCGGCCCTATTTTTTTTTAAATTTTGAAACAAAATGAACGTGTGCATTATACATAGCTATGGGAAGTAAATATAAGAATGGCCTCTTTCCCATATTACCCTCCCCCAAATTCATTTTAAACCCTTCTTTTAATTTGCTTATTTTGAAAAGGCAGAGCTACCTTAATTAAAATCAAATCTCAATCTCCTAATCAACACATTATTTTATTTAGTTTAACTAACTAAATCTCCTAAATAATGCTACCAAAAGTCTGCGGTGTTAGACTCACCTTCTCTAATTTTGTTTTAAATTGTTTTTCAAATATTCTATTTTTAAAATAATCTTTTCAAAATATTTCCCCAAATGATTTTCAATAAACATATCATTTTAATGTTTTTAAGTTTATATATATATATATTAAGTTTTTATTTATATTTTAAGGTATACTTGTATTAGTTTTTATATATTTATATATATTATTGAATACTCTTATTAAATCTTTTAAAATTATTTTATAAAGTTCTATTAAGTTATATTTTGATAAAAATGTGTATAAAGTATATTTGAATGATTCTACAAAGTATCAAATTATTTTACAAAGAAATAGATTTTCAAAATAATATTTTTAAAGTTTTTTTCCAAATACAAAGGGATATGTCGACATATCCTATCTATGTAAATCGACATAGTGGCCGTAAAATTCAAATTTCAAATTTGAACGGAAGTGAGTCGCATCTCTTTGCAAACAGACATGACCATTGATTCCCTGTATTTACCGTACTTCCAAATGAATTTTCATTAACTACTTTCTCTCCTCTTTTTAATCTCTTGATTTCTAAATCATTTTTACCAAAAATCTATAGAAATTCAACTAGAATCAAATTTAATTATTACTAATTTAATTCTCCTTCATCTACTCTCTGATTTCTCTCATCTCTCTCAAGATCAGGGTTCTATTCAAGAGTTATAAGATATTATATTTAATCCAGATCAAAGATCCGAGTTTGTAAACTCTATAAAATTGTAATCTTGTATTTGTGGTATGCTTGGTATTCTTGAAATCCATGTAGGTGTGATTGTAGCTTGTTGAAATCAATTAGGTTTTCTTAGTAGCCCATAAACCCTACAAATAAAGTGACTCTACCCAAAGGTCAGGATTCTGAAGGGTGTATCTCGTAGCCTTGAAACCGAGATTGTATTTTCATTTACAAGTTGGAAAGAAATCAATACAAGGAATTGTGCAGGACTTGATGTGGGGAAACTCCGAACTAGTTTAAAATCCTGATGTGTTCTTTCCTTTTTTACTTTTAGTTCATTTAGTTTTATCCGTACTTTGATTCTATTAATTATTCTATGCTTGTTAATCACATTATTCCAAGAAGAATTTTAAAGAATTTGGAAAATATTCATGTAGTCCATTGAACACTATTCACTCTCTCTCCAGTGTTAATTTAGCATTAAGATCCCTATTCTGCTGATTCATATTTAGTATCAAGCATTGATTTTTAAAGTGTTCATCATCTAATTTTTGAAAAAGTTTAAATGGCTACCAACACTGGCAAAATTACCATTAGTAACATTGTTAATACACTTGTTGGTAACTCATTTGTCGAAGGACAATCCACTACTGGACCTCCACTTTTTAATGGCAGTAATTGCACATATTGGTCATGTAGAATGAAAATTTATTTATATCCAATTGATTTAGATACTTGGAGTATCACATAAATTAAGCACATTAAACCCAAGACAAATTTTGCATAGTGGACTACTGAAGAAAAAGAAGTTGCATAAAGTAATTCAAGATAGATATGAATTTAATAGAGATCTATATGTATGTATGCATTTGAAATTTAGAGAACTTTGCAAGTGACACATGAAGGGACAAGTATGGTCAAACAAACCAAAACTTCCATGTTAACAAATTAGTTACAATTATTCAAAATGTGTTCATATCTGATATTTATAGTAGATTCCAAGATATAGTACACTCATTATTGCATTAGGTAATTTTTTTCTGAAGAGGATCAAGTTAGAAAAATCCTCAATTCACTTACTCCTAAATGGGATCAACAGACTCTTTCAATCAAAGAGGCTAACGACATTAGCACTCTAAAAAATTAAAGAGTAATTGGCAATTTAATATCTCTTGAAGCACAAATGCAGGGCTGGAGAGAAAGCAAAGAAATAGAGAAGAAATCTACAAATGTTAATGCAATGACAGATAATATGGATTTAGACAGCGATGACGATGAAGAAATTACTTTCAAGACAAGGAATTTCAAAAAATTTCTAAAATATAGAAGGATGAAAAATATCAAAATAAATGACAACAAAAATCATGAAGCAGAAGTGGAAATGGAAATGGCATTAGATGTTATAACTATGATGGCCCTCGTCATTTAAACTGAGACTGTCCATATCCCGATAAACTAGAAACTACACAGCATAAATTAATCTAGAAAACGAAGAAGAACCTATACTGCAGCATAAGACGATTCAGAAACGTTTTCAAATAATAATGAATCGGATATAGAAATTGCTAACATGTGCTTCACAGTAATACATAATTGAGAACAACATGGTGAAATGGATTACAAAAAGTAGGCCTTTAGTATGTCAAAAGTTTTATAATTTCTTAAATGAATCTTTCTTTTCTTTTGGTTATTAGGAAGATCCTATAAATTAATAATAATATTGGTTGAATATCATGTGATTACATTTTTAAGTACAAATATTTTATATATTTTAATAATAATATAATAATACTATAAATTATATTCAAATTATTTAAAATTACTTTTTTGAAAATAGAATAACTATAAATAAATCGATATAATAAGATATTATATATTTAGACAAAAATCTTTTTTTAAAAATTGTGACCTATACATCAATATACCCTACAAGCATATGTCGAAATACATAGATAGATTTGAATTTCAATTTCAATTTCAAAATCCCTCCACCTTTTCACCAACTCCTATGTTCTGAAACATTGTATTTTGACTACAGAACATGTCCTTTGATTCTTTATTTGCTTACTCTATCTCCATTCATTCATCTCTCACATTAATTTTCAAATTCAAAAATCATAAACTTTCTTATCTCTTCAAACCATTCTTCAATGGCATCCTCAAGCAATATTAAGGCAATTATGAGGCTTGCTAAGAAATAAAAGAATATCTTTTCAATGACCAAGAAGCCAATCAAGCCGATATGGAGGATTTATCTTTCGAAAAAGTCTTTCCCGAAAGATTTTTTATTTTTAAAGATTTTCCTACTTATGATCTTTTCAATCTTTGTTTGCAAAATGAAATTCTTGGTTTATGTAGCGATCCATAGTTCCGTACCCCTTGAGTTGATAATAATTTTTCCTCGTTCAACCTAAAGTGTATGAAAGAGCGAATAACTAAGGTAAAGAAGAAGAAAGAGGTAGAAGAAGAAGAGAAAACAACAACATAGAATCTCACAATTGCATCGGAACAAAATGTAATATATAATAGCATATTTTTATACAAAAGAATCTATAACTGCTTAATACTTATAATCATCAGAGTACACAATCATTACATCAAATCTGGACAGTTCAGAAAACTTGTCCTTACACAGTGGAAATACATGTCTACCGAAAATACGCTTTCGTCATCCATCTTGTCTCCTAGGCTCCATAGCATCCTATCCTGAACCTATAATACTCAGTCTGACCTAAGCATTATAATAAAATAATACCCGAGTTAGTCTGGAAAACCAGCGTGAGAAAACACACTCAATTTGAATTATTATTATATTTTCAAAATTCTTTGAAAACTAAGGTATCTCGTAAGAGCACGCCATAAATAAACATGCTGGTTTTTCCCTTACGATAGCCAAAACAATTTTATCAAGTCCGTCTGATATTATAATAGCGTCTGTAGAAAGTAAATAGAATATAGCTGAAATGCTTACACCTCACGTTTCAGCACAGTTGGACATAATCAAAACCGTACGGGCACTTATTAGAGATTGGGTTCCACACAATGGCAGGGTACTGGGGTACCACCCGTCGCAGGTCTAGATCAACGAACCGAGGAAAACTCTCGATCCCCTGCAACACAAGACCGGCCTATCCTAACCTGGATAGACCGAATAAGATCATCTCGCGGTTGGGATTAGCAATCGCCACACAGCCGAGATCAAGGGAGTCCAGACCGTGATGACCTTACCCTACTTAGGTGCTACCCACTTAGCCTTGTTGCACCTTCCTTGTTTTAGCCATTCCCGGTTGATGAGGCTTGAGGCTAAGCATTACCATTTTAGAACATATTCACTTAGAATGCTCATCGTCCTCCATGGCGATGGTCTGATAGCATTCGTCCATACAAGTTACCATGGATTTGGATAGACCGAATCAGCTTCTTCATCATCTTCACGGTATTCATTCGTTACGTTCAAATCGGATCGAAGTGGTTTTTGTATAATTAAATCTGATCATGATCTCTTCGAAATGATCAGTGCATTGGCCAATATTGATAGTCGATTATTTAACTATCAAATAAACAATCAATCAACCAAATATTTTATTTCCAGCGAAAAACACCCAGTCTTATTAAATTTAGATTTCAAATAAATTAAGTCACTTTATCCAAAAAAATATACACTTAAAATATTTAAAATAAGTTGCTTAATTTCTTTATTCACAATAATACTTATGAAATTCTATAATAATTCTCCAAGTAAAACTTTAGCCAAAAAACTTCTTTTAAAATACAACTATTATATAAAGTATAAGTATTTAACAATTTTCCTTTAAATCATAATACCAAGTTTACTCTTTAAAACTACTTAAATTAATTGATATTTACTTTCTAAATTTTTTTTGAAATAACTAAAAATAAATTTTCTTGAAACATTCTTTTAAAACACTTTTAAAACTTCTAATTTACTTAAAAAATCTTTCTTTGAAAATATACTTAACTTTCCAGAGAAATACATTTCCATTTCAATAAAACTGGTCTTGTCATTTATAAATCCTTCTCGATTTATCTCCAGTTTAAATTTACGTTCCCATTCCGTAAATTTCCTTGCCCACATTTTTTTTAAAATAAAATAAACCACTATTTATTTTTAAAACGAATTACCATCTACTTTAAAAATTCCCATTGTGAATTCATACTTATAAATTATCCACTGAAAAATATTTCACTTTATTTATAACCCGGTTTATAAATTCCATAGTCTCATTCTCCTTTTAATCACTGTTTCAAAGTACTTAATCGATTTTCTGAATTAAATTCCCTTTAAAATTTATTTCCTGATTTATCCAAATTAATCCCAAACCCCTAGTTCCAGATTTACTTCCCTTTCTAATTTAAAATATTATTTAAGTCTGGAGCATGGAGTTCATACTTATTTCCCAAAACATTTAAATCTTTGATTTAAAATATATTTTCTTATTCTCAAACAATATCGCTTAAGTCCTTAAAACTCGCTAATTCACATTTATTCAAAAACTCTATTTTTCCTATATTCCGTAATTGATTAAATAGGGCTTAAAATCAAACTACTTTATTTTTTCAATTCTTTTCTTTTTAATTAATCCAACTTACTATAAATACTTTACTTAAAACATTTCCTTTTTATTTTCTTTCAAAAATCCAGCATTTATATTTTTGATATTTTAAAATGCCAAAAATATATCCAGCAATCCATAGCACTCAATAACTCCAATTATCAGTACTAGTATGAGCCCGTGCTTTGCACATGTGTTGTTCGTATTATTGCATACGTTGATATTTTGATTGAGTGCAAACATGTAAATGGAAAGAAAGTGCATTTTTGGAATTTCAAAAAGACACCGAGTAAATTAGTTCAACCAATTTTCCTTATTAGTAGTAGAGATAATCTATCACAGATTATCAAATAAATCATATTACTGGATATGAAAATAAATTTCAACATTTTTAAGGAATCCGGTTAGATCCCTCCAACCTATTTCCCTGCATCCACAGAAGTTAGCACAATATAAAAATACCAATCCTACTTCGAGGGGGATATCGCGGTGCATATGATCAGCCGCTATTATGCAGGGAGCATAGGGTCTCATTCACTATATAGTGCGGGAATATCAATCACTCTAATATATTAATATAATATCACATCCAGACTAATAATAATTATCACATTCAATCAATCAACTAATAATTTAATTTTAACTAATTAAATAAATCAATAGTCCAATTTGAGTGAGATTAACTAACCTTTGACTTTATTTGCAACCCAATCCAAATTGGCTTATCTCTCCACGATTTTAGACCTTGTATAAACATTATACGATTTATTAACATTTTAAATAATCAAACAATCAATTACCTTTTAATAAAGTTAATTAGCTAATAATTAAATTTTAAACTAATTTCCCTATGATAAATAAGTTTTAGTAACTAAAATAATTAAATAAGTTTATTAAACAAATTAATCACCATAATTCGTTATTTTAAAATAAACTAGTAAATTTAAAATTTGTATACATATATTTATTTTATTTTTCTTTGAAACTACATATATTAAAAAATAACCTTTATAGATTTAAAAATCAAATTTTTATATAAATTCCTACATTTTCCAAAATCTTACATATATACGTATATTTATTGTTTCCAATATATGTACATATACTTTATTAAATTAAAACAGAATTGTTCTCACCTTACTGTAATTTTTTTTCTAACCTACATACATACATACACACACACACACACACACACACATATATATATATATTAAGTCATATCCAATTGGAAAAACAAAATTCGAACCTTCCTGCCAAAAACTCTCTTCCACGCATTGACATCGGCGAACAACCATCACAATAGCCTAACTCCAGGTCGTCGAACCTTTTCCCCAAATCTCGTCCCTCCAATCGTCGCCATCCTTCCACTGCATCCTCACCGCGTCATCGAAGATTTTCGACCCATTCAACAATGCTAGCGGCCGCCTCGACCTCGCCCGCAACCACCCGAGCATGGCGATGCATGAACCCAAGTCACTATGTGACCCAACCCTAGCTCATCTCGAGCTCACGACTCCCCTCTTCATCGCATCCGATCGCGTTGCCACACACGACTTCACCATTGCGGCCATCAAGCTCGCGAGCTATAGAAAATCAACGCGTCTCTTTTTTATTTTTGACAGACGAAGAGAGAAAAAGAAAGAAAAGAAGATATTTGATCTGCTCTTTCGATTTCATATCCGGTTTCATTTTACCCTCCCCTTCTTCCTTTTTATATAAGTTTGAATGAGATTTTATTAATTTTTTTTTAAATTCGAATGATAGAGGGGAATATGGGGAAACCCTTGGTTCGTTTTATAGGGGAGAAGGACTGGCTTGCCATATTTAGTCTGTAAATATCTATTGCTTATATATATAAATATATTATTTTTTCTTTCTTTGTTCGGTTGTGAAGTAAAAGAAGGGACGTGATATGGAAAATAGGAGGTGGCGTGTTGAATGCTTGCTATAGTGATTTGAAGGGAAAATGAAAAAGTACTGATGTGATTCGTTTTGACTGCTCAACCTTTATATATATATGAATGTATATAAATTTAAACGCCTCAAAATCGTAGCTTAAAATCTCGACCTCCTAACGAGGCGTGCCACTAGGCGTTTATAGTGTTATACCCCTATTCCGAACGCAATGGAAAAGATTTCGTGTCCTAATTCAATCGTATGGAGAAGATAGCTTTTTGGACCCAATTATTATATTGAATTTTCGATATAGACTCAACGCGTTTATATATATTGTATGACCAAACAATAGCTCCAAACGCTATGAAATTGGAAATCCGATAATAATACATTTTTGTGGATCCCGAAACCATGCCTCGAAATCCGAGACTATTCCCGATCCGATACAATATGATAATAATACCTTTTCTAGATCAGCATATCGAGGACCATTCTCGATCCCCTACAACACAAGACCGGCCTACCCCTAACCTAGGCAGACCTAATAAGCTTACCCAATGGTTGGGATCAGCAACCGCGACACAGCCGAGATCAAGGGACTCTAGATAGGGATGACCTTACCCTAATTGGGTGCAACCCACTTAGCCTTGCCGCACCTTCCCTGTTTTAGCCATTCCCAGACGATGAGGCTTGAGGCTAAACGTTACCTTTTTTAGAACATATTCACTTAGAATTCTCATCGTCCTCCAATGATGATGGTCTGATAGCATTCGTCCATACAAGTTACTCTGGGCCTGGGCAAACCGAATCACCATCTTCATCATCTTCACGATATCCATTCGTTACGTTCAAACTAGATCGAAGTGCTTTACGGATAATTAAATCTGATCCCGGCCTCATCGAAACGATCAACGGATTGGCCAATATTGATAGTCGGTTATTTAACTATCAAACAAACAACCAATTAACCAAATATTTTATTTCCAACAGAAAATACCCAGTCTTATTAAATTTTGATTTCAAATAAATTAAATCACTTTATCCAATAAAATATACACTTAAAATATTTAAAATAAACTACTTAATATCTTTATCCAAAACAATTCTTATGAAATTCTATAATAATTCTCCAAGTAAAAATTTAGCCAAAAAAACTTCTTTTAAAATACAACTATAATGTAAAGTATAAATATTTAATAGTTTTCCTTTAAATCATAATGCCGATTTTACTCTTTAAAAATACTTATCTTAATTGGTATTTACTTTTTTTAAAACAAATTTGAAACAACTAAGAATAAATTTTCCTAAAACATTATTTTCACTTTTAAAACTTCTAATTTACTTAAAAAATATTTCTTTGAAAATGTACTTAACTTTCCAAAGAAATACATTTCCATTTCAATAAAACAAGTCTTGTCATTTATAAATCCACTTCGATTTATCTCTAGTTTAAATTATCTTCCCACTCCGTCAATTTTCTTTCCTACATTTTTAAAAAATAAAATAAAACCACTGTTTATTTTTAAAAGTAATTACCATCTACTTAAAAGTTCCCATCGTGAATTTATCCTTTCAAATTATCTACGGGTAAATATTTCACTTTGTTTATAACCCGGTTTTATAAATTCCATAGTCTTATTCTCCTTTTAATCACTGTTTTAAAACACTTAATCGATTTTCAAATCAATTTTCTGAACTAAGTTCCCTTTAAAATTTATTTCCTGATTTATCCAACTTAATCCCAAACCCGAGTTCCAGATTTACTTTCCTTTTTGATTTAAAACCATTTAAATCTTCGATTTAAAATATATTTTCTTATTCTCAAACAATATCGCTTAAGTCCTTAAAACTCATTAATTCACATTTATTCAAAATTTCTATTTTTTCCATATTTCGGAATTGACTAAATAGGATTTAAAATCAAACACTTATTTTACCCAATTCTTTTCTTTTTAATTAATCCAACTTACTACAAATATTTTACTTAAACATTTCCTTTTTACTTTCTTTCAAAAATCCAGTATTTATATTTTTGATATTTTAAAATGCCAAAAATATATCTAGCAATCCATAGCACTAAATAACTTCAACTATCAATATAATCTATCATAGATTATCAAGTAAATCATATTACTAAATTTGAAAATAAATTTCAACATTTTTTGAGGAATCCAGTTGGATCCCTCCAACCTATTTCCCTACATCCACAGATGTTAGCATAATATAAAAATACCAATCCCACTTTGAGGGGGATATCGCGGTATATAGGGTCATCAGCTATTATGCGGGGCCATAGGGTGTCATCCGCTATATAACGCGGGAATATAAATTCCAATATAAATATATATACTATTATATATAATATCACATCCAGACTGGTAATAATTATCACATTCAGTCAATTAACCAATAATTTAATTTTAACTAATTAAATTAACCAGTAGTCCAATTTGAGTGAGATTAACTCACCTTTGATTTTATTTGCAATCTAATCCAAACAGGCTTGTCTCTCCATGATTTTAGACCTTGTATAAACATTATATGATTTACTAACATTTTAAATAATCGATCAATCAATTACCTTTTAATAAATTTAATTAGCAAAATTTTAAATTTTAAACTAATTTCCCTATGATAAATAAGTTTTAGTAACTAAAATAATTAAATAAGTTAATTAAACAAATTAATCACCATAATTCATTTTTCTAAAATAAACTAGTAAATTTAAAATTTGTATATGTATATTTATTTTATTTTTCATTGAAACTACATATACTAAAAAATAACTTATATAGATTTAAAAATCAAATTTTTATATAAATTCGTACATTTTCCTAAATCTTACAAATATACATATATTTACTGTTTCCTATATATATATTATTAAACTAAAGCAGAATTGTTTTCACCTTAGTGTAATTATTTTTTCTAACCTATATACATACATACATTCATACACACACACATACATACTGACATACATACATACATACATACATACATACATACATACATACATACATACATACTAAGTCATATCTAATTGGAAAAATAAAATTCGAACCTTCCTGCCAAAACCTCGCTTCCCTCACTGACATCGGCGAACAGCCACCACAATAGCTGAACTCCAGGTCGTTGAACCCTTTCCCCACATCGTGTCCCTCCAATCGTCGCTACCCCACCACTACATCCCCATCGCGTTACCGAAGATTTGCAACCTATTCCACAATGCTAGCGGCCGCCTCGACCTCGCCCTCAACCTCCCAAGCATCGCGATGCACGAACCCGAGTCGCTACGCGACCCAGTCCTAGCTCATCTCGAGCTCACGGCTCCCCTCTTCATCGCACCCGATCGCGTTGTCTCGCGCGGCTTCACCGTTGCGGCCATCAAGCTCGTGAGCCGTAGAAAATCAACGCCGCTCCTTTTTTTCGACAGATGAGAGTGGAAAAAGGAAGAAAAGAAGATATTTGATCCGCTCTTTCGATTTCATATCCGGTTTCATTTTATCCTCCCATTCTTCCTTTTTATATAAGTTTGAACAAGATTTTATTATATTATTTTTTGAAAGTCGAATGATAGAGAGGAAGGAGGGGAAACTCCTGGTTCGTTTTACAGGGAAGAAGGACTGGCTTGCCATATTTAAACTATAAATGTCTATTGTTTATATTATATATGTATATATATATTTCTTTCTTTGTTCGGTTATGAAGTAAAAGAAGGGACATGATATGGAAAAAGGAGGCGACGCGTTGAATGCTTGCTACGGTGATTTGAAGGGGAAATGAAAAAGTGCTGATGTGATTCGTTTTGACTGGTCAAATATACGCACACACACACACTAATTTAAACGCCTCGAAATCATAGCTAAAAATCTCCATCTCCTATCAAGGCATTTCGCTAGGCGTTCATAATGTTATACCATAATGCAATGGAAAGGTTTTGAGTCCTAGTTCGATCGTATGGAGAAGATAGCTTTTTGGATCCAATTATTATATTGAATTTTTGATATAGATTCAATGCGTTTATATATATCGTACAACCAAACGATAATTCCAAATGCTATGAAATTTGAAATCCTACAATAACATATTATTACGGATCCCATGGAATTGGTTTTGTCGAAATCCGAGACTGTGCCTCGGAAGGCTATTGCTAAATGTCAATTTAAACGATATATTTTTAAAACTGAACAAATCACTTCCAGTTTCAATTTTAAAACTTTTATTACCTTCAGTATTTTCAATATAAATTTTACAAGCCTTCAAATTATTTTAATGAGCTTAAAAACCAATATTTCATATTTTACCTAATTTCCAATTATTTAATCCAATAATTAAAATATCCAATAAATAGAGATATTTAAAATTTCAGTTAAAAATTACTTTTAAATATCTAAAATCAATAAAATATTCCAATTTCAAATATCCAAAATTCTGGATCGTTACAGTTTAATCGATGCTTCTTAAAATAATTTTGTTTGCTATCCAAAATCAGTAAAGATGTTTTATGCAAATCTAAAATGAACGTTTTATGATGGTAAAGAATGAGAAGTTTGGAGTTGTGTCAAAGGAACACAAATTGTGAACTTTTGGGACATATTCTTGGATGTGAATCTATAGGAACAGACCTTCATCTTTTCAAATTGATTTAAAAAATCGTGAAGTAATTTATG
Organism: Allium cepa; assembly: GCA_030765085.1. Lineage (NCBI taxonomy): Eukaryota > Viridiplantae > Streptophyta > Magnoliopsida > Asparagales > Amaryllidaceae > Allium > Allium cepa. The sequence continues at coordinate 229,326,775 of CM060938.1, forward strand.
ATATTTCGAAAGTGGCGATGATTTCTAATTTAAAAACAAAAAATTATGTCCAAATGAAAGAATTTTAAGCCTTCTTTTGCAATAAAGTATCACTCCTACAACGGGTAATTATAATAACCCGGCTCAAAAGGTTTTCAAAGCTCTTTTAACAATTTATGGTCAATATGACATAAATTGGTCTCATGTCATTCTGGATGAACTTTTTCCTAAGAATCTTTCAAACATGAAAACGCACTATTTTATAGTGTGTATCTTACTCGCGTTTTCAATTATTTTGGTATTGACCTTAAAGGAGAGGAAATAATTCCTCGATAAATATTTGACAACGCAAAAATTTATCTTATGCATATTACACCCTTTTTCGAGGGTTATGAAATGCTTGCGGAAAAGGAACAAAGGTTGGCTTGGGAAGAAGAACATGAAATAAGAGACGACGAAGATGAAGGAGAGGAAATGGAAGTCAAGGAGGAAGAACAAGCAGAGAAGGAGGATACTTCTTTGAAAAGTATCTATATGCCATCGAATCCATCCAATAAAGATCTTCTCAAAAACCAAAAGAAGATCATTCATGAGCATGGGAAGCTTAAGAAATCATTTTCAAAGAGATTTACTTCAATTTCCAACAAAATGGATAAATTCTTTGGAAAGATCATCCACAAGCTTGGTGGCTATTCTTCATCTTCATCGTATTTTTATAGCTGTTTGCTTTCTGATTCAATGGAATAGAGATCTTAAGGCTAAATTAACACTAGAGGGGAGGGGTGAATAGTGTTTAATGGATTATATGAATATTTTTCAAATTCTTTAAAATTCTACATGGAATGATGTAATCAGCAATCATAGAAACTGTAATGACTCTAATTTTGACTGATATTATTTAGGACATTTAATTAGATAAATTAAATGAAACAATAAAAACGGTTTAAGGGATTGAGATTGAATAGTTTAAGGTAATCATGCCTTAATTAACATATAAGCCAAAGAGAAGTAAAATGAAGTAAGTAAAAGTAATAAGATAAGGGGAAAATAGGAATCAGTTATATTCTTATACCCTATACCCTTATCCCTTCTCATTTTACAACATTCACAAATAAAACTAAACTTAGAGCTTGGTCGACCACCAATAGAGGAAAACAATTAGAAGATAAGCAAGAAAGCAAGTAGGAAGCTAAATCGACCTTCCTAACAATCAAGCTAAGGTGAATAATAGTTCTTACATCTCATTTTTATTATTTCTATTTCTAGGTAAGATCCAAACTGGCTTTGCAAATTATATGCCATGATTTGTTTGTTTAAATGGATGTATACACTTGTTGATGAATTATGATGCTTCATATAGATTATATGATAAGTTTCAATTTGGAAAACCTATTAAAAGACATCTATATGACTTGTGATTTTAATATAAGGTCGAAGACATTATTTAGAGATGTCTCAAGTTTCATAATTTTCTAAGTTAATATGGATTTATTATGAATTTCCTAGGAAATAAATTGGTTAAATTGGGATTAAATTATTTTTGGCAATTATGTGATAGCCTTGGGTCTGAAATTTAAATATATTAGAAAACATATTAAAAATGATTTATTGGAATTTTTGGAGAATTTTCCTAAGTATTTTATTATAGATATAGAATTATTTAAGGTATGAGACTCAAAAGTTCTATAAGCTTCTATAAGGAGAAGGGGCTAATTTGCTAAATATTTCTAATTATTAATTACTGAATTCGATAGCACTTCTAGAAAAAGATTTTGAAAAAGAATTGGCAACCAATTATATGTTGACGAATAAGGCAAGTTAGGTCGAAAGATATTACTTTAAAAAGCTAATAATCAGTTTTGCAAAAGAAACATTACTTTGCCACTTACAACAACTACTTTTCGACTCCATACTTCCACCACAACCAAGTCAAAACCAATATACATGGTATCATTGCCTTGGTACATAGTGGATTGGAGTTAGGTAGGAAGTATAGAGTTGAATCATGCTTTAAAAGGGGTAGAAGCTACTATTTTGACTACGAATCACTTATGTTTAAAAAGGAGGCTTTGGAAGGAGTAATATTAGCATTTGACTTAGTCAAATGTGCCTTCGTTTTGTAGAAAAGGGCTTTTGAAAGGCGCTACTGCCTTTTTATTTTTAAGTGAAGCTTTCGAATGGGTTCGAAACCTATGCGCCGCATTCAACCCTTCGAATCAATGCTTTCGAAAGGGTACATTTGTTTTTATACTTTGAAGCCACTTCTCCATGCTTTCAAAAGGGTTGGTTTTGAAACCATCCACTTTCTTTTACTTAGGAATAATGCTTTTGAAAGTAATTCTTTCACCCTAGTTCATTTAAGATGCTTAGATATATTGAAAGTTAACCCAAAGGTTGAAAAAACAGTTTTAAATAGTTTTGAAGCTATGTTCCATAAATGTAACGACCCGATTTTTCGACGCCCGAAAAACCGAACCACTAGGGCAAAGGAAGAAGGAGATAGAAGAAGAGAAAAAAAATAACACAGAATCTTACCATCGCAGCGGAATAGAATATAATAGATAATAACAGATCTTCACACAAAAGAAAAATATATCTGTTTCATACATATATAATCAGAATACAACATCAGAGTTCAATACAATCAACAACACATTCAGTACGATTATAATATCCCGTCCTTCCAAATCTGAGTACACAATGGAATATACATCATATACATCGGATACGACTCCCCATCCAGCTCGTCTCCTGAGCTCCACAGCAGTCCATCGAGAATCTGTACTCTATAATACTCTGTCTGACCCGAGCATTATAGTTAAATAACACATGGGTCAGTCTAGAATACCAGCATGAGAAATCACACTCAAATTGATTATTAAAGTTCCAAAAATCCATTGAAAACTAAAAGCATCTCGTAAGACCACGCCACAAATAAACCTGTCGGGTTTTTACCTTACGATAGCTGAAACATTTATTATAAAATCCTCTAGTATTATAATAGTGTATACAAATGCTAATTCAAATAGCTGAAACTGTTACGTGATTAAATTCCAGCATACTAGTCGCAAAGTGGGTTATACAAAAAAAAACCATAAAAGGCGCGTAGGGAGAATGGATTTCCTACTAATGACTAGGCACTGGACCTGTCACAGTACCTGGTCTAGATCAGCGTACTGAGGATCCACCCTAGATCCCCTACAATACAAGACCGAGACTACCCCTTACTGGATAATCTCGAGTAAGATCACCCCGCAGTTGGGATCGGAAACCTCCCACTAAGCCGAAATAAAAAGGGACATCTAGATAGGGATGACCTCACCATAATGGGTGCTACCCACTTAGCCTTGCTGCATAACCCCTGATTTTCAGTCATTCCCGGTTGATGAGGCTTGAGGCTAAGTGTAACAACCCGCATATTTATCGGTTGTATATTTAAATATTTTATTTAAATATAACATCATTTGTCGGATCATAGTCCGAAAAGTTACTTTCTGCAAACGGTCGAATTGGGTCTCAAGACCACTTCCATTGAGTTCAAAACGTCGTTTGCGATCTTTTTGAGTATAAGCTTCGATATATTTGGAGTAAGTCGAATTTTGCTATTTGCTAAGTGGGCTTTTGGGTTTGGGTTTCACCCAAACTGTTCTATAAACCAACTCAGCCCTTCTCTCCTTCCATTCACTTATTCATCTCATAAAAACTTAAGCTAAAAACTGATAATGGTGGAAGATAAAGGAAATTAGAAACTCCTAGCCCTAGATCCTCTTGCAAATCCAAATTCTTGCTCCAAAATCAAAGAGAAGCCATTGGTAAGCTCTTCTTCATCTTCTCCAACTCTTCTCCCCTTCAATTTCAGAAAGTTTTCCTAAACCTAACTTAGGAAAATACTTGTTTGTTCTTAGATTGAAGCTTGTTGGGTTGAAGTAGTGATTAGTTGGTTTTCTCTTGTGACTTAGATCCTCCATCTTCTTTGGTTGTGAGATAAAATGTGAGTTTTGAACTCACATCTACTTCTTTTGATATCATTGATGTTAGGCATGAATTCCTAACAATTGTTCATATGTTCTTTTGCTTGTGATTTGGGTTGATTCGGTGAAATTGCCAAATTATGATTTTTGAAGCCAAATCTATGAAAAATCTTATATGGTTGATGCTTTTGTTGTTCGGAGTGTTTGGGTTGTCGTTAAGGTTGGGTAGTCGTTTGACGTAAGCCCATAATCAACACGCATCCGATTGCTTTCGATTTGTTTAGCCATAGTTGGCCTTGGTTCAGGAAATGCCTGAACATTGAGTTTCAGATCTCTGAAACCCTTGTTTCAGACGTCTGAATATTGTTCTGGGGAACATTTTCATCCCCAGATTCAGACGTCTGAATTTATATTCCAGACGTCTGAATTCGCTAAAATTCGACCAGAAAGGAAATTGGAAAAATATTGCCTGTTTCAGACGTCTGGATGGTTGGATTCAGACGTCTGAATTCTGTTTTGGAAAACAAATTGATTTTCAGATTCAGACGTCTGAATCCCTTCTTTCAGACGTCTGAACCTGCTGTTTTTGGCCAATTTGCCTTGTTCGTTTAATTTTCCAAATTTGATCGATGTATACTGATTCCAATTAGTTGTTTATGCATATTTGACCTTGATAATTCCTTCTTGAATTCATTCACGGATTTTTATAAATAAATTCTTCAAATCGTATTAAAAGTTCGTTCTCTAATTTATAAACCCTATTTAAAACACACGCACAATTTCGCACTTCGAGCGAAGTGGAAGGGTGATTAAATGGTTGGGCAAAACACGGACCATGAATCTGTGCGTTTATCCTTCTGATTAATCCCCGACCTATTCAGTTGATCGTTTTGACCTTCGGGTTTGGTTTACTGATGATATGAGGTGAATTTTGTACTGCTTTGAATGTGAAATTAACTAACGGGTAGTAAACCGTTCGAACGGGTGGTTATGGGACTCACATTACCACTTTTCGGATTCCTTTCTGGGAGTTTGTGACACATGCTGCCTTTGGGATAGTGTCTTCGGACTGTCTCCTCTGGCTTGTTGCCTTTAATATCGCTTTTGGAGTTGGTCCTTTGCCCCAACTCGAGAGATATTGGAGTGGTTTCTTCACCACCGCTCAAGAGATATTGGAGTGGTTTCTTCACCACCGCTCTAGAGATATTGGAGTGGTTTCCTCACCACCGCTCTAGAGATATTGGAGTGGTTTCTTCACCACCGATCAAGAGATATTGGAGTGGTTTCTTCACCACCGCTCAAGAGATATTGGAGTGGTTTCTTCACCACCGCTCTAGAGATATTGGAGTGGTTTCTTCACCACCGCTCAAGAGATATTGAAGTGGTTTCTTCACCACCGCTCATGATGTTTCATTGATATTATATTCCCTTGGTATCGTCCTTCGGTGTTGGTCTTTTTGAGCCGCATGATGAGTAGCGTTTACCTTGTGGAACTTGTATACCTTATTGGTATTTGTTATTTGCCTTATGGTTTATTTCGGGATATTCTTATCCTTTGTTTCTATATGTTGCCGATGATATGAGGCTTGTTATCATATGATTCATCCTTTCTTAGATGATTGTGTTATCTCTTTTAGAGATATTTGCTATACCTTGTAACCTTGCAGGTTTATTATTGTTCAGTTTATCTAACTGATTTGTTTAGCTAGACTGACCCGTGTATTAATTACTCGGGTCAGACTGAGATCTTTCAGGTTAGGTGCCTTTGGACTTAGCCTATGTTGCTTCCGCATGGACTACTCCGCTAGCTTCTTTTTGTCATAGCTTTTTGTGTAGTCCTATTTTTTTGTAACTCTGATATGGATGCTTGCGAACTCGTTTGTATATTATGGTTTGCTATACCACTTGACATGTATTATTTTGTATACTCTGTTGCGTATCAATATATGTGTATATGATGATCAACTGTTCTGTGATGTATATTACATTTGAGTTGTTATATTCTGTTCTGATAGATCCTCTAGCCACCTATGGTTTTGTTTTAAGTATTCATTGGATACGTCGATCTGCTGGGTAAAGCAATTGTCGATGTATTCAATAGATAATTAAATCAAGGCTATAGATGGTCGCTCCTAAACAGCCTTATTCTCCGTGTTAGCAGACAGTATTATCTATTAATACTCTTTGCTAGCGTGGGTATAGAGGTGGGGCGTCACAGCTTGGTATCAGAGCAGGTTCAGAGCAAAATATGATAAACACATAATAGATGCATATATTATGGTACATCAAAGTGTACAAGTGATACAAATCTTTGAATCATTGTGTCTCTTTATTCCATCAAGGTTAGATAGAGTTTGGGTATACGTCTAGGAATGCATTTTATTCCGTAGTATTCCATCTTGAATCATCTACCTTGTGAATAATCTTGTTCTTATCTTACCTTCAGCGTATGGCTGGAAGAGGCAGGGGACGACGTTCGGGTGTTGGGCAATCCAGTGGCTCACATCCGAATGGTGTTTATATGTCTGCCGATCAGTTTATGGAATTGTTTAGGAGCATTCAGCCTCCAGCTCCTACTCGTGTATCCCCACCTCGCAAGTCTAACTTTGCACGCCTGTGCAGTGATTTTGTTCATCTTGGAGGAAAGCCGTTTAAGGGCTCCGAGTCTGTTCTTGAAGTCCAAGCTTGGGTTCGCGCGTGCGAGCGTATCTTCTCTAGAATGGATATTTCTGACCATGATAGAGTTCTTGTAACTTCTAGCTTATTGCAAGAGCGTGCCCTTGATTGGTACGAGCTTCTTGTAGCCGAAATTGATGAGTCTGCTCTTTCTTGGACTTGGTTTCGGGAACGATTCGAACTCAAGTTCGTTCCTGAATCTGAGAAAGCTTTGTTGGCCCGACGCTTCCTTGAGTTGAAGCAAGGGAAATCTTCTGTTTCTGAGTATGTTGCATCATTCGAGGCTTTATCTAAGTATGGTCTCGAATTCATTAGCACTTCTTATAAGAAGAATCTGAAGTTTGTCTCTGGTCTTAAGAAATATCTTAAGAAGTCTTTGTTGCTCCAGCTTAAGCTTTCTTTTGAGGAGTTGGTAGATTCTGCACTTCATCTTGAAACCGTCGAGAAGGTGTGATAGTGGTAATGAGGATGAGGTTCGTAAGAACCCCAACAAAAAGCAGTCTCCCTTGGATGAGCGGGAAATTTTCCCTTCCAAGAAGAAAAAGCCCGTTGAATCTGATTCTCAGTCTCAGCCTGCTGGAACGCCTTCCATTCGGAAGTGTTTCAATTGTGGTTCTCTTGATCATATAATTCGAGCTTGTCCTAAGCCTCTCTTCTGCCGCTATTGCAAGAAGGAAGGTCATCGTAGTTCCACTTGTCCCATTGCTCCGAATAATTCACCATCTGGCAAGTTAAATGTAACAGGTGCTTCTGGAGGCCCTTCTCGGGGATAAGGTATGTCTCCATCTATTTTGGAAAGTTTCTATTTTTTTCTTTGTGATTTCGATTCCAATTTGATGGCATCATTTTATTCTTTAAGCCCTCATGATGAGGAGAGTGTTGATTCTCTCATTCTTGTAGTTTGAGAATTTTCTGGTATTTTTAGTCTTGTCTTAGGATTATCACCTAAGCAATTCTTTGAGTGGTATTAAGGTCTTTTCAGCTCGACCTTGCCACCGGTTTTGATTTGGCTATGAGTTGCGGAGGTTTGCACTCCACTTACCGCATTCCGCACTCGTTGTGTGTAACAGCCCGCATATTTATCGAGTTTACATTTAAATATTTTTATTTAAATATTAAATCGTTAATCGGATTTTGGTCCGAAAAACTACTTTTTGCAAACGGTCAAATTAGGACTCGAGACCACTTTCATTGAGTTCGAAATGTCGTTTACAACTTTTTAAGTATAAACATCGATAGGTTTGGAGTTAGTGAAATTTCACTAACTTTTCCCGCTTTGGACTTTGGGTTAGTTTAGCCTATTAAGCCCAAGTTCCAACCCTCTTCTCCTCACTCTTCATAAATTTCCTAACTAACTCAAGCTTTAGCATTAATGGTGAAGAGAATGGGAAATTAAAACTCCAAGCTCAAATTCAATTGCAACTCCATCATTCAACTCCAAATTCAAGTAGAAGATATTGGATTCAAGCTTTGGATTGCTTCTCCTTGCTTTCAAGCTTCATCTTCATAAATTTTAGTGCAAAGGTGAGATTTTTATCTCACAATTCTAGCCTATAACTATATGGGACTGTTGGGAATGATTCCCCATCACTTTAGCATGTGCATTTGCATTTGGTTTGGATTGGATTGGCGAAAAACTCCAATTTTTAGCGTTTTTGACAAAAAACTGCAGTTAGGTCGCACTGCCTCGGAGTTAGGTCGTTCTGGCCTTAAGTCGTTTCTGGCCATCGCTAAGTCGTCCACGAGTTAAGCCTAAGTCGTAAGTCGCACGCGTTGAAAAGTCACCGCCTTTGTATTTCTGTTCGCCTGTGTTGAGTCGTTCACGAGTTAGAGTGCTAAGTCGGCTGCGAGTTAAGAGTTAAGTCGTTCGTGTGTTATCTCGTAAGTCGTCTCCGACCTAAGCTCCAGTAAGTCGTTCGTGTGTTATCTCGTAAGTCGTCTCCGACTTAAGCTCCAGTAAGTCGTTCGCGTGTTATCTCGTAAGTCGTCTCCGACCTATGCTCCACTAGGTCGTAGGTCGTATCCGACCTAAGCCTCTCTAAGTCGCGAATTGTTAAGTCGGCTGTCCTTAAGTCGTTCGACCCCACTAAGTCGTAGGTCGCCTCCGACCTTACCCTTAGGTCGTATGACCTGTTTGTTAAGTCGGCTGTCCTTAAGTCGGTCGAACCCCGTATAACTCTGCGTAGGCGATCTTATCTGAAGAACATTCAACCGAACTTCCTGAGCTGATTTCCTTGGATTTTTATCACATCTTCGAATGTGATCTTTGTGATTGATTGTTTCTACAATCGCTTCTGTGATTTGTCACTTTAAAATATGAAGGTTTCAATACTAGTAGTAAATATTTTCTTAAACCGTTTTCCAATCTATTAGTATATACAAGCCTTACCTCACTCGGATGAGAAATCTAATTAAACGACTTAGTAAAACAAGTGGTATGAAACGCTTGCGTTCACTTCGTCGGTTAATTCTTGGACTTGTTCGATTGAACCCCTTGTGACAATTTTATTAGTGAAGATTTACAGTTTGTTCGTAAATATTTAAGTTAAGCAAGTGGTTATGGGACATGAAGCTAAACTTCTATATTTACTAGCTTAGTGTAATTGACACTTCTCGTTGATCTTGATGATCGCTTTATGAATTAGACTAGCAATTGCGCGATGTCTCTTTCATTGCAAGGTTAGACTAGACACCACTTGTGTGATTCCATTCACACATACCTTTCTGCTTTTTGGTTAGTCTTGACCTCATTCTGTGTGATTCCACTCACACATGTGGGGTAGCTCCCCATGGTCTTCGGACCGTCATGTGATAGGCCTCTTTCCCTTTTTATGATTTCTGGATTTCTCGTGTTGATTTCTGGAATTTGTGTCATTGACTTGTTATGAGTACAAGTTTAGGGTATGATGCCCCCTTCGAATCTTTGAGAAGATTCTTGTGATATTGATTATCTCTTATTGATTGATCTTCTGTTGATCATTATTTACATACTTATAGCGGTATGTCGTTATGGATGTTTATGTTTATGCCATATCTTTTATGTTATATCATGTCATCTGATATTTATAGCTAGACTGATCCGTTTATTATTTTCTTAAATAATACTCGGATCAGACCGAGATGTTACAGGTGCTTCTGCTTGACTTCTTCCCAGGGATTCATCACTCTGACTTTTGGCTAACTGTTTAGATTAGCAGTTTTTGCTGTATACACTTGAGATATAGACTCATAGTTGTATTCTTTTGTATAGCACGTGTTGCTATTCTTTTGTATTATCGTGGATCTTATTGACCACTACTCTGATGTACACTTTCATGTGTTAGTTATATATTCATATCTTTTTCCGCCTTTGTGATATGGATACCTGTGACTGATTTGTGATATGATTATTTCTATGTTTGTTTCCGAAGATTATTTATAGCCACCGTGTGATAAGCTATTACATGGATGGTCGCTCCTCAACAGCCTTATTCTCCGTGCTAGTTGACAGCACTTCTCCGGAGTGTTCTTGGCTAGCGTGGGTATAGAGGTGGGGCGTCACATTGTGATTCTTATGAATGATTTATTATGTCATTCAGTTTGTCTAGCTCATTTCATCCATTTTATGAATCGAGTATTCTGCGAATATCTCGATGACTCCATTCTCATGTTTATTGATTTTGGGTGAAATTCGCAATCTAAAAAAAAAAAAAAAAATTTTTGCAAATCTTTTTCATAAGATTTAGTTATAAGTATAACTGGATTTTTGTTCTTAAAACAAACAAAGAGAATTTTTTTAAAAAGTTTTAGAAACACGTTTATCATATGGAAGATTGTTTTGTGATTGTATTGCCCATTGAGTGCTTTAAAAATTCTGGTCGATGCGCTTGATCAACGTTATCGATAGGAATCTCTTAAACACTTTGATGAGACAATCAGGCATAGTAAATTGACTTGAAATAAGGAAATTTTTCCAGAAAGATGATTTCATGAAGGTAAATGAAATTTTGAAGCTTTAGCTCTTCGGTAAAGTATATTATTTGAAAAAAAAAACTATTTTTGGATACCCTTATTCTTGGGATTCCCGAAGGGAACCAAGACTTTATCTTTTGTTCCAAAGCTAATCGTATTAGTTTGGATGTCGTTCCCTTGCAAAAGAGAACGCGCTATCACTTATGTTTCTAAACTATTAAAGCTTACCGAGACTAGATATGCCACCTATGATCTAGTGCTCGCAGCTGTTGTTTTCGCTTTTTGTAATTGACATCATTACTTTTGGGTGAGGAATTTTTGCTCTCCTTACCAATCTTAATTTTGAAATGTTTATTTTCTCATAGGGAACTTAATGTTGGTTCTAGTTCCTAGCATCTTATAATCTTGATATTTTAATTCCCGTAAGAGGGATCGTGTTGCCAATGCATTTAGTTGTAAGCAACAAGTGATGGTTTCTTTGTTGATGTCCGAATGGAATGATCTTTTTACCAAGTTCATCGGACGTTTTGTTGTATTTCATTTTTTTGAGCTTCGGATCATTTGACGTATTGTTTGTACCACGTCGGTGTTCCAAATTATTTTGAGCTTAGGAATCCATAGAATTCTATGAGCAAGCAAGTTCGAACTTATCCTTTCGTGCACCTTATGGTGAACTTCTTATTCTGTTATTCTTTTGTGTTGATATGTTTGTGGTTGTTACTTCTTATTTCTTCTTAAGAATTGCGAGGACGCAATTTCTTTAAGGAGGGGAGTCTGTAACAACCCGCATATTTATCGGTTGTATTTTTAAATATTTTATTTAAATATAACATCATTTGTCGGATCATAGTCCGAAAAGTTACTTTCTGCAAACGGTCGAATTGGGTCTCAAGACCACTTCCATTGAGTTCAAAACGTCGTTTGCGATCTTTTTGAGTATAAGCTTCGATATATTTGGAGTAAGTCGAATTTTGCTATTTGCTAAGTGGGCTTTTGGGTTTGGGTTTCACCCAAACTGTTCTATAAACCAACTCAGCCCTTCTCTCCTTCCATTCACTTATTCATTTCATAAAAACTTAAGCTAAAAACTGATAATGGTGGAAGAGAAAGGAAATTAGAAACTCCTTGCCCTAGATCCTCTTGCAAATCCAAATTCTTGCTCCAAAATCAAAGAGAAGCCATTGGTAAGCTCTTCTTCATCTTCTCCAACTCTTCTCCCCTTCAATTTCAGAAAGTTTTCCTAAACCTAACTAAGGAAAATACTTGTTTGTTCTTAGATTGAAGCTTGTTGGGTTGAAGTAGTGATTAGTTGGTTTTCTCCTTGTGACTTAGCTCCTCCATCTTCTTTGGTTGTGAGATAAAATGTGAGTTTTGAACTCACATCTACTTCTTTTGATATCATTGATGTTAGGCATGAATTCCTAACAATTGTTCATATGTTCTTTTGCTTTTGATTTGGGTTGATTCGGTGAAATTGCCAAATTATGATTTTTGAAGCCAAATCTATGAAAAATCTTATATGGTTGATGTTTTTGTTGTTCGGAGTGTTTGGGTGTGTCGTTAAGGTTGGGTAGTCATTTGACGTAAGCCCATAATCAACACGCATCCGATTGCTTTCGATTTGTTTAGCCATAGTTGGCCTAGGTTCAGGAAATGCCTGAACATTGAGTTTCAGACGTCTGAAACCCTTGTTTCAGACGTCTGAATATTGTTCTGGGGAACATTTTCATCCCCAGATTCAGACGTCTGAATTTATATTCCAGACGTCTGAATTGGCTAAAATTCGACCAGAAAGGAAATAGGCAAAATATTGCCTGTTTCAGACGTCTGGATGGTTGGATTCAGACGTCTGAATTCTGTTTTGGAAAACAAATTGATTTTCAGATTCAGACGTCTGAATCCCTTCTTTCAGACGTCTGAACCTGCTGTTTTTGGCCAATTTGCCTTGTTCGTTTGATTTTCCAAATTTGATTGATGTATACTGATTCCAATTAGTTGTTTATGCATATTTGACCTTGATAATTCCTTTTTGAATTCATTCACGGATTTTTATAAATAAATTCTTCAAATCGTATTAAAAGTTCGTTCTCCAATTTATAAACCCTATTTAAAACACACGCACAATTTCGCACTTTGAGCGAAGTGGAAGGGTGATTAAATGGTTGGGCAAACACGGACCATGAATCTATGCGTTTATCCTTCTGATTAATCCCCGACCTATTTAATTGATCGTTTTGACCTTCGGGTTTGGTTTACTGATGATATGAGGTGAATTTTGTACTACTTTGAATGTGAAATTAACTAACGGGTAGTAAACAGTTCGAACGGGTGGTTATGGGACTCACGTTACCACTTTTCGGATTCCTTTCTGGGAGTTTGTGACACATGCTGCCTTTGGGATAGTGTCTTCGGACTGTCTCCTCTGGCTTGTTGCCTTTAATATCTCTTTTGGAGTTGGTCCTTTGCCCCGACTCGAGAGATATTGGAGTGGTTTCTTCACCACCGCTCAAGAGATATTGGAGTGGTTTCTTCACCACCGTTCAAGAGATATTGGAGTGGTTTCTTCACCACCGCTCTAGAGATATTGGAATGGTTTCTTCACCACCGCTCTAGAGATATTGGAGTGGTTTCTTCACCACCGCTCAAGAGATATTGGAGTGGTTTCTTCACCACCGCTCTAGAGATATTGGAGTGGTTTCTTCACCACCGCTCAAGAGATATTGAAGTGGTTTCTTCACCACCGCTCATGATGTTTCATTGATATTATATTCCCTTGGTATCGTCCTTCGGTCTTGGTCTTTTTGAGCCGCATGATGAGTAGCGTTTACCTTGTGGAACTTGTATACCTTATTGGTATTTGTTATTTGCCTTATGGTTTATTTCGGGATATTCTTATCCTTTGTTTCTATATGTTGCCGATGATATGAGGCTTGTTATCATATGATTCATCCTTTGTTAGATGATTGTGTTATCTCTTTTAGAGATATTTGCTATACCTTGTAACCTTGCAGGTTTATTGTTGTTCAGTTTATCTAACTGATTTGTTTAGCTAGACTGAACCGTGTATTAATTACTCGGGTCAGACAGAGATCTTTCAGGTTAGGTGCCTTTGGACTTAGCCTATGTTGCTTCCGCATGGACTACTCTGCTAGCTTCTTTTTTTCATAGCTTTTTGTGTAGTCCTATTTTGTTGTAACTCTGATATGGATTCTTGCGAACTCGTTTGTATATTATGGTTTGCTATACCACTTGACATGTATTATTTTGTTTACTCTGTTGCGTATCAATATATGTGTATATGATGATCAACTGTTCTGTGATGTATATTACATTTGAGTTGTTATATTCTGTTTTGATAGATCCTCTAGCCACCTATGGTTTTGTTTTAAGTATTCATTGGATATGTCGATCTGCTGGGTAAAGCAATTGTCGATGTATTCAATAGATAATTAGAGCAAGGCTATAGATGGTCGCTCCTAAACAGCCTTATTCTTCGTGTTAGCAGACGGTATTATCTATTAATACTCTTTGCTAGCGTGGGTATAGAGGTGGGGCGTCACACTAAGAGTTACCTTTTTAGAACATTTCACTTAGAATGCTCACCATCCACTTGACGATGTTCTAAAAGCATTCATCCATACACACTGCACCATTTTAAGCTATTAACAACGGGTAAAAACCGTTGTTAAGTCCAAAAGCAACGGGTAAAAACCGTCTTTAATACAGGAGTGGTTGACTTTAGCAACGGGAAGAAACCGTCGCTTTATTTCCAAAAGGCAACGGGTACAAACCGTTGCAAAATGGGCCAAAGGCAACGGGTATTAACCGTTGCAAATTCGTCCAAAGGCAACGGTTATAAACCGTTGCAAACTTGACAATAGGGAACGGGTATAAACCGTTGCTTAATGTACAAAAGGCAACGGTTACTAACCGTTGCTTAATGGGCAAAAAATCAACGGATATAAACCGTTGCTTTATGTCCAAAAAGCAACGGGTGCAAGCGTTGCTTTATGTGCAGTAAAAAACGGTTAAAAACCGTTGCTTTATGCCCAAAGTCACACATAAAGCAACGGTTAACACCCGTTGCACATAGTGTTTGCTCCTGCCCCTACAAAATCACATCTGTAACTCACTAATGCGTTACACTCATATCTCAGTATATATACCAGAATATCAATATATATCAAAATATTGGTACACAAGCACTATAAACATATCGCACATATACCATATGAATTCGATTAACTCCTTTATGAATTCGAGTAGTGCAGTCACACCATTGTCTGAAAAGCCGTATTGGGTCTTCAAGCTATTCAGTTTCACAATGGCATACAACTTTGTAATCTCTTTTGGACAAGAAGGATACAATGGCTCTGTTGCAGTTGCACTATCAAAAAATGATTTATCCGTAAACTGCTCACCAATATTAGCATTATCATGCAACTGACTTGTAGGTTGAAAGTGATGGAATCTATCTGCATCATTGATCAAATCCTCCATCCTAATATGTTCGGACTCATCAGTATTTGTGGCATGACTAACCGGTTGTTGTTTTGGCTTCTCCGGTATTCTTTCCCCGTGAAAACACCACACGGTATATGATTGAACAATACCATATCTAAGCAAATAAAAATGAATGTCATTTAATTTGAATGTATCTTCGTTTTTGCACCGCGTGCAAGGGCACGAATACTTTTCCTTATTGCCACCGTTTTCAGCAACAAATTTAACGAAATTTCTCACACCTTCCACATATTCTGTATTTCTTCGATTAGATTGATTTATACATTGTTTGTCTATACTAAAAGACATACTGAAAGAAAATAACAAGAGCTAATAAGAAATCATAGGTAACAATATCTTATGGCTTTCCACCAAGTTCAACTCTGATATTAACTAATCAGATGTATATTCTTCTGATTTCACTTGAAATTTAACATTAGCATCAAACTGTTTCCAAAAAATTTGTCATTACAACGGCGCCATTTTGTAGCACCAGAGTAATGTGTATGCATTACCCCTCTCCTGATACCTGGCTTGCGCCATTAACAACAATTTTATCCACTTGCTAAATATGGTCTCATATTTAGTAAAACAAAATTCATTGCATCAACTTATACCCTAGCAGTCACTATAAGCAGCTATGTCTAACTAGCATGCAGTGTAGTACAGTACATTACAATTTGTAAAACAAATCATATATAAATGTAAAAAGATCATCCCTTGCATAACCAATTGTTTCTTGGTTCTCTAACACTGTACACTTAAAACATCAAATATGTATTCTGATGGTTCAGATTAGAAGGTGCATCTCTACTTTGGCAAACTGTTAAAGAGTAGTAGATATTGACTATAATCAATCCCTAAAAACTTAATGAAACATCAATCCTAAAAGCAAGGGCGGCCCAAAGAATCGGTTGACCAAGCCCAATTTGAATTTTTTTGCCCCTTACTATATAACATGTCAATTTTTTTTATTTTCTTTTTCATATATAAGCATAAAATCACATATAAAACTATAACATAACAAAGTACCAACTTTTTATACAAAAGTTGCCACATTAAGTGGACTGCAATGCTTATAGTCTCAAATAGTTTACAAAACAGTGTATTTTAATTTTTAACGAAATGTATCAAGTTTACAAATTAGTGTATCTAGTTAAGTGTACAGGCAAATCACATTGGGTTCTGCCTAAATGTTTGCGGGTAGACAAACACACACTGCAGGAAAAATAGTACATCAATGAAAGTATCAGTTCCTAAATAATTATTAGTCTTTTAGCTTCAGCTTTCAAATTTCGATTCCTAAATGATTAGTTACAAAAAACTAGTTGTTTATAACAACATACTAATAAGTTATTAGCTTCAGGCGTTTTCAAGGTTAATGAAATCTAAAGCAGTAAAAGGGCGACTCAATTTTAGAAAATTAGACAACTCAAAACAAGAAATTCGCTTACTTAATTAGCAGTGGCAGTATAGAGACTGTAGCAGGACTTCAAATCAGCAGTAGAAAATATCGCGTAGGAGGCAAGCATGAGGCGACGATGGCTGATGGAATAGCCGAGTATGCAGCGATGATTATTTGGAAAGCGTTGATTTTTGAAACCCTAGTTTATTTGG
The DNA here is from genome assembly GCA_030765085.1 of Allium cepa. Lineage (NCBI taxonomy): Eukaryota > Viridiplantae > Streptophyta > Magnoliopsida > Asparagales > Amaryllidaceae > Allium > Allium cepa. The sequence goes on from CM060938.1 coordinate 229,343,472, forward strand.
GTTCGAGCATCGCCAACATGAAGATTGCTTTTGAGCTGTAACTTTGAAGTAAAACAGATTTTTGGTGTTGCCCGGCTCAGTTGGTTGCCCCATCCCAGGGGCTTGGTGGGATTGCCCCTTGGCTGGCCCTGCCTAAAAAATTTACAATGGTTACAAACCGTTGCTAATTAGCCATGGTTGAAAACTGTTGCTAATTGGAACGAAGCGCGCCAAAAATTATGGCTCGAAAGGATGAAATTCACCGCCATCATTTGTCTCCAAAGAAGCTACGGTTATTAACCGTTCCCAATTAGCAACGATAGTAACCGTTGCTAACTGAACCAAGACGGTGATTAACCGTTGCTAAATGGCAACGGTTTATAACCGTTGCCAAATGCGCGAATGGTTAGTTGCAAATCTCAGTATTTGGTGTAGTGACAAGTCCGTCCCCCCTTCGAACGAAACTGAAGGCACTACTCCTACTACATCCATTTTGGAATTACCTCAGGATTAGTAGCGACTAGCCCTTGCACTTCACTGCCCCACCTTCGAATCCAAACTCTTGTTTTCCACACGAAAACGTTCAAATTGGATCGAAGTGGTTTTCAAGAAATAAATCGTGATCCCGGTCTCTTCGAAACGTTCAGCGCATTGGCCAATATTGATAGTCGGTTATTTTACCATCAAATAACATTCATAAACAATCATCAAACATAAATAATTTCACCAAATTATTTATTAATCTCAAAATATCTTCGCAAGATATATTTCCACTTTCAAACCTTTGAAGATAGCGCCAAACCATCTTCCTCTCACGGAACACATTTTCCAAATATTTTCTATTTCCACTGAAATCACCAAGTATAAATAATTTAAAACACTCATTATAAAATATACTTTAAAACATTTAAATAAAAACTACTTTAATACTTTTTCCCAAAGATATATTCTTTAAGGATATTTAAAATAAAGCTACTTAATAAAATAATAAAACTAAATCTTTATCCTTTTAAAACATAATACCAAGTCACCTTTAAATAGTTACTGCCATAATAAATTAGAAAAAATATACTTACTTTAAAAATCAAACATTTAGAAATAATAACGTTTCTAAAACATACTTTTAAACAACTTAAACTTTTACTTACACTTAAAAATTTGTTTTGAAAACGTACTTGGCTATTCAGGGAAATACACTTCTCTTTTGCATCCTTTAAAAATAAATCACTATTTCTTTTTTTTTAAACAAATTACCCATTCTTTTCTAAATTCACATCGTGAATTTATATTTTCGAATATCCACGATATTCATTTCACTTTATAAACCCAGTTTATAAATTTCATAGTCTCATCTTCCTTTAAAATTCCTATTTCAAACACTTAAATCAATTTTTCCAATTGATTCCCAAATTACTCCAATTCTAAATAAATTCCTTTACTTACTCAATTTATTTCAAATCCTATTAACTTTAGATTTTACTTCTTAATTATGATTTAAAATCTTTTTTTCCTGAAATTACCAATTTCATACTTTTCCTAATTCCTTCTTTATCCTTTCCAAATGATTTAAACATTGAATTTTAAAATAAATTCTTTATTCCTTTAAATAATACCACTTAAATTTTAAAATTCATTTTTTCCCTTTTTATTCAAAATCTCCTTTCCCATACTCGAAATTTAGTTATTTTATTTTTTAAAAATCCACTTTTATCCATTTCCAATTCACTCTTTAATTTATCCTAAATTTTCTAAAATCATTTTACTTGCAAATTCTCTCTTTTTATTTTCTTTTCCACAATCCAATCTTTATATTTTGATAATAACCTATCACAGATTATCAAATATAATATAGACTATAAAAATAAATTACACTACTTTGAGGATCCTAGTTGGATCCCTCCAACCTGTTTCCCTGCATCCACAGATGTTAGCACAATATAAAATACCAATTCCACTTCTAGGTGGAATATCGCGGCATATGGGTTTTTATAACATCATCCGCTATTATGTGACACATAGGGTCTCATCCGCTATAAAATGCGGAAAATCAATCACTCCAATATATACTATATACTACTATATATAATATAGCACATCAAATCAATTCAATCATTCAACCAATTTTTTTAAAATTTAATTATTTAAATTTAAATAACTCAGATGAGTGAGATTAACTCACCTTTGATTTCTTTTTCTTTTTTGCAATCCGATCCATACCGGCATGATTCTCCATGATTTAGACCTTGTATAAATATTGATACAGTTTATTAATATTCAAAATAATCTAACAAATAATTAAAGTTTAATAGTTTTAATTTTAACAAATGATTTAATTTAACAAATGATTAGATTCTAAACTAATTTCCCTTTTAAAGATCTTTTAGTAACAAAAATAAATAACTAAGTTTATTAAATAAGTTAACCACTATAATACTAAACTAGTAGATTTAAAATGTGGATAGGTATATTTATTTTATTATGATTTTCAAACTGCATATAAAATGATCTTTATTGGTTTAAAAAATCTAATTTTACATAAAATTTAAACCTCATTTTTTTTCAAAATCCTTTATATATATATATATATATATATATATATATTACTATTTTACTGTTTTGAAATCAGCAATCTAAACTTACTATTTTCAAATAAAAAAAACAACATTTTAAAATAAATGTTAATATACCTTGCTGTAAAATGTGAACCCTGGCTTCGGCAAACCTTTGATATCGCCAAAACGCAACCACCTCCTCACAAACATATGCACGCCTCACATCATTGCATGTCGTCCAGTACGCCTCGACGCTAGCAAATCGCCTAACAGCCCTACCCCACGTACGCAATCCACCGACCCAGCTCGACTCACTACCGCGACCACCACACTTAAATGCGCCGCTCGAAATCGAGCTCCCTGTCCAAAATTGAGCTCTCAATCGACAACCTAACCCTAGCTCAAACATCACTGCAACCCCGAGATCGATCGATATCCATCGCCGCGGCTCGCGATTCCGCGACTGTTTTGATTTGAAATGAAGAGCGATGGAGGGGGAGACGAATCCCTTTGGGCTCGTTCGACAATTTGCTTCAAAGCCGATTCCTTCCATTTTTTTAGGACGAATGTCTCCCTCATTCGCTCGATTGGCTTTGAAAAGAAGAAGCGGCCATTTATCTATATTTTTGAAATCTGAATTCGAACCTGGGAAGCGAAGTGAGGAAGGAACAGACAAATTAAAAAGGAATGGGAAGCGTGAGATTGAAGACAAGGGTAGCATGCTTTAAATGTTTTGCATGCTGGGATAAATTTGCTACAGTAGTTCGAAGTGAATAAAAATACAGCTGATGCGAGAAGAATTTCAGCTGATGGTTGACAAATATATATGTATATATTTAATTAAATTCAAATTCAAATTGTCTCGATAATTGCTACTTAAAATTTCAAACTCTTCTCAAGGAGTGTGTAACGATCCCGAATTTTAATTTATTTTAAATTGATAATTAAATTTACTTTTGATTTAAAATTTTGAAATTAAATGATAGTCGATTGGAGTTTTTCTAAATTCAAATGGTTTGAGTTATTTATTAATAAGAAAACGGTTTCTTTTATAATTTTATTATTTAAAGTTAATATTGAGTTATTTTGATAAATAAAATACAAGACTATAAGATAAATTAGGAAAAAATACAAAATAAGACATATAATACAATATAAGCACAAAAGTAATAAATACACTTAAACTTGAAAACAAAACTTTAACAAAGAATACCAAAACAAAGTATGTACACAAACAGGTAATAAAGTATTTGTAGGCAATATTATATGTACATAAAGTAAAATAAATATCTGTTAAACATATAATTAACTCAAGCAAAGTACAAAGAAAATCAACAAGTGATCTACAGCCACCCAAATAAAATGCAAGTATGTACACTTAAAACAAAACCAAAGCAACATCTTCTCAGCCGAAGTCAATAAAACAAAATAAAATATGTTTGTACAAAACAAAGCATAAGACAGTAAATATCTATTGTACAAGCAAAATTGAATAAGTATAGGCTAGAAAGAACAAAGTATTTAGGCTGAGTAGGGAAAACAAAACACAGCAAAATAGGATGTGTATATAGCAATACATACAGATAGGTTATGTTGTAGCTAAGCAAGGGGGGACATGCATTTATTTCCATCATCTCAGCAGCACAAATAGTCAGTTCGAATTGTTTAAAAATATAATGCAGCCATAACTTTAGTACAGGGAAGAGATAACATCACCTGTACACTTTCTACTTTATATCAACAATCCTCATCTCAGTTCATTTATCACAACTGAGTAAAATGGAAGCAAACCAAAAATAACAGAAGTCAAAAACAAAGGAAAAAAAAAACAATGCAAATCTTCAACCTGGGATTGTAGATCACAAACAAACTCAATCAAAGTAAAAGCAAATCAAAGCATGCAAGTTTCCAGGCCTCTGTTTCAAAACCCATAGGTGAGCAAATTCACTAAAATTATCTATGTTTCTTGATTTTCTGGATTTATGATGGAAGTATGTCAGGAAAATGTTTTGTTCGTTTGCCTGCATTGTTATATGTACATTGAATATGATATTTGCATATCAGGATATATGAATTCTTCAGCCTCTGTTTGTTTTTCTTCCAGACCAAATTTGTTTTAAAATCAAATTCTCTTCCTCCAATCTACCATAGAACCTGATCTTCAAAAAGAATATGTTAATACCAACCAGATTTTATTTTTAAAAATAATTCCAAAAAGAAATATTGTGAAACTATTTCAGAAAATAAAAATAACAGTAAGGTTATATATATAGGGTAAAAATCAATAAATTCAATTTCTGTCTTGAAATACATGAATGTGTTCGTGATCGAAAATCACGATTTTTAATATACATTTTGTAATTTTTAAATTGATAATCGATTGGGAATTTCGAAAAGTTTGTTTGTGGTATTTTGGGCGATTGTTGATGATCAACGTGATGGAGTTGGCCAATTCTTGGTCTGAAGGTGGTTCATTTGATGGCGAGTGTTAATAGAAAATTTTTCGAATGAATGAATTGTTGGGTTGAACCTAAACTAGGGTTTAAGAACTGTTTCCGGTTCACGTTGTAAACCGGATCACCGCTCCGCCTATGGGTGATCGGAATTCACGTCTCCGATGCCAGTCGAGGCGTCACATCTCGATGAAGCTTCAGTTAGATTTTCATGGCTTCTGATGGCCATACGTGGGAAGACGAGACGGTTTCGTGGTGGTGTGCCGTTGGGTTTGTTCGATCGAATCACCTGAAGTTGAACCACGGTGATATCAAGACTTCTGGGTGGTCGGCTAGGTTGAGATAGTCGTCATCGACTTGCTGATGGTCGCGAGGAGGGTCGGAGCATCACTGTTCAGGCGTACACGTGCGCGCGTATCATCGTGTATCTGAACAGTTTTGGGTTGTGGAAGAAGAAGTGGCGTGGAGGAAGACTCGAAGTATTTCTTAGGGGAACTGGGATTAGACTCGAAGGGAGACTCGTGTCGTTTTAGTGGAATGTCGAGTAGGTTTCTGGGACTTAGAAAAATTAAGGAAAATATTTTCCCTCGAGTTAAATTTCTGAGTAACCCGAAGCAAAGACAAGTTTGTCTCGGGGGTGACTCGAAGTACTTACTGGAGCCACTCAAAAACAGTTTGTATTTTAAAGTTTTTCTACTTTTCAACAATTTTAAAATAAAACCCAAGTTTTAAAATAAGGAGATGATTAAAGTTTTAAATAAATTAAAGTTTAAATAAAGGATTTTCAAAATGATTAAGTTTTAAATTTATTTAATCAAGATACATTATTTTAAAAAATTGTTTAATAAATAAATAGTGTAGTTTAAAATGAAAATTAAGATAAAATGTTGTTTAAACTAAATCTTAACCTTTTAAGGTATCTAATGTGATAAAGGTGATTTATTAAACAAAGTTTAAAAGATAATCAAAGTAATTAATTAAATATAATTAATTTAATAGTGAATTAAATAATTAAAGGTTAATTATTTAATAATTAAAGGTTGATGAATTATAATTAAAGATTAATTAATTTATTATTAATGGATAATTAATAACTAATTAAAGAATAATTAATCAAAAATGGTTTATAATTTATTAACAATTAATTAACCAGGATTAGTAATTAATTCATAAGTAATTAATCTAATTTGAATTAATCGGACAATTTAATTGATCTTACTTATGGATGTTTGGATTCTATTGGATGACTTGATTGTTTGATATCCCTAATATATGATGCTTTGTGATACATCCTGATTTATGTGGTGATTTGTAATTTACTATCTGTGACATATATATTTGTGATCTGTATATAACAGATAAGCGTTATAGTTTATATCGCTTATCAATTATATTCCTGTATTCTGATCTGTGATAATTGTATGATGTTGCACTACTGTGGATAACCCCTTGACTACACCATACACACAAAAATATGGATTTCACGAGGAAATCGGTTAAGTCACATGTAATTTAAATTTAATTTTTTTGAAATTAAAGTTTTAATTTCAAATTGATTTTGAAAATGGATTTGGGTTAAACGGTAAAGCTTTTGAAAATGGTTTTCACAGATAAAAGCTATTTTGAATAGCTCGGTAAAATTTCCAATTTAAATAATTCAATTTGAATTTGAATTCGATATTTGGAATTGAATTCGATGATTGGAAATTATGGTTAAAGATATTATAAACATGTTTGTATGAATTTAAACCATTTTAAAGGTATGGTTTTGGGAATTTGAATTTAACCCAAGGATTTCAACTCGTATAAATGAATCAGATTTCCAAAATGGAAACTGTTGTTTTCAAATGATAAACACTTTTAGATAAGAACCGAGATTCCAGTAAATTAGGGGAATTTCAAGATTGAATAGAGAAATGATTTTCCTAAGTTATGAATGAATTCTTTTTGAAAGCTATGAATTAAATCTTTTTATTTTTAACAGATTTAAATTGATGATTTGTTTAAATCAAATTGAAATGAAATTGTTTTGAAGGCTATAAGTTAAATCTTTGATTTAAAGATTTAACGAGTTAATCAAATTGAAATGAAAATTGATTTGGAAAATCTGTGAATGAATCTTTTGTTTAAAAGATTAAAATGTGAAAATTGTTTAAACCGTTAAAGGTTGTGAAAAGGAATCTTTTTGTTTAAAGATTGAAATGGTATTTGGTTTAAACCGTTTGAAAGAAAGTTTTGAATTATTAAGTTGTGACTTAATTGAAATACCATATCCATATGTTTTAAAAATATTTTCGCTCACTATTCGGTTTAGCCGGGAAAGGACCTTTGTGTCCTATAACCCATTCTGAATATGTGATTTGACGTTATGGATAGCATTTGAAGACCGGTGATGAAGACCGGGTATTTGCGAAAGCGATAGGATGACCTATCGATTGTTTCTGCACCGAGTCGCGCCGGTATAGAAACTCCCTAAGTGATGGGAAATCCGATCGGGATTGTGAATATCCGGATTGCAAGGACTTCTTTGTAAGTGCCTTCGGTTCTGTTCGAGCCCGGAATAGACTTGTATGGATAGTATGTCTGACATTACAAATTGAGATATAAAGCTGATTTCTTTCAAATATATTTCTGTTGGTGGCGGAGAATTTATTCTCTTAGCTTAACACCCTTCTCTGAGACGTACAAGCTCAGAGGTTATGTAGTTGAAGGTTATCAGCAATATATTCCCAAATTGGCAATGTGACATGCTGAGTGTTGCTATGAAATGATCATTGTGTTGATTATTTGTGATAGGATCATTTGTTTGATCGTTTATCTTTGTGATCATTTCTATGATCATTTGTTGACCCAAAGCACAGCTTTTGTATAAAGCGTGTTTTTGTGGACGTGACTTCGTCGAGCCTCACACCCCGGAATGGTCAAAACAGGAAAGATGCGGCAAGGTTATGAGGGGTAGCTCCCTTTAGGGTATGTGCATTTCCTTCTGGAAAAGGGTGGTATCATGGTATGGAGCCCAGATACTTACTCATGTTGAAACACTTTATTTATGATTGTGTGAATTGATTACGAGCGCTCGGTTAAAGGTCCCAAAGGACCGGGGGATGGCATACTCGTGTCAGTTGTTACCCAGTTAGGGGTAACCCGGCCTTGTGTTGGCAGAGATCCGGTTTGGTTCTCGAGGACGTCCTTCCAGAGGCGTTCTCATGTGGCAATGGGAAGTTCCTTGGCCTGACCATTCGTTGGAAATCCAAAGAAACAATACGATCTTGTACGGTTTTAGTTGTAGAACTTGCTTCCTCAGGAGGTAGCTATAGCAGGCATAATATAATGGTACCTATGCTGGCTAAGATTTATATTCTACTTTCGAAATGTTTTCTACACTATGCACTAATAATAATATCAAATGTTTCTTTTTAGTGCGTATCAAGCATCTTTGACTAACATAAGAAGAAATCTCCTCCAAGTCTGCGTTTGCATTGTGTGTGTGGTGGGAGGTCTTATGGTAGTCTCATTTTTAAAAGAATTTCGAATTGACTTTAAAAATATTCCTCTACTTTGATTTTGAATAAAATGATAAACTATTTTTGTTGCTCACACCAGTCCCACGACTGATCCATAGTTTATTGTTTTCTTTCCTAAACTCTGGGTGCTCATTATATTTCTACACGAGCAGTCTAGAGTTTGGGTTTTTCAGATAGTCAAGTTTAGTAGATTATCTAGAGTTAGTTCAGAATTTGGATCACACCAGTCTTGCTTGTCTTGGTGCATCGTTATTGGGAGTTCGAGCTATTGCTGGATTGATTCTTGGAAATGGAGTTGCAGTTCTCGGAGTTCTCTTTTGAAGACTATCTTAGAGTTATATTGCTCCGCTGCTGGATATCATCTATTTTCTTTTCCGCTGCTATTTATTGTATCATATCTCTGATGTATATTGATATCTATTGGATCATCTGTTGTATCAGATATTGTATCAAAGCTGTATATCAATGTATTATTCTTTTATTCCGCTGTGTTATTTACTTAATGTTGTTATAAGCTCCGGCGAATCGGATTTGAACGTTCGAATCTATGGCATTCGAATACGATATGAAGTATGGATGTCGATTTTCGAGCGGGCAAAATCCGAAACGTTACATTTGGTATCAGAGCTAAGGGTTGAACTTTAGCTCAGGAGTGTAACACATTAAGTAACTCATTAGAGATAGGGTGAAGTAAACCTTAGAATGAGTATATCCCTAAGATATCCGTTCGAACGTCTCAGTAAATTCTCTTACTATCCACTGATAGTAAGTATGAGTACAAGAAGAAAACGAGATAGGGGACAGGGAAATACGACTTTGGTCAATACTCTGTAATAACAGTGGAAATAACTTTTCCTATCAATCTCCTTTGATTCGATTTTGATTCTTTTGAATTGCTTCGTGACAGCTCCAGAAAAAGAAGTTTCGGTGCGGTGATGCTCTACGAATCGTTGTAAGAAATTTTTACTTCGTATATTTATCGGTTTCTTATCAGCTTTTCGATTTAAACCTTAATGAATATAAATTGGAAATTTTAAATGAATTAGAAATTTTAAATTGAGTTAAAATTGATTTATAGAAGATGAAGGATAAATTTGAATAGTATCGATAAAACGATTTCGTTTAAAACTAAATTTGAAATTCTATTATAATTTCTTGTATCTATTGTTGATATTCTGATTTGGTGAGCCAAATGCAGAACTGATATCCAGTTTGATCTGAAAAGATATTTCTCTATCTTTCATCTATCTTTGTTGTTTTCGTGTCTGCGAATTTCGAGGACGAAATTCTTTTTAAGGGGGGAAGTCTGTAACGATCCCGAATTTTAATTTATTTTAATTGATAATTAAATTTACTTTTGATTTAAAATTTTGAAATTAAATGATAGTCGATTGGAGTTTTTCTAAATTCAAATGGTTTGAGTTATTTATTAATAAGAAAACAGTTTCTTTTATAAATTTTTTTTAAAAGTTAATATTGAGTTATTTTGATAAATAAAATACAAGTCTATAAGATAAATTAGGAAAAAATATAAAATAAGACATATAATACAATATAAGCACAAAAGTAATAAATATACTTAAACTTGAAAACAAAACTTTAACAAAGAATACCAAAACAAAGTATGTATACAAACAGGTAATAAAGTATTTGTAGGCAATATAATATGTACATAAAGTAAAATAAATATCTATTAAACATATAATTAACTCAAGCAAAGTACAAAGAAAATCAACAAGTGATCTACAGCCACCCAAATAAAATGCAAGTATGTACACTTAAAACAAAACCAAAGCAACATCTTCTCAGCCGAAGTCAATAAAACAAAATAAAATATGTTTGTACAAAACAAAGCATAAGACAGTAAATATCTACTGTACAAGCAAAATTGAATAAGTATAGGCTAGAAAGAACAAAGTATTTAGGCTGAGTAGGGAAAACAAAACACAGCAAAATAGGATGTGTATATAGCAATACATACAGATAGGTTATGTTGTAGCTAAGCAAGGGGGGACATGCATTTATTTCCATCATCTCAGCAGCACAAATAGTCAGTTCGAATTGTTTAAAAATATAATGCAGCCATAACTTTAGTACAGGGAAGAGATAACATCACCTGTACACTTTCTACTTTATATCAACAATCCTCATCTCAGTTCATTTATCACAACTGAGTAAAATGGAAGCAAACCAAAAATAATAGAAGTCAAAAACAAAGAAAAAAAAACAATGCAAATCTTCAACCTGGGATTGTAGATCACAAACAAACTCAATCAAAGTAAAAGCAAATCAAAGCATGCAAGTTTCCAGGCCTCTGTTTCAAAACCCATAGGTGAGCAAATTCACTAAAATTATCTATGTTTCTTGATTTTCTGGATTTATGATGGAAGTATGTCAGGAAAATGTTTTGTTTGTTTGCCTGCATGGTTATATGTACATTGGATATGATATTTGCATATCAAGATATATGAATTCTTCAGCCTCTGTTTGTTTTTCTTCCAGACCAAATTTGTTTTAAAATCAAATTCTCTTCCTCCAATCTACCATAGAACCTAATCTTCAAAAAGAATATGTTAATACCAACCAGATTTTATTTTTAAAAATAATTCCAAAAAGAAATATTGTGAAACTATTTCAGAAAATAAAAATAACAGTAAGGTTATATATATAGGGTAAAAATCAATAAATTAAATTTCTGTCTTGAAATACATGAATGTGTTCGTGATCGAAAATCACGATTTTTAATATACATTTTGTAATTTTTAAATTGATAATCGATTGGGAATTTCGAAAAGTTTGTTTTGGGTATTTTGGGCGATTGTTGATGATCAACATGATGGAGTTGGCCAATTCTTGGTCTGAAGGTGGTTCGTTTGATGGCGAGTGTAGGAAAAATAATAGAAAATTTTTCGAACGAATGAATTGTTGGGTTGAATCTAAACTAGGGTTTAAGAACTGTTTCCGGTTCACGTTGTAAACAGGATCACCGCTCCGCCTATGGGTGATCGGAATTCACGTCTCCGATGCCAGTCGAGGCGTCACATCTCGATGAAGCTTCAGTTAGATTTTCGTGGCTTCTGATGGCCATACGTGGGAAGACGAGACGGTTTCGTGGTGGTGTGCCGTTGGGTTTGTTCGATCGAATCACCTAAAGTTGAACCACGGTGATATCAAGACTTTTGGGTGGTCGGCTAGGTTGAGATAGTCGTCATCGACTTGCCGATGGTCGCGAGGAGGGTCGGAGCATCACTGTTCAGGCGTACACGTGCGCGCGTATCATCGTGTATCTGAACAGTTTTGGGTTGTGGAAGAAGAAGTGGCGTGGAGGAAGACTCGAAGTATTTCTTGGGGGAACTGGGGTTAGACTCGAAGGGAGACTCGTGTCGTTTTAGTGGAATGTCGAGTAGGTTTCTGGGACTTAGAAAAATAAAGGAAAATATTTTCCCTCGGCTTAAATTTCTGAGTAAGCCGAAGCAAAGACAAGTTTGTCTCGGGGGTGACTCGAAGTAGTTACATGAGCCACTCAAAAACAGTTTGTATTTTGAAGTTTTTCTACTTTTCAACAATTTTAAAATAAAACCCAAGTTTTAAAATAAGGAGATGATTAAAGTTTTAAATAAATTAAAGTTTAAATAAAGGATTTTCAAAATGATTAAGTTTTAAATTTATTTAATCAAGATACATTATTTTAAAAAATTGTTTAATAAATAAATAATGTAGTTTAAAATGAAAATTAAGATAAAATGTTGTTTAAACTAAATCTTAACCTTTTAAGGTATCTAATGTGATAAAGGTGATTTATTAAACAAGGTTTAAAAGATAATCAAAGTAATTAATTAAAGATAATTAATTTAATAGTGAATTCAATAATTAAACGTTAATTATTTAATAATTAAAGGTTGATGAATTATAATTAAAGGTTAATTAATTTATTATTAGTGGATAATTAATAACTAATTAAAGAATAATTAATCAAAAATGGTTTATAATTTATTAACAATTAATTAACCAGGATTAGTAATTAATTCATAAGTAATTAATCTAATTTGAATTAATCGAAAAATTTAATTGATCTTACTTATGGATGTTTGGATTCTATTGGATGACTTGATTGTTTGATATCCCTAATATATGATGCTTTGTGATACATCCTGATTTATGTGGTGATTTGTAATTTACTATCTGTGACATATATATTTGTGATCTGTATATAACAGATAAGCGTTATAGTTTATATCGCTTATCAATTATATTCCTGTATTCTGATCTGTGATAATTGTATGATGTTGCACTACTGTGGATAACCCCTGGACTACACCATCGTATAAATGAATCAGATTTCCAAAATGGAAACTGTTGTTTTCAAATGATAAACACTTTTAGATAAGAACTGAGATTCCAGTTAATTAGGGGAATTTCAAGATTGAATAGAGAAATGATTTTCCTAAGTTATGAATGAATTGTTTTTGAAAGCTATGAATTAAATCTGTTTATTTTTAACAGATTTAAATTGATGATTTGTTTAAATCAAATTGAAATGAAATTGTTTTGAAGGCTATAAGTTAAATCTTTGATTTAAAGATTTAACGAGTTAATCAAATTGAAATGAAAATTGATTTGGAAAATTTGTGAATGAATCTTTTGTTTAAAAGATTAAAATGTGAAAATTGTTTAAACCGTTAAAGGTTGTGAAAATGAATCTTTTTGTTTAAAGATTGAAATGGTATTTGGTTTAAACCGTTTGAAAGAAAGTTTTGAATTATTAAGTTGTGACTTAATTGAAATCCCATATCCATATGTTTTAAAAATATTTTCGCTCACTATTCGGTTTAGCCGGGAAAGGACCTTTGTGTCGTATAACCCATTCTGAATATGTGATTTGACGTTATGGATAGCATTTGAAGACCGGTGATGAAGACCGGGTATTTGCGAAAGTGATAGGATGACCTATCGATTGTTTCTGCACCGAGTCACGCCGGTATAGAAACTCCCTAAGTGATGGGAAATCCGATCGGGATTGTGAATATCCGGATTGCAAGGACTTCTTTGTAAGTGCCTTCGGTTCTGTTCGAGCCCGGAACAGACTTGTATGGATAGTACGTCTGACATTACAAATTGAGATATAAAGCTGATTTCTTTCAAATATATTTCTGTTGGTCGCGGAGAATTTATTCTCTTAGCTTAACACCCTTCTCTGAGACGTACGAGCTCAGAGGTTATGTAGTTGAAGGTTATCAGCAATATATTCCCAATTTGGTAATGTGACATGCTGAGTGTTGCTGTGAAATGATCATTGTGTTGATTATTTGTGATAGGATCATTTGTTTGATCGTTTATCTTTGTGATCATTTCTATGATCGTTTGTTGACCCAAAGCACAGCTTTTGTATAAAGCGTGTTTTTGTGGACGTGACTTCGTCGAGCCTCATACCCCGGAATGGTCAAAACAGGAAAGATGCGGCAAGATTATGAGGGGTAGCTCCTTTTAGGGTATGTGCATTTCCTTCTGGAAAAGGGTGGTATCATGGTATGGAGCCCAGATACTTACTCATGTTGAAACACTTTATTTATGATTGTGTGAATTGATTACGAGCGCTCGATTAAAGGTCCCAAAGGACTGGGGGATGGCATACTCATGTCAGTCGTTACCCAGTTAGGGGTAACCCGGCCTTGTGTTGGCAGAGATCCGGTTTGGTTCTCGGGGACGTCCTTCCAGAGGCGTTCTCATGTGGCAATGGGAAGTTCCTTGGCATGACCATTCGTTGGAAATCCAAATAAACAATACGATCTTGTACGGTTTTAGTTCTAGAACCTGCTTCCTCAGGAGGTAGCTATAACAGGCATAATATAATGGTACCTATGCTGGCTAAGATTTATACTCTACTTTCGAAATGTTTTCTACACTATGCACTAATAGTAATATCAAATGTTTCTTTTTAATGTGTATCAAGCATCTTTGACTAACATAAGAAGAAATCTCCTCCAAGTCTGCGTTTGCATTGTGTGTGTGGTGGGAGGTCTTATGGTAGTCTCATTTTTAAAAGCATTTCGAATTGACTTTAAAAATATTCCTCTATTTTGATTTTGAATAAAAAGATAAACTGTTTTTGTTGCTCACACCAGTCCCACGACTGATCCAGAGTTTATTGTTTTCTTTCCTAAACTCTGGGTGCTCATTATATTTCTACACGAGCAGTCTAGAGTTTGGGTTTTTCAGATAGTCAAGTTTAGTAGATTATCTAGAGTTAGTTCAGAATTTGGATCACACCAGTCTTGCTTGTCTTGGTGCATCGTTATTGGGAGTTCGAGCTATTGCTGGATTGATTCTTGGAAATGGAGTTGCAGTTCTCGGACTTCTCTTTTGAAGACTATCTTAGAGTTATATTGTTCCGCTGCTGGATATCGTCTATTTTCTTTTCCGCTACTATTTATTGTATCATATCTCTGATGTATATTGATATCTATTGGATCATCTGTTGTATCAGATATTGTATCAAAGCTGTATATCAATGTATTATTCTTTTATTCCGCTGTGTTATTTACTTAATGTTGTTATAAGCTCCGGCGAATCGGATTTGAACGTTCGAATCTGTGGCATTCGAATACGATATGAAGTATGGATGTCGATTTTTGAGCGGGCAAAATCCGAAACGTTACAGAGTGCCGCTAGGCGTTTATAATGTTATACCCCTATTTCGAACGCAATGGAAAAGGTTTCGAGTCCTAATTTGATCGTATGGAGAAGATAGCTTCTGAACCCAGTTATAAAATTGAATTTTCGATTTAATTTCAACACGTTTATTTACCGTATGCTCACACAACTACTCTAATCACTATGAAATTTGAAATCCAATAATAATACAATATTACGGATCCAATGGAACCAGTTTCATCGAATTCCGAGACTGTGCCTCGGAAGGCTATTTTTAAATTCAATTTAAACTATAAAATTTCAAAACTTAACAAAACACTTCCAAATTAAATTTTAACACTTTTACTATCTTCATTTCTATCAATATAAATTTTACGAGCCTTCAAATTATTTTTAACAGGCTTAAAACTCCAGATTCAACATTTTACCCAACTTCAAATTATTTAATGCAATAATTTAATTATCAAATAAATAGTGGTATTTGGAATTCAAGTTAAAAATTAACTTTTAAATATTTAAAATCAATTGAATATTCCAATTTCAAACATCCAAAAATTCCGGGTCGTCACATTCCTCCCCCTTAAAAGAATTTCGCCCTCGAAATTACTAAGGCAGAAGAATGTCCAAAACCCCCAACTTACTAAAACATACTTAATGAAAATCCCATATTCACCTTTCTAATCCTTTAGATCCAACTAAACAATTAGTTCCAATTTCTATTTCCAAAATTCCTTATTCAATTGCAATTTGAAATCGTTTTATCGTTAACAAAAATTTTACCAAAAATTTTCAGAAATTTTCTAGCTTTCGAAATTTTTTGGCAGTCTCCTTTGTACGGAGGAGTTTTTGCAATTTGACAAGAGATATAAATATATATACATCGACCCACATGGTCGGAAAAATAATAAAACAAACAATAGTTTAAATTTCCTAACTTTTATTGCGTAGGCGTACCTCTATTTAGCATTTTTAAGCAAGCGACTTATTTATTTATCATTTTGCGCGTCCATATCCAGCCATACAGCTTCTCTATGCATGTGCTTACTTAATTCAAACATGTAAGTATAAAATATATGCAACTCACTAACATTTATTTACTTTAAATAGCTAGACACATGCACTTCATAAGCAATGTACACTAAACAATACCCATATGCAATTTATAAGATTCCAATACCAATTTCAATTGCTTACAACCAATTCTTAAATTATCATTTTCAATTTTAAGTGATTTACACTCACCTTCGTCCATTCAATTCATTCTAAGCAAGACAACTCATATTTATTTCAATTGATTCAAAAATCAATTTTATTTACTTAACAATTCAAATTTGAATTTAAAACCAAATTTCGAATTATCAAAATTTTCTCGGAATTTTTCTTACTCCCTAAATTTCCAAAAAATTTCGCCAGCGTCTCCTTTCCGTGGCTAGCTCGGTACAACTACAAAATGCCTCTACGGGCCCCCAAATTCAAAAAGAAAACAAAAAGCCAAGTGGCTAGACCAGAAAATCATCAAATTACATACGGAAATTTAAATACATACCTTTTTAGTTGGGCAATTCAGATTATCTTCTGAAATCAAAAACACTAATTTCCTCTTGCTCTTAAATACATGTATACTCTACTTAGCAATAATATCCAATCACAACATTCAAAATCATTTTATTGACTTCTTTAAAAAAAATTCAATATCTGATTCATTCAAGCCCATACGATGTACATATATCATCCGTATGCAATATCAAATCCGATCGCTCACTCAATCACACAATTTCACTTTCGAACTAGTATCGTCCCCCCGACTTCCTAGTGCGGACTCAGACCCGGTTTCTTGATCAAAAACCGTCATTATCCTTGCATAGTCGTAACTATGATAGAGAATTTCCAGAATCAATCAAAAATCCATATCTAGGGTTCGCCTTTGAAAATCGAGTGAAATATCCCAACTCGGATCGATATAACCATCTCGAAATTCCGTGCTCGAATCTGGATCAAATTGTTATGCGAATAAAATAATATACGTACATCCTACATATTTATCTCAATTGATTATCAACTATATCAATTCTCTTTTATTCACATTCATCTGATTTCTATTCCCTTATCAACGCTTATCATTTCACATATTTTTTTAAAACCTTCACTCAAATGCTTATTCAATATATTTTCCCGACACCCATATTACTTAAGAATTTTACCATTTCTTCTTAAGTTCAATATAAGTATTTTACACGCTTCTTATATTATTACTTTCACTTTACCACTTAGTTTTCATCTACATTTAATCAATTTGGACTCTAATTCCATATAGATTCGGTTTATCCTTAACTCTGAATATTGAATTTTATTGACTATCTTCCATTTATAACAGATTCGTATCATTATCTTAAATTAGTTCCATCCATTAATTTATTTCAAATTCCAATTCATCTTATCTCGAACAATATCTAATTAATCATTCTTTAAAGTAATTCCACCTACTACTTATTTTTAAATCTCAAATAAAAGTTTATATGCAAACTTTTGCATCCATTAGTTTCTTCGAACAAATTCTCCAATTCTCACTTTACTTTATATACACAATTTAAATTAGATTTCAATATTCAATTTCAATTCTATTTGTTTACCAAATTTAATTTTGATTTCAATATTGAATTTCACTTCCAAGTTGAATTTTATTTATAACACAAGTTTAACTTCACAAAATTCCATTTTCAACTCATAATTCAAATTTTATTTAACCAATTAGAATTCCATTAACATACTCACTTTACTGATTTATTCAAATTTGTTCATTTCCCACTTTTAATTCAATATTTGATATTTTTTTCCCTTCAAAAATCACTTCACTTAATTTTCTTGAGTTCAATCTATTTTATAATTCAGGTTTTTTGGATTTGTGTTCATTTCCAAAAATACAAGCAATTTTATTTTGGCTTATTTATTCCACTTCTAAGTTTTATAAGTCGCAACTTTTTTATATCCATACTTTCATCCATTTACAATCAATCCCGTTCACATTTTACTTTTTAACTTGGAACTATACATTTTATTTAGCCAAGTATATATTTTTATTCAATGGGTTTTCAATTCTTTTATAAGCCATCGAAATCTATTTATTCCAATTCAATCTTATTTAACTAAACTCCAATTAAATCTAATCTTATACTATTCTTTGGCTTCACACAATTCATTTACATTTTATTAAGTAATAACTTATTTTCATTTAGTATATCCACTACGTGATACAATTCCATCTCCATGATATTTCAATCTCTATTCAAATCTAATCACAATATTATTAGACTTAGCTTAAGTTCATTTAATTCGACTTACTCTTCTAACTTATTAACCTTTTACAAGTTAATTTCATTCCAGGAAATTTTCAAACTTTATAAATTTCCAAATCCTTTTATAATCCCAAACATTTTTAGTTAAACCTCTAGAGTTTAAGCCATTACTTAGACACTCAAACATTTAAACCAATTCCAGAGTCTTCAATAATCACTTAAGTATTTCAAAAATCATTTGAAATCAATTATATCCAAAATCCTTTGCATTTCTAAAATCAACCTAATTTTTGCAAACAATTTCAATTTAAAACAATTTGGTAGCAATTCCTCTCGTGGAAACTCGAAAATGAACATCGATGATGCTGCAGTCATCACCGAAGTTATTCTCCAGCGACCGAAAGAGTTCAATGCTTTTATCACTTTAAAAACATTTCAAATATTCTTAATTTCAAGTCTCGCCAGATTTCATATCCAAATTAAAAATATTTCCCAAATAGTGTTACTATTATTTCTCCAAAATCATTGAAAGCCATTTTCAAACCAAAAAGAATTTAGACCTTTCCTAAAATTTCAAATTCTAAATTCTTTCAATTCATATTCAAATATTATTCTGAAATCTTATTCCAACTTATAAATCACATTTACAGTTTACATTTACAAACTTCCTTTGTATATGAATTTATTCCTTAGCTTTAGTTATAATTTCAATATCTTATTCAATTTACACAACAATGATAATAATTTAATATTATCATTCCTAACAATTAAACACCCATAAATAACTATAATAATTTATGAAAAATTATTTCCTTTATATACAAAAATAATTTGGGTAAAATTATTTCATTTACCCTATTTTAAAACAATACTGCGTCGGTTTATCTTGTTTAAGGGTTTAGAAATCCCTATCGATGACATGGCGTCCCACATATCGACCAGAATCCATAAACACTCAACCGATAAATCAACACAATATAAAAACAATTTTAAACTCACTAACAAATACGCACTCATATCTATAAATACACTCAAACTCATTCTAGAGTACTACGGACTCTATTTCAATGAGTAATCCCCACCATAGCCACGGTTCACACTTAACCTTCAGCTCTGATACCAAATGTAACGACCCGATTTTTCGACGCCCAGAAAACCGAACCATTAGGGTAAAAGAAGAAGGAGATAGAAGAAGAGAAAACAAATAACACAGAATCTTACGATCGCAGCGGAATAAAATATAATAGATAATAACAGATCTTTACACAAAAGAAATATATATCTGTTTCATACATATATCATAAGAATACAACATCAGAGTTAAATACAATCAACAACACACTCAGGACGGTTATAATATCCCATCCTTCCAAATTTTAATACACAGCGGAATATACATCATATACGTCTCGCCATCCAGCTCGTCTCCTGAGCTCCACAGCAGTCCATCCAAAATCTGTACTCTATAATACTCGATCTGACTCGAGCATTATAGCTAAATAACACTCGAGTTAGTCTGGAATACCAGCGTGAGAAATCACACTCAAATTGATTATTAAAGTTCCAAAAATCCTTTGAAAATCAAAAGCATCTCGTAAGACCACGCCACAAATAAACATGTCAGGTTTTTACCTTACAATAGCTAAAACATTTATTATAAAATCCTCTGATATTATAATAGTGTCTATATACAAATACTTATTCAAATAGCTGAAATTGTAACACGATTAAATTCCAGCATACTAGTCACAAAGTGGATTGTACAAACAAAAACCGCAAAAGGCGCGTAGGGAGAATGGATTTCCAACTAATGACTAGGCACTGGGGTACCACCTGTCACAATACCCGGTCTAGATCAGCATACCAAGGATCCACCCTAAATCCCCTGCAACACAAGATTGGGACTACCCCTTACTAGATAATCCCGAGTAAGATCACCCCGCGGTTGGGATCAGCAACCGCCCACTAAGCCGAAATAAAAAGGGACATCTAGACAGGGATGACCTCACCCTAATGGGTGTTGCCCACTTGCCTTGCTGCATAACCCCTGATTTTCAGTCATTCTCGGTTGATGAGGCTCGAGGCTAAGCGTTACCTTTTTAGAACCTTTCACTTAAAATTCTCACCGTCCACTTGACGATGTTTTGAAAGCATTCATCCATACAAGTCGTCCCGGGTTCGAACGAAACCGAAGGCACTACTCCTACTACATCCATTTTGGAATTACCTCAAGATTAGTAGCGACTAGCCCTTGCACTTCACTGATCCACCTTCGAATCCAAACTCTTGTTTTCCACACGAAAACGTTCAAACCGGATCGAAGTGGTTTTCAGGAAATAAATCCCGATCCCATTCTCTTCGAAACGATCAGCGCATTGGCCAATATTGATAGTCGGTTATTTAATTATTAAATAACATTCAAAAACAACCATCAAACATAAATAATTTCACCAAATTATTTATTAGTCTCAAAATATCTTTGCAAGACATATTTCCACTTTCAAACCTTTGAAGACAGTGCCAAACCATCTTCCTCTCACGGAACACATTTCCCAAATATTTTCTATTTCCGCTGAAATCACCAAGTACAAATAATTTAAAACACTCATTATAAAACATACTTTAAAACATTTAAATAAAAATTACTTTAATATTTTTCCCCAAAGATATACGCTTTAAGAATATTTAAAATAAAGTTGCTTAATAAAATAATTAAACTAAATCTTTATGCTTTTAAAACATAATACCAAGTCATCTTTAAATAGTTACTGCTATAATAAATTAGAAAAAATATACTTACTTTAAAATTTAAACATTTAGAAATAATAACTTTTCTAAAACATACTTTTAAACAACTTAAACTTTTACATATACTTAAAAATTTGTTTTGAAAACGTACTTGGCTATTTAGGGAAATACACTTCTCTTTCGTATCCTTTAAAAATAAATCACTATTTCTTTTTTTAAACAAATTACCCATTCTTTTCTATATTCACATCGTGAATTTATAGTTTCGAATATCCATGATATCCATTTCATTTGATAAACCCAGTTTATAAATTTCATAGTCTCATCTTCCTTTAAAATTCCTATTTCAAACACTTAAATCAATTTTTCCAATTGATTCCCAATTACTCCAATTTGAAATAAATTCCTTTACTTACTTATAATTATGATTTAAAATCTTTTTAACTGAAATTACCAATTTCATACTTTTCCAAATTCCTTCTTTATCCTTTCCAAATGATTTAAACATTGAATTTTAAAATAAATTCTTTATTCCTTTAAATAATACCACTTAAATTTTAAAATTCATTATTTCCCTTTTTAGTGAAAATCTCCTTTCCCATACTCGGAATTTACTTATTTTATTTTTTTTAAAATCCCACCTTTATCCATTTCCAATTCATTCTTTAATTTATCCTAAATTTTCTAAAATCATTTTACTTGCAAATGCTCTCATTTTATTTTCTTTTCAAAAATCCAATATTTATATTTTGATAACTCAATACCAAATATATTCAATCCATTCATAGCATCCAACATTGCAATTCCCAATATAATCAACAACCTATCACAGATTATGAAATAGAATATAGACTACAAAAATAAATTACACTACTTTGAGGAACCCAGTTGGATCCCTCCAATCTGTTTCCCTGCATCCACATATGTTAGCACAATATAAAATACCAATTCCATTTCGAGGTGGAATATCGCGGTATATGGGTTTTTATAATATCATCTGCTATAAAATGCGGGAAATCAATCACTCCAGTATATACTATATACTACTCTATATAATATAGCACATCAAATCAATTCAATCATTCAACCATTTTTTTTAAATTTAACTATTTAAATTTAAATAACCCAGATGAGTGAGATTAACTCACCTTTGATTTCTTTTCTTTTTTTGCAATCTGATCCATACCGGCATGATTCTCCATGATTTAAACCTTGTATAAATATTGATACAGTTTATTAATACCCGAAATAATCGAACAAATAGTTAAAGTTTAATAGTTTTAATTTTAATAAATGATTTAATTTAACAAATGATTAGATTTTAAACTAATTTCCCTTTTAAAGATCATTTAGTAACAAAAATAATTAACTCAGTTTATTAAATAAGTTAACCACTATAATACATTATTTAAAAATAAACTAGTAGATCTAAAATGTGGATAGGTAGATTTATTTTATTTTCATTTTCAAACTGCATATAAAATGATCTTTATGGTTTAAAAATCTAATTTTACATAAAATTTAAACCCTCATTTTTTTTCGAAATCCTGTATATGTATGTATTATTGTTTTACTGTTTTGAAATTAGCAATCTAAACTTACTATTTTCAAATAAAAAAAACAACATTTTAAAATAAATGTTAATATATCTTACTGTAAAATGTGAACCCTGCAAGCCTCTGATATTGCCAAAACGCAACCACCTCCTCACACTCATACGCGCGCCTCACATCATTGCATGCCGTCGAGTACGCCTCGACTCCAGCAAATCGCCTAACAACCCTACCCCACATATGCAATCCGCCAACCCAGCTCGACTCACTACCATGACCACCAAACTTAAACGTGCCGCTCGAAATCGAGCTCCCTATCCAAAATCGAGCTCTCAATCGACAACCTAACCCTAGCTCGAACATCATTGCAACCTCGAGATCGATCGATACCCATCGTCGAGGCTTGCGATTCCACGACTATTTTGATTCGAAATGAAGAGGGATGGAGGGGGAGACGAATCCCTCTAGGCTCGTTCGATAATTCGCTTCAAAACCTCTTCCCTCTCCCCCTTTTTTTTAGGATGAACGACTCCCTCATTCGCTCGATTGCTTTTGAAAAGAAGAAGCGGCCATTCATCTATATTTTTCTTTGGATCTGAATTTGAACCTGGGAAGCGAAGTGTGGAAGGAACAGACAAATTAAAAAGGAATGGGAAGCGTGAGATTGAAGATAAGGGTAGTGTGCTTTGAATGTTTTGCGTGCTGGAATAAATTTGCTACAGTAATTTGAAGTGAATAAAAATACAGCTGATGTGAAAAGAATTTCAGCTGATGGTTGACAAATATATATGTATATATTTGAATAAATTCAAATTCAAATTGTCTCAATAATTGCTACTTAAAATTTCGAACTCCTCTCAATGAGTGCCGCTAGGCGTTTATAATGTTATACCACTATTTCGAACGTAATGGAAAAGGCTTCGAGTCTTAACTCGATCGTATGGAGAACCTAGTTATAAAATTGAATTTTCGATTTAATTTCAACGCATTTATTTACCATATGCTCACACAACTACTCCAATCACTACGAAATTTGAAGACCGATAATAATACAATATTACGGATCCAATGGAACTGGTTTCATCGAATTTTGAGACTGTGCCTCGGAAGGCTATTTTTAAATTCAATTTAATTATAAAATTTAAAAACTTAACAAAACACTTCCAAATTAAATTTTAACACTTTTACTATCTTTAGTTCTATCAATATAAATTTTACAAGCCTTCAAATTATTTTTAACAGGCTTAAAACTCCAGATTAAACATTTTACCCAACTTTAAATTATTTAATTCGATAATTTAATTATCAAATAAATAGTGATATTTGGAATTCAAGTTAAAACTTAACTTTTAAATATTTAAAATCAATTGAATATTCCGATTTCAAACATCAAAAAATTCCTGGTCGTCACAATAAACTTTTACTTGGACCCAATGCTTTCGAAAGGAATGTTTTAAGTAAGGAGTTCTAGTGCTTTCGAAAGGTTTTGAAGGAGAAGTACCTCAATGTTTTCGAAAGTTTTACTTGAGTATTTGAATGGAAGATGTCCAATGCTTGCAAAAGGCAAGTTATAGTGTTTTAAAAAGAGAATGTCTATCATTTTAATAAAGCACTCGAAGGTTATTCTTAATGGTTTTGAAAGGTCTATTTTTGAAGGTTTCGAAAGGTTTGTTTTGGCCTTTCAGCCCAGTGTTTCAAGGCAAAATAGTTAATTTATTTTGAAAGGGAAGGTTTAAAGTTTTAACAAAGGTTTCAAAGGGTTTACCTTTGCTTGATGGCCTAAGATCTTTTAAGTTAAAAAAGGATTTTAACTTACTTTGGAGGAATAGATAATCCTATTAGATTTCATCAACATTGTTTTGTGTAAATTGTATATACCATGACTTAAGTATTTTGAGAAAAGCAAAGAATAATTTCCTTGTTTTATAAAAGTATGATTTCAAGGGTAAACCATTTGTAAAGGTTGTTTACAAGGAAAGAAAGTTTGGACAAGGTAGTTAACCCTAGGATAGGAAACATATGAAAAATGTAGTTAACCCTAAGTTTACGACTGAGATATTAGAAGACCAGACATGACTGGTTTAGGGTCGCAACCTATACTTTAGCTATTAGCCCCTACCTAAAATAAGTCCAAAATTCCAGTGTCACGGATGGAACTAAATTGAGGTTACACACCGAAAGGAGTATATAGTTAAGAGATAGGTTATTCGTAAGCCCTAAAACCATTAGGTTTAGGTGATCCTATAAAAAGAAGTTCAGGCCAGTTAGCCTAGAAGTTAAGGGTAGTCAACCCAGAACTATCTGTAACAAAAGTTAGATTTTGGTTATGTCTGGAAGGCCTGAGTTAGACAGTGGTTAATAGTCAGCCAAGTAAAACTATATTATGGACATATAGTCCATAGATTTCTTTATTTTTTATGCGTATGTAGATACATGCTATTATTGTTCCAATCAATTAATTTCCAGATTTTGATTTGCAAAAGATATATTTTAAAAGGGTATTAGTGTGGGGGAACGCATTCCGCTAAGCGATGTGGTCTCACTAATCATAAGAAAACCAAGATATAATAATATTATTCACACCGGGCTTTATGTTTGACTCAAAGTTTATGTTCCTTTTAAAATATCGGGGGCTCAAAATTAATTTGAGTGGATTGAGAGTTAAAATTTTACATGTTTAATAGGTGGGCGAATAAGCTTTTGAAGACGTACATGAGACAAAGATAATTATATAGGAGCTTTTTAGTTTTATATCCATTGTGTTGTATATAAGACATATATGCCTATTTAGTACTCTGATCATCCAAGGGGGCATTTTTATATGTTGCTTGGCGTGATTTGTAATAACTATATTTGATCGAAACCTGGGAACTCGATCAGGATTATGTAATTGAATATGAAATATTATTTTGAAATGTAATGAGAAAAGTTGTTTTTGAAATGTGTGATTTTATTTCATGTTCATGTGCTTCTGATATTATAGATACCATTAACATTACTGTAACGACCCGGAATTTTTGATCCCGGAAATTCCAGATAGTTAAAGGAAAAGAAGAAAAGAGATAGAAGAAGAAGAATCAGAAACACCATCTCACGTTCGCAGCGGATAAAATATAATAACAAATAATAATAGTTATACAACGGAAACTGTACATATCAAATTTCACTTAATACATCAGAATTACACAAATACACAACGATGGACAGATACAATCATGACCTAGATAACTACAATATTTTACAGCGGATTATACTTCATACCTTCCTGTCATCCAGCTCGCCTCCTGAGCTCCAGAATGCCCTTACCTGAAAATCTGCAATACTCGGTCTGACCTGAACATTACATCAAAGTAACCCCCAGGTCAGGCTGGAAACCAGCATGAGTGTATCCATCTAACATGAATTACAAAAAGCATACAACTTTTATATATATATATATATATATATATATATATATATATATATATATCCCGGGTAACTTGCATTAATTACAAATTCACAAATCGTTATAGACATCACTTACATCACACATCAATTTCTAAGTATCAAAACTTAGATTAAATGGTTCAATTCACTTAAATCATTCCATTTCAGCCTATTGATTCCACATATCAATTTATAAAGAATCAAAGTGGTTTCGGGTATTAACCAATACCCGACTGCGGTTTCTTTGTATCCAATGTCATCTTAACCCAAATTATCCAATTAAATACAATTCAACTTTAATTACCAGATAACACTTTTACACATCAATTCATAATTGATAGATAATCACATTATCACCGTCCATCCAACATGTCATATCACAAAGCAATTCATATCAGAGATATCAACAAATTCAAAGCACTCTTCATCATTCAATCATTAATAAGCAAGATTGATCACTTCCATTAATTACATTAACTAATGATCCTTCATTAGTTAATTATTATTAAATTTCATTTAATAATTAACCTTTAACTTAATTACATTCATTAATCAACCTTGAATAATCACAATCAGAAATTATCTTCCCTAAATTACTCCGTTAATTAAACCAACTCCTTGATTAATTATATTAATTAATCCTTTAATTACACTGAGTAATTATCACTTAATTCCTTCCACCAAGTAATTACCCTTTAATTACTTCCCATCAAGTAATTTCCTTTTAATTAATTACATCCAGTAATTATCCACTTATTACTTCACTAAGGAATTACACCCCATTAATTACCTTAAGTAATTATACTTAATATTTAATTAATTATATTTATTAATCACCCTTGATTAATCTCATTCTATAATTAATTACTCTTAATTAACTACATTACTTAATTAGCATCCCGTAGCTTTTATTAGCCAATTCGTGAATAAATTATACTAACTAACTAATTAATTATTAATTACTTCTACTAAGTAATTATTCTTTATATTAGTTACACCAAGTAATTAACCCAAAAACTACGTTCAATCTTCAATTAATTACACCCTGTAATTACCATTACTAATTACTTCATTAAGTAATAACCCTTTTTATCATAAAAATCTTATTTAATAACCTAGGAAATAATTTATCACTAATTTAACCCTTAAGTTTAACTAATGACTAAACATATTTAATCACATTATTGATTAGGTTTTAAATAAATTCCAAGAATCAACTCACTAGGTTAAAGTAAATTATACAACTTAATTAAATCAAAATTCAAATAATCACCTTTATTTTAAATAATGCTTAAGTGAACTATTAAAACTTAATTATGTTATCTTTAACATTTGTAACATAATTAACTTACCCGAGACAACTCAGCATTTCCTCGACACAAAACCTGTGACTTCGTCTCCTTTTCCCGAGCTTCGTTCTTTCCCCTTATTTTTTTCTTCTTAACAACTTAGTTTTAAAATTAAACGAAGCTGGAAACAACAATCACACGCACGAGCACAGACCCGAGCCTAAGCTTCAAATGCTTAGAGCAAACCCCACATGTTCCCGAGCAAAAACTTCTACCTGCTCCCTCTCTTTTCCTTTCTCCTCCTCCTCAATTATAACAGCCACAACCAAAAACATCCATGATACACCATGCAACGTGCACAACACATGGGAGTCCCTCCGATCAACTTCATCACCTACGATCAGTTGCTGGTGACAAGCCGATAACCACTAGCCACCCAGATTTACGAAAGTCCCCTCCAATCAAAACGAGGACCCTCGACACCAACTGAAACTCAAACCCGATCGAAAAAAACCTTCGCCATCAACTAAATCGACCACCAGGAAATCATCTACTTCATCCATGGTTGTTTCACAAACTCCAGTACCATTTCCCCCTTATGCGAATAGACTCGATCTAACCTCGACGTCACCAAAACCTCTAAAACATTATCGATGAAAAAAAGGGTCGAAACCCTACATCGCCTTACTGCTGTCGCCATGGTGATCTCTGACCACTCCAGCCATTTTTCCCACCCTCATCATCCACGAACTACCCTTGGCCTGAACCCCGACCCTCAGTTCAATCTCGATCGATGGATATCGACCAAAAACCCAAAATTAATCAACTCGCCCATTCTTGACAACCCCAACTCTAGAAATTATGAAATCTATTTCAAAAACTATGATTTCCAAATGTGAATCAAGTTATATGCCTGAAACATGAAACTTGAAAGATTTATTTTCTGACTTTAATTTATTTCTTCTGAAACTTTCACCTCCCTGTAAAACTATTTGAAGTTAATCCTTAAACTCATTTTTAAGATTAAATTCAAGTCATCCCATACATATATTCTTCATACATCAACACCTGAAATGGTTTATGTAAGGAGGAATTTGGTTTTGAATGTGCTTATGGTCTGAAAACTTAAGAATAGAGGTACCCATACATATATACAGTCATGTAGATATATATATATATATATACACACACATATTTATAAATGTCAGGCATAACATATTAATTTATTGAAACATTTTCACAACCACTACTTCCACGATTTTCTTATATATAACTGAATATAAAGAAGGTTAAATTTCCAGGTGAAGTTTACTCACCTGTGTTGACAAAAGAGAAGCTTTTGCTTAAAATCTATAATTGTTTTATTTTGAACTCTGAAGATAAGAAGTTGTTTGATCACTGGAAGCTTGCTGTTTTGAGCTGGAAATCCTTTGTTTATAACAAATGAAAGCTATGATTCCTTTGAAAACTTGAAGATGATACAAGTTGAAGAAGATTACAGGCTACAGCTTTGATTGAAAATGAAATCTTGTTGATGATGATTTATCTATAGATTGAAAAATGCTTTACAGACTTTGATTTCTGGTGGCATATTTGTTTCCATGCTATTGTTTCTTTGTTTAGAAAATGAAAAATGAGAAAATTTTTAGAGAGGAGATAGATATGTTTAATATAGATTTAATTAAGATTTTGTTAAACTAAAATGAAAATAAAAACAAATGGGTGACACTTGTTTTGTTTGGAAGCTAATTTACTTACAAATGTTAATGTGTGATCTAATAATTTTACACTTGTTAAATTCCCTTTTTAAAATGATGTCACATATACTTAAATGTTTCTAATATGTTTATAAAATCCTTATATTATAATTTCAATTAATTAGGTATATCTATATATTATACTTTCCTATATTAATTAATGTATTTCCCTTTTATATTAACATAAGTAAAAATGTTTTATATTTATTTATATATGTTTTGTATTTATTTTTATACTTATAACTAATTTTATTTTTCATGTAATTTTTTTTAAAAGAAAGTATACGACACTTATATCAATTCTTTTTCACAATATATCAGTATTCATACCTTTCCAAAATTTTCAAATATCCTATTACCCATGGTATACATACATAAATATATAATCACACACTTATATATTTGTATAAGTATATATATAATTTCAAATTCATTTACAAATCCAGGTATTGCTTTTTTTATTAACAGAATATTTATCTGTTTAATTGAATAAACTAGTTAATAATCCAATTATCAGATGCTCCAAAATCCGGGATTTCTTCCCCCTTTGAATCTTTTCGTCCTCGAAAGGAAATGAAGCCAAAATTTTATTAAAATATTTTAAAACATTTTTTTTAAAAAAATCTACATATATTGCCAAAATAGTTTCGTAAAAATACTTTTTATAACTCGATGTTTCAACACGTCCATCCTCGTTCTTACAGAAATTCGGTCATACGCTGATCAGGCGTAAGACTGAAAATCTATAAGCACTTAGCAGACCTATTTTCAACACCTAGTGAAAATACTTGGAAAATAATTTTATTGAAAATACTGAATTTTTTTTTGAAAATAGAGGAAATATCTTTGGTGAGAATGCTCTGGAAACCATCACTCCCATCCATGGTCGCAGTTAACCCGATGGCTACGTTGCCGTCGCGGCAAAATCCATAGATAACTGTAGGCCTCCGCGACCCTCGATTACGCCATGGAACTCGCTACAGATCGCAGTTACATCCGAGGTTACGTTGTTGTCACAACAAAAACCCTTATATCTGTAGGCATCAGCGCCCTCGAATTTCGCTGCCAAAAGAACGAAACTTCTCCACTCCCACATAGGTCGAAGTCTACTGATGTAAAATCAAATGTAGACTGTTGGCTCTCAGTGGCACACATGACTTTTTCTATGTCACCTTAGGTCGCAGTCTAGCGATATAAAATCAAACGTAGACTGTTGGCTCTCAGTGGTACACACGACTTTTGCTATGGTTTGTAGTAGATCGCAGTGACATCGATTTACATTGTCGTCATAGCATAACCTAAATGCCTCTGTAGGCCTCAGCGCCCTCGAATTTCGCTACACACTACACAAAATCCTCAGGAACTAGTTTTATTCGGACTCCTCATAGGATCAACTTTAGAACCTCCCCCTTAGAGGCTCAAGGAAGTACCAACCTATAGTACTCCTGAGAAGTTCATTTTAAGGGAGCGCCTTTTTCTCCAGAGCCATTTTCAAAATACTTTATACTATACACATATAGTATCTTCCAAACCATACACCTAGTATGAATCTCAAATAAATCTCCTTTCTCAAAATCGATTATCCCAGAATCGATAATTCTCAAACTAGGCTTTTCAAATCCAATATTGATTTTACCCAAAAATCAAAAAGTCTTTCCAAATCCAAAGGTACCAAAAACCTTTCTCAAAACCATTCCCATAAGATCCTTTATATATATATAGATAAATATAACCTTGAAAAATCTTTGGATCATTTCAAACTTGTATAAAACCCTTTTTATACTTCAAATATTTTCAAAATCCTTTCCTTCCGGCAATAGATTCAACAAGGGAGATTTATTTTATATAACAAAAATATAAAACTTTTTTTATTCCAAATCAAATATTCAAATTTGATTTCTCATTTATTTTCTTCATAAAGTGAACCTGTAATCATAGAAATATCCGATTTCTATTTTACTTCATTGTATATTTCACAAAAAATACTTTTCATGTTAAAAATCATTTCACATTTCTTATCCACAAATTCCCAATATCAATTTCACTCAAACCTGTACGATGTACACATATCATCCATACGTTATATCAATCTGATCACTCACTCGATCACACAATTTCACTTCCGAACTAGTATCGTCCACCCGACTTTCTAGTGCGGACTCAGATCTGGTTTCTTGATCAGAAACCGTCATTCTCCTTGCATAGCCATAACTATGATAGAGAGTATCCAGAACCAATCAACAATCCATATTCAGGTTTGCCGTCGAAAATCGAATGAAAAAAATCCCAACTCGGATCAATATATTATCTCAAAATTCTGTGCTCGAATCCGGATCAAATCACTATGCGAATAGAATAATATACGTACATCTTATGTATTTATCTTTATTGATTATTAACCAAATCAATTCTCTTTTCTATTCACATTCACTTATGATTTCTACACCCTTATTCCCAATTGATTCAATCCCATATGGATTATCACCTTAATTCTTATCCCAATTGATAATAAATCATAAACAGTTTAACTCCGTCCAGCTTAAATTTAGAAAATAACTTAAAAAGTTTAAAATAGACAAGTAGTTTGAAAAATAATTATAAATTTTAAAGTAGCTGTAAAATAATTAAGAAATTGTAAGATAGCTGGAAAATAGTTAAATAATTGCAAATTAGATGTAAAATAGTAATTAGTTATAAAGTAGTTGAAAAATAGTAACTAGTTTATAAAATAGTTGAAAAACTGTTAAATAGTTCCAAAAATAATTATAAAATAAGTATGAGATAATTTGACTTTTAAAAGGAAAAGTTGTATGGTAAATAGTTTGGGAAAAATAGATTTGTACTAAAACAATTTGTTTTGAAAATAGTCCAGAGTCAAACTATTCAATTAACCTCCATTTCCAATCAATTCAATTTAAATTTCCACTTCCATTTAAATTGACTCAATTCCAATTTAAATAACTTCAATTTCCATTGAATTTGATTTAACCCCAATTCATGTTGAATTAGCCTCAATTTCTTTCCAAATTTAACTTTATTCAACTTTGGTCTCAAATTCTACTAATTCAAATAAATTTCAAATTGAACTAGTTCCAATTTCAATTCTTTTCAACTCCAGTTTGAATTAATCCGAATTTCAAACTCCATTTCCAAATCAAGTTGAATTATTCTTGATTTCCTCCCAAATTCAATTCAAATTCCATTTGAATTTAAAACTATTCAACTTTTAATCACAATTTCAAATTATTTAAATCAAATTTCAATTTGAACCAACTTCAAATTGCAGTTCACTATAAACCATCTCGAATTATATAAATTTCAGTTAATACTTCAAATGTTGATTTACTTCATTTAAATCAATTTACCTTTACTTTTAAAGTCTTTAAACAATTCAATTCACAGTTTTATAAGTCATTTATAATAACAGGATGATATCATGGTAAGTGAACATCCAATTTCTTAAAACATTCATCATCCACTATCCATTCCAAGATCTCAACCCGGTTTGGGATAACATATAATTCTCTACCAAATCAACCCATTTAACTTTCCCAAGTTAAATTTAAGTTTCTTATTGAAATTTCCACTTAAGGTTGTTCATTACTAACTTATTTATCTTCCTTCAAGTTAAATTCAATTTAATCCCTTTACTCATACTCAAATTTGAATTCTCCATTTCAAATTTCAAAATTCTTTCCCACTTATAAGTTCAAAACTTATATCACTTTAGCTTTTATATCATACTTTATGGAGAGTCAAAACTCAACATCTTAGAGTTTATTTCAAATCATTTTTGATATTATGTATATCAACACATATATACATACCTATTTCTAAGCCCATTGGGCCATATTTTAAAATTTTAAACCACCTTTGGTTTTAATTCAAAACAGTTTTCTTTTAAAGTTTCAAACAACTTCTCATTTCAAATAAGATCACTTTCAAAAATTATTTATTATTTCCCTTAACACTTTGAAAACAATTTCAAATATTTCTAGATTTAGAATTCCAAACTTCTCAATTTACATCCCTTCTAATTTACAATTTATTCTCATCTAATGGTTACCTCCTTAAAACATTTTATTGTTTATTGGAAAACAATCATCCCATTATTAAACCCAATAACCATTCTATTCCTTGGTTTGAAACAAATTCTAATTCATTTTATTTGTGTAGTTCATTTTATCCAATCCTTATTTGGATATATGTGTGTGTGTGTGTGTATATATGTTACTTAATTCTTGTCCAATTCCAATATCCAACAACCAATTAATGCTTTATATAAAATATAAACTTATATAAGAATCATTTAGTTTTAAAACCTTTATATGAGAAAATAACAAGTATATATATATATATATATATATAAGAGCTCCATACACACACACACACTCAACTCATTCTAGGGTACCATTGACCCTGTCCATAATGAGTATTCCTTATCAGAGCCAAGGTTCTCGCTTAACCTTCTGCTCTGTTACCAAATGTAACGACCCAGAATTTTCGATCTCGGAAATTTCAGATAGTTAAAGGAAACGAAGAAAAGAGATAGAAGAAGAAGAAGAATCAGAAACACCATCTCACATTCACAGCAGATAAAATATAATAACAAATAACAACAGTTATACAACGGAAACTGTACATATCAAATTTCACTTAATACATCAGAGTTACACAAATACACAACGATGGACATATACAATCATGACCCAGATAACTACAATATTTTGCAGTGGATTATACTTCATACGTTCCTGTCATCCAGCTCGCCTCCTGATCTCCAGAACATCCTTACCTGAAAATCTTTAATACTCGGTCTGACCCGAGCATTACATCAAAGTAACACCTGCGTCAGGCTGGAAACCAGCGTGAGTATACCCATCTAACATGAATTACAAAAAGCATACAATCTAAGTTTTGATAGTTAGAAATTGATGTGTGATGTAAGTGATGTCTATAACGGTTTGTGAATTTGTCATTAATACAAGTTACCCGGGTTATATAACACATCAATTTCTAACTATCAAAACTTAGATTAAATGGTCCAATTCACTTAAATCATTCAGCCTATTGATTCCACATATCAATTTATAAAGAATCGAAGTGGTTTCAGGTATTAACTAATATCCAACTCCGGTCTCTTCGAATCCACTGTCATCTTAACCCAAATTATCCAATTAAATACAATTCAACTTTAATTACCAGATAACACTTTTACACTTCAATTCATAATTGATAGATAATCACATTATCACTGTCCATCCAATATATCATATCACAAATCAATTCATATCAGAGATATCAAGCAATTCAAAGCACTCTTCATCATTCAATCATTAATAAGCAAGATTGAACACTTCCATTAATTACATTAACTAATAATCCTCTAATTACTTTCATTAGTTAATTATACTTAAATTTCATTTAATAATTAACCTTTAACTTAATTACATTCATTAATCAACCTTGAATAATCACAATCAGAAATTATCTTTCCTAAATTACTCTATGAATTAAACCAACTCCTTGATTAATTATATTAATTAATCCTTTAATTACATCGAGTAATTATCACTTAATTCCTTCTACCAATAATTACCCTTTAAGTACTTCCCATCAAGTAATTTCCTTTTAATTAATTACATTCAGTAATTACCCACTCATTACTTCACTAAGGAATTACACCCCATTAATTACCTTAAGTAATTATACTTAATATTTAATTAATTATATTTATTAATCACCCTTGATTAATCTCATTTTGTAATTAATTACTCTTAATTAATTACATTACTTAATTAGCTTCCCATAGCTTTTATTAGCCAATTCTTGAATAAATTACACTAAGTAATTAATTATTAATTACTTATACTAAGTAATTATTCTTTATATTAGTTACACCAAGTAATTAACCCAAAAACTACTTTCAATCTTCAATTAATTACACCCTGTAATTA
This sequence comes from Allium cepa, assembly GCA_030765085.1. Lineage (NCBI taxonomy): Eukaryota > Viridiplantae > Streptophyta > Magnoliopsida > Asparagales > Amaryllidaceae > Allium > Allium cepa. The sequence continues at coordinate 229,378,654 of CM060938.1, forward strand.
TCATTACTAATTATTTCATTCAGTAATAACTCTTTTTATCATAAAAATCTTATTTAATAACCTCGGAAATAATTTATCATTAACTTAACCCTTAAGTTTAACTAATGATTAAACATATTTAATCACATTATTGATTAGGTTTTAAATAAATGCCAAGAATAAACTCACTAGGTTAAAGTAAATTATACAACTTAATTAAATCAACATTAAAATAATCACCTTTATTTTGAATAATGCTTAAATGAATTATTAAAACTTAATTATGTTATCTTTAACATTTTTAAAATAATTAACTTACCCGAGACAACTTAGCATTTCCCCGAAACAAAACCTGTGACTTCATCTCCTTTTCCTGAGCTTCATTCTTTCCCTTTTTCTTTTCTTCTTAACAACTTAGTTTTAAATTTAAAACAAAGCTAGAAACAACAATCACACTCACGAGCACAGACCCGAGTCTAAGCTCCAAATGCTTGGAGCAAAAACTCACATGTTCCCGAGCAAAAACTTCTACCTGCTCCCTCTCTTTTCCTTTCTCCTCCTCCTCAATTATAACAGCCACAACCAAAAACATCCATGATGCACCGTGCAACGTGCACTACACATCGGAACCCCTTCGATCAACTTCAACACCTCCGATCAGTTGATGGTGACATGCCGATCAACACTAGCCACCCAGATTTATGAAAGTCCCCTCCAATCAAAATCGAGGATCCACGACACCAACTGAAACTCAAACCTGATCGAAAAAAACCTTCGTCGTCGACTAAATCGACCACCAGGAAATCTGCTACTTCATCCACGGTTGCTTCACAAACTCCAGTACTATTTCCCCCTTATGCAAACAGACCCGATCTAACCTGGACGTCGCCAAAACCCCTAAAACATTGTCGATGAAAAAAAAGGTCGAAACCCTACATCGCCATATTGCCGTTGCCACGGTGATCTCTGACCACTCCGACCATTTTTCCCACCCACATCAATCCACGAACTACCCTTGGCCTGAACCCCGGTCCTCAGTTCAACCTCGATCGATGGATATCGACCAAAAACCCAAAATTGATCAACTCGCCCATTCCTGACAACCCCAACTCTAGAAATTATGAAATATGTTTCAAAAATTATGATTTCCAAATGTGAATCAAGTTATATGCCTGAAACGTGAAACTTGAAAGATTTATTTTCTGACTTTTAATTTATTTCTACTGAAACTTTCACCTCCCTGTGAAACTATCTAATGTTAATCCTTAAACTCATTTTTAAGAATGAATTCAAGTCATCCCAAACATATATTCTTCATACATCAACACCTGAAATGGTTTATGTAAGGAGGAATTGGGTTTTGAATGTGCTTATGGTCTGAAAACTTAAGAACAAAGGAACCCATACATATATACAGACATGCAGATATATACACACACATATTTATAAATGTCAGGCATAACATATTAATTTATTAAACACTACTTCCATGATTTTCATATATATATATATATATATCTGAATATAAAGAAGGTTAAATTTCCATATGAAGTTTACTCTTCTGTGTTGAAAACAGAGAAGCTTTTGCTTAAAATCTGGAGTTGTTTTATTTTGAACTCTGAAGATAAGAAGTTGTTTGATCTTTGGAAGCTTGCTGTTTTGAGCTGGAAATCCTTTGTTTATAAAAACTAAAAGCTATGATTTCTTTGAAAACTTGAAGATGATATAAGTTGAAGAAGATTACACGCTACAGGTTTGATTAAAAATGAAATCTTGTTGATGATGACTTAGCTACAGATTGAAAGAAGCTTTACAGACTTTGATTTCTGGTGGTATATTTGTTTCCAAGCTATTGTTTCTTTGTTTAGAAAATGAAAAATGGCAAAGAATTTAGAGAGGAGATAAATATGTTTAATATATATTTAATTAGGATTTTGTTAAAATAAAATGAAGATAAAAACAAATGGGTGACACTTGTTTTGTTTGGAAGCTAATTTACTTACAAATGGTAATGTGTGATCTAATAATTTTACACTTGTTAAATTCCACTTTTAAAATGATGCCATATATACATAAATGTTTTTACTATGTTTATAAAATCCTTATATTATAATTTCAATTAATTAGGGGTCTATATATATATATATATTATACTTTCCTATATTAATTAATGCATTTCCCTTTTATATTAACATAAGTAAAAATGTTTTATATTTATTTATATATGTTTTGTATTTATTTTTATACTTATAACTATTTTTATTTTTCATGTAAATTTTTTTAAAGGAAAGTATACGACCCTTATATCAATTCTTATTCAGAATATATAGGTATTCATACCTTTCTAAAATTTTCAAATATCCTATTACCCATGGTATACATACATAAATATATAATTACACACTTATATATTTGTGTATATATATATGTAATTTCAAATTTATTTACAAATCCAGGTATTTTTTTTATTAACAGAATATTTATCTGTTTAATTGAATAAACCAGTTAATAATCCAATTGTCAGATGCTCCAAAATCCGGGATATCACAATTACCGTATTTTGTCACCATAAGTTAATACTATAGATGACTGCAGCTGCTGTAGCACTTAGCTACGGGCCTCAAGATAGGGGTTGTTACAACTTTGTTTAAAGCATAGGTTTATGAAAATTTTAAAAGAAATTTCAAACTTAAAATATAAAACAAAAGCCTAAGGAATTAAAGAAAAGTTTGGGGGTAAGGGATAATGCTATAGTAACATATTTGTATTTGCTATATATAAGTATGCTCTATATCTCTATCCTCTATCTTCCTTAGGCTATTCTTCTTTATCTTACAAAGATTCAAATGAAGATTTAAGTATTCAAGATATGGATGCTAGGAGTAGAAGAATTAACATTGGTGGAGGAAGTACCACAACTAGCGGAAATACCAGACCAAGCACCAAAAGGAACCTGGTCAGGCAAAAGCTGCTAATGTGGGTGCTAGAGCGCCACAAGTTGATATAGGAGCTATGTATCAGTTCTTTGTCAACATTATGCAAGATAGAGCTGCTACTAGATTAGATAGAGGAAAAGATGAGCGAGGAAATTTATAACGACCCGTAAATTTTCGATAATTAAAATAGCTAATTTAATAAGTTTTCGTGATTTTAGTGTTAGAAAAAAATTATAAGTCGTTTGGAATAATAATAACTAGAATGAAATGCAACAAAATTTATCTAAGTTAATTATTTATGAATTGAATGGAATCCCAAATCAATTGAAATAATATGTGGTCAACGGTAATTGAATGAATTTGTATTGTATAGGTAATTGTGACACCTGTTTGTAAATAATAAACTTATTAGTAATTAAAGGTTAAAGGTGATAATTATTTAAGCTACATATTCATTTAGTTAGTCGAATTAAAATTGTGAACCAATTGCAATTGAAATGGAAGTTTATATATTAGATGAGTGCATTATCTCTAACTGTAGTCAAATAATAATGTGGAATTCATTTGATGTAATAGAGTAAATCGACTGATAATAAAAATTTATTTAAAAATCCAATATTGAAATCCGTCAAATATTGAACAATTAAATTGTTTAAATTTAATATTTGAAATTTATTGAATAATTGAATAACGGGAATCGAATAACTGTTTAATGAAAATGGTTGTTCTATAATTTTAATTCGTTTCAAAAGTTAAATTTCTCAGTTCGTTTTGAATATTTCAAAAGATGGTGATTTAAGAATAATCAAATTTGTTTAAATTTAATATTACAAATGTTGAATAATTAAATTCCGAATTTGATATGATCAATTTGATATTGAAATTTAATATATGGAAATAGAGCGAATAATTGAAATTGATTTAATATGATTCAGATTGGTTTCCAAAGTGAATATAAGTTATATTGTGATTATAATAGAGTAAATAAGATTTTAAAATTTGAATTTATTGGATAATTGAATAATGGGTTAATATGATTAAAAAATGACTTGTAAAATTTTATTGTATCATATTAAAGTAAGAATGATGTTGTAGAACTTTTAAAATTGAATTAAAAGTAAATTTGTGAAAATTGAATATTTTAATATTTAATTATCGATTGGAAAATAGCCAAATTTTGAACAGTTTCAGAATTGGACGAAACTAGTTCCATTGGATCCGTAATAATTTGTTATTATCGGATTTCAATTTTCGTAGTAATCGGAGTTGTCGTTTGACCGTGGCAGCTCGAAACGCATCGAAATTGTTTTAATATTAATTTGGCGAGTTAAAATAGTCATTTTTCAAACGGTCTCGGATTTCGACGAAACCTATTTCATCGGATCCGTAATGGGATATTATTGTAAGATTTCAAATTTCATGTCAATCGGTTTTACCGTTTGTCCGGAGCAAGCCAAAACGCTTAGAAATTAATTTAATCGATTTAATTTAAAATCGATCGTTTATTTCCGTAACTCGCACAGACGATCGAATTAGCTTCCGAAACCTGTTCCATTGTGTCCGGAACGTGGGATAAACCCTAGGAACGTCAGTTACTGCACGAAATTCGGAGTTTGGAAAAGCCGGATAAATAATATTTGTCGTTTCCTATAAATAGCCTTTTATCACAAATAAAAAAAAGGAAACCTAGGGTTATACTATAGCCAGCCGCCGCTTATAAATTTAATGGCCGAAATTTACTGATCTTCCCCCTTCGATCTCTTTAAATCCACAGGTAATTTGAGAAAAGTATCAACTAAGAAAACGTGAGGCTCGAAGCGATCTCCAACTTCAACGGCTATGATCGAAAATCTCGCGGTGGATCGACCAGAAATCGCTTGTGAAGGTCACGCGTTCAACACGTTTTTCGAGAAAGCAGGAGCAACCGGGTGGGGCCGCACTTGGCGCGGAGGCGGGGTGGAGGAAGGCGCACGCAACGGTGGTCCCTGATCATCGTGAAGTGGTGTATATTGAATGCGTGAATTAGGGCATATCGGCGGCTATGGGTTCTCACTGAACCTGGAACACGCGTGTATTGGCCTGGGGGGGAGAAACAAATCATTGGCCAAGATTGCATCATAAGGATGGACGGCCAGAAATAGGTTTAGAAATTTAAAGGGGAATTTGTAAATTTAGTTATATATTAATTTGTTCAACCATTAAAGCTGTATAACTTTTTCATACGAGGTCAAAAACGCACGAAACGAATTGCGTTGGATTCGTTTTGTCGAGCACTACGCTATGGAGCTGGATTGGAATCGTTTGGAGCTAGAGAAAATTTTGGGTTAAATCGAACGTCGTTCGATATGATTTAAAATCGAAAAATTCAAGGTGAGTGTTTTATAACGCTCACACCGCACTAAATATCTTTATGCCAGTTAAATTTGATATTATGAAGTGTTATGATTTTATTTGTCGTTGTTTGATAAAAATTTAATTGTCATATAGCTTGTCATTTGAATTAACCGTTGAAAAATTAAATTGACAGTTAAATTGAAATCAAAATTGAATTGCGATTAAATTACCTGACATTGATAACTATGAAACTGCCATGAATTGTATTGTTTATTGGATGATGTATTTTGATGGATGCTATTGGTTGATAATTGAATGTTTGGATGTTTATTTGCTTATATAGATCCTGTTATGCATACATATGATACTGTGATTTAATTTAAGTAATATATACCCATCCCTGACATTTAATTGAAATAAAAATTACTTGGCCATAGGATAGAAAATTATATACGGACACCGAATATGCTAAATTAATAATTTTTGAAATCGTCGATTTGAAATTTATTTAAATGTTCGATTTAAAAGTTATAAATAGAAATAAATTTATAGAAATCGAATTTATCGGGAAATTGAGTTTGGAATGTTGAAATAAATTTTTGTAAAAGAAAATTGTTAAATAATTTAAGTTGAGACTTTGAGAATAAAATTTGGGATATGATTGAATTTCGAAAATCTATTTGATTTAAAGATTGAACATTATTTCGAACTTTGAGTATTACTACGTAAAAGCAACATAAAAATGATATTTTGGAATTGAGCTTGAAATTGAATCATATTTGAAATTTAGATTTAAATTTGAGTATTTAAGGATAATTAAGTAAAAGTGAGATATAAGCGATATTTTGAAATCGAGCTTGGAATCGAATCATGTTTGAAATTTGGATTTAAACTCGTATATTGATGGATAATCATGTAAGTGTTCTAAATGGATATTTTGAAAAACCAAGCTCTAAATCGATATAAATCGGAATTGAATAAATTGAAAGTGAATATAAAATTGAATAAAGTGAAGTCAAAGTTGAAATTGATTTGAATTGAAATCGAAATTGATTCGGTAGAATGGAAATTGAAAATGATTTGAATTGGGAAGTTATAAATTGAAATGGATTAATTTTGAAGCTGTTTTAAATTTGTTTTCCAAATTACTCTGTTATATAAACCATTTTGAATACTTAAACTATTTTAATCTACTTAACCCAATTTAAATTATTTTAAACTAATTTATCTATTTTAAAATCCATTTTAAAGATTTTAAGTATTTTTAAGTATTTTAATTATTTAAACTACTTTTAAACTACTTAAAACTATTTTCTAAAAAATTTCAAGATGGTTAATATGGTGAAATGTTTATATTTAAATCTTGAATTTAAATACGAATTGAGTTAAATGAAGTTGCAACCTAAATTGAAATTCGAAATGATTTTGAAATCGAAATGAGATATTGATGCGAAAATTGATTATGAAATGGAATCTGATATTTTGAAAGATACGATGGTATTTGAAATGGATTTGATTTTTGAAGCGAATATGATATTTTGTTATCAATTATGAAGCGATTTGAAATATAAAGAGCCAAAGGTGTAATAATACGTAGTTATTAAAGAGACCGGGATTGGATATGGACATACTCTCTGTCGATACCGAAAACCACTTTAATAACTGTTATACGCGGAGTGATGATCCAGAATGAAGTGGATGGTTTGGTGAACGCGTTGACTGAAGAAAGAGAACGACTATTGGATGACCCCTGACATGACTAAAACAGGAGCCGCGCCGGGCCGTTGAGGTTCGCCACCTCTAGCGGACACACTTCTTCGATACCATATCTATTACATTTGTGATGCGATTTGGGTGCACCCCTTGATTTCGGAGTGTTGTTTCGCGGTGTTGGGGTAGCTGCTGGCTATGCCCAACATCAGTCCGGATCACGCAACTACTAGTATCCTAGTTGGTATCGCCTCATGTACCTTGTCATACTAATTATCCTATTCGCGACCACGACGTTCTGATTTGTACCTTGAGTATATGGATTGCCCTCTGGTGACTTCCGGTTTTGGGAAAACTACGGTCTTGTATATGCTTTTGGGAATATAAAATGTGTTAAGGGGGATTATGGTAACGCCTTAACGCTATTTTGATACTTTATATTACTGATAGGCATTATCTACTTAGCGTATATTACTACATAGTAGATAGTTTCACGGATCCTTGAGAGATGGAAAATCCCGTAACATCTCTTGAGTTATTGCACGCACGTTGACACTGGATAGGAGATGTCAAACCCCGTAAACATCTCTGACGCCGTTACACTCATATTTATTTACGATTGATTTCACTTTCATAAGGATATTTTAGTCCTGACTCGAGTGTTTTGTCTTTTCATCGCGCTCGGGTCAGCCCTGCGTTTTTTCAGATTTTTGAATATCTATTCTGGAGGATGAAGACGAAGATTTGGTATACTATCACTATTATTACCATTGCATCATGTTATCTGCTGCATTATTTAATTGTTCTGTTGTATATGTATAACTCTGATAAATGTTGTATAAATAATTGTCAAAGTATAGTAGACAGCTTCATGAACTGTTTATTTGACTATTATATTTTATCGTTCCGCTGCGAGATTCTGTGTTGTTTCATTTCCTTTATTTCTTTTCTTTTCTTTTCTTATTTACCCCAATAACTATCTGCACTTTTGAATGGTTTGGAATCGACATGTGTATTTGATCGTCGGTTTAAACTGTCCAAAAAGGCGGGTCGTTACAGTTGGTATCAGAGCTTTGGTTTAGCGATAAACCTTGGCTCTAGTGGGGAATAACTCATTGAAATAGAGGTAAACTATATGAATGAGTTGAGTGTATATGAGGGAGCGTACTTGTTATTTGATATAAAATGGTTTTATATTGTGTTAACTTTGTTCCGTTGAGTATTTATGAATTCTGGTCGATACTTGGGACGCCAAGGCGTCGATAGGAATTTCTAAACACTCGAATAGGACAAACCAACACAATATCGTTTTGGAATATATTTTATATAAAAGAATTATTCGAATATTTATTCATTTTGATTGAATTGATTGTTAGGAGATGATAATATTAGATTATTATCGTTATTGTTTGATCAGTCAATATTTACAACAATTGATTAAATAACAATGGATTTAGGAAAATGAAATCTTGTAAACACAAATTGATAATGAATATAAATGAATTTTAACTTGGATTTGGGAATTTAAATTCCGGTGTTTGAAATTGACTTACAAGAATTTGAAAATATAATATGAGTATTATATGATAGTATAATTGAGTTGAAATTGTTTTCGAAGGATTTTTTTTCTAATGATAAGTGTTATATTCCCTTCTTTTGACGCTAGAAAATGATTTCGGTGATGAGTGCATGCATCATCGGCATTTATTTTCGAGAGTCCGAGTGGGGGAGACCACTTAATAGCTTGTCTAAACCTTGTTTTGATTCAACTTTTATTTCATTTGTATTCTCTATAGTATGATTTGATATATAAATTATATAAGTATATATTATTTCAAAACTCGATTTGAAATGAAATCGGGATTGAAATTCTTAAGTCCTGTAATAATTAATGATTTTTTTTATGATTGAAATGAATTTAGACTTGAATCATTAAGGAACTTCTGAATTGTGAAATGAGAAATGAACCTAAGAGCTAAGTGAAAATATCAATTGAAGTAGAAATCCTTAGAATTAGGAAATTATGAACTTAAAATAAAATTGAAACTATAAAACGCGCATAGTATTAAATTTCATTCTATAGCATAGACATAACTTACCAAAATAATTTAAGAAGTTCCAAAATGTTATATGAATTGTTAATTGGATAATATACAAGTATAGGTTTGAATAATGAAATATGCATTTAATTAATGGTTTGCAAATATGAATAAAATTTTTAGTAAATAATTGGAATTTAAATTAACATTTAAAGCCGATTCACAATTATGTTAATATAAAATGGAAATACTATATGTGAATGAAAATGTGAAATTAAATTATAGTGAAATTTAAGTAATGACTTAAGAATTAATTAATTGAAAATTCAACTTTAAATGAAAAGAAGTTGTATGTTGTTTAACTACATTCTATTTGCATAACTATAACTTACCAAATACTTAAAAGGTTTAAAATGCTAATAAGGATAGGTAGAGAAATAATATACCAGTGTGAGAATGAATAATAAAATGTGAAGATCTATTGATAGTTGAAAATATAAAAGAAATTTAAGCTGTAAAATGAATGATATGTATAAGTGAATGAATAAAATTTAAAATTTATGAAAAATAAAATTGGTAAATGGAAACTAATTAAATTTGAATATAACTAAATGTCAATAAACTTGGAAGTGTATGAAATTAAAATTGACTTGGAAATGTATAATTGATTTAGGGTAGATTTTGGATGGATGTTGATGTTTGATATGCATTGGTTGTTAGATGGATGATAATTGATTAAGTAGAATTCATTAGTGTTAATGGAATTGAATAAACGGAATAAAATTTTAAAATAACTAAATTCAAATTTGAAGTAAAGTGAAATTAAATATAATTGAATTCAATGTAAATTGAAGCAAATTGACTTGAATTTAAAATGCGAATGAAACAAACTTGAATAAATCGGAAACAAATTGAATGTAAAACCTATTGCATGGATGAATAAGAAAATAAATGACTTTGTATTTATGATTGTTCTTTAGAAAATTTGAAGTTTGATGGTTTGTACTTTGAAATAATAAAAGCAAATTTTTGGAAAAATCCAAAATTGTCCAATATGCTGAAACGAAAACAACCATAACTTTTAAATGGCTGAACGAAATTCGACGATCTTAGACTTTTCGGAAAGATTAGAAACTATAGCACAACTTTTGTTTAGATAACTTGAGAAAATTCCTTCGTCTACTAGGTTAAAAACTTGAATGTTACTCGCTGTCCTGTGTAAAAATAAGTAAAATCTGTAGTATACACCCTTAGTATTTTTGCCATATCTTTTGACTGGTTTATCGGATTTTGATGATCTTGTACTTTCTGGAAAGCTAAGAACATAAGCTAAAAATTTTGTTTTAAGTGTTTTATGTTTTGATATACTATAGAAGGTCGAAAACGTGGGTGAACGTCGCTGACCTGCGCAATTCATTGCCCAGGCAGAGGCGTACCCTCTAAGTAAAACGACCATAATTTTTGAACGTATGGTCCGAATTCGATGATTTTGGATATTTCGGAAAGCCTGAAATGAATGCAACAACTTTTGTTTAGATTCTGTTGCCGAATTTTATCGTTTATGTGTCCTAAAACTAAGATTTGTTTGCTGTCCTGAAATTGGAATCTCAGTTTTGAAGCTAAATATGTTATATATATGTTGTGTAGGTTAAGTATATCGATCTATCTTTATATGCATGGTTCTAACTTAGTTATTGAGTGTTTAGTAGGTGCGGATTGCGCTTGCTTCGCATTTGGAGCTCGCTTTCGTGCTATATTAGCCGTATATGCTCGCTAACAATATATAAGGTACATATCTCGGATTACATATCGTATTTGTTTACACTTTTTCACTACGGGATGCCTCATCACTTGATGAGATGTGTATTTGTGATATATATACTGTCAATTTTTTTTTTCGATCGAGCCGCGCAAAGGAGACTCTGCCGAAATTTTCCGTAAAATCCGGGTGTTAGAAAATTTTTCAAGTTTTAAATTTTTTGTATAACTTGTTTTGATTACTAACTTTTAAAGTTAGGAAGCCGTTCGGAGTAACTTAGTGGAAGCGTAGTTATGACTTTATAAATGGAATTTCATTGTTTATAAGTGGATAATTTTTAATAAAATATATCAAATGTTGAATTCATTACTTAGTTCCTTTTCCCTTCTCTTTCCTTTTTGGGGACGAAAAGTTTTGAGTGGGGGAGAGTGTAACGACCCGTAAATTTTCGATAATTAAAATAGCTAATTTAATAAGTTTTCATGATTTTAGTGTTAGAAAAAAATTATAAGTCGTTTGGAATAATAATAACTAGAATGAAATGCAACAAAATTTATCTATGTTAATTATTTATGAATTGAATGGAATCCCAAATCAATTGAAATAATATGTGGTCAACGGTAATTGAATGAATTTGTATTGTATAGGTAATTGTGACACCTATTTGTAAATAATAAACTTATTAGTAATTAAAGGTTAACGGTGATAATTATTTAAGCTACATATTCATTTAGTTAGTCGAATTAAAATTGTGAACCAATTGCAATTGAAATGGAAGTTTATATATTAGATGAGTGCATTATCTCTAACTGTAGTTAAATAATAATGTGGAATTCATTTGATGTAATATAGTAAATCGACTGATAATAAAAATTTATTTAAAAATCCAATATTGAAATCCGTCAAATATTGAACAATTAAATTGTTTAAATTTAATATTTGAAATTTATTGAATAATTGAATAACAGGAATCGAATAACTATTTAATGAAAATGGTTGTTCTATAATTTTAATTCGTTTCGAAAGTTAAATTTTTAAGTTCGTTTTGAATATTTCAAAAGATGGTGATTTAAGAATAATCAAATTTGTTTAAATTTAATATTACAAATGTTGAATAATTAAATTCCGAATTTGATATGATCAATTTGATATTGAAATTTAATATATGGAAATAGAGCGAATAATTGAAATTGATTTAATATGATTCAGATTGGTTTCCAAAGTGAATATAAGTTATATTGTGATTATAATAGAGTTAATAAGATTTTAAAATTTGAATTTATTGGATAATTGAATAATGGGTTAATATGATTAAAAAATGACTTGTAAAATTTTATTGTATCATATTAAAGTAAGAATAATGTTGTAGAACTTTTAAAATTGAATTAAAAGTAAATTTGTGAAAATTGAATATTTTAATATTTAATTATCGACTGGAAAATAGCCAAATTTTGAACAGTTTCAGAATTGGACGAAACTAGTTCCATTGGATCCGTAATAATTTGTTATTATCGGATTTCAATTTTCGTAGTAATCGGAGTTGTCGTTTGACCATGGCAGCTCGAAACGCATCGAAATTGTTTTAATATTAATTTGGCGAGTTAAAATAGTCATTTTTCAAACGGTCTCGGATTTCGACGAAACCAGTTTCATCGAATCCGTAATGGGATATTATTGTAAGATTTCAAATTTCATGTCAATCGGGTTTACTGTTTGTCCGGAGCAAGCCAAAACGCTTAGAAATTAATTTAATCGATTTAATTTAAAATCGATCGTTTATTTCCGTAACTCGCACAGACGATCGAATTAGCTTCCGAAACCTGTTCCATTGTGTCCGGAACGCGGGATAAACCCTAGGAACGTCAGTTACCGTGCGAAATTCGGAGTTTGGAAAAGCCGGATAAATAATATTTGTCGTTTCCTATAAATAGCCTTTTATCACAAATAAAAAAAGAAGGAAACCTAGGGTTATACTATAGCCAGCCGCCGCTTATAAATTTAATGGCCGAAATTTACTGATCTTCCCCCTTCGATCTCTTCAAATCCACAAGTAATTTGAGAAAAGTATCAACTAAGAAAACGTGAGGCTCGAAGCGATCTCCAACTTCAACGGCTATGATCGAAAATCTCGCGGTGGATCGACCAGAAATCGCTTGTGAAGGTCACGCGTTCAACACGTTTTTTGAGAAAGCAGGAGCAACCGGGTGGGGCCGCACTTGGCGCGGAGGCGGGGTGGAGGAAGGCGCACGCAACGGTGGTCCCTGATCATCGTGAAGTGGTGTATATTGGTTGCGTGAATTAGGGCATATCATCGGCCGAGATTGCTTCATAAGGACGGACGGCCAGAAATAGGTTTAGAAATTTAAAGGGGAATTTGTAAATTTAGTTATATATTAATTTGTTCAACCATTAAAACTGTATAACTTTTTCATGCGAGGTCAAAAACGCACGAAACGAATTGCGTTGGATTCGTTTTGTCGAGCACTACGCTATGGCGCTGGATTGGAATCGTTTGGAGCTAGAGAAAATTTTGGGTTAAATCGAACGTCGTTCGATTTGATTTAAATCAAAAAATTCAAGGTGAGTGTTTTATAACGCTCACACCGCACTAAATATCTTTATGCTAGTTAAATTTGATATTATGAAGTGTTATGATTTTATTTGTCGTTGTTTGATAAAAATTTAATTGTCATATAGCTTGTCATTTGAATTATCCGTTGAAAAATTAAATTGACAGTTAAATTGATATCAAAATTGAATTGCGATTAAATTACCTGACATTGATAACTATGAAACTGCCATGAATTGTATTGTTAATTGGATGATGTATTTTGATGGATGCTATTGGTTGATAATTGAATGTTTGGATGTTTATTTGCTTATATAGATCCTGTTATGCATACATATGATACTGTGATTTAATTTAAGTAATATATACCCATCCCTGACATTTAATTGAAATAAAAATTACTTGGCCATAGGATAGAAAATTATATACGGACACCGAATTGTCTAAATTAATAATTTTTGAAATCGTCGATTTGAAATTTATTTAAATGTTCGATTTAAAAGTTATAAATAGAAATAAATTTATAGAAATCGAATTTATCGGGAAACTGAGTTTGGAATGTTGAAATAAATTTTGGCAAAAGAAAATTGTTAAATAATTTAAGTTGAGACTTTGAGAATAAAATTTGGGATATGATTGAATTTCGAAAATCTATTTGATTTAAAGATTGAACATTATTTCGAACTTTGAGTATTACTACGTAAAAGCAACATAAAAATGATATTTTGGAATTGAGCTTGAAATTGAATCATATTTGAAATTTAGATTTAAATTTGAGTATTGAAGAATAATTAAGTAAAAAGATATAAGCGATATTTTGAAATCGAGCTTGGAATCGAATCATGTTTGAAATTTGGATTTAAACTCGTATATTGATGGATAATCTTGTAAGTGTTCTAAATGGATATTTTGAAAAACCAAGCTCTAAATCGATATAAATCAGAATTGAATAAATTGAAAGTGAATATAAAATTGAATAAAGTGAAGTCAAAGTTGAAATTGATTTGAATTGAAATCGAAATTGAATCAGTAGAATGGAAATTGAAATTGATTTGAATTGGGAAGTTATAAATTGAAATGGATTGATTTTGAAGCTGTTTTAAATTTGTTTTCCAAATTACTCTGTTATATAAACCATTTTGAATACTTAAACTATTTTAATCTATTTTTAATCTACTTAACCCAATTTAAATTATTTTAAACTAATTTATCTATTTTAAAATCCATTTTAAAGATTTTAAGCATTTTTAACTATTTTAATTATTTAAACTACTTTTAAACTACTTAAAACTATTTTCTAAAAATTTTCAAGATGGTTAATAGGGTGAAATGTTTATATTTAATTCTTGAATTTGAATACGAATTGAGTTAAATGAAGTTGCAACCTAAATTGAAATTCGAAATGATTTTGAAATCGAAATGAGATATTGATGCGAAAATTGATTTTGAAACGGAATCTGATATTTTGAAAGATACGATGATATTTGAAATGGATTTGCTTTTTGAAGCGAATATGATATTTTGTTATCAATTATGAAGCGATTTGAAATATAAAGAGCCAAAGGTGTAATAATACGTACTTATTAAAGAGACCGGGATCAGATATGGACATACTCTCTGTCGATATCGAAAACCACTTTAATAACTGTTATACGCGGAGTGATGATCCAGAATGAAGTGGATGGTTTGGTGAACGCGTTGACTGAAGAAAGAGAACGATTATTGGATGACCCCTGACATGACTAAAACAGGAGCCACGCCGGGCCATTGAGGTTCGCCACCTCTAGCGGACATACTTCTTCGATACCATATCTATTACATTTGTGATGCGATTTGGGTGCACCCCTTGATTTCAGAGTGTTGTTTCGCGGTGTTGGGGTAGCTGCTGGCTATGCCCAACATCAGTCCGGATCACGCAACTGCTAGTATCCTAGTTGGTATCGCCTCATGTACCTTGTCATACTGATTATCCTATTCGCGACCACTACGTTTTGATTTGTACCTTGAGTATATGGATTGCCCTCTGGTGACTTCCGGTTTTGGGAAAACTACGGTCTTGTATATGCTTTTGGGAATATAAAATGTGTTAAGGGGGAGTATGGTAACGCCTTAACGCTATTTTGATACTTTATATTACTGATAGGCATTATCTACTTAGCGTATATTACTACATAGTAGATAGTTTCACGGATCCTTGAGAGATGGAAAATCCGGTAACATCTCTTGAGTTATTGCACGCACGTTGACACTGGATAGGAGATGTCAAACCCCGTAAACATCTATGACGCCGTTACACTCATATTTATTTACGATTGATTTCACTTTCATAAGGATATTTTAGTCCTGACTCGAGTGTTTTGTCTTTTCATCACGCTCGGGTCAGCCCTGAGTTTTTCAGATTTTTGAAGATCTATTCTGGAGGATGAAGACGAAGATTTGGTATACTATCACTATTATTACCATTGCATCATGCTATCTGCTGCATTATTTAATTGTTCTGTTGTATATGTATAACTCTGATAAATGTTGTATAAATAATTGTCAAAGTATAGTAGACAACTTCATGAACTGTTTATTTGACTATTATATTTTATCGTTCCGCTACGAGATTCTGTGTTGTTTCATTTCCTTTATTTCTTTTCTTTTCTTTTCTTATTTACCCCAATAACTATCTGCACTTTTGAATGGTTTGGAATCGACATGTGTATTTGATCGTCGGTTTAAACTGTCCAAAAAGGCTGGTCGTTACAAAATTAGGGAGCTCCAGTGGTCAATCACTATGCAATATTGATCAGAGATTATGCCATGCTAGGAGGATAACCGTTTATCGGGACTGAATATGCAACTGAAGTGAAGAATTAGTTACTTCATTATGAAAGGATCTTTTCTGATTTAAGGCTTAGTGATGAGCAAAAGTGTTGTCTTGCTTCTGGACAGTTACAAGGAGCAATATTTTATTGGTGCAACAGTGTTACCGTGGGAGTTAATGAGGAGGTCATTAGTTAGGTTTAATTTAGAAGGTGGTTTAAGGAAATATTTATGTCAGATCTTGCTAAGTCAACTCTACTCAAGAAGTTTATGGAGTTGGATCAGTTTGACATGACAGTGCTTGAGAATGCAACTAGGTTTAAGGAGCTATCAAGATATAGATATGCTACAGTTGATATAGTTATTAAAAGGAACGAGAAGTTCATCAGTGGACCGAAACCTATGCTGGCTAAAGTGACTCTGGCACATATCAGGGATCCATGTGATGTAACTGTTGTGATGGCTTTGAGACATGAGGAGATGCTTTCTTTTCATGATGGTAGTAAAGTAAGGGAAGCACAGAGTGGGCGGAAGCAAAAGAGAAAGTTTTTTCATAAAAAAGGCGCTCAGAAGAGTTGAGATACCAAGAAAGGAAAAGCCGATGTAGTTTGCTATAAGTGCGATAAGAAGGGACACTATGCTCATGTGTGTCGGACAGGCAAAGGGAAGAAAGCTGCTGATAAGAAAGATGTAAGATGTTTCAACTGCGATTAGATTGGACATTAAAAGAACCAGTGCAAAGAACCTACAAAGCCTGGGAAGGGGAAAGTGTTTGCATTGGAGCCAGCTACCTTCAGACCAATAACAGAGGAAAAAGGGTAAAGCTGTGTTGGAAGGTATGCTTTTAGTTCATGGTGTATCAATTAGAGTTCTATTTGATATTGGCGCATCACATTCTTTTATATCTAATTGTTTGGTATATAAGTTTAACCTAGAACCTTCATACCTAAGGGTTGCGAATCCGATAGGAGGATATGCGACACTTGGGATAAAGTGTGACCAGATAGAGTTTGCATTGTTGGGTTATGTATTTGCTTATAGTTTGCATGCGTTTGATTTTGTAGGGTTCGGTATTATTTTGGGTATGGATTGGATAAGTAAATACGATGCTAGGATATTTTGTCATGATAGAAAAATATCACTTAGACACCCTGACTGTAGTGGTTGAATAATATAATCCTTAGAAAACCCTAGTTTTGAGGGAAATGCATTGTTGGTTGTTGTGGAGGCCAAAGATGAGTTAAACCGAGTTTTCGTTGCTAGAAAATTGGCAGATGTCTTTGTGCCCATAGTAGGATTGCCACTGAACGAGCTATTGAGTTTCAGATAGATTTAGTACAAAGAGCAGAACCGGTGAGTAGACCGCTAAGCAGAATGACACCTACCGAGATGAGGGAGCTAAATGTGTAGTTTGTGCATTTGGAAACTAAGAACTTTATTGGACCAAGCAGTCTGCCATGGGGAGAAACCGTAGTGCTTGCAAGGAAACCAGATAGATCGTTAAGGTTATGTATCGATTATCATAAGTTAAATTAGAAGATGATAATGAAGCGATATCCATTACCTAGAATTAATGATTTGTTCGAACAGTTGAGTGGAGCCAAAGTATTGGATTTGGCAACAGGGTTCCATCAGCTTAGAGTGACTACGGATGGTATTCCTTTTATGGTGTTTAGAACCAGGTATGGATCGTACGAATGGTTAGTAATGTCATTCGGTCTAACTAATGCGCCAACATTCTTTGTAGATTTGATGAACCAAGTTTTTCAAGAATTCTTGGATAGGTTCGTATTGGTATTCATAGACGATATTTTGGTACACTCTAAAGATAAAAGAGAGGATAAAGTTCATCTTAGAGTGGTGCTTGAGACATTGAGGCATTATCAACTGAAAGCAAAATTTTCAAAGTGTCATTTTAGGAGAAGGAAGTGAAGTTTCATGGCCATGTTGTCTCATAGAAAAAGTTATCTGTAGATCCAGCAAAGATTGAGGTGGTAAATATTTGGTGGAAACCCAAGACAGTGACCAACACAAAGAGTTTTCTTGGATTAGCTGGTTATTTTGGGAGATTCGTTAAGGATTTTTCATGGATAGTAGCACCAGTGATCTAACTAATGCTGAAAGATGTGAAGTTTGTCTAGACTGATAAGTATGAGGAGGCATTTCAAAAGCTGAAACACTTGTTGACAAATGCACCTATGCTAGTTGTTATAGCGGGGAATCAAGACTTAGTAGTTTATACAGATGCATGTGAAAAAAGATTAGGAGCTATGTTAATGCAAAAAGGTAAAGTGATTGCCTATACTTCTCAACAGCTTAGACCGCATGAAGTTAGATATCCACCTCACGATTTGGAACTAACTACAGTAATTTTTGCATAGAAGGTGTGGAGACATTACCTATTGGGAGAAGGATTCGAGTTGTATACAGATCATAAGTCATTGAGGTATTTATTCTCTCAGAAGGAGTTAAATATGAGACAACAAAGGTGGTTAGAGTTTTTAGCGGCTTATACCTTTGGTATTGAGTATACACCAGGAAATGGCAGTAAGGTTGCAGATGCACTGAGCAGAAAACATTAGAATGCAGCTTAGCTATCATAGCTGAGTGGAAAGACCTAAAAGGATTGAATACATGCATAGTGCAATGGAGATCTAAGAGTATCCTAGTCAGGAAACTGCTTTGATGTCATGTTTAGAAGTTTAACCAAAAGTGATCGAAAGGGTTGCTTCTAAGCAAGGGGAAGATCCATTATTAGCTAAACGGATCAGAAGGTAAAGGATGGAATAGAGAGAGATGACTTGAAAGAATTCAGTCTTGACCATAATGGGTGGCTGAGGTAGAAAGGATGATTATGTGTTCCAATATGGGAAACATTGGGAACGAAGTTCTTAGAGAATGCCATTATTCGAAGTTCACTATTCATCCAAAAGGAACTAAAATGTATCAAGACATGAAAAGAAGTTTCTTCTGGGAAGGTAATAAGAGAGATGTAGGCTTATGGGTGAAGCAGTGTTTGAACCGTCAACAGGTAAAAACTGAACATTAGAAACCAAGCAGGTTACTTCAGCCTTTAGATGTTCCAGTATGGAAATGAGATTCTATCTTAATGGATTTTATCGATGGGTTGCGAAGATCGAATCGAGGAAATGAAAGTATATTGGTTATAGTATATAGATTGAACAAGAGTGCCCATTTCATTCCAGTTAAGTCGACTGAGACGGCACCAATTTTGGCTAAATTATCCATAAAAAATATAGTTAGACTACATGGAATTCCTAGTAACATAGTAAGTGATAGAGATTCCTTATTCACTAGCAAGTTTTGGAAAAGCCTACAGGAGACTTTATGTACCAAGTTCAAGATGAGCACCGCTTACCATCCGTAGACCGATGGACAAACGGAAAGAGTTAACAAAGTGCTAGAAGATTTGTTACGAGCTTATGTGCTAGACTTTAGGGGATCATAGGAAGACCACCTACACCTAGTTGAGTTTTCATATAACAATATTTATTGAACAAGTATAGAGATGGAACCGTTTGAAGCTTTATATGGAAGGCCATGCAAATCTCCTATTTGCTGGTTAGAGACCGAGGATAGGTTAATTCTTGGTCCGGATTTGGTTAAAGAAGCTGTAGAAAAGAGTGGGTTAATTAGAACTAGAATGAAGGATGCTTACGCTAGGCAGAAGAGTTATACTTATAAGAGACGGAAAGACTTAGAGTTTTTAGTTGGAGATTATTTTTTCGTCAAGGTATCACCGATGGAAGGTGTAATTAGTTTTGAAAAATTAGAAAATTAGCACCAAGATTTGTTGGACCATTTCTTATTATAAAAGGATCGGGAAACTTGCATATATTAGCGTTACCGACCAGTTTGGCAGGAGTGCACAATGTTTTTCATATCTTATAACTAAGGAAGTGTATTTAAGATTGAGAAAATACTATTGCACTAAATGTGTAAGATTATTTAGTAGTGGAACCGGATATGACTATAGTTAGAAAGCTAGTTCGTATAGTCGTAAGAGATGAGAAGGGACGAAGGAACATGACAGTCAGATTAGTCAATGTTCAGTGGAGTGACGATGAGAGAGACTGTACTTGGGAAATTGAGAGCAAGATTAGAGATACTTATTCTGACTTGTTTCATGGTATGTTTTACCATTATGATTGATTGTTATGAGTAACTTATCATAGTTTCGAGTACGATTTTCTTTAAGGAGAGGAGTCTATAACGACCCTAATTTTGATTGACATTTTTAGGACATTTAATTAGATATATTAAATGAAATAATGTTAACAGTTAAGGGATTGAGATTTGAATAATTTAGGGTAGTCAAGCCATAATTAACTTATAAGCCAAAGATAATTAAAATGTAGTAAGTGAAGGTAACAAGGTAAGAGCAAAACAACAATAGGTTATATTCTTATACCCTAAACACTTATCCCATTCTCATTTTCCAACACTCATAAACAAAACTAAACATAGAGTTTAGTCGACCACCATTATAAGAAAACAAGAGGAAAATAAGCAAAAAAGAAAGCAGGAAGCTTAAGCGATTTAATCCAAGAGCAAATCTCAACCTTCTTAACAATTAAGCTAAGGTGAATAATAGTTCTTATATCTCATTTTTATTGTTTTGGTTCCTAGTTAAGATCCGAATTGGTTTTGCAAATATATGCCATGATTAATTTGTTTAAATGGATTTATAAGCTTGTTAATGAATTATGATGCATTTTATGGATTATATGGTAAGTATCGATTTGGAAAATCTATAACGACGTCTATATGACTTGCGTTTTTGATATAAGGTCAAAAACATTATTTTAGAGATGAGTTTCAAGTTTCATAATTTTCTAAGTTAATATGGATTTATTGTGAATTTCAGAGGAAAGAAAATGGTTAAATTTGGTTTAAATTATATTTGGCAAATATATGATAGCCTTGGGTCTGAAATTTAAATATGTTAGAAAGCATATTAAAAATGATTTATAGGAATATTTGGAGAATTTTCGTAAGTGTTGTATTATGGATGTAAAATTATTTATGGTATGAGACTTATATGTTTCTATAAGGAGAAGAGGCTAATTTGCTAAACCTTTTTAATTATTAATTACTAAATTCGACAGCACTTTTAGAAAAGGATTTTAAAAAGAATTGGTAACCAATTATGTGTTGACAAATACGGCAAGTTAGTTTAAAAGATATTACTTTAAAAGGCAAATAATCAGCTTTGCAAAAGAATCACTGCTTCGCCACTTACATCAGCTATCTTTCGACCCCATACTTCTGCCTCAACCAAGTTGAACCAATACACATGGTAGCAATGCCTTGGTACGTAGTGGATTGGAGTTAGGTAGAAAGTATAGGGCCAAAACATGCTTTTGAAGGGGTAGAAGCTACTATTTTGACTATGAATCACTTATGTTTATAAAGGAGGCTTTCGAAGGAGTTATATTAGCTTTTGACTTAGTCAAATATGCCTTTGTTTTACCAAAAAGGGATTTCGAAAGGGGTTAGTGCCTTTATATTTTTAAGTGAAGATTTAGAATGGGTTCGA
Organism: Allium cepa; assembly: GCA_030765085.1. NCBI lineage: Eukaryota > Viridiplantae > Streptophyta > Magnoliopsida > Asparagales > Amaryllidaceae > Allium > Allium cepa. The sequence continues at coordinate 229,400,348 of CM060938.1, forward strand.
AACCCATGTTGTCGCATTCAACCCTTCGAATCAATGCTTTAGAAAGGGTACTTTTCCTTTTAAACATTGAAGTCGCTTCTCCATGATTTCGAAAGGGTTGGTTTCGAAACTATCCATTCTTTTACTTAGGAATAATACTTTCGAAAGTAATGCTTTCGCCCCAGTTCTTTTATGACCCTAGATATATTGAAAGTTAAACCCAAAGGTTTCGAAAGAAACGGTTTTAAATGGTTTCGAAGCTATGTTCCGCAAATTTTTACTTGAATCCAATGCTTTCAAAAGGAATGTTTTAAGTAAGGAGTTTTAATGCTTATGGAAGGTTTTGAAGAAGAGGTTCCTCGATGTTTAAAAAAGGTTTACTTGAATATTTGAATGGAAGATTTCCAATGCTTGCGAAAGGCAAGTTAAAGTGTTTTAAAAAGAGGATGTCTATGGTTTTAACAAAGCTTTCAAAGGGTTATTCTCAATGGTTACGAAAGGCCTATTTTTTAAGGTTTCGAAAAGTATGTTTTAGCCTTTTGGCCTAGTGTTTCAAGGTAAAATAGTTAACTTGTTTTGAAAAGGGTACTTTTAATAGATTCGAAAGGTATAGTTTAAAGTTTTAAAAGAGATTTCGAATGGTTTACCTTGGCTTTATAGCCTAAGATCCTTTAAGTGAAAAATGGGCTTTAACTTAATTTAGAGGGATAGAAATCCCATTAGATTTCATCAACATTGCTTTGTATAAAGTGTGTGTGTATCATGGCTTAAGTGTTTTGAGAAAATACCAGAGTATATGATTTCTGGGGTAAATCATTTGTAAAGGATATTTGCAAGGAAAGAAAGTTTTGACAGAATAGTGATATATGACAAGGGTAGTTAACCCTAAGTTTATGACTTAGATATTAGAAGACCAGACAAGACTGGTGTAGGGTCGTACCCGATACTTTAGTTATCAACCCTAGATAAAATAAATCCGAAATTCCAGTGTATAGGGCTCGTCACAGATGGGACAAAATTGAGGTTACACAGCGAAAATAATATACAGGGAAGAGATAGGTTATTTATAAGCCCGCAAAACCTTTAGGTTCAGTTGATCCTAGAAAAAAGAAGTTAAGGGCATTTAGCCTAGAAGTTAAGGGTAGTCAACCCAGAACCGCGTCTAACAGAAATTAGATTTTGGTTATGTCTGGAAGACCCGAGTCAAGCAGTGGTTAATAGTCAGCCAAGTAAAACTATAGTATGGACAGATAGTCCATAGATTTCTTGATTTTCAATGCTTATGTATATACTTTCTATTATTGTTTCAATCAGTTGATTGCAGGATTCTGATTTGCAAAAGATATGTTTTAAAAAGGATAGAAGTGAGGGGAAACCCGTTTTGCTAGCCTAGGTGGTCTCACTGAATATCAAAAAACCGAGATGTAATAATATTATTAATTTGAGTAGATTAAGGTTTAAGGTTTTACAAGTTTAGTAGGTAGACAAATAAGCTTCCGAAGACGTACAAGAGACAAAGATAGCTATGTAGAGGGAATTTGTTTTTATATCTTCTATGTTGTATATAAGATAGATATGTTTATTTAGTACTCTGATTATCTATGGGGGCATCTTCATATGTCACTCTTGGCGTAATTTGTAATATCTATATTTGATCGAAACCTGGAAATCATTTGGGATTATGTAATTGAGTATGAAATATGGTTTTGAAATGTAATAAGAAAAGTTGTTTTTGAAATGTGTGATTTTGTTTCATATATATGTGCTTCTAATATTATGGATACCATTAACGTTACCTTATTTTGTCACCGGAATTTAATACTATAGATGATTGCAGCATTTGTTGCACTTAACTTTAGGCCTCAAGAAAGGGGATGTTACAGAAACAATCACAGAATCAAAGTAAAGGTAATAGTAAATGCAGTAAAAGTAAAAAGGAAAGAGCACATCTGGATTTTATACTGCTCTGAAGTTACCTTACATCCAACCCCACACAATTCCGTGTACGGATTTCTTTTTAACTTGAAAATGCAAATAAATCTCGAATGCAAGGTTACGAGACACACGCTCTAGAATCCCGACCTCTGGGTAGAGTCACTTGATTTAGGGCTACAAGAACACCTGCAAGATTTACGGGTTACTAAGCACATCCAATTGATTTTAATAGACTATAGTCACACCTACTTGGGTTTCAGAGATACCAAGCACACCACAGAGTATAAGAGTATGATTTGATAGAGTTTACAGACTCAGATCTTTGATCTTGATTACAACTGATCCTATAACTCTTGAATAACACTTTAATCTTGAGAGAGGTAAGAAAATCAGGGAGCGTATGAAAGAGAATTAAACTAGTAATGATTGTATTTGATTCTGGTTGAAATTCAACAGAGTTTTGGTAAAATCGATTTAAAAAACAAGAAAGTGAAAAGAGGAGAGGGAAATAAGAAAGTAGTTAATTAAAATTTGTTTAGAAGTCTGATATATATAGGGAATCAACAATCATGTCTATTTGCGAAGTGATACAACAAAAAGGCACTTCCCTTCAAATTTGAAATCGGAATTTTATGGCCATTATGTCGACGTACATGGTTAGGATTTGTCAACATATCCCTTTGTGTTTTGAAAAATACTTCAAAAATATTATTTTGAAAATATATTGCTTTATAAAATAATTTGATGCTTTGTAGAATTATTTTAAATATAGTTTATACATATTTTAATTGAAATATAACTTAATAAAACATTTAAAATAATGTTGAAAGATTTAATGAGAATATTCGATAATGTTTATAAAAATCAATAAATTATTACTTATTAAAATATAAACAAAAATGCAACATATATATATATAATTAAAAACATTAAAATGATATCTTTATTGAAAATCATTTTAGGAAATATTTTGAAAAGATTATTTTAAAACTAGAATATTTGAAAAACAATTTAAAACAAAATATAGAGATTGCAAGAGAGATCAGGAAAATGCTATAAGGAATTTAACATAAATTCTATGATTCTATAAATTATCTGGAACATCTTGAAATTTTGAACTCTTCAATACTTATGAGTCTTCATTCTTGAACTCTTGAAATTCTATATCAGCATCTTAAATCTACTCTTGATATTGTACTGTCTTCTTAACCAACACATGTCTAATATCATGCACTATGCACTATATATATATATATCTTGATAAAACATTAGTATCTATATTTTATATAATATGTTATAATTCTTATCATCAAAACCAATACCCAAGGTTCTAATAATCTACCCATTTTCAATGATTACAACTTTGTATAAAATATAACATAACCCTCCTTAGTCTATGTCTACATTTTATAAATTTCTTCCCAATTGTCATCAACAAAAATAACTAACTAAAACTATAACTCTAATGCTATCTCTTTCTCTAATTCTAACTCTAACTCCCCCTAAATAAAATACTAATCAATATGTTTATGAATTATACATAATGATGATGAGAAAGATTATACAAAAATAATAAGTGATATCATGAAATAATCAATACAAATATTTATCCAATCAAACGAAGTTTATGTTACGTAGCATTTAAACAAATCCATACAAATCAAAACTAATCAAATCCAAACTAAATCAAGTATTTTTAATTATATACGATCAAACCTATTTAAACTAGACATTTCGAGGAACTTCAACCTATCCATCAGTGCTAAAGATTATATCCACTTTGATAGCATTCCTATCTTCATCACTTTGTTGATGTTATACTCTAGATTGATGATTAGTTCTTCTTTGTTCAAGGAAGAAATCGTCCACCGAATTACATTGAAATGCCTTTCCTGCTCCTTGATCATCTGCATTTGACTCAATTCTATGTGCCTTTGGTTTCTTAATATGAATGTAAGAATTTTTTTGAACAATTCAAGAGTTTGTTTGAGGATTTTGGTTAGTTTTTTTTGGATAGAAGAGACCATTATTTTGGTTTTAAAGTTTAGGAATGCAAAGGAAGAAGAAAGAGTAGAAAACAGTGATTATATGGCCTTAAAAGGTATTTCAAGGGGTTAAAATTGTTGGACATGAATAGACATTTGCTATCTATTCAATTTTAAAAATTTAAAATTTTTGAAAAATTACCGTTGGATGTCTACATACATACATAAGGTATGTCAACATATATGCAAAAAATTTCAAAACAACTTTGTTTTGATATTCTGCCGTATTTAGCTTATACTTATATGTTTTTCAAAAATGATAAACAATGTATAATGTCAAGGAAACAAAATTTTCATTAGTACTTTGATAGAGATTGTATAGAACACAAAGAAATGAAAAGGTACATAAGTTCAAACCAAAATTGAACTACGGCACGCTTATAAGTAACTAGATTATAAGCTAAAAAGATGTAGATGAGGAAGATGATGAAGATATCACAAGCTTGCATTTCACTTTTCCAGAGAACTTGTCCATTTTGTTGGAAACAGTGTTTAATTTCTTACTAACCGAACACTTGTGAATCTTCTAGTTTTCAAAAATCTTCTTTTTATTTTTGCAAAGGTCTTGATTGGTTGGTCAGAGTTGAAAGTCAATGCTTTCTAAGGAGGATTCCTCCTTCTTCTCTTCTTCTTTTTCTTCAATATCCTTATCTTCTCCTTCTTCTTTTTCCTCCTCTTCTTGAATTTCTTCCACTTTATAAGCTAATCTTTCTTCTTTCTCCGTAAGAGTTTCATATGACCTAAAAAAGGGTGGAATTACATGAGAGTGATGTTGGCTTAATTAAAGACTTTACGAGAGACAAATCCTTCTCCTTTAAAGTCGACACTAAAGTAATTGAAGATTATGGTAAGATACATACCATGAAGTAGTGTGTTTTCATGATTGGAATGATTATTGGAATAAAGTTCATCCAAAATAACTTTAGACCAATTTATGTCGTATTGACCACAAATTGCAAAAAGAGCTTTGAAAAGTTGTTGAGTCAGGTTATTGTAGTGACCATTCTAGGGGTGATACTTTGTTGCAAAAGAAGTCTTAAAGTTCTTTCTTTTAGATGCAAATTTTTGTTTTTAAATTCAAAAATTTATCATCACCATCGAAAATATTGTGAAATATTTCATGATTTTGATCATCAATTTTGAAAGATGCAAGGTCCATTCTTGTAGATTTATATCCAAGAATGGTACCTAAAATTTCACAATTTAAAGCAATTAAAGTTCCCTTTACACTACTCCAACTTTTCCTTCTCCATCATCATAAAACTTTCCTTTTAAATTACCATAAAACAAACTTACCAATTTTGGATAACAAGAAAAAATCATTTTGAGAGGCATTGATTAAACCAAGAATTTCATTTTGCAAACAAAGATTGAAATGATCATAAGTAGGAAAATCTCCTAAAATAGTAAATCTTGCGAGAAAGTCTTTACTGGAAGTTAAATACTCAATATAGGCTTGAATGTCTTCTTGATCATTGAAAAGGTATTCTTTTATTTTCTTAGAATGCCTCGTGGTTACCTTAGCATTGCTTGAGGATGCCATTGAAGAATAGTTTAATGAGATAAGAGAGTTTATGATTTTTGAATTTGAAAATGAAAGAGAGAAATAAGCTGATGGTGATAGAGTAAGTAAATAAAGCATCAAAGGACATATTCTCTGGTCGAAAGACTACATTTTAGAACACAAAAGTTGGTCAAAAGGTGTAGCAAAATTCAAATTTTGAATTTGAATTTGAAATTCAAAATCTATTTATAAATGTCGGCATATACTCATGAGATATGTCGATATATAGGTCGAAATTTTCGAAAATGATTTTTTTTTGTTTGGTTATATCCTATTTTATTATATAGATTTATTTAAAATTATTCTATTTTCAGAAAAATAGCTTTAAAATAATTTAAAATATTTTTTATATTAGTATTTTATTATTAAAATATAAACTATTTATATTTAAATATAATCACATAATATTCAACCAATATTATTATTAATCTAAAGGATATTCCTAACAACCAATAAAGTGACCAAAAGAAAAGAAAAATTCATTTAAGAAAAAAACTTTGATACATTAAAAGCGTATCTTTTTTTCATCCATTTTACCATTTTGTTATGAATTATGTATTGCTATGAAGCACATGTTAGAAATTTCTATATGATTTTTCGTCACTTGAGGATGTGTTTAAATCATCTAATGTTGTAGTTTAATCTCTTGTCCGTTTTCTGGATAAACCAGTGTTTGGTGTAGTTTTTAGTTTATCATGATATGGACAATCTCATTTTAAATGACCAGAATTATCGTAATCATAACATCTAATGTCATTTCCAATTCCGCTTCCTGGATTTTTTTATCATTTCTTTTGAAATTATTTACCTTCCTATATTTTAGAAATTTTCTAAAATTCCTTATCATGAAAGCACTTTCTTCATCATTATCGCCTTCTGAATCCAGATTATCCGTCATTACATTAAAAGTTATAGATTCATTCTCTATTGCTTTGCTTTCTCTCCCGCCTTGCATTTGTTCTTCAAAAGACATTAAATTGCCAATTAACTCTTCAATTTTTACATTGCTAATGTAATTAGGCTCTTCGATTGCAAGAGTCTTTTGATCTCATTTAGAAGTGAGTGAATGAAGGATTTTATTAACTTGATCATCTTCAGAAAAACTTTTACCCGGTGCAATAAGTGAATGTACTATATATTGGAATCTACTATACATATCAGATATGAACACATTTGGAATCATTTTAAATAACTGAAAATGGTTTATTAACATGGAAATTTTGGTCTGTTTAACCTTACTTGTGCCTTCATGTGTAACTCGCAAAATTCTCCAAATTTCAAATGCAGACTTATATAAAGAAATCTATTAAATTCATTTCTATCTAGTGAACAAAATAATATATTCATAGCCTTAGAGTTACTTTGTGCAACTGCTTTTTGGTCAGCAGTCCACTATGCAAAATTTGTCTCGAATTTGGTGTACTCAGTTTGTTTGATATTCTAAGTATCTAAACCAATTGACTGTAAATAATTTTCATTATACATGACCAATACATGTAATTACTGCCATTAAAAAGTGGAGGTCAAGCTGTAGATTATCCTTTGATAAATGAGTTACTAATAAGTGTATTAATAGTATTGTTAAGTACTATTACCAGCGTTGGTAGCCATTTAAACTTTTTCAAAAATTAGATGATGAATACTTTGAAAACCAATGCCCTGATATCAAATGTGAGTCAATGGAATAGAGATCTTAATGCAAAATTTACACTAGAAGGGGGAGGGAGAATAGTGTTTAATGGATTATATGAATATTTTTCAAATTCTTTAAGATTCTACTTGGAATGATGTAAATAACATTCACACAATAAAAGTACACATAAAAGTAAATACAGTAAAAGTAAAAAGGAAAGAACACACCAGGACTTTATACTGGTTCAGAGTTACTTTATATCCAGTCCTGCATATTTCCCTGAATGGATTTCTTTACAACTAATAAATGCAAATACAATCTCGATTTCAAGGCTATGAGACACACGCTCTAGAATCTCGACCTCTGGGTAGAGTTACTTGATTTCCATGCTACAAGCATACCTATTAGATTTACGGGATATTAAGCACACCCAATTGATTTTAACACACTGTAATCACATTTACTTGGATATCAAGGATACCAAGCATTTCACAAAGTATAAGTATGAGTTGTTATAGTTTATAGACTCAGATCTTTGATCCTTATTACAGTTGATCCTATAACTCTTGAATTGCCACTTCATATTGATAGAGATGAGAGGAATGAAAAAGTATATGAAAGAGAATCAAAGTAGCAATGATTGAATTTGATTTCGGTTGAATTTCGGCAAAGTTTTGGTAAAAATTGATTTAGAAATCAAGAAAGTGAAAAGGGGAGAAAAAAAATAAGAAAGTAGTTAATGGAAGTTTTTGTTTGGAAGTCTAGTATATATAGCGAAACGATGGTCATGTCCATTCGTGAAGAGATACGACGAAAGACACTTCCATTCACATTTGAATTTTGAATTTTACTGTGTCGACATACATGGTAAGGATATGTCGACATGTGCCTTTGTATTTTGAAAAACATTTTAAAAAAATTATTTTGAAAATCCATTGCTTTGTCAAATAGTTTAATACTTTGTAGAATCATTCAAATATATTTTATACACATTTTAATCAAAATATAACTTAATAAACCTTATAAAATAATTTTGAAAAATTTAACAAGAATATTTAATAATATATATAAAAATCAATATAATTATATCATATTAAAATATAAACAAAAATTCAATATATATAAACTTATAAACATTAAAATGATATCTTAATTGCAAATCATTTTGGGAATATTTTGAAAAGATTATTTTAAAACCAAAATATTTGGCAAACAATTTTTTTTTTTTTAGATATTACGAGAGAGATCAGGATAATGCTATCAAGATTTTAACATAAATTTAGATAATGCAAGAGAGATAAGGAAAATGCTATCGGGGTTTTAACATAAATTTAGATAATGCGAGAAAGACCAAAAAAGTGCTATGAGGGTTTTAACATAAATTCTATGGCTCTATAATATATCTAGAATATCTTGAAACCTTGAACTCTTCAATACTCACAAGTAGATTCAAGAGTTCAAGAATAATGACTCATGAGTATCGAAGAGTTCAAACTTTCAAGGTACTCTATATAATATATAGAGTCATAGAATTTATGTTAAAACATTTATAACACTTTCTTGATCTCCTTCACCATCTCTAATTTTGTTTTAAATCGTTTTTCAAATGTTTTATTTTAAAATAACCTTTTCAAAATATTTCCCAAAATGAATTTCAATAAAGATATCATTTTAATGTTTATATATATATATATATATTATAAATTTTTGCTTATATTTTAATAGGTTATAATTATATTGATATATATATATATATATATATTATTGAATACTCTTGAATCTTTTAAAGTTATTTTATAAAATTTTATTAAGTTATATTTTGATTAAAATATGTATAAACTGTATTTAAATGATTCTACAAAGTATCAAATTATTTTACAAAGAAATGGGCTTTCAAAATAATATTTTTAAAGTGTTTTTCAAAATACAAAGGGACATGTCAACATATCCTATCTATGTATGTCGACGTAACAATAGTAAAATTCAAAATTCAAATTGAACGGAAATGTCTTTTCATCGTATCTTTTGGCGAACGCTACGATTGTTGTTTCCTTATATATAGTAGATTTCCAAATGAATTTTCATTAACTACTTTCTTGTTTTTCTCTCCTCTTTTCACTCTCTTGATTTCTAAATCAATTTTTACCAAAATTCAACCAGAATCAAATTTAATTATTACTAATTTGATTCTCCTTCATTCACTATCTAATTTGTCTTGTCTCTTTCAAGATCGAAGTGCTATTCAAGAGTTATAGAATTAATTGTAATCATGATCGAGGATCCGAGTCACTAACTCTATGAAATCATACCCTTATACTCTGTAGCATGCATAATATCCATGAGATTCAAGTAGGTGTGATTGTAAGCTGTTAAAGTCAATTGGGTGTGCTTGTAGCACGAAAATCAAATGACTTTACCTAGAGGTCGGGATTGTGGGGGGGTATGTCTTGTAGCCTTGAAATCGAGATTGTATTTGCATTTACTAGTTAAAAAGAAATCCATACAAGGAATTGTACGAGACTGGATGTAGGGTAACTCCGAACAATTATAAAATAATGGTTTGTCATTTCCTTTCTTACTTTTACTACGTTTACTTTTATTTTTACTTTGATTTTGTGATTGTTAATTACGTCATTCCAAGTAGAATCTTAAAGAATTTGAAAAATATTCATACAATCCATTAAATACTATTTACCTCCCCATTAGTGTTAATTTATCCTTAAGATCCATATTCTTCCAACTCAAACTCTAATGGACCAAAGGGGCCAAATGGGTTCGACCATGAGGAGATGTGGCTCTGCCTTGGCTAGAGAGGGGTTTTTTAGGCTTGTTTTGGAAGAGAGGAGAGATAAAAAAGGAAAGGAATAAAGTTTAACTTGGTTTTAAGGATTTAAAATTGAAAAAGATTTGATTTTCTAAGATTTGAAACTTTTGGAAGCCACTAAAAAGTAAAGGTGGAGCTTTTTGAAAGAGGAAGTAAGTTTTGAAATGAAGAAGTGGAAGTAAAATCAAAATTAGAAAGAAAAAAAGAGAAATGGTTTTATATAAAATGAAGATAGTAGGCCCTTTGGACACTTACCCCTCACAAAACCTTGCCACATCACCCCACTTAACTTGTTGCACATGTTACCCCCCTCTTACACACTTCCTCATTTGTTCACATCTTAGTACCATACATGGGAAAACATATTGAATAATAGGATGGATCATGTACTTAAACCACTTTTACTTAAGATATAAATCCATCAGTTTTAGAATTAATTCTTATTATTGTTGTTGTTGTTATTATTATTATTATTATTTTACTTATTTATAAAGTTCAAAATAAAAATGTTTTAATCATTTAATGTTGTTTTAAAATGTATAAAAAGGTTCCACAACTTATTGTTTGATAAAAAGTCAAAAATCCAAAAAACAGGTTTTGGTCACATTTCTGTTTTTCATCGAACTACATACATTAGTTAACAAAATTCAATATGAATTTTCTATCATTACTTATAAATTAAAAGATGGTTATTTAATTATTAAAACCATTAGTTGAATATTTAAAATTAATTAAACATTCATAAATCAAAGCGATAAAATTCTGGATCATTGCGCAAAAAAAAAATTAAAGCCAAAAGATTGAAGAAGGAAGATCAAATCAAGGGGGACCGACGAACTATACAGAGGCAATTCCAAGTGAACTTAAGAGGGAAAATCTTTCTTAAGGTAAGTGGTTTCAAAATTAATATTATGATTTATATGTAATTAAGTTTCTTTATATCCTATTTGTTCTAAATATGGTTTAGTTTAATCAAAAACCTTGTTTATCTAGGGATTGAAATGGCTAGAAATTTGATAAGAATTTAACCCATTTGAATGTTGTTATCCCTCCTTTTGGCAAGGCCGCGACACCAAGGAATTGACTAGAAACCAAGGACAGTTCGTCCCGAAGATCGATTATACACAGGTTCACTATGGATGTCGATAAATTTTATCCGAGTCTGGATCGAGCTACAATTGATATGATGAGTCAAACAAAGCTACAGAAACCAGTTTTCCAAATTTCAAGTCAATCCGAGTTCGTATGCTCAAGATATGACCAATGCAATTCAAGCAATTACCTTATTCGTATCCATCAAGCAACCAGAGAAAGTCCTTCATCGTATCGATCTGGTTCGAATCCATCAGATGCACACGGTTTCGTAGCGGTCAAGAAGGCAGTGTTCTTTGTATCCACCCTTCTTCGTATCGCTTCACATCGAACATTTTATCTCTTGTTCGTACCGATCTATCAGCGTCCACTTCGTATCCATCGTTGATTGTCTACTTCGTATCCATCGGTAAACAACACGGGATTCTATTTTGTATCGCTTAATTTTCAACTTACTTCGCATCGATCGGCCACAGGTCAAGACTAAATCAATATTTCCCATTGTACGAAATAAACATCTCCCATCGATATGAAGTGCAGCGCACACAATTAATACAAAATGAGATGCAATCGATAGATACGAACAGAACAATGGCGATCGATACTAATAGAATAGTTATAATCGATATGAACAAGGCTCAACTGGGTCGACACGAGCAAGGCTTATACATAGGGAAGACTCTATCATTTGGCATGAAAAGTGGATCGATCCTAAAAGCAAGCGCCATGTCAACTGGCATCACGTGCATAGTCATCGATGCGAGATTATCAATACGAACAACATTGATACGAAGAGAACAGCAACCGAAAAGCCAAAACTTGCATCGATCATAACTCACAATCTACAAGTCTAAATGCCACCAAATTTCCACATAAGCTTACGTACAACCTAAACAATGTTCATGCTCAATTTCGAGTCGATTGGATCAAATCTTGACCGATACGAAATTTGTTCGTATCGATCACGAACCTAGTGCAGATGACATGGGATCGATCGCGTGGGCCCACCCACGTGCCAGAAGAGGCCTCCTGAGATCGTAGAGAGATATTTGCATCCTACGCCTATAAATAGCAGCCTAGGACCTACAGAAAGGGGACTTTTGGCTCTTCTACATCCAGACTCTGCCGAGATTAGTCTTGTACTTCAATTCTACTGCTGTTGTAACTCATTGTAACCAGCAAACAAAAACTAATAAAAGTTAGCCATTTCATAGTGGACGTAGGCCAAACGCCGAACCACTTTAAGTCTGTGTGTTTCTGTGTGATTCTTTTTAAATTTTGAGCGTTCCTTACAATTATTTTTTCTACATATTTGTTATCTGTGATCTATGATTATAAACGGGTGCTTTTATCAAGAATGGGTGTTTGTGACCATTTTTGGCGCAAACATTTTGGTGCTTTCACCGAGAATGCTAACACTTAGGGATTCTAAAGCTCGGATTCCAGATTTGAAAGCTTGAAGACTTGGATTTGGAAAGCTAAAGGGTCAGATCTGAAAGGAATCATGGTGAAACAATCAGGAAGAAGACAAAGAGAATAGAGGAGTCAGCATGAAGGAAGTCAAGAGACTTCCTCAGGACAAAATTAGACCTCAGTTTTCATCACCAGAGACAAGATGGAGATGATGATGGAAGCTATGCATGAGGGAATGCTGAAAAGGCAAGACGAGATGATGCAAAACCTACTCTAGCAAATTGGATAAGCTAGAGTGCAGAATCAAGAGAACATCACTACAAGAGGTGTTGGAGATAGGGATAAGGAACATGGAACAACCGGGATTCAGAATAGAGCGGGACTGCCAGGAGAAGCCAATGAGATGGGGTGCACTCCACAAGGGCATGTTGATCCAACCTCAGGCAGGATACCAGACGCTGCTATTCAATATGGCATTGACAGAGGAACGGATGCCCGTCTAGGAGAGCAGATTCCAGGATTCCCTCACAAAATCAAGGGGAAGATTAGGGACAACAAATGAAGACAACAGCTTAGTGACGGTGGTAGATTGGCGGAGATGGTCAGATGAGCCATGAGAGGCGGACTGGTGAATAGAGATTTGGAAGATGTTCACAGAAGCCCCTTCACTCTCATAATCAGGCAGGCCGGAAATCCACCAGAATTCAAGCTACTGACATTTGAGGCATATGATGGAAGGACAGATCCAACTATTCATTTGACAAGATACCTAAGACATATGGAAGTACTAGGAGCATCGAAGGAAGTCATGGCCTGGTGTTTTCCATTGTATCTGACAAACATAGTAGCATTATGGTTCAGGCAATTGGAAAGTGGCTCTGTTAGAACATGGACCGAGTTGACTGAAAAGTTCATGAGGCAGTTCAGTGTTTACATCTCGACGCCCAAGAATGTGATGAGTCTAGCGGCATTGAAGCAGAAGACCAAAGAGGAACTTCTTAACATGATTTAATGCAGCAGCATCGGTGGACTACCCAGATCCGTCCGTGGTCTTAATGACAGCTGTATCTAGCATAGCTGATGGAAAAGAGTTCAAAAATTCACCGACAAGGGATCCACTTGTGGATCTACGGAATTTTTATCATGAGGTCAAGGATTTCTATGATTAGAGGATGCAAATGTTGAAAGACAGGAAGGAGAAGGAGTTAATGTGTATGCAGTCAAAAGCGAAGATCTGTTCGGAAAGGATTCAGGCAAGGACAAAGGGAAACGGAAAGCCGATGATAACAATTATGGACCAAAGCGGCCGCAAAAGGAGCCGAGATTCACCTCTTATACTGAATTGAATGAAACTTTGGAGCAGATCTTCCAGGACACTAGGGGCAGGTTCCTTATCGGAGGCCAGTAAGGAGGGATCCGACCAATAATGAAAGAAGATCAGACAAGTATTGCTTATTCCACGAGCTTAATGGTCGTATCACGAATGATTTCCGACACTTGAGGGATGGGATAGAAGGCCATATCCGGAATGGTCTGCTATCACAATATGTGAGAAGGTGAACAACGAGGGTGGAAAGAGAGCAACCACCGTCTGCATTAAATGAAGGTGCCTCCAGATCGAGGCGTCAGCTTGTCATCAACCGATCGAAATAATGATGAATAAGTGGCAAACTCCACACCAATGCGATTAAGTCATTTACATATGTACGGGATTACAAGCAATTCTTAGGCATGCTCTGGTACGACTATCAATCACATCAGTGTAGCTGTTTGTACTTTGGCGTCTCTATTTTGCTTTTATTTTCTATTTCTCATGTTTGGACTAGATTTTATTGGAAGTTTCTGTTGAAAAACTCATTTTGAATGTGAATCTGCTATTTGTGATTCCATAACGGTTAAGCCATTACACATGTACGTGATCACGAACGGTCCTCAGGCAGGCATTGAGATAACGATAAATCGCCATAATAAACAATTCAGAAAACTCATTCGAGTGTGAAATCTGATATTAATGATACTAAGTCTCCTCTAGGCACACACAATTCGCCTCAAACGGCACCCGACCGTGATGGTCACAATTTGCCCTGAACGGCCGTCGACGGTCATAGTTTGCCTCGAACGATACCCGACTACGAATGGTCACAATTCGCCTCGAATGGCACCCGACTGTGAATGGTCATAATTCACCTCGAATGGCACCCGACCACGAACGGTCATCATTCGCCGCGAATAGTACCCGACCTCGAACAATCACATACCATCCCGAATGACATACAATCTCGAACGATCGTCATTCGCAGTCAGGTAAGATAATCAATCTCTTTGCAGGTCATTAACAATATATGAACATTCAGCTTATGACTATAAAAAAAACACCTTCCAATCACAAGGAAAGTTTTGAGGGGAAAATGTTATCCTGCCTTTTGGCAAGGCTATGACACCAAGGAATTGACTAGAACCAAGGACAGTTCGTCCCGAAGATCGGTTATACACAGTTTCACTATGGATGTCCGAATCCAGATCGAGCTACAATTGATATAATGAGTCAAGAAAAGCAATAGGAAACAGTATTCCAAATCTCAAGTCAATCCGAGTTCATATGCTCAAGATATGATCAATGCAATTCAAGCAATTACCTTGTTTGTATCCATCAAGCAACCAGAGAAAGTCCTTCCTCATATTGACCTGGTTCGAATCCATCAGAAGCACACGGTTTCGTATCGATCGAGAAGGCACTGTTCTTCGTATCCCTCCTTCTTCATATCGCTTCGCATCGATCATTTTATCTCTTGTTCGTATCAATCAATCAGTGTCCACTTCGTATCCATCTGCGATTATCTACTTCTTACCCATCGGTAAACAACACGGGAGTTTATTTCATATCGATCAGTTTTCAACGTAATTCGCATCGATCGGCCGTAGGTCAAGACTAAATCAATATTTCCCATCACATTTCCCATCAATATGTAGTGGAGCGTGCACAATTAATATGAATTGAGATGCAACCAATCGATATGAACAAAGCAATGACAATCGATACGAACAAAACAGTGGCGACGGATACGAATTGAACAGTTGCGATCGGTACTAACAAGGCTCAACTAGGACGATACGAGCAAGACATACATAGGGAAGACTCGAACATTCGGCATAAAATGTGGATCGATCCTAAAAGCAAGCACCATGTCAACTAGCATCACGTGCATAATTATCGATGCGAGATTCTCGATACGAACAACATTGATACAAAGAGAACAGCAACTGATAACTCACAATCCACAAGTCCAAATGCTACCAAATTTTCACAGGAGCTTATATACAACCTAAAAAATGTTTACGCTCAATTTCGACTCGATTGGATCAAATCTTGATCGATACGAAATTCATTCGTATCGATCATGGACCGAGTGCAGATGACATGGGATCTATAGCATGGGGCCATCCATGTGCCAGAAGAGGTCTCCCGAGATCGGAGCGTGATATTTGCATCCTACGCCTATAAATAGCAGCCTAGGACCTACAGAAAAGGGACTTTAGGCTCTTCTATGTCCAGAATCTGCCGAGATTACTCTTGTACTTCAATTCCACTGCTGTTGTAACTCATTGTAACCAGCAAAGAAAGATCAATTAAAGTTATCCAATTCATAGTGGACGTAGGCCAAATGTCGAACCACTCTAAATCTGTGTGTTCCTGTGTGATTATTTTTAAATTTTGAGCATTCTTCATATTTATTTTCTCTACATATTTGTTATATGTGATCTGTGATTGTAAACGGGTTCTTTCATTGACAATCGGGTGTTTGAGATCATTTTTGGTGCAAACAAATATGATCCTTGTCTAAGCTAAATTTGGTTAAAGTAATTCTTTTTAGATAAAAGTCGATTTAGGTTAAACACACTCTTATGATTAAATTGGATATATATTGAGATCTGTTGATACTAAAGACGATTTATTCTAATTTGAGATATGGTTAGAAAGTGAAATCGAAGGCGTTTGAAATAGTAGATTAACAAAGTAGGAGTTTACTATAGTTAAGATAGAATGATAATTAACCAAGGATGATAATTGATAGAGAACAATAATTAACATAGAACGAAATAAAAAAATAAATCAATTTCGACCGATCAACAAGCTCATTGGAGTTGGTCGACAATAAATGGTCTATCAGTTTATAGGCATAAATTGAACCTTGGCCTAAGACCCAACTTATAAGTATATTTATATATATGTTATATTATTAGTAGGGAAATTATTTCCCTATGTTTACGAATCTTGGATGTTACGGGACTAAATAGATCTGTATACTAGTAATTAGGCCTAGACATGTTTATTCGGCGTATTCGATATTCAATAGGAGCGATTTGATTCTAAATTGCGTTTACAAGAGGTGTTAATCCAAAAACGGATCAACACCCCATAGTATGATGTGAAAGCACCAGCCCTGTTAGTATAGAGAAAATATAATATAAAATAACATAAAATTAAATGAGAGACAGAGACTTTTATGCTAGTTCGGCTTTTAATTAAGCCTATATCCACTTAATAAATTTTCTGATTGATCTGCCTTGATAGAATATGATTGCAAAGTGATTGAGGGAGAGTTAGTCACAAGTATAAGTGTTAGAAAAATTCTAAGTCCTAGAATTGCCTATAGGAACTACCTTGGTGACCATAGAGTACAGAGAGAGTTAAAGAAATGACAGGGCTTCCGTGTTGTAAGGGCATAATCAAGATTCGATCTTAGCTGCTCTTAGGTTTGTATTTATAGTGGTAGTCGCTATACTGGATTAGAAGCATGCTACTAGAGAAGTCCACAAAGTAACCAAAGATAACATAAGGAAAATGGTGACCACGCGAGTTATGGGCTAAATTCAGTGCCAAATTATGACCCTTAATTCGGTACCAAATCTAATCCTTAGATTTTTGAGCAACTAAACTCTTTTGTATTGGATTTCTTACTTCATGTAGATGCTCTTAATGTAATTTGGTAGGTCATTGATGAGTCTTGATCATCGTTCTTCCATGACATGGATTATCCTATCGTTTGGATCGTAAAGTCTTCATTCTTAGTGACAAGCTCTTTGGAAATCTGTAAAACTTCACGAATATGCATAGGATGACTAGTATCACGTGTGCCAAGTATGAAGGTGCCAAAGTCAAACACCTATATTCTGTACCTAATTAAGGTTCTTTAATTCAGGCCGAATTAGGGGCTTAGCTTGTTTTGGGTACATACTTCCATGTGTTCTTTCTTTAGTCTTTCTGTGTGTTAGTGCCAAGTTTCACATCTTCCGTCTTTGTATCGACATTCTAGCTCCTATTGCTTTCTACTAGGGTTAAAACCGGTTAATGTTTGCCCTCTAGGACATGCTTTCAATGAAAATAAAGCATTCTTTGGAACAAGCTAAGTTTTGGGCTACTATCTATGAGTTTCAATGGATTTTCGAATTCCATCTTGAAATGTTGTTTTCAACTGTTTGACTCCTAATCAGCTATCCATTCTTAGTCCCAATTATAATTTTAACTCTTTGTACCGATGACGCAATCTTTGGACCAAAATTTTCTCAAAGCTTTAGGTCGGCATCAGTTGGTTGGATTTGACCAGAGTTCAGGGGATAAATTCAGTACTGAATTAAGGAATTTAATTTGATTTTGGATTAGGGACTTAGAGAATTTTTTAGAGAGTTTTTCTCTACTTATATCTTTCTTTATAACTTCACTCTCAGTTGCCTCACTACCTTTTAATATGAATCTATTTTTCTTTTATTGATTTGAGATCCAACACCACTAATCCAAGCCCTAGACCAGTCATTGTTCATCATTCGACTTCGCCACCAGGATCCACTATCGACTCGCTTCACTTGTCGTCGCGTGATCGAGTCACCACTGCTTAGTTTGTCACTGCTACTCAGTACATCACTTGGCAACTTCAAACCCGAATCACCTTAAAATATAAATTGAAATAGCCTGTAACTTGACTTGAAGGTTAGTGATAGCGATCTTGTAATTTGTTAGTAGTGGTGATGGTGTTTGGGCTTTTGTTGTTTGCAATTTTAGAGAAGGAGACGGTTGAATGCAAGCTGACTTACTATCGATATAACTAGGGTTTAATTTCATATTGGACATATATGATTTGAGACGGGACATGCCTTTTAGTCTCAACCATCTCTTAAGCCAGATCACTGAATTGACTTCAATATGATGATTCGTCTTAGATTTGAACATATCGGATAAGTCCATTGCATTACATTTTTGCACATCTAGTGTTCCTTAAAAGAGAGAACTTTGCATGTCACTCAGGACAACGAATCTGTTATCGATCGTTGATTGATAATGAGTAAGTAAAGGAAAAGTAATCTTAAAGGACAACACAGATCCGTTTTTTCTAATACGAGAAGGTTATCTATAGGGTATGGACTGCTTATAGTGTTCGAGATACTAGACTTATTCCACATAGATAACAAATTGCATCTTCCCCAGTCAATACTTGAAGTCCAATTTGTTAGCACACGCGGACTTCCCTTAGTTTTCAAGTGTTTATCATATGGGACTTCTTGCTAGAAACAAAGTGTACCCACCTATGTTCAACGAGTTTTATTTTCTAGAATGATGCATCAGTCAGCACGCCGCAAGTCCATCGATGGAGCGTCCACGTCTTTAGGAGACAAATCCGCTGCCCTAACTCCTCTATCTATCCCTACGAGATTAACCCAACCCATACCCTTTGATTTCTATGGCCTAATGGTTTCGACCGGACCTGTATTTTGCCAGTTCCCTCCTGGATTAAGAATTCTAATCGATCCTTCAAAGCAAGCGCCATCAATTCAAATAGCTAAATACCCAGGAAAATATGCATAAAGCATGACATCCTTGGGTGATGTTCGTCTACCCACTCAATCTAAATTGGCTTATAACCTACCAGGAGGTTTTACTGCTTGCAACCGGTACATGTGCTTTTGTGGTGTTGTACGGCCGTTCAACCAATTCTTATCTATGGTGATTTTAGACTTTGGATTGGTGTTATTTCAAATCCATCCTGACGGTTATGCAATATTAATTTCCTAATATATTCTATTTATGAGAACACTTGAGCGCCCCTAAGGCTAAACGAGCTTTCATTCCTTTTGCACTTCAGGAAAATATAGGACTGCCCATTTTTTTAAATATCGAAGCCTGGAGGGGATGTAAACTAATATCATACCATCGTAATAAACGTTCAGCTTTTAAGAACAAGTATTTCTTCGTTAGACCTCCAAAGGGATTCAACCAATTTTGGCGATCTAGAAGTAAGTCTTTATTGCCTACCTTTTCTATTTCAATTGATTTTCCAATATCTTATATTTCTTATCCTATCATGTTTTATGGCAGTCATCTAGAAGAGGGACTGCAACGATGAGTTTGATAAGATGCTAGAAACTCTCATGACTATGATAACTTTTGAGTGTTCGATAAAAAATTTCCGAACGAATGAGAACCTATGGCAATTCGGTTTACTTCATCCTTTCAGATTTGTTGTGGATGATGAGCCATTAACGTTAATTGGCCCCAAGAGACATGCTTATTCCTTTACTCATGGTTGTGACTCTATTAAGGAGGCTCAGGAAGAAGTGGCTTGTCCTTCAGTGGACGCATGGACCGAAGAGATTCCTAGAGCAGATATAGACTTACCTTCTGGAGACTACATTACAAGCGATAGGGACGAGCCCCACATCATGGCTCTGGTCCTCGAAGAGGAAGACAAAACATACCAAAGGAGAGATAAGAAAGCAGCATGCGGTTGAGGAAGGAGATGAAGGAGGCTCGGATGGCGACGATAAAGACTTTCACGTCTTCGCCGAAGGTGATGAAATTTCGATGAGTTGCCGGAAATGAATACCGATCTTCCTCAACTGCCTTCTTCGGATTTGTTAACTGTTGAGGCATTAACTATCGAACCCCCAATTTCTCCTCTCAAAGATCAACCTACTATCGAGGTTTTGCAGTCTGTTGGAGGTCAAGCTACCAGGATCCCTACAAGAGATACTTCTACTACTAATTTCATAAGAGATGTCACCATCTATGTAGATGAACACGGGGATATCTCCATTAGCGAACTGACAGTGGAGGTCAGCTTAGGAATCAGCATTTCCTCAGGTGCATTTTGGAGTCGTGGTCAAAAGATTCCAACTCTTAAAAATTGTTGATATAGTTGGTAGAGTATATAGGAGGTCGTTAGAACTACGTGTTGAAACTGGACTACCCCGCAGCAGAAGTTATGGGTGAATTTCAAAAAATTTACCCTATTGAAACTTTTATTGGGCCTATGAAGTCTAACTAAATTAGAACATTTCTAAATTTCATTTAAATAAAATCATTTATTTTATTTATATTTAAATATATTAAGATATGAAATTAATTGCATTTGATTTAGTATATACATAAATGTATCATATACATATATATGTGTGAGTGGCATGTGTAACATAATAATCTGTAAAAGGTAAAATATGCCCATATGTAGATGTTGGGATTTACATCGCAAAAGACATATTAGCTCATTTTGTATGGCATGTATGTTGTCCAAATATGTGCATGTAATATGTTAAGAAATATATAGACACACACACACACACACATATGTGTGTATAAATATATCATATATAATATGTGAACATAAAACATATATATATATATATATATATTTAAAGAAAGAGAACAATTATTAAAAATTATTTATAATTCAAAATTAGCTTAGTTTTGAAAATGTAATAATTTTAGTATTTAACAAGTATGTATTATGAATACAATAATGTTTTCATCCATACATAATTAACATAAAATAATCTATTGATGAAAATTCACAATTTTTGAAAATCTAGGATCATAAATTAGAGCTTAGGAAAAATCTAGAGATTTTTCAAATTTGAAACATTATTTTTAAAAACAAATACGTTGATTTCGAAAATAATTATTTAATATAAAATAATATATTATTAAAAATTTAAATTTTAAAATTTCAAAATTCGAGGATCATGAATGAAAGGTTACAAAATTATTTAAAGAATTTTTTAGTTAAATTATTATTTTTAATAATCATAAACAGTTTTTTCGAAATAATATTAATTATTATAAATAATAAACTTTATTGAAAAATTCCTAATATTTTTAATATGTTTCTGAAATGATGTAATATTTTTTTAAATATAAAATTGAATTTTTAATGTAATAATTAATTTATATATAATAAACAATTCAAAAATTCAATAAATGTTGATATCAAAATATGAATATATGTATGATAATTAATTTTTGAATTTGTAAATTCAAATTATATATAAATATGTACATTAAAATTTTTGAATCATATATATATATATTATTTATGCATATATGCTATTATGATAGAAAAATATACACTAAAGTGTATATATATATATATATGAATTTATTAATATTTTTATATAAAACAATTACTAATGACAAAAATTAATTTAGTACATAAAAAAACATTTGCCTGTACAAAAATCAAATTGTATAATAAACAAATTATGCACATAACCAAACTGATTTGTGAAAACTACATCTACTTACCAAATCTCACCTTACTAATCCTATAGTAGCAATATATTTAAACATATATGAAATTGCTCATTATAGGATCATTGAATATAATTTAATTACTGTAATATGAATTAAAATTACCAATTTAATGATGCCTTTGAACCCATGTTGAAGTAATGACTTCCTTTCCTTTTATTGTTTTTGATTTGTTAGATTGCAAGTTCGAAATCACCGAGCTTTAATTATCGAATGGTATTATTTTAATTTGAAATATATTTGAGAATTTTGGAGTGGATTGAGAACTATGTTTTAACCAGCGATATAGAAGGTAACAACGACCAAAAGGTTACTAAAAATTATTTTTAGAGATACATACATACATATATATACATACAATATATATATACATACATGCATACATACATACATGCATACATACATACATTTATATGTATATATACACACACACATACACACACACACACATATATGTCTGTATTAGAGAGAAACGAGGTAAACCTTTTTACCCATTCTCACTTGATATCAACCTATTATCTCCAAGCCAGTTCCCTATGTTTTAGCCACCTCCAGACCTTCCCAAAACCAAAATTTTGCAGCCTTAATGATGATCCTTAAACCCATCAAAGCCCAAACCAAAATAGTATGCAATTAAATCTAATTTAATCGCCTTTCGACATTGTATATCAATCGATATATTTATAACCGTTATAAATAAATATAACGTTATTTATTTATCAAATCATATTAAAATTATATAATTAATATTTCATAAATATTAATTAATTTAATTAATTTATAACAATTGTAAACTAATTAATCATTCGGTCTTAAGGGAATTCATCATTTCAGCTGTGTAACTCTTTAGTGTAAATTTGGTCAGCGATTAACATCGAACTATTCCAATGTTAACATTCACACGTCACATAACAGGTGGTGTGACATTATGGCCAAATTTATCGCTTTCTCATTTTCAGCAAAATCCAATTTTTGTTTAATAGGTGTTACTCGGTTGTGACATTTGTCTACACCAATTCTCTTCGTCAAAACTATACACTTTGGACTTATGGAATTTGATAATGGTCAAAATTTCAATCTCATCCACATTCAATTTTAGTCTAAATACAAAGTCCTTGGTTCAATAATAACAGTTATTATTAACTGAAATACTCTTGCCAGAGACTTTGACTTTGAGTTGACTGTGGTACTAACCGCATATAACCGAGGAGACAAATCCTCTCTTGAATAGTTCTTCACTTCCAATACTTCCACTCGACCAAACTATAATCACTCGATGGACATGATGCCATGATTTAGCTACAATCAAGAGATTTCACACTAAAGATCCACAATATTCTCAAGTCGAGAGGACTGTGTAAATTTGTCACATCGATATTTTCTATTTGACCTTAGTTATATTAACCAACAAAAAACTATCGAGTGAGTCGTTCCATAGTTATCCAATAACAATTAGTACGTAACCCTAGGTACCCCCAGCAGTCATGATTAGTACACTGCCCAACATTTAGAGAGCGTTACGTACTTCAGTCTCAACGGATACATCGATATATAGTCTCGATGCATCTTGACTAGGAACATTTAAAATGGTATATTTGTTTCGTTGTGATAAATTACTCACGGTTACAACACTTTGTAACAACTATCACAAAATATATCATTTATGGATTTTTCTATTAAATATACTTCAATTAAGTTAATTAATTAATATAATCATATTATATCTAGTATATAATATGGAGAAAATACCTTTTATTTCGAACAAGATTGGTCAACGAGTTAGATATATGTAACAAATTACATAGTTGACCCTAGGGCATACCCTTAACTCTATCAATCTCCCACTTGCTCTTGGGGTCAATTATGGAATCTGATTCCAACTTCTCCAATCAATTTTCTCAAAACCAATTAGGACAGTCCCTTAGTGAATGGGTATGCTATTATATTTTAATTATCTACTTTACTGATTAACTCTCTTTGAATATTGATAAACTGCTTTTATCACGTAGAATGATTCGAAGTATGTCTTTTGACTTCTAGTGAGCTTTAAGTTCTATCATGACCAATTTCATGACATTTTTCTCTTATAACAATATTATGGGATTCTCAACATTTGGAATCACCTTTGGCTCAATTATAAATTTGTGCATTTATATCAATGTACATTGGTTTACTATAGTGCTACTCAAGTTAATTTTCTCAACATTTTGTTGAATTGACCACAATAAATTTTATTTTAAAACATTTTCAAATTAATGATTTTAACTTGAATTTTATCATTGACATATTATACTCAATATCACTTACAAAAGTCAGTGTCCAAACGTTCCATCATAACGAGTTTATTGTTTCTTTAAGCAATTCCCTAGTATTTCATAAATACGTGAGAACAACTCAAAAAACCGTTTAGTGATATCAATTTGGATTTTATATTTTCTCCATGTATCAAATACATAAACAAAACACAATATCATACACAATATAACCTGTATGATAATTCTTGTTGCTAATGCATAAGAAATCCAACTTACACGTTCCCCTTTAATAAGGTGCTCTTGTATATCGTTTTGGAACAATCCCTATATCTTTTATACTCACCATAATAGACATCATTTATAGTCCAAAATTGAGTATTAAAACAACTAAAGTTGATTTTAATACAAGCATATTGTTAAAATCAACAACGTGTTGTTTACTTATAGTTTAGAAATATCAATGTACCTTCTAACGTTCTTTCTTATGAATACACGCTTCCTCTGTACTTTGATTGAAAATCAAACTATTTGATATTTCTATTAAAATACTTATTCAATCTTGATGCTTATAAAATGATACATTCGTATCATTCTTGGATCATATCGAAAGAATCACCACTGACTTTGAGGCATTTTTAGTTCATGTGTGTGAACGGCTTACTCTAAATCATTATTTAGAAATTTCTGTTTCAATAAATAAATGCCAAACACTAAATCTTATCAAGCGATAATTTTATGAGTAAATCTGAATTAACTTGAGCATGTTAAATACCAAATCTATTATGCTAATTTCAACAATTGAAATTTGCGATATTATTCTTATCAACATTGCTTATTTAATTCCATCCATAATAATCTTTCTAATAAAGACACAATCTTGGTCGATGGATCACATCTCTTTGGTTACAACCACCAAAATCATATTTTGATAGCGTACTTAGAATTCTTTCAGATCCGTGCATCATACCACATAGAGTCAACAATCTTAATGGTTTAATTGAACAACCGAGGGTAATGTATATTTTCGATGTGAATAAGAAAATCTTAGTTTCTTTTCGACGTACGATAATACTTATTAGACACTCTAATTCTATGTGTTCATTTAGGTTAGTAAAATTCACTTCATCTCATATAATCAGTTCTATCTATGGATCAGATCCAATTCCATTTTACTATCAAAAATTTCTCAAAGAAATTTCTTCGCAATGAAGTTGATATATCTTGAAACAATAATTGTTTCTTAGTGCAAATAGAATAGGGATTCATAAATGCTTTATGAACCTTTTTACATACAAAACTGATTTTAGTTTACAAAAAGTATGTTCAAAACATAAATATGTCATTTGATGACAGATCTTTCCAAAAAACCTTTTGGAGATTCATACAAGATCCCGCATTAATAGTTATTACATGCAATCTTTCGACTCACACAATCTGCTAACTCCTTGGCCTAGGACTTGCTGGGATTTCTTACAAACCCTTATCTTGTATGATTTTGTAAATAGTTGTTTAGATGAAATAATGTCAACCTTGTGTACTAATCTTAAGTACATGACCTTATAGAAAGAAACAAAATCAACTTCACTCATTATTAATTGTAAATTGTCCAACAATGTCTGAACTTCTTATCGATGCATCATTATGTATCACATGGAGGAGTGATTTTAAGATTGAATCTATAATCATTTTTAGGTACATTTGTAACTCTTTCTAATATACTCACTTATTCGACCAAATCAAATCATTTTATTCTATTGCACATTATTTTACTTTTACTTTTCTTTTTATATTCAATGATTTTATCATAAACTTACTACATGTGTATCTAATACACATTTTCATGTTGGTAATAAATCATTGATGAATATAACAAAGTATATGTAACTCTTTTGGTATTAATAGACTTGTGATTACAAATATCAATATGTATTAATTCAAAGAGTCCATCAACTCTTATGATGCTCCCACTGTATGGGTGCATAGCCATTAATTGTTTGAGATATTATTAACTTGTATCATATGATTCATAGTCATATAGTAAAATTATTTCTCAAAGCTACAGCTTAGTCTATAATTCCAAAACAACTGTAAATAATATTAGATACATGTGTATTTTTGTTGCATCACTTTTACTATGAAAGCAAATTCCATAATATAGTTCTATTTCATAATGAATGTTCATAATACTCATATTGAAATATAGTTATATCTATTTTTTAGTCAATATCAAAAATTAACAGTATTTCACAAATAATGTTTCGTACATTTTACAAAAACAATTTTCGCAATTTGATGCAATCAGTAGGTGCTATATGGCGTGCGCCTACTATTTTCGCCATTACTATAATGGCATACTAAATTTAGAGCTCCGTCATTCACTTATATTGTTAATATTGTTTACTTATTTCGTATGTTGCAATAGTTTACAAAGGAGAGTTCTTTGATCAAATATCTTGATCTCAAGGAAATAAATGTTGCACAAAACAATTTTCTATATGAAAATGCATTTCGAAATAAAAATCATATTTCATATTCCAATATTAAGTATCAGTTATTACTACAATTCTTGTTTCCAATGTTTCTCTATGAAGTAGAAGTGACCATTCATTCTCTTCATTCCTATTTTACCTTAAATTACATCTATTCTTATAAATTCTTTTTCTTTAACATGGCCAAAATATTCAAAAGAAAACCTTACTATAATATCATAACAAATCTTTTACAGAAGCGCATTCGATTATTCTTAACATTAAAGATATCAAATATGTTACACTTTATGTAAACCGATCAAGATGACATTTCAACGATCGAGTTTTTAGATGTATTTCGTAGCTTATTGCCTTGTGTTACATTAACATAATATGATACTTTGGAAATCATCTTGAATACATGATCTTAAAATACTGTTTATTGGCTTACTTTGAATGAACTAACTTCATCGAAATATTATACCCCACAGACTATGACCGATCACTATATAACATTTATGTATGAACATGGATCAAATATCCATAGTCTTGAATTGCATTTAGAGTTCGAAAACTCATAAAATGCAATTTGCGTTCTTAACCAAATAGACATATAAGTAACCAACTTACAAATGTATCATGTAGTTGAAATTGGGCACTTTCATGGGTATATAAACATTATATAACATGCAATTAGAATAATTAGTAAGTATATATTATATTTCTATTTGTCAACAAAACAATATTTTATATATGTTAAATGACAAACATTTTATCAATCGTATTAAATGCACAAATATATCATTGTAGATAAAAATAACATTATATAGCATATGTTCTTACAATATTAGAAAGGTTAAATGTTACCATTTCATTTTGCTAATAAGGCTCCTAGTAGTCTTTTATATTTCTCCAAACCCTAAGATAAATATAGAAGTCTTACAACTTCACTAGTGGATGGTAGGACTCGTTTGTTTTGGTATTCTAGCCTTAAGCTTTCTCAACAAATCCTAGCCCCAAAAACGATGGATAACTCCTTATCAGTTTGTCATATACAACTCCTAGCCCATTTTTCCTTGTTCTAATGTCATTTCGACCTTGAGTTTGCTCAACAAATCGAAAGAGATTATTCAGTCATACCTACCATATCGTGATGGCTAAGTATAGTGGTGTACCTTGAGTTTGCTCAATAAATACATGAGTTATCTTACCTCATCAGTTCAATATATTAATAATACTACGCATAGCATCCCTAGTTTGAGTTTTCTTAACAACTAAGGAGAATGTAAGTAATTTTTTAATATATATATATATATATATATATATATATATATATATGGTAAAAAAAAAAAAAAAAAATATATATATGGTAAAGGACAAATTATATTGAAGATTCATAATCATCAATATATATATATATTGAGTGACACTGACAAATAGAGTAATATATTTCATATGAAATAACCCAGCGATTCAAGTGTCAGACACATCAGAAATTACAGTATATGTACATTTACATATGTATTTATTTCTTAAGTCTATTTGGGTTTCTTTAATGTTCCATATTTTGTTTATACACATATCATATAAGTTTTATTGTTATATTACTTCTATATTTCATATTACTTATATGATAGTTTAACGTATAATATATCATTAATTAAATCTTATCTAATTAATTTTATTCAATTAACTCTTTACTTAATTTTAAATTAGTATTCGAATATAACTTTTATATTGGACATATCTACTATTACATTTATAGTGTATACTATATCCTTTGTAGTGTAACACATAAATATCATATATATTTGCATTTTATTTAATTAATTAGCCTTTAATTAATTTGTTCAATTAAAAACATTTATTAAAATTTATTAAATTCAAAATTTATCTTGTATACATACATGTATACTTATGTTATCTTAAATATTTTAAAGTAACATAACATATATCAACGTATGTAATACATGTTTATATGCATTAATTAATTGACATATTGAATAAATTTATTTTATTAATTTTATTAATAAATTTAAAATTTGAGATTACTATATAAATATTTTAAAACATTTTTAAAATATCATTATTCTTTCAAACATTTTGAAAACTTGTGTAATATTTTAATTTTTATAATAAACATGTTTTATTTTAAATTTAACTATTAAATTTAAAATCTTTAATATTAATTTTTAAAAGGATTTTGGAAATTAGCCCAAGGCCCAAATTTAGTTGGGCCTTTTCTATTAGGAGCAACCTTTGGTCTCACTTCACCTTTCGGACCAGGCCGGCAACCAAGTACGACAGGATACTTGATTACCCAATTCCAATCCTAGACATTACTTTTCTAGATACCGTATTAAGTGGGCAGGCTTAGTTAGTTAGCCCTAATATGACTAATTTAGACCCCATGGGCTATTGGGCTCCGATACCATTGTCGGAACCGGACTAGCCCGTAACGGAAGTTATGGGTGAATTTCAATAATTATATCCTATTGGATCTTTTCTTAGGCCTGTGAAGTCTAGCTGAATTAGAACATTTTTAAATTTCATTTAAATAAAATCATTTATTTTATTTAAATTCAAATATATTAAGATATGAAATTAATTTTATTTGATTTAGTTTATACATAAATGTATCATATACATATACGTGAGTGCATGTGTAAAATAATAATGCGTAAAAGGTATAATATGCCTATATGTAGATGTTGGAATTTACATCGCAACAGACATATTAGCTCATTTTGTATGTCATGTATGTTGGCCAAACATGTGCTTGTATATGTTTTACAATATATATATATATATATATATATATATATATATATATATATATATATATATAGACACACACACACGTATGTATAAATATATTATGTATAATATATGAACATAAGACATTTATATATAGATAAATATATATATATATAAAGAGAGAACAATTATTAAAAATTATTTATAATTCAAAATTAACTTAGTTTTGCAAACATAATAATTTTAGTATTTTAATTTGATATACAATGAATAAAATAATGTTTTCATCCATAAATAATTAAGATAAAATAATATATTGATGAAAATTCAAATTTTATAATTTTTGAAAATCTAGGATCATAAAATAGAGCTTAGGAAAAATGTAGAGATTTTTCGAACTAGATTGGTCAACGAGTTAGATATATGTCACAAATTACATAGCTGCCCCTAGGGCATACCCCTAACTCTATCAATCTCCTGCTTGCTCTTGGGGTCAATTATGGAATCTAATTCCAACTTATCCAATCAATTTTCTCAAAACCGATTCGGACAGTGCCATAGTGAATGGGTATGCTATTATGTTTTAATTATCTACTTTATCGATTAACTCTCTTTAACACTGATAAACTGCCTTTATCACGTAGAATGATTCGAAGTATGTCTTTCGACTTTTAGTGAGCTCTGGGTTCTATCATGACCTATTTCATGACATTGTTATCTTATAACAATATTACGGGAATCTCAACATTTGGAATCACCTTTGGCTCAATTATAAATTTGTGCATTTATATCTATGTACATTGGTTTACTGTAGCGCTATTCAACTTAATTTTCTCAACATTTCATTGAATTGACCACAATCATTTTTATTTTAAAACATTTTCAAATTAATGATTTTAACTTGAATTTTATCATTGACATATTATACTCAATATCACTTACAAAAGTCTGTGTCCAAACGTTCCATCATAACGAGTTTATTGCTTCTTTAAGCAATTCCCTAGTATATGATAAATACGTGAGAACACCTCAAAAAACCGTTTAGTGATATCAATTTGGATTTTATATTTTCTCCATGCATCAAATACATAAACAAAACACAATATCATACACAATATAACCTGTATGATAATTCCTGTTGCTAATGCATAAGGAATCCAACTTACACGTTCCCCTTTAATAGGGTGCTCTTGTATATCGTTTTGGGACAATCCTTATGTCTTTTATATTCACCATAATAGACATCATTTACAGTTCAAAATTGAGTAACTAAAGTTGATTTAAATACAAGCATATTGTTAAAATCAACAACGTGTTGTTTACTTATAATTTAGAAATGTCAATGTACCTTCTAACGTTCTTTCTTATGAACACACGCTTACTCTGTACTTTGATTGAAAATCAAACTATTTGATATTTCTATTAAAATACTTATTCAATCTTGATGCTTATAAAATGATACATTCGTATCATTTCTTGGATCATATCGAAAGATCACCACTGACTTCGAGGTATTTTTGGTTAATATGTGTGAACGGCTTACTCTAAATCATTATTTAGAAATTTCTGTTTCAATAAATGAGTGTCAAATACTAAATCTTATCGAGCGACAATTTCGTGAGTAAATCTGAATTAACTTGAGAATGTTAAATACCAAATCTGTTATGCTAATTTCAACAATTGAAATTTGCGATATTATTCTTATCAAAATTGCTTATTTAATTCTAACCATATTAGTCTTTCTAATAAGGACACAAACTCGGACGATGGATCACATCACTTTAGTTACGACCACCAAAATAAAATTTTGGTAGCATACTTGGAATTCTTTCAGATCCGCGCATCATACCATATAGAGTCAAAAATCTTAATGGTTTAATTGAACAACCGAGGGTAATGTATGTTTTCGATATGAATAAGAAAATCATAGTTTCTCTTCGATGTAAGATAATACTTATTAGACATTCTAATTCTATGTGTTCATTTAGGTTAGTAAAATTCACTTCATCTCATATAATCAGTTCTATCTATGGATCAGATCCAATTCCATTTTACTATCAAAAATTTCTCAAAGAAATTTCTTCGCAATGAAGTTGATATATCTTGAAACAATAATTGTTTCTTAGTGCAAATAGAATAGGGATTCATAAATGCTTTATGAACCTTTTTACTTACAAAACTGATTTTAGTTTACAAAAAGTATGTTCAAAACATAAATATGTCATTTGATGACAGATCTTTCCAAAAAACCTTTTGGAGATTCATACAAGATCCCGCATTAATAGTTATTACATGCAATCTTTCGACTCACACAATCTGCCAACTCCTTGGCCTAGGACATGCTGGGATTTCTTACAAACCCTTATCTTGTATGATTTTGTAAACTGTTGTTTAGATGAAATAATATCAACCTTGTGTGCTAATCTTAAGTACATGACGTTATATAAAGAAACTAACTCAACTTCACTCACAATTAATTGTAAATAGTCCAACAATGTCTGAATACTCCTTATCGATGCATCATTATGTATCACATGGAGGAGTGATTTTCAGATTGAATCTATATTCATTTTTAGGTACACTTGGAACTCTTTCTAATATACTCACTTATTCGACCAAATCAAATCATTTTATTCTATTGCACGTTATTTTATTTTACTTTCTTTTTGTATTCTGTGATTTTATCGTAAACTTACTACATGTGTATCTAATACACATGTTCATGTTGGTAATAAATCATCAATGAATATAACAAAGTATATGTAACTCTTTAGGTATTAATAGACTTGTGATTGCATATATCAATATGTATTAATTCAAAGAGTTCATCAAGTCTTATGATGCCCCCACTGTATGGGTGCATAGCCATTAGTTATTTGAGATATAATTAACCTGTATCATATGATTCGTAATCATATAGTAAAATTATTTCTCAAAACTACGGCTTAGCCTATAATTCCAAAACAACCGTAAATAATATTAGATACATATGTATTTTTGTTGCATCACTTTTACTATGAAAGCAAATTCCATAATATAGTTCTATTTCCTAATGAATGTTCGTAATACTAATATTGAAATGTAGTTATATCTATTTCTCAGTCAATACAAATATCATAACAAATCTTTTACAAAAGCGCATTCGATTATTCTTAACATTTAAGATATCAAATATGTTACACTTTATGTAAACCGATCAAGATGACATTTCAACGATCGAGTTTTTAGATGTATCTCGTAGCTTACTGTCTTATGTTACATTAACATAATATGATCCTTTTGAAATCATTCAAGTTACGTGATCTTAAAATACTGTTTATTGGCTTACTTCGAATGAACTAACTTCGTCGAAATATTGTACCCCACAGACTATGACCGATCACCATATAACATTTATGTATGAAAGTACATGGATCAGATATCCATAGTCTTGAATTGCATTTAGAGTTCAAAAACTCATAAAATGCAATTTATGGTCTAAACCAAATAAACATAGAAGTGACCAACTTACGAATGTATCATGTAGTTGAAATTGGGCACTTTCATTGGTATATAAACATTATATAACATGCAATTAGAACTATTAGTAAGTATATATTATATTTCTATTTGTCAACTTTCAATTCAGTTTTTTTATATATGTTAAATGACAAACGCTTTAGCAATCATATTAAATGCAAAAATATATCATTGTAGATAATTATAACGTTATATAGCATATGTTCTTACAATATTAGAAAGGTTAAATGTTACGATTTCATTTTTCTAATAAGGCTCCTACTAGTCCTTTATATTTCTCCAAACCCTAAGATAAAACATAGAAGTCTTACAACTTTACTAGTGGATGTTAGGACTCGTTTGTTTTGGTATTCTAACCTTAAGCTTGCTCAACAAATCATAGCCCCACAAATGATGGATAACTCCTTATCGGTTGCATCATATACAACTCCTAGCCCATTTTTCCTTGTTCTAATCTCATTTGGACCTTGAGTTTGCTCAACAAATCGAAGGAGATTATTCAGTCATACATACCATATAATGATGGCTAAGTATAGTAATGTACCTTGCGTTTGCTTAACAAATACATATAGTTATCTTACCTCATATGTTCAATATATTAGTAATACTACGCATAGCATCCCTAGCTTGAGTTTTCTCAACAACTACGGAGTATGTAAGTAATATTTTAATATATATATATGGTAAGGGACAAATTATATTGAAGATTCATAATCTTCAATATGTATATTGAGTGATATCGACATATAGAGTAATATATTTCATATGAAATACCCCAGCAATTCAAGTGTCAGACACATCAGAAATCACGGTATATGTACATTTACATATGTATTTATTTCTTAAGTCTATTTGGGTTTCTTTAATGTTCCATATTTAGTTCGTACACATATCATATAAGTTTTATTGTTATGTAACTTTTATATTTCATATTACTTATATGATAGTCTTACGTATAATATATCGTCAGTTAAATCTTATCTAATTAATTTTAATCAATTAACTCTTTGGTTAATTTTAAATTACTATTCCAATATAACTTTTATATTGGACATATCTACTAGCTAGTGTATACCATGACCTTTATAGTGTAACACATGTATATCATATATATTTACATTATATTTAATTAGTTGGCCTTTAATTAATTTATTCAATTAAACAATTTTGATTAAAAATTATTAATTTGAAAATTTATCTTGTATACATACATGTATACTTATGTTATCTTCAACATTTTAAAATAAAAAAACATATATCAACATATGTAATACATGCATATCTGCATTAATTAATTGACATATTTAATAAATTTATTTTATTAATCTTATTAATCAATTTAAAATTTAAAATTACTATATAAATATTTTCAAACATTTTAAAACATCATTATTCTTTCAAACATTTTGAAAAACTTATGTAGTATTATAATTTTTATAACAAACATGTTTTATTTTAAATTTAACTATTAAATTTAAAATCTTTAATATTAATTTTTAAAAGGATTTTGGAAATTAGCCGAAGGCCCAAATTAAGATGGGCCTTTTCTATTAGGAGCAACCTTTGGGCTCACATCACCTTTCGGACTAGGCCGGCAACCAAGTAAGACAAGGTACTTGATTACCAATTCAATCCTAAACATTACCTTTCTAAATACCGTACTATGTGGCCAGGCTTAATTAGTTAGCCCTAATATGACTAATTTAGACCGCATAGGCTATTGGGGTCTGATACCATTGTCGGAACTGGACTAGCTCGCAGCAGAAGTTATGGGTGAATTTCAATAATTTTATCCTATTGGATCTTCTATTGGGCCTATGAAGTCTAGCTGAATTAGAACACTTCTAAATTTCATTTAAATAAAATCATTTATTTTATTTAAATTCAAATATATTAAGATATGAAATTAATTTTATTTGATTTAGTTTATACATAAATGTATCATATACATATACATGTGAGTGCTTGTGTAACATAATAATGCGTAAAAGGTATAATATGCCCATATGTAGATGTAGGAATTTACATCGCAACAGACATATTAGCTCATTTTGTTTGTCATGTATATTGTCCAAACATGTGCATGTATATATGTTACAATATATACAGACACACACACGTATGTATAAATATATTATATATAATTTATGAATATAAGACATTTATATATAGATAAATATATATATAAAGAGAGAGAACAATTATTAAAAATTATTTATAATTCAAAATTAACTTAGTTTTGCAAACATAATAATTTTAGTATTTTAATTTGATATACAATGAATAAAATATTGTTTTCATCCATAAATAATTAACATAAAATAATCTATTGATGAAAATTCAAATTTTATAATTTTTGTAAAATTTAGGATCATAAAATAGAGCTTAGGAAAAGTGTAGAGATTTTTCAAAGTTGAAATATTGTTTTTAAAACCAATACGCTGATTTCGAAAATAATTATTTAATATAAAATAATATATTATTAAACATTAAAAATTTACAATTTCAAAAATTCTAGGATCATGAACGAAAGGTTACAAAAACTTTTAAAGAATTTTTGAATTAAATTATTATTTTTAATAAATCATAAACTGATTTTTTGAAATAACATTAATTATCAAAAATAAATAACTTTATCGAAAAATTCCTAAAATTTTCTATATGTTTCTGATATGACGTATTATTTAAAAAAATATAAAATTGAATTTCTAATGTAATAATTATTTTGTATATAATAAACTATCCAAAAATTCAATAAATGCTAATTTAAAATATGAATATATGTATGATAATTAATTTTCGAATTTGTAAATTCATATTATATATAAATAAGTGTACTAATTTTTTTTAAATCATGTATATATTGCATATATGCATATATTCTATTATGAGAGAGAAATATACACTATATATATGAATTTATTAATAAATATATTTAAAAAAATTATTAATGAACAAATTGATTTTGTACAGCAAACAACATTTGTCTATGCAAACATCAAATAGTATAATAAACAAATTATGCACATAACCAAACTGATTGTGACAACTACATCTACTTACCAAATCTCACCTAACTAAACATATAGTAGCAATATATTTAAACAGATATGAAATTGTTCATTACATGATCATATAATATAACTGAATTACTGTAATATGAATTAAAATTACCAATTTAATATGTCTTTAAATCCATGTTGAAGCAATGACTTCCCTTCCTTTTACTATTCTTGATTCGTTAGATTGTAAGTCCATAATCACCGACCTCTAACCATCGAATAGTATTATTTTAATTTGAAACATATTTGACAATTTTGGAGTAGATTGAGAGCTATGTTTTAACCAACAATGTAGAAGGCAACGACGGCTAAAAGGTTACTAAAACTTATTTTTAGAGATACATACATATACATATATATACATACGTACATACATACATACATACAAACATACATATATATATATATATATATATATATATATATATATATATATAGCAATGTACTAGAGAGAAACGAGGAAAACTCTTTTTTACCCCTTTTCACTTGATCTCAACCCATTATCTCCAAGCCAATTCCTTATGATTTAGCCACCTTTAGACCTTTCCAAAACCAAAATTTTGCATCCCTAATGATGGGCCTTAAACCTATCTAACCCAAGCCAAAATACTATGCAATTAAATCTAGTTTAATCACCTGTCGATATTGTATATCGATCGATATATTTATAACTGTTATAAATATATATAACATACATACATACATACATACACATATACACACACATGCATACATATATATACGCATACATACATACATATATACATACGTTTGTACATACGTACATACATACATATATACATACGTTTGTACATACATACATACATACATACATAGATACATATATATGTTTGTACTAGAGAGAAATGAGGAAAACCTTTTTATCCATTCTCACTTGATATCAACCCATTATCTCCAAGCCAATTCCCTATGCTTTAGCCACCTCTAGACCTTCCTAAAACCAAAATTTTGCAGCCATAATAATGAGCCTTAAACCCATCTAAGCCCAAACCAAAATACTATGTAATTAAATCTAATTTAATTGCCTGTTGATATTGTATATCGATCTATATATTTATAACTGTTATAAATATATATAATATTATTTATTTCTCAAATCATATTCAAAATTTATAATTAATATTTTATAAATATTAATTAATTTATAAAAATTATAAACTAATTAAATCGTTCGATCTTAAGGGAATTCATCATTTCGGCTGTGTAACTCTTGGGTGTAAATTCGGTCAGCAATTAACATCGAACTATTCTATTGTTAACGTTCACAAGCCATTTAATAGGTGGTGTGACATTATGACCAAATTTATCGCTTACTCAATTTCTGTAAGATCCAATTTTAGTTCAATAAGCGTTACCCAGTTATGACATTTGTTTGCATCAATTTTATTCGTCAAAACTTATCACTTTGGACTTATGGAATTTGGTAACGGTCAAAATTCCAACGTCATCCACATTCAACTTTATAGTCTAAATACAAAATCCTTGGTTCAATAATAACAATTATTATTAACCAAATTTCTCTGGCGAAAGACTTTGACTTTGATTTGACTTGAGTTGATTGTGATCCTAACCACATATAACTAAGGAGACAAATCCTCTCTTGAATAGTGCTTCACTTCCAATACTTCCACTCGACTCAACTATAGTCAATCAATGGATGCCATGCCATGATTTGGATATAATCAAAGTGGAGTTTTTATATCGAAGATCCACAATATTCTCAAGTCGAGAGAACTGCACAAATCAGTCATATCGATATTTTCTGTTTGACCTTAGTTTTATTAACCAACAGAAAACTATCGATTGAGTCGTTCCATAGTTATCCAATAACTATTAGTATGTAACCCCTAGGTGCCTCCAGTAGTCATGAGTAATACGCTTTCCAACATTTGGAGAGCGTTACGTACTCCAGTCTCAACGGATACATCGATACCCAGTCTCGATGCATTTTGACTAGGAGCATTTAAAATGGTATATTTGTTTCGTTATGATAAATTACTCACGGTTACAACACTTTGTAACAACTACCACAAAATATACCATTTATGGATTTTTCTATTAAATATACTTTTGATTAAATTAATTAATTAATTAATATAATCATATTATATCAAGTATATAATAGGAAGAAAATACCTTTTATTTCAAACCAGATTGGTTAACGAGCTAGATATATGTAACAAATTACATAATTGCCCCTAGGGCATACCCCTAACTCTATCACTATGCGCTTCATTTTGAGATCATAAGCACGTGTCTCTACATCGCATTAAGTTCCTAAGCTTGAGTACTAAATTAATTCTTGTTTTAATTTTAGGTACAATGGGACATGGACTATATCACCAGTTACGTTAGGATTCCAGCTCTTGGAATAGTAGAACTTCTAATCTGGCCTATTATCCCCCTTGTAAGAAAGAGAAAGAGAGAAAAAAGAGGAAGGATGATAATGCTTGCCACTTGGCATGAGAAGGGAGAAAAAAGGAAAAGAGATTATGAGAGTGGAGCCCCTGGCACCTAAATGCCAAAGAGACTCTCGTGACTATCATAGGCCCTCGCAATCGATTACTCCTTGTTTGTTTGTCCCAACTACTATTACTCAAGCAATTTTACATCCTAGGGAAATGACTACCATAATAGTCCCAACTTTTCCAATCGAAGGTAATATTTTGTATTTCCTCTCGGTCCATCCTTACTTCAGGCTTCTTGTTTGAATCTTTTCTTGAAGGGAGTCGAGTTCGACAAAGCAATAAAACCACTAAATAGAGCTACTTCCTTGGTAACTTAGATATAGTTCGTGAAGACTTGGAGGCTGGATGCGATTCTCAACATCTTATAAAGCCTTATCGGATGTAAACTGCATCAACTACTAAGAGATCCTCCCTTTCAAAGCCGAGAGAGAGGATCACGCCAGGATGATCAAAGATCGTGATGATGAAATAGCCAAGTTGAAGGCTGAGAGAGACGCAACCCTAAAGAGCAAGACTACTATTTATAACTTGATGGTCTAGGCAAACCGAGCCTACAACCAAGCGATCTTAACAATCAAAGATCAGCTTAAGGATGCTCACATTGAATCTGGGAAGTTAAAAGAGAAACTCATCGAAGCCGAAGAGACTATTAAGTCCCGAGACCAAACCATTGCTGGCCATTACACCATTATTGCCGAACAGGCTGTTGAGCTTACCCGTCTTTGAGAGGAGAATGAACGGCTAGTAAAAGAGAAAGAATAAGCCGTCTTCACTAAACTAGTAGAAGAGATGAATCATTTAACTACAAGGGCAGAGCCTGCTAATCTTTGAAAAGAATATGGTGATGCAATAAGCAATATAGATGGCAGTGTGCTCCACCTCTACACCAGTTTGTGATAAGTAAGGGGAGCTTGAAATGGCTTGGTGTCAACTACCCCCGGACTCTTGCCGTGGTATGGAAGGAGGTCTTGGCTAGGTTGGAGCAAGCTAATGATATGCGTTCGGAAGAAGAGCTAATGGTGGACTATTCGACTTTCGAAAATAGATTTCCTAGGTGCCAGCAAAGTTATGCTTCAGGAAAAGAGGGAGAAGGATGCCGCCAACACTACAATAAAAGCTCTTACATGCACAAGCTCTTTGGGTTCGCACCAAACACTTGTTTCTACTTCTCAAGAGCAAGCACCATCCATCCTCGCATTCATGGGGATTGTTTCTGAGGCCAACCACACCCATAGGACATCTGAAGCCTTGGGTGAGCCACATCCAGTTCCAGCTATAGTGTGACCCTCCAAGATGGGGATTGGTGGTGAAGCTTTCAAAGTTCAAGTTCATGACCATATTTCTAGATCAGGTATTTCTCTCATCTCTCCGATGCTCTGGGAAATTCAATTTACTTCAGAGTTCTTCTCTAATTTATGCATTTCTCTTTTAGAACTTTTAGGTCGGCTATCTTTCCTACCTCCTTCTCCGGCTACACAAGGCTTAAGAGCTACCACTATGTTCATTGCTTCCACCACCATTTCTGTAGTGCCTTCTAGAGCGATCCCAGTATCTCAAACCGAGCTTGCTCCCGATTCTGAAAAGATAGAAGCACTGTAAAGTCAAGAGGACATCTCCATGTCCATCGATGAGAAGGTGGTAATTACTAGCGAGTCAGGTCCGACTGAAAAAATGACCATGGGGAGAGATTGGAGGAGGAAAGGAAATGGATAGAGGTGAAGAAGGAGAAGGAGGAGCCGAAGTGCAAGATTCCCATTACCATCACACTGAAGGTGCCCAAGAAGAAAAGTGCAGTCATTAGAGGGTCGAAGGGATCTTATCTGTCTGCATAGGAGGGGATCGATAAACATGACAGAAAGCATATACCGATCTGTCTAGGCGCATGCAGTAAAGGAGGAGGTAAAAGAGGAAATAAGTGAAAGGCTCGAGGATCAGTGGAGTTAGGTTTGATGTTGTTTTGTTCATGTGTCTTTTGTACAAGTGAAGAGTTTGTACTTAACGTCCTTCCTATTGTTGTTGTGTTATTAGGGTCTATACTTTTGCTTTTTGGTGTCCAAACAGGCCAACGTTATGCGGGAGGGGTCCTCGCTGTTTGATTCTGTACGAAAAGTGATATAAGCAATGAAAATAATAGTATTTCTACTATTATCTCTTCAGCATACCTTTTACATTCTATGTACTATACTTGTTCATATACCAACTGTTTGTGTGATATATGATGTGTTCATTTACCACATTTCTATTCATGTGAATGATGTAAATAGTGTAACTTGTAGTTATTAATTTACTATTTTACTCCACTCTATTGTGATTGCCAAATTTCTTTTTGATAGATGTGACAAAATTGAAGAGTAATCCTCATTGTGGCCAATTGTTGGTTTGTGCGCACTCTATTTCATGAGGCTGCTTACTCCGAACACTTGTTATGGGACCCGATACTCCAGGCAACTTTCTGGTTGCCTCTAGTCAAAGATGTATTATAGCTCTTATCTTCGAGAATTCATAATCCGAATGCTTGATTCCGAGCAACATGTACTTTAGATATGGTTGATTTCTTCCAAGTTTATTATTAAGGTTCTATCTGCATATTAGCATATGTTTCTTGAGTCATATGGACATCTCAAACCCTTGGATTTTCCATCAATGTTTCCAATATCTAGGCGATGTTTAATTTTCGAAGGCAGGGACCGGTTTCTACCAATTCTGCAACTGATAAATTTTCCGTTGTTAAGGGATTAGCATCAGTACTTAGGAGGTTTGATGAACGGATGGTACTACTAGAGTAATGTCAACGATTCGGGGTGTGCTTGATCGTGGTTCCATTGGTTTAAGCAGCAAAAGAAATGAATGCTTATTTGGACGTGGTTCCACCATCCTAATAAGAAAAGGGATGGAGTGCACTTGAATGCGGTTTCATTGATTCAAGTGGCAAAAAGAGTGGATGATTACCTGGAGTGGTTCCATTAGCCCAAGAAGTAAAGGAATGGAGTGCACTTGAATGCGGTTCCACAGGTTTAAGCGGCAAAAAGAATGGAAGCTTGCTTGGACATAGTTCCATTAGTCCAAGAAGCGAAGGGATGGAGTGCACCTGAATGCAGTTCCACAGGTTCAAGAGAAAAAAAGAGTGGGTGCTTACTTGGATATGGTTCCACCGGCCTATGAAGTAAAGGAATGGAGAGAACTTGAATGCGGTTCCACCGGTTCAAGCAGCAAACAAAATGGAAGCTTACTTGGATGCAGTTCCAGTGGTCTAAGAAGCGAATCGCATTTTATTGATGCACGCATGGGTCAGGCCTTCCTGGTGCTGATAGAGCAACACTGGTTCTTAGAAGGCAGGGATCGATTTTCCTATCGGTCCAGTGGTTTGAGTTAGTTTGCTTCCATCGACTCGACAGGTAGCTTACTTGAATGAAGTTCCATTAGTTCAAGAAGCGTGTGGGTGGAGCATACTTGGACATGGTTCTATCAGTCCAAGCAGTGAATGGATGATTAATGAGCCAATCTGACCCCGTTGGCTCGCCAAGTTACTTACATTTATACAGTTCCATTGGTTCAAGAAGCCAAAATTATTTTATTAATAAAATAAAGAGAAAGGCAAATCCTGCCTATTTACCATACCCCGGGTGTCTTTGGGAGGCTAATTTTCAAAAATAGGAAACACACAGATAAATGCTAAATAAAATAGCGCCGTAGCGAGTTGTTATTCCAAGTACATGCAATTTGAATTCCAAAAATCGTTGTTAGGTTGAAAATTCTATCTCCAAGTTTCTGGCCGATCATACGCGTCCGTGCCAATTTTGTCTAAGTGCTCTCATATTGGGATAAATCCATTTGAGGACAAGATTCCCCACTTTGAAGGTACGATTGCGAACCTTGGAGGTGAAGTGCCATGCTACCCTTTTCTAGCGAGCACCAATCTTTAGTTCAGCATCCTCCTGCCTCACATCGATTTGATCAAGCGATTCGAGCAGGTCTTACTCGTTCTCACTTTGATTGAAGTATCACCTCCGATAAGAGGGGACTTCTAGTTCCAACGGAATCATTGCTTCCAAACTGTATGCCAAGGCGAAAGGTGAGTGCCCAATCGTCGATTTATGAGTTGTTTTGTAAGCATATCCATCGCTTAGATTCTTCCTTCCTGGGAGGCTTGTTATATTG
The DNA here is from genome assembly GCA_030765085.1 of Allium cepa. Classification (NCBI taxonomy): domain Eukaryota; kingdom Viridiplantae; phylum Streptophyta; class Magnoliopsida; order Asparagales; family Amaryllidaceae; genus Allium; species Allium cepa. Next base: position 229,443,118 of record CM060938.1, read on the forward strand.
CCTAATTCCCTGAGTTGCAAGGTGAGTGCCCAGTCCGTCGCTTAGATTCTTCCTTCCTGGGAGGCTTGTTATACTTCACAGTTCCTTGAGTTGTAAGGTAGATATTCTTCAGGTCATCATTCAACGGCGTATGCTCCTCGAACCTCAAGTTCCCGATCTTCTTTCCATTCCCATTGTGCTTACTAGTATTATGATATTTCCTTTTCTAATTTCCATCTTTCCCTACTTTTTTGGTCCGGCTCCGTAATTGTTTCCATCCTGGTTAACGCTATATTTCTTTAAACTATCTCCTTTGGTTGCACATTAACAATCTTGCCCTAAAATTCGTCCGCCTCTTCCAATCTCAGATACTTACTTGCCTTGTGGTTGAACTCTTTCATGGTGGTTGGTTGTTTTATCTTAATCCATATTCCAAAGTCTATGTTTGGATGAATAGCAATATTAAACCAGTTCATAAAGGTTTTTAATGACTAATTTGATCCCTGGAAAAGTTCAGATATAGACATCACATCTTTTGGCATTGCCGTGTGAAGCCTGAACTGTTCTAAGATTTTCCTTGCTAACTCATCAAACATAGAAATGGATCTTGGTGGCACTCTGGTAAACCACATTGAAGAAACACCTTCAAAGAAGACAGGAAAACATCTATATCGAACAGCATCCATTGCCCTAGCTCTGTCCATTTGCTAGCTATATGTGTACAAGTATGGTTTAGGGTTTGTTGTCCCATTATAGGCTAGTATAGTAGGCATAATGAACTTCTCAGGATATTCTTCCCTTAGGATATTTTCAGTAAATGGAGTCCATCTCGATGAAGAACCCTAGTCATTATCTCTTTATGCCCTTACTTTCTTGCATTAACCATTCGAACATGTCCACTATGTATGTCTCACTAGTCCAGTAGTCCGCAGGACGACTGTCAAGGGCTACACACCAAGCATTTGGCTTTGAAAATGGCCTTAGTTTGCCAGCTAAAGCCTAAGATCTCCATTCTTAGGGAGATCCACTCCTACATAATTCCATTGGCCTGCGGTTGGCCTGGTAGCGTCAATTTTGACTTCTTTTCTGACATTCTGTCAGTTTATATCAACATTTAATTTCAACCCTTTTAGCATCGAGTTGCATGTTATCGTCAGAAAGAGAAGCATTACAAGATTCCCTTATGGAGCCTTTGCTCCAAGGTTGACCTTTGCGGTAAGTTGTCCTCCGGTAGGAGGGATGCCTCCATTACCTTTAAATAACAGTTCCCATTGCTCCACCAGCTATCTCCTTTTGGTTTTGTTTGCCATCCCTCTTATTCAAGCGCGAGACGGAGGATTTTCCTATTCCATAGCCTGTGCGGTTTCCAGCCTCGTTCTCAAGGCAGTTGGTGGTTATAGGGCTAGCAAAGTGTGTATCTTGTCCATAAGAGCTTTTTGGCTATCAGCCATCTTTTGGTTAGGATGATCAACCATCTGGTTAAGTTTTTCTTTCATCACAACTTATCATGAGTAGCTGATTTCAGTACTTGATTTCCAATATTAACTCCTATTGATAACTTGGTGGTGTTATTGACATTAACCTGTCGGCGATTTAATACATCACAACCAATTATTGCACTGATAGATCTTCCAGAAGTTGTTCTCTTTCTTCTTGCCATTGATCTCAACGAAAAGTCTTCAAACTCTTTTCATAGTAGGATTTGTGGATCTAACTTCTGGACCTATCCAATCTAAAGTGGAGAGTTAGTCGATGCCAAGGTTCACTATTCTTAGTGAAAGTGCCAAAATGTTAGTCCAAAAAAGGATCAACACCTTGGAGTATCATGTGAAAGCACCAGCTCTGTTAGAACAGAGCAAATATTATAGAAAATAATAGAAAAGTAAATAAGAGATAGAAATTTTTATAGTGGTTCGGTAGTTACTAAGACTACATCTAGTTTATAACTTTGCTTATTGATTTGATCATGATAGAATATGATTACAAAGTGCTTGAGGGAGAGTTAATCACAAGTACAAGTGTTAGAAATATTCTAAGTCCTAGAATTGCCTAAAGGAACTGCCTTGATGACCATGGAGTATAGAGAGTTGAAGAAATGATAGGGGTTTCATGTAGTAATGGCATAATTAGAATCCGATTATAGTTGTTCTTAGGTTTATATTTATAGTGGTAGCAACCATATTGGATCAGAAGCCTGCTACCAAAGAAGTCCAAGAAGTAACCTGAAATAGCACAAGGAAAATGGTGACCACCCAAGTTAAGGGCTAGATTTGGTGTCGAATTATGACCTTTATTTGGTACCAAATCTAATCCTTAAACTTTAGGTGATCAAACTCTTTTTTGTTGAGTTTCTTGCTTCCTTTAGATGCTCGACATGCAATTTGGTAGCTCGTTGATGAGTCCTGAGCATTGTTCTTCCATGACATGGATTATCCCGTCATTTGAGTCGCCACCTCTTCATTCTTAATGAAAAGTTCTCTGGAAATCTATGAAACTTCACAAAAATGCATAGGATGACTAGTAGATCACTTATGCCAAGTGGGAAGGTGCCAAAGTCAAACACCTATATTCAACACTGAATTAGGGATCCTTAATTAGAGCCGAATTAGGGACTTCTCTCGTTTTTGGTTCATATTTCCATGAGTTCTTTCTTTAATCTTTTTAAGTGCTATTACCAAGTTTCACATCATTCTGTCTTCATATCAATGTACTAACTATTGATTTCTACTGGGTTAAAAACCTGGTTAACAAGAGGTTCTACGATGTATGCACAACACCGACAATGATGCCTGAAGAAGTGTATTGCCCAACACTAATAGGAGGTTCTTAGGTACATGAGGTCGTACTGTTAATTGTTTACTGGATGCCCAGTGCTATACAATAAGTGGCGTTACTTTACCATTAAGAGCAGACATGGAAGCAACGGACCAAAGGTGTCTTTGATGCAAGTCAGCGTTGTAGACTCCTCCTCAATGTGTAAATGATACATGTAGTTGCAATTTAGGAAAGTAGTCCCAAGGTTGACATTATAAGGGATCCTATGTTGGAATAGTTCAAGTGGTTATTAACTAATCAATATTGTTTTGAGGTTCAATTCATTATTCAACCCTAGGTGTAAGCCATCACAAGATGTTTAGTGTAGGTGTATTTAGCACTACACCCCTTAGGTTAAAGAAACCTACCTTATTAAGTAGTTTATAAACACAAATAGGACATCCTAGGTCACATGGAATATTAATGAAGTCAACCGCATGTGATCACCATATATTAATGATGTAACTCATTCATCAAACTTTTGTATTACCCGCTCTTTTCCTTTTTTCTTGACAGGGCAATGGGTGATTGGCCTAGATCCAATATGTGGAGAAGAAAGCTTGGCAATGGCATTTCTTATTACTTTCTATTACACTCCAATTGTTTATCATACTTAATATTTGTCAGACTATATGTTATATTTCCGTAAATTCTGAATTACGATTACATTGGTTTTAAGATTGTGTTTTATGGGATATTTGCTAAGATGACTATTTTCTGTATTTATATTTTTCTGCATTCCGTTGTGAGATCTAAAAGTGAAGAATATCTTAGATTTTATCCTTATATTCTTTGTCTCTGTAATGTTTAAAAACTTGATAGTTCGTACTTTTTGGCACGACGTGAGTTCAAAAGTCACACTGCTTTGAATTGGTGTGTTTAGAGGTGTAGGTTTTTATGTTTATCTAGATGGATGCATTATTTATTAGAAGGAAGGTGAAGATTAGGCATTGTGTAAATTCTATAAATAACTTAGATATAAATCGATGAAAACCACTGATAAATGCATACCTTTCACGAGAATGCATTATTTTCCTATCATCGAGATTGCAAAGGTTATATGCATCTATCGCTATGGCGACACACATGCGGTGGCATAGTGAATGACAATGAAGTGAAGGTGTTTTATGTGATCATTTTGATGACGAAGCTTTGAAACATTTGATAGGACATATCTTTTTTCTAAAGAATCACGTAATACTAGACTTTATTTGTATATGGATGGTATTGCACCATTTTCTTCACTCGATATGCCTTGCTCAACTGGTCAGTTATTATAACACCTTATAACCTTGCTTCTTGGATATGTATGGAGAAACCATACATGTTTCTAAGTGTAATTGTTCATAGACCTAAAAATAAAAAAATAGGGATGATATGCACTTTCAGCCTTTGGTCGAGGAATTGAAAAAGCTGTGGACTAAGGGTGTTGTTACATACCGTGTCTCAAATAATAAGAATGTTAGAATGCTTGCTTCTCTATTGTGGACGATAAATGATTTTCCCACATATGGGTTGCTTTTTGGATGGAGTACCAAGTGGCAAATAAAAAGATGAAGATGTCTGGAAAACCCTCTATTTTTGATAATATTATTTAGGATATTTAGTAAGATAATTGAAATAAAATAAAATAATGTGTTGATTAGGGGATTGAGATTTGATTTCATTAAAGGGTAGCTGTGCCATTTAACAATAAATTAGAGAAGGGGTAAAATGGAAAAGTGGTCATTCCTATATCTTTATCCATAGCCATGTATAATTCACACATTCATTTCATTTCAAAAAATTTAAAACTCTAGGCCGGCCATGATTAATAAGGAAGATGATTCCGAAGCTTAAGCAAATCAAATCTATTCATATCTCAATCTCTTTAATCACAAAGGCTAACGTGAATAATGTTTATATCTTTATTTTTATTGTTTTTAGTTTTAAGATGATTCTGAATTGATTTGCAATGTTTTGAATGATGGAATGTATATATGTGTGTATATATACATACATACTTGTTGATGATTTATACATGTTCATATTGGTTTTATGATATATTTTTAGGTAAAACTCTATTAAATAACAACCTTATGCCTTACGAATTTTTATGAAGATCATAAATAATATTTTGGAGATAGGTTCCAATTTTCATAATTTTTGGAAATAATGTGGATTTTATATGAATTTTCTAGTAAAGAAAATGGTAATTTGGTTTATAAATTATTTATGGGTAAATAATATATAATTTGGGTCTGAAATTTTAATATGTTAGAAAACATATTAAAAGAGATTTTCTGGAATTTTTTCTAGATTTTTCCTAAGAGTTTTGATAGGTATATAAAATTATTTAAGGTGTGGGACTTAAATGTTTTATGTATTTTAAAATAGAGAATGAGCTTTTTGCAAATAATTTGAATTTGTCAATTCTAGAAAATGGCAGCATTTTAAAAGAAGTAATATGGCAAACAATCAGATTTAGGTAAACAAGGCAGGTTAGGTACAAAATAAATAGTTTAAAAGAAAAAAATAAATTGGTTTTTCAATGTTTCGTCTCCTTTGGCACTAGGTTCCGCCTCTATACTATCGCCTCCGACACAGTCGAAATCCATGCATATGGAATCAAGCAACTGGTACGTAATGAATTGGATGTGGGTGAAAGGTATAGGGTCAAAACCATGGGGTTTCGAAAGGGTTGAAGCTTTGCTTTGGTTTTAAAGAAAAATGCACCCGTTTGCTTTCGACTAAGATGCTTTCGACTTGGTTGGGTGTCGACTAGGTCAAATGGTCTAAAAAGAAACGGTTTTGATTGGGTTACGTCTTTGTTTTAAACGAATTCTTTCGACTAAGTTTGAAACATCTTACTGCCGCTGTTTTACCTTCGACCCAAAGGTTTCGAAGGGGTTGTTTTGTTTTAGAAAATCTGCCCATTTCTCCAATCTTTTGAATAGGTGGTTTCGACACCACCACTTTTTACTTAGGAAGTGCTTTCCAAAGAGTGGCTTTCGACTTAAAAGGTTTTATGATCCTTTTGTTAAATTGAAGTAAAACCAAAATTGGTTTCGAAAGAGATGTTTTGAATGATTTGAATAGGAAATGCTTTCGAGTTAAATAGGTTTATGTCCTTTTTTTACTTGAAGGCATAATCTAATGGTTTCGACCGAGACGTTTTCAAATGTTTTCGAAGGAGTTAACTTGGAATGGTTTTGAAAGGTTTATATTTAATGCTTTCAAAAGGTTTAAAAGAGGTTTCGAAGGGTGGTTCCCTAGAGGTTTTGAAGGAGTCGAAAGGGTTGTTTTCTGATGGTTTCGAATGGTTTCAAAAGGAAAGGTTTTCCAATGGTTTCGAAAGGCAATATTTAAAGGTTTTCAAAGCAACTATGTCTACGGTTTCTTAAGCTTTCATAAGGAAGATTTCCAAAGGTTTCGAAATGATTTTGAGATTGGTTTCGAATGGAAGTTTTTGGCCTTTTAGCCTAGATAAACGAAAGGGTTTTGCAAGGTTTCGAAATGGGTACTTCAATGGTGTTGGAAGGGGACTTTCAAAAGTTAAAATATTTTTATCAACTAAGATTTAAGTAAAGTATATGTATATAATATATGGCAAGGTAGTTTTGAGTAAAGCATGAGAGATTATATATTTTCCTTGTTGAGTTTGATTTAAAGATCTAAAATCATTTTGAAAAGATTTTCAAGGAAAATTTTGGGAATGTATCCCTAAGTAAAATGACTCAGATATTAGAATACCAGATGAGACTGGTATAGGGTCGCACCTTATACATTAGCTATTATCCCCAGCTAATTTAGTCCAAAATTCCAGTGTGCAGGGCTCTTTTATAGGTAAGACTAAAATTATGGATACACATAGAAAGAAATATATTTTTTATACATATAAGTTATTGGTGATCTGCATAACCATTAGGATTAGGTGACCCTAGAAGATGACATGGGAAAATTTCAAGAGGAGGCTCCGGGAGAGGTTCATGTCTATTATTGCATAGTCAGCTTTGATCAGAAAGTTTGCTGAGTTTGAACAGAAAGAGATATCAGTGGTGGAGTATACCAAAAGCTTTGAGAAGTTGGCTCGGTATGGTTGTGCTTCTCTTAAAACCATGATAAAGAGGAACGAGAAGTTCATCTAGGGATTGAAGCCTAAGTTGGCTAGGGCTAATTTTTCGCATATTAGAGATCCCTATGATGTGGTATGGAGATGGCCATGAGGCATGAGAAGATTCTTGATTCTCTATAGAAGAGTAAGGCCAAGGAATTCTAGGTTGGGCAAGGCCAAAAGCGGAAGTTTTTCAGTAAGAAGGGTGCTTAGAAGAGTGGAGTAGCTAAGAGGGAGAAATCTGAGATTGTTTGCTTTAAGTGTGACAAAAAGGGGCATTTCGCCTATGAGTGTCGTTTTGGGAAGGCTAAGGAAGTGGTCGAAAAGAAGAACATCAGGTGATTCAACTGTGATCAGGTTGGCTACAATAAGAACTAGTGCAAGGAGCCCGCTAAGGATGGAAAGGGCAAGAATTATGCATTAGAGCCTACTGCTTCTAAGCTGATAGCTCAGGAGAAAGGAAAGGCTATTTTGGAAGGTAGCTTCAGATTCATATTATATCTGTTATCATTTTATTTGATACCGGTGCATCGCGTTCTTTTATATCTAGATGTTTGATAGATAAGCTTAACCTTGAACCCATATATTTAGTTACTTCCTTACGGGTTGCGAATCCAATAGGTGGGTACGCAACTCTAGGGTTGAGATTTGAACAGTTAGAGTTTGATCTGTTTGGCCATCTTTTTGCTTGCAGTTTGCATGTGTTTGATTTTTGTGGGGTTCGGAATTATTCTTGGGATGGATTGGTTAAGTGAGTACGATGCTAGGATATTTTGCCAAGATATGAGGATATCTCTTAGACACCCTAATTGTAGCGACCAGATTGTTTATACCATAGAAGGTTTTAGCGGTGAGATGTATGCTTTGTTGGATTATTTGGATTCAGAGGATGAGTTGAGTCGAGTTTTTATGGTTAGAGAATTTGCAAATGTTTTCGAGCTTATAGTTGGTTTGCCACCGAAACAAGCTAATGAGTTTCGGATATATTTGGTTCTGTGAGCAGAACTAGTGAGTAGACCATCAAGCAGGATGACCCCTTCTAAGATAAGGGAGTTGAAGGAGTAGTTGGTGGATTTGGAAGGCAAGAGTTTTATCAGGCCGAGTAGTTCGCCTTGGGGAGCTTCCACAATTTTTGCTAAGAAGCCGGATTGGTCATTGAGGCTATGTATCAATTATCCTAAGTTGAATAAGAGGATGATAAAGAATCGATATCCATTGCCCAGGATTGATGATTTATTTGACCATTTGACTGGAGCCAAGGTATTTTGCCATTTGGATTTGGCGACAAGTTTCATTAGCTCAGGGTAGCAGAGGATAATATACCTTTCATGGCATTCAAGACCAGATATGGGTCGTATGAATGGTTAGTTATGCCATTCGGACTGACTAATGCACTAGCTTTCTTTATGGATTTGATGAACCAAGTTTTTCAAGAGCACTTGGATAGGTTCATATTGGTTTTCATAGATGATATCTTGATATAATCCAAGTATGAAAGAGAGCGTGAAGTTCATCTTAGAGTGGTGCTTGAGACGTTGAGGCAACATCAGCTGAAGGTGATGTTCTCGAAGTGTCATTTCTGCAAGAAAGAAGTTAAGTTTCTTGGTCATGTAGTCTCATAGAAAGGGTTTTCAGGAGATCCGCCTAAAATTTAGGTAGTAAATAATTGGAATGGACCCGAGATAGTAATTGAGGTAAAGAGTTTCCTTGGCTTGGCTGGTTATGATCATAGATTCATTAAGAATTTTTAGCGGATAGCAGCACAGATGTCCAATCTAACGAGAAAGGAAGTGAAGTTTGTGTAGACCGATAAGTGTGAGGAAGCATTCCACAATTTGAAATAATTATTGACCCATGTACCTTTGTTGGTTGTTCTAGAGGGGAATCAAGATTTGGTGGTTTATACCGATGCGTGTGGAACATGATTAGGAGCTGTACTGATGTAGAGAGGTAAAGTGATTGCGTATGCTTCTAGACAGCTTAGCCGCATGAGGTCAAGTAATCGATGCATGATTTAGAATTAACTGTAGTCATTTTTTTTTTGAAGGTGTGAGATACTGCCGTTTGAGGGAAAGGTTTGAGTAATATACAGATCATAAGTCATTGAAGTATTTGTTCTCTCAGAAGGAGTTGAACATGAGAAAGCAAGTGTGGTCAGAGTTTATTGTCGCTTATGGTTTCGGGATTAATTACATACCAGAGAACGGCAACAAGGTTGCAGATGCACTTAGCAGGAAACATCAGAATGCAATATTGGCGATGATTGCTAAGTGGAAAGATTTGGAAGCATTAGTAGATTACAGAGTGCAGTAGAGATCCAAGGCTGGGTCTAGTGGGGATACAGTTGTATTATCTTGTTTTGAAGTTTGACCAGTGTTGATTAAAAAGATTTCTTCTAAACAGATGGAGGATAAGGTGTTAGCCGAACGGATCAGGAAGATAAGAGAAGGAACTAAGAGCGATGACATGAAAGATTTCAGTCTTGACCAGAATGGATGGCTGAGAAAGAAAGAAAGATTATGTGCTCGCTGTTTAGGAAACATAAGGAAAGAAGTCTTGGAGGAATGCCATTGTTCGAAGTTCACCATTCATCCAGGAGGTACTAAGATGTATCAGGCTATGAAGAGGAGTTTCTTTTGGGAAGGTATGAAGGGAGATATCGGTTTTTGTATAAAGCAGTGCTTGAATTGTCAGCTGGCACAGGCCGAACACTGGAGACTTTATTGACTGGTTGCCAACATCGAAAAGAGGAAATGAAGGTATATGGGTCATAGAGAGCAAATACACCAATAGTCCCCATTTCATTCCAGTTAAGTCAACCCGAACAGCACCTGTTTTAGCAAGGTTGTTAATGAAGAATGTGGTAAGACTGCATAAGATTCCTTATAGTTAGTTAGTGATAGAGATTCTTTTTTCACTAGTGAGTTTTGAAATAGTCTGCATGAAGTTTTGGAAACCAAGATCAAGATGAGTACCGCTTACCATCCGCAGGCAGATGTGAAAATGGAGAGTGTTAATAAGACCTTGGAAGATTTGTTAAGATCTTGTATTCTACATTTCGAGGGATCATGGGAAGACCATCTGCATCTAGTCAAATTTTCTTATAACAACAGTTATCAGGCTAGAATTGGGATGGCACCGTTTGAAACTTTGTTTGGAGGGCTATGCAAATCTCTCATTTGTTTGATGGAGAACGGAGAAAGGTTGGTTCCTGATCCATATTTAGTTAGGGAAGCTGCAGAAACGATTGAGGTCATTTGGGCTACAATAAAGGAGGGTTCGTCTAGGTAGAAGAGTTACGCGGATAAGAGATGGAAGGATTTGGAGCTCTCAGTTGGAGACCAGATTTTCGTCATGGTGTCACCGATGAAGGGCATGATTTGATCTGGGAAATCGAGGAAGTTATCATTGAGTTGGACCTTTCCTATTGTTGCAAGGATTAGGAAACTCGCATATAGAGTTGAGTCAGGAGTCCATAATGTTTTTCATGTTTCTCATCTCAAAAAGTGTATTAGAGACATGGAGGCTGCTATTGCACGGACTATGCTAGATGACTTAGAAGTAGAACCGGATCTGACCATAATAAGGAAGCCAATTTGCATTGTTACGAGAGATGAGAAAATGCTTAGTACCAAGACGGTCAGATTAGTTAAGGTTCAACGGAGTGATGATGACAGAGGCTGTACTTGGGAGGTTGAGAGCAGGATTAGAGATGTTTATCTTGATTTGTTTGATGGTATGTTTTACCTCTTTGTTTGATTTATGCGTACCTTATCTTAATTTTGAGGACAAACTGTAACACCCCATATTTTTGATAATATAATTTAGGATATTTAATTATATAAATAAAATAAAATAATGTGTTGATTAGGGGATTGAGATTTGATCTTATTAAAGAGGTAGCCGTGCTTTTTAACTATGAATTAGAGGAGGGGTAAAATGGGAAAGAGGCCATTCCTATATCTTTATCCCATAGCTATGTATAATTCACATGTTCATTTCATTTCAAAAAATTTAATACTCTAGGCCGACTACCAATAATAAGGAAACAGGGAAAAAGAAAGAAGATAAGCTAGGAAGAAGTTTAACAATTCATATCGATTCATATCTCAATCTCTTTAATCACAAAGGCTAAGGTGAATAATGTTTACATCTCTATTTTGATTGTTTTTAGTTTTAAGATGATTCTGAATTGATTTGCAATGTTTTACCATGTTCTGAATGATGGAATGTTTATATATATACTTGTTGATGATTTATACATGTTTATATTAGTTTAATGATATGTTTTAAGGTAAAAACCCTATTAAATTACATCCTTATGCCCTGCAAATCTTTATGAAGATCAGAAATAATATTTTGGAGATAGGTTTCAATTTTCATAATTTTTGGAAATAATGTGGCTTTCATATGAATTTTCTAGTAAAGAAAATGATAATTTGGGTTATAAATTATTTACGCGTAAATAGTAAGTGGTTTGGGTCTAAAATTTATGTATACTAAAAAACACATTAAAAGAGATTTTCTGTAATTTTTCCAAATTTTTCCTAAGAGTTTTGATAGGTATATAAAATTATTTAACATAGGGTACTTAAATGTTTTATATATTTTAAAATGGAGAATCGACTTTTTGCATATAATTTGAATTTGTCAATTCTAGAAAGTGGTAGCACTTTTGAAAAAGTAATATGGCAACTAATCAAGTTTAGATAAACAAATCAGGTTAGGTACAAAATAAATAGTTTAAAAGTATAAATAAATAGGTATTTCGCTCTTTTGTCTCCATTTGCACCAGGTTCTGCTTTCATGCTATCGCCTTCGACATAGTCAAAACCAATGCATATGGTGTCAGGCAACTGGTACATAATGAATTGGAGTGGGTGGAAGGTATAGGATTAAAACCATGGGGTTCCGAATGGGTTGAAGCTTTGCTTTGGTTTTAAAGAAAAACACACATTCTGTAAGATGCTTTCGACTTGGTTGGGTTTCGACTAAGTCAAATGGTTTAAAAAGAAATGGTTTCGATTTGATTACATATTTGTCTTAAACGAATTCTTTCGACTAAGTTGAAACACCTAACTGTCGGCATTACCTTTCGACCTAATAGGTTTCGAAGCGGTTGTTTTTTTTTATAGAAAATCTACATATTTCTCTAATGCTTTTGAACGGGTGGTTTCGACATTATCACTTTTTATTTAGGAAATGTTTTCAAAAGAGTGGATTTCGACATAAATTTTTTTTATGACCCTTTTGTTAAATTGAAATATAACCCAAATTGGTTTCGACGGAGAAGATTTGAATGATTTCAAAAGGAAATGCTTTCGACTTTAAAAGGTTTACGTCCTTTTTCTACTTGAAGGTATTATCCGATGGTATTCACTGAGATGTTTTCAAAGGTTTAGAATGGTTTTGAAAGGTTTTCACATGTTTTAAATTGAACCCAAATGCTTTCGGAAGTTTTAGGTTTAATGCTTTCAAACGGTTTTAAAAGGGATTTCGAAGGGGTGGTTCCCCAGAGGTTTCAAAGGAGTCGAAAGGTGTTATTTTCTGATGGTTTCAAATGGTTTCGAGAGGAAATTTTTCCAATGGTTTTGAAAGGCAATGTTTAAAGGTTTTTAAAAGAACGATGTATATGGTTTTTAAAGCTTTCAAAGGGGGATTTCCAAAAGTTTCGAATGGTTTTAAGAGTGGTTTCAAAAGGGAGGTTTTTGCCTTTCGGCCTAGATAAAAGAAAGTGTTTTACATGGTTTCAAAAGGGGTACTTTCAGGGGTTTAGGAAGGGGGGATTTCAAAAGTCAAATGTTTTCATCAACTAAGATTAAGTAAAGTATTCATATTTATAACGTGGCATGGTAGTTTTGAGTAAAGCATAAGAGATAATATATTTTCCTTATTGAGTTTGATATAAAGATATTAAATCATTTTGAAAAGATATTAAATAATATTAACACCAAAGAAGCTTTCGGATAAACTAAATGAAAAAACCATTTTACTTTATTTTTAAATTAATTATTTAATTTCGGTCGAAAAAGGAAAAATCATTTTAAAATTATTTTAGGCCAATTAGTTGTGGAAATATTTTTCAAAGCATAAAATACCATTTAAGCACTTATAGAAATCAGATTTTGAAATAAACTTTCAAAATTAATTTTTTACTAATTTTGCGAATGGATATTTAATTAAATATATTTTAAAATAAAATAATAAATTATTTTCTATGCTATAATGTGCATGTCTTGTACTTTTATATTTACGATAAAATAAAATTTATTTTAATTATTTTATTAATATATATATATATTACTATACATATATTTGTGTGTGAATTAAGAATAAAAAATTATATATATCTGTAGTATTACACGTGGTTTAAAAAATTAGTTTAATATTTATAAAAATTTATTTATATTTGAATAAATATATTATAATAATATGTATGTAATAATAACATTTTGTATATGTAATATGAAATATAAAAGTTATATAATAGTAAAACTTATATAATATGAATGCATAAATTAAAGGTGAAACATTGAAAAAAAAGCCTAAATGAACTTAATAAATAAATATATACGTAAATGCATGTATTCCATAATTTCCTATATGTCCAACATTGGAATCCTGAGGGCATTTCATAAGAAATACATTATTCTATAAGTCGATATCACTCAATATAATATGTTGAAGATTACAGATCTTCAATATAATGTTGTCCTCTACCATATATATATATATATTAATAAATTACTTGCATTCTCCTTAGTTGTTCAGCAAACTTAAGCTAGGGATATTATGTGTAGTGTTATTATATTGAATAGAGGAGATAAGATAACTATAAGTATTTTTGAGAAAACTCAAGGTACATACACTATACTTAGGCCATCACGATATGGTAGGTATGATTGAATAATTTCATTTTGATTTGTTGAACAAACTCAAACTCCAAGTGAAATTATGATAAGGTACCAAGGGTAAGTAGTTGTATATGATACGACCGATAAGGAGTTATTCAACATCCATGGAGTTATGATTTGTTGGGCAAACTTAAGGTCAGAATTCCAAGATAGATGATTCCTAACACCCACCAGTGAAGTCGAACAACTTCTATGTTTTGACTTGGGATTTAGTGAAGCAGAGAAGATTAGTGGGAGTGTTATTAGAAAAATGAAATAATAACATTTAATCTTTCTAATATTGTTAGAACATATGCTATATAATGTTACAATAATCTTGATCGACAAATTTGTGCATTTAATATGATTGATAAAACATTTACCAATTAATATATACAAAAGATCTTAAATTTAGTCGCTTATATATTTATTTGGTTGAGATTATTATTGCATTCTATGAGTTCCGAACTAAAAGGCAATACAAGGCTAGATATTTGTTCTATATAATTATTATAAGGTAAACAGTCATAGTTCGTAAGGTATGATACTTCGATGAAATTAGTTCATTTGAAACAAACAAATAAACTATACTGTGAGGTCGAATATTTAACTTGATTGATTACAATAAAGATTATATTGTGTTAAATGTAATACAAGACCAAAGATAAAATATAAATCTATGAACTCAATCGCAAAATGTCAGTTTGATTAGTTTACGCAAGATGCAATATATTAACGTCCTTCAATATTAAGAATGATCAAGTGCACTTTTTTAAAGAGTTCGTTATGATGTTGTAGTAAGAGTGTTCTTTTAAATAGTTCGACCATTCAAAAATAAAAGCAAATGTATAAGAGTAGATGTAACTTATGGTACAGTTGGATGAAGAGGGTGAATGTTAACTTCTGCTTTATAAAGAAACATCAAACACGCGAATTGTAAAATAGTAATTGATACTTAATATTGGAATAAAAAATAAGATTTCCATTTCTAAATGTATTTTCAAACAGAGAATTGTTTTCTATGAGAATTATTTCTTTGAGTTCATGATACTTGATCAAAGAACTACCCACTGTAAACTAGTTATAGTATATGAAACAAATAACTCACACTATGCTACAAAGTGAGTCAAATAACAACGATCACACAACATAAGGTAGATTTGCTGTTATCCCAATATTTACCACCGTTTCACACAACATGTTGAAAAACCATCGTTTGTTTTTCATAGCCCATGAAATCTTTGTTGTATTGAGATTTCATCCATGCACTCAGACAATTTTTATTTGTTATCTAATTAAAATTATAATTTTTTTTATTTTGGCTCCTTACCAAAATTTTGGTTTCCCTCTTGCTTTTTCCTAGATTATTTCCCGGCCGTGTTCTATCAATTATTTCCCATCTTTCTTTCATTTCTAGAGAAAAAATGTCGTTCTTTCTCAAAATTTTCCTTCCCTTCTCGTCTAAATCTAGGATTCTCTCCTTATTACGCCTCCTTCATCCATCGATTCTCTCCTTATTACGCATATCAATTTTGCCCGAAAATCATTCTTTTGCCCTAATTTTTTTATTTATAAACAAAGAAAAATCGCGATGCTTGTTTGATTGATCGGCGAGTATATTTCTTTGTTCAGATTTTGTTGCTGGATCATTTGAATTTGATGCTCTTGCGATGTCATGTGCATGCATGACTGTTGATTTGTAGTGATTGCGGCTGTTGCCACTTGATAAGAATTACTAGTTAATTGGTCGGTATGATTTATTTCTCTTTTAATTTTTTATTGTTTTCAACTTCAATTATATGCCAATGATGAACTGGGTATTATTTGTAGGGTTTGATTCCCTTTATTTTTGGTTTAAGAATTTCAATTTCTTCTTGGTTGATGTTCAAAACTGTTGCAGTATGTTTGAATTTGTGTATATATATGCCTTAAGTTATTTTAGTTTATAGAATTTCATTTGCCTTAAGTGTTGATCATCAACTTGAGTCTTTAAGTGTTGAGTTGTTTTAGTTGTTTCGATTTGAGTTGTTTCTGGTTATTGCAATTGCATTGTCCCTTATTTGTCTTGAACATATGTATATATGTATATACTGTGTATACACACATATGTATGTATATATATGTTAATATTTGTGGCACTATCTTTTTTTAATGGATGAATATGAACTTTTTTCAAACTATTAAGATATGTATCATTGCGTGTTGGGATCTGCTGAAACATAACTTGTTCATAGCTGAATCTCTAAACTGAAATGTTTTGATTATTTTTTATATATGTCTTGTTATATATATTTGTTGTATATGTATCCAGTTGCTTGAGTCTTGTGTTGAATAATAGTTCCATAGCACTACCTATTGTTGTTATAGTTGAACTGCCAGTTGCACATCTCTGAACATGTAATGCATATATACATATATACATGTATATACATATGTGTATACATATATATATGTATGTTGCTCACTTTATTGTTATTGCTTTTTGATGCCTGAACTTTGTTTTATGTGTGCACTCCAGTGCCTTTGAGTTTTGGTTTCCCATGTATTACAGACATTCACATGTATATATAATTTTGTGTGAACCTTAGTCACTGCACTTATGTTCACCGTTCTATTTATGTACCTTTATGTCTTTGGTCTTGAGTTTGCCGAGATGTTCGTGTGTATATGTCCTTACTTCTTCTTGTACTTGTTCTGGTTCACTCGTATACTTTGCCTTTGTGTTTCATATATTGCTTGTTTAGGAGCCATGCCCGGTGTTTTGCTGGTTGGAGCATCTTTCAAGCTTTTCATGTATATACATATACATGTGTACATGTGAGATAGTATGAAATTTCTCCCTTTTGATGCTCCATGGTTTGGCATTCTATTTTGAATTGAAACAAAATGTGCATGTGTGTTGAGACCCTTGTATGCGTATATTTTGTTGCTTACATATACGCACTTGTATGTGTGTTATACTGTTGTATTTTGTTGTTGCCGATAGTAGTTATGTACTGTGTTCCTTGCTATTTGCTTTGCACTGGCTTGTTGCCCTGTTATTGCATAGCCACTTCCTTGTACTACTTGTGTCAATGCTATGATTTTTCACCTGAACTCTGCTTGTATGTAGTCTTCTCAAGCTAATCTTGTTGTGCCTTGTACACTCTTGCACCACACTCCTTGCTTTGGTTGAACTTACTGTGACCATTCTTGAGTTCCGAAGTACCACTTGAACCTGAACTTTTCCCTTCTCTTATCTGGACTTCTTTGTGTACTTTGTATCTTGGTTTGGTTTGCCATGTACACTCGATCTTGTGAGTTTTAGTTTTGCTGTCTTTGGTTTTGGTTTATACTTGTATATGTACACTATGCTTATTTGTTTAATGCATTTTTCATTGATTGTTTGGTTCCTAATTCCCTTGTTTCCTTGCCTTTCCTAAACTTTGAATGGCTTGAAATTGATACCTGAATGCGTTAATCTTGGTTATGTATATATATACACATGTATGTACATATGTGTATATATGTATATTACTTGAGCTTTGAAGCTTGTTATTTGGTTTGCTTGTGCTTGTACCAATGCATTGTTGACTGAAATTCATATTGTTTTTCATGTGAATGTGCCTTGAGTTTGTATATTTACATGCACTTGCTCTGGTGCACTTTACCCTTGTAGCCTTTTACTATGTATCCATTCTTGACCTTTGTGTTGTTAGTGTTGAGATTTTCATATGTACATGCAGCTTTGTGCATGTCTTGCATTTTTTGAAATGGTTTTGTCTTTTGTTGTTGTGCTTCTTGTCTTTGTTTTGCTGCCTGAATCATGTTGACCTCAGTTTTTTGATCCCTGGTTACTCGGGATTGAATGTGCATTTTCCTGGCCGCACTTGTATGTTTCTGGTTGGAGCACCTAAGTGTGCACCTGAGTTTGATTTCTTGTTTGAGTTGCATTTCCTTGTGCACTTGAGTTGAGCCGGATGAGGCTTAGGCTTGACCTTGTGCACGTTTGCATTGCATTGAGCCTTCGGGCTTGCCTTTGCAATAGTCCGTGAGATTTAATCGATGTCCAGCCTTGTGATATTCATAGTGATACATTGTGCATATCATAAGTTGTCCATGCATATAATATATATATATATATGCACGCACATATATGTATACACACACACACACATATGTGTATATATCTATATATTTGTCCCTTTTTAAACCATGAAGAGAAAACAAACCTATAAACTTAGGAAATATCACTATTCACATTCAATTTCATTTTTGCAATTTTGGTTTGTTTCCTTTCCCATTTTACTACATTTTTTATTTAATAGGTATAGGAGATGGTTGGACACAAGCCGAAGTAAGCAAATCAAGATTAACATCAAAAATAAACTTGATTGATTGTGAGTGAGTGGTAGTAAAAAAAGTTATATGTGAGAGTGTAGTGAAAATATGTGAATTTAATTTGAAATAAAATATTTTTTAAGTAGAACTGCGAGTCATTTATTTCATTCATCAAATATATAACATACTTATAATTGGTATGCACATATAGTAAATTCTAGAAATGATACTATAACATCATAAAACTGTTATTTTATTAACTTTCAGACAACATATAATATTCATCTCTACTATTTGTAAAACAAGAACAACTCATCAGACAACGCACAACATTGTTTTTATGTGTTGTATTAGTTATTATAAAATGACGGGGCATATCTATGGTCTAATATGTAATGAGACGGCATAGAAATAGACGACCGATAGGTATTCATTTAGACAATTGAATGTTAGTCCTTGAGATGATGGTTTTGATGACAACAACTTTAGAATAGGATTATAAAATATAAATACTAACATTATAAGTTTAGAAATATATGTATATGCAGGATTTAACCATGCAGGTACCAAGAAGAAGACTATATAATATAGAGTTTTAAGATATCAAGATTGAAGACTCATGAGTATCAAGAATATTAAGATTATCAAGAGTTCAAGATTTCAATAATAAGTAATTTAATTAGGAATTTTGTTAAAACTCCTAGAAAAGCACTGTCATCTTAAAATCCAATTTATTCGTGGAATGTACTCCACTTCGAGCCTGTTAAAGTGATGGAACCCTAGGTAGGATGGAACCTATGAAAAATCTAATGGAATATTGTTTTGTATCCGCTAACGTTTTATTCAAATGTTTTTAAAAAATTATATCCTGTTTCAAAATGATTTCAAAGCCTTCCTTTTAAAAGAATCAACAACATCTATCCTGATTTTAAATATTTTAGCCTGAAAATAATCTTTATTTTCAAAATCAAATTATCCTTGTTTTTGAACTATCTTTTAATAATAATATATTTAACTTTTAAATATTTATACTTAGATTTAAATATAAATTATATTAAAATTTTATATGTAACAAAATATTATTATCTGTACTTATTTATGTATTTTAACTATAGTTAAGTATATTTATAAAGTTTAAAATAGTTTTAATACAAGATAGAAGTTATTTTCAAAGAAAAACAAATCACCAAAATTTTCTTTGGGATGTCGACATACCCAAGATACCCATGTCGACATAGTAGCAGTTGATTTCAAAATTTTGAATTTCAAAAGGAGTGTCTATTCATCATATCCCTTCACGAAAGGACATGATTGTTGTTCTTCTATAAATAGGGACTGTTTTGAACGAATTTTAATTCAGACTTTACTTTTTTTAGCTCCTCTTCTTCTTCCACGTTTCTTTATACATATTCTTACCATTACTCTGTCGAAATCAACATTGAATCTAACTAGATCATTTGTAGTTTGATTCTCTATCACTATCTCAACAAGATCTCGGTGCTATTCAGAGTTAAAGACTTGTTTGTAATCAATTTAGCGAGAAAAGATGTGATTGTAGCCTTGGAAATCAATCAAGCGAGAAAAGGTGTGATTGTGGCCTTGGAAATCAATCAAGTTAGAAAAGGTGTGATTATAGCCTAGGAAATCAATTTGGTGAACTTGTTGCCCCTGAAATCAAGTTTCTCTACCCAGAGGATTGTGAATCTGGAGGGTGTACCCCGTAGCCTTGAAATCGAGGGTGTAATTGTACAATTGCTTTTGAAAGGAAATCCGTACTTGTGTGCGGGACTGGATATAGGGTAACTCTGAACCAGTATAAAATCTGGTGTGTTCTTTCCTTTACTGCTTTTACTTTATTTTTGCATCTGTGTTGTTTCTGTGATCATATCTGTGTTTAAATATTGCATACATTTGTGTTCAAATTAACAAAAACTCAAAAAAAAAAATAATTCCTTTGAACACTATTCATCCCACCCTCTAGTGTTAATCCTAGCCTTAAGATCCATATTCTGCATTTTTCACACGGAGCATATCTGTCGTATAATTCATTTTTCTCATAGTGTTATATTAACTGAATAATGGAGCTCTGTATTAAGTACGCTATTATAGTAATTGCAGAAATAGTAGGAGCATACTACAAAGCACATATTGTTTGCTCCAAATTAAGAAAATTGTTTTCATTAAACATATCGAACATTATTTATGAAATTGTGACTATTTTTCATTGTTGATTCAAAAATAGAAATAATTATATTTCAATGAGAATATTATGAATTTTGTTATGAAATAAAACTACAATGTGGTATTTGTTTTCACAACGAAAGTGTTGCATTGGAAAATACTGAAATATGTAAAATTATTATAATTATGTTGATATTATAGACTAAGCCATAGTTTCGAGACATAATTTTTATCATATGATTAGTAATCTAATGATGTTAGTTAATTATATCTTAAAAATTAGGGGCTATCATCCATTAAGAGGAAGCATCATAAGAGTTGATCAACTCTTCGGGTTGATATATATAAATATATGCAATCTAGATCTATTAATACCAAAACAGTTCTACGTACTTCATCGTATTCGCCGATGGTTATCGTGGACATGAATATATGTATTTATAACGTATGCATAAGTATATAATAAGCTCATAAACATGAAATTAAAGTAAATAATAAAACATGCAACATAAATGGTTCGATTTGGTCGAATGAGTTAGTATATAGGAAAGATTCTCGTATGTGCCTAATATGAATAAAGAGTCAGACTCAAAGGTCACTTCTCCATACATAATGATGTATTGATAAGGAGTAATTTAACTTTGTTGGACAAAGCACAATTAATGATGAGTGAAGCTGAGTTAAATAAATTTAATAAGATGCATATATAAGAGTAATACATACGGTTAAAAGTAATATCATCCAAAGAATAGTTTACAAAACCATATAAGATAAGGGTTTATAAGAAACCCCATATATCCTAGGCCAATGAGTTGGCATGTTATGCAATTCGAAAACTACATGTAAGAACTATATGTAAGGGATCTTGTATGAATCTCCCAAAAGAATGTTGGGAACAATAACCATTAGATGACTAATTCATGTTGTGAACATAAATATATTGTGAACTAATACAAATTAGTTTTATATAAGGCAATTCATTAATGCTTATGAATGCCTATTTCATTACACTTAGAAACAACTATTGTGTCAAGAAATACCAACTTTGTAGCGAAGGAATTTTTGAAAAATTGATAGTAGTAAAATATGTCTGGATATGATTCAATGATAAAACAGATTACAAGGGATGAAATGGAATTGACCGAGTAAATGAACACAAATACACTATAATGTCTGATGAGTACTATTGTAAATTAAATAAAAATCTAAGTTTCTTATCAATATCATGAATAGATAATCCTCATTTGATTAATTAAACAATTAAGAGTATTGACTCTGTTATATGGTATGATGCACTAATCTGAAATAGATTCCAAGTACATTATCAAAATATGTTTTTTTACAATTTTACCGGATTGATATGATCCGTTAGCCTTAAATGTCTTTATGAGAAAGAAAATGCAGTTGGAGTACAATAAGACATATTGATAAGAATAATACATGAGTTTCAATTGCTAGAATTAACGTATCATATTCACCATTCGAGGTGCTCAAGTTGTTCTGAATTTCACTCACAAAATTATTGGCTAGCATGACTTTATGTTTTGGTATATACGTGTTAAAATAGAAAGTTCTGAATATAGATTTACATTAGTCTGTTTGCAAATAACAACCAAAGTGCCTTGAAGTTAATAGGAGCGATATTGAGTATGTGGGTTTTCCGGATACGATCACTACAAGAAAAGTATGTTTTTATAACGGCAATAGATAACGCTTCATTTTGTAGTGTTATTATTTGCTTTAATTTGGTACCTGGAATAGCCATTGTGTATGTAACGCTCTTACAAAGAGGGAATTATTTGGATGGCCGCGTCTTCCTCAAATTATTTCACTTTCCCTCTTTCTCAGTTATTTCCCTCCTGAATCATTTACTCAAATTTTATTCTCTCTTTTCTTCAACTACCTACCTGTTCAGATAATTTCCTCTTCCTTCCAAGACTAGGGTTTCTAACCAAGAACAAGGTAAGTCGATTTTATCTTCCATCTTCTGAATACTTGCTTACTGCTAATTTCTTCTCCAACTTTGTTTTCTTAGGTCCCTAATTTGACAACTGTTGTCTTATTCTCCCTCACTAATATCATTAGCCAATTAAATCTATAATTCTTACGTACAAAGCAGTTAATAAGGATTATTGCTGAAAGAGACAAATCTGCATCCGTAAAAACTGGTTCACATACCTGCAAGCGAAAATCCACGCAAATAACCTTAGATACACAACTAGTGACTTCAATTTTTATTTTTTTTAAGAGGAAAAAAAACAAAGGATCAAGAATACTAACTCTGGAAACCGGTTTTCAATTATTGACTTACGAATGTCTTTGCTTAAGTGTGATTGTAATTAGAAAATGATCCTTTAAGTATATATCTGTTAAATTCACAAACCGGTTTCCAACGTTGAGGATGCAATAGTATTTTCCAACAGTTAGCTTGCACTATACAATTGCTGAAAAATTATGTTCCATATTGATGGAAACAACAACCAATGTTTTCCAACTTTCTATGAACAAAATTTTCAATGAATGAATGAATATTTGAAGACTACACACTCAACCGGTTGTGGAAATTTTGTTTTCATCTTTCAGTGTTACCTCATCTATTCATGTACCTTTTACATCCTCTAATCCCGTTTGTATTTCTGTGTACTCACTATCAATCTAATTGCTACTTTTGTAGTAATTTTTTCACTAATTTTGTACCCACAATTCAAACTAAGGTTTGATTTTCAGAAAATTTTGATAATTGGTAATTGTGCTTGTATTTGAATAGATAAGGATGTAACCTTGTATGCATTCAATCATACATTGAATCCTCAAACTATTAAAGTAGAACAATTGTTATAACTCTACTGATAAAAACAGCCAACATCACATTTTTCTCAATCGCTAACCCTGTTTTAAACTGGTTTTCTATTTGTTTATTTTCAATATGTTCTTTTGTAGGTTTAATAACACAGATGTATGTTTTCCTATGATGGTGCAAATAATTCTGACTTTTTCTTAGTAAGAATCAACCGGGGAATGTGCTAGCATTCGATAGGAACTCATAAATTAATGTTTGTTACATATTCCTTTTTATGTCTTAAAAATTATTTCCCAAATTGTATTGTACGTATATCAAAACATCAACAACTCATGATATCTACAAAGTTCTTTAAACTGCACAAAGGTTTCCGATTGGATTTATATACCGTAAGTTTCATACAAAATAATTGTTTTACTAACTTATATTTTTATTTCTTCAAAGACTGCTGGCCATTGGATTGTAATTACTGAATTGTGTCTGATTTATACTCATTGCTTCTTTTTTCAGAGGTCAACTGCCTGATGTTTGATGAATTTGAGTGTCACAACTTACATTCCGATCCAACCTTTGGTACTTACTGTACTGTTAATTTGTGCACTATAAAAAAAAATCTAAATAGAAATGGTACTGCAGATATTTAAGTGTTGTGCTGCCTTTTTACATGCTGAGTGTGCATAAGGAATGATCACGAAAGGCGTTTGCGGATCCATATTACGCACAACTAGTCTGGCAGCCCAATGGGCCAGACTTGACCTCGTGGCCTATACAAGCTCAAAACGTGCCTTGTTGGCCTTGTTTGAGCAGCAGCTGGTGAGTACTGGCCTTATGGGATAAGGGTTAATTGTGTCTCTCCTTCTAGAGTGGCAATGCCATTATCTTGTAGGCTAGATGGTGTTAGCCCAGGTATGATTGAAACAATCATGGAATCTGTAGCCACTTTAAAAGGTGTGATGTAAGACATATCATGTTGCCGAAGTTGCTTTGATTTTTGTATCTGATCGGTCTTCTTACATTAGTAGTCGTGATCTTGTTGTTGATGGTCCAACGAAGTTGTCACGTAGCAGCTTTGCTTTAGTCCATCTATATTTTCTCAGTTCTCATCGATTGTTGCCTACCCAAAGATGTCTTTCCTCATATGCCTACCCATGCATCATCTATTCATTTTATGTTCACTGAAAATTTATGCCTATCCATGCATTTCCTATTCACTGCCTAGTCCATGCATTTGCTGTACATGCAATTTCCTTTCCACACATGCATGTTCATGCATCTTCCATAATATGATGTTGATGAGGAAATGAAGTACGCGTTGGTCAATATGTAATTCAAGGGTCTGAAATTCGTCTTACCGCCGATACTCAGTTTGACCACATATATACAAGCACTGAAAGGTATTCAGTTTGACCATATACAAGCACCGAAAGGTATCTCTTCTTTATGATCACTAATGCACTGTTATCTCCAAACTAATTAATGATTTGCATATATATAATATAGATATAGGTCAGTGACCGATGCTAATAATCAAATTACATAAGATTCTGAATTATTATCTCCAATGTTATTAATGCTGTAAAATATACTCTGAATACGATGGCCTTGCATTCATTGGTCACTAGGATTCATTGCGTCCAACATATTCCCCATCAATTTATAACTTTTCTGTCTTGGATTATAGTTAAGCATGTTCGGTGTCATTTCAAGTCGAAGGAAAGTCGCAAACAAAAGGAGGAGATACATGATCTAAACTCTCAGAGATCGAAAGCTAAACGGAAGTTAAAGGCCGATGCTACTAAACAGATTCCTAAGCATTTGACTCCTAATTCCTACAACCGTGGTATATTTTTATTTTCGTTAACAGATATATGATGAATTCTACCTTTAATAGTTAATTTAATAAGATATATATTGCATTTCATCGGACAATAGAATTTTGCTGTTGCTAGGATACATTGGCTAGACATCAAACGTTATCCATATGTTTATCTTTTGTTCATGGTCAATTATAAATGCAGTTGAGCACTCAGAGAGGCACATGAAATTACAGTTGGATAAATCTTATGAAGACATAAAAGTACAAGACGAGTCCTTTCAGGTTGGTGGCAAAAAAGCGACACCCCTGCCTTCAAAACAGTATAGGAGACAAAAGAAAGCCGTCAGATAATCAAAACTCCCGGAAATTAAAATGTAAGAGGAAGCTAAAAGTTGATGGTAATAACCAAATTTCGAGGCATTTAGCCCCTAAAATCCATCACCAAGGTTAGTCAGTCATGCATTTCTAAAAACTATATGAGCTGTTATTTTGTTTCGTTTCAATTTTATTTGAACTTTTTGGAACATGGATAGCATTTATACATGTTTTTTAAGCTTATATATTACATTTGTTCTTCAAATTTTTATCTTTTGAGTTCTTAACTGAAGGGTTTTAATATTTTATTTTATTTTAATGAACAATTTGTGACATGATGCTAATAATCAATACATTCAAAGACAATCAAAATCATGAGTTACAACATATGGAGTATTAAGTATTACAACAGAGAGAAGAGAATGAATGCTGTCAACCATCTCATTGAGAAGCACTCCCCCGACATAATTCTCCTTCAGGTCATATGTTTTTAACAATTTGCTATCCATAGGCAACTGATAATGATATAATGCTAGTGCTTCTTTCAGGAAGTTACACCTGAAGTCTACATATATTTCCAAAGTTGCAATTGGTGGGACGTATACAAATGCTCTATTGAAGAGAAACAAGCTACCAAACAAGTCTTCTGTATGATGGTACATTCTTTTCTCCTAGAGGATCTCCAAAAGCCATCCTATCAATTTTTATTTATTTAAATGCTGGAATTTTTTGATCCATGCTTTTGGTAACTAGTGGTTTTTCTCATATGGAGTATTTTGTACCCATTTAGCATTTAGGCCATTTTTAATATAAATATATCTTAACTATTTTTTATAATTTTTTAATAAATAATTATATACATGTATGTATGTATGTATGTATTCATATAATAAATAACTTAAGGTATCTCTATGTGTTTGTGTGTATACACAACTTTTTGTGCAGGTAGCAAGGCTAGTTGGGCACATCAGTTCACCGATCTAGTTCAAGCAATAGAACCACCAGTGTCTCAATGCATCATTCAATTCATCTTGGCGCACCACTAGTGTCTCACTACATTCATTTCAGTTCAACTATGGACCGCTATCAGATTGAGGCCCAAATTCAATTACCCTATGCAACTGCCTAGATATTTACACTTCAACTTAGACTTTTAGACTTCAACATTTATAGCTCATGTGCTACTACCTAGATTCAATCACCAATTCAACCACTACCGGATTCTCATGCCTATTCTGTCTTAGATCCTATACTGAGCTTGGTCAGTCTTGTGCAAGTGTTTTGCATTTTTATTTTGCACATTTATCTTATGTTCAATATTTACACAAGGAAGTCTTGTTCATGCGCCCAGTGCTTACATTGGCTGAAGAAAAACTTCACATCCATGCTTGGTCACTCTTGCTTTAATACCTTATGCCTTTCATCTGCACAAGACCATTTATCATCAGTCTTCCATTTTAGTTGAAGCACAGCTCGAAGAAATTTTCACTTGCTATCATGTTCCAAGCAATCCACTCCATGTACACATCGGTAAGCCCTACATTGAAGCATCCCACAATTTGACGCATTCTTCGGTTTTCATCAACACAATCAGACACACTATCTTGGTTACATATTTGTGGCTTCCGCATCAATTTGTTTAGCAATTCACTACAGCTCTTCCACTTATTAACGTTACTGAATGATAATAGTTTAATTGTATTAAATTATGCTTGTACAAAACGTTATATGATCATCTATGTGATGATCTAATTTATGTATATGTTTTTATGTAGTGTGATCTTCATTTTAATGCAAACAATAAAATATGTACTTTTTTTGTTAAACTATGCTACTATTTTTTGGGGTGTGCTTAAAATATTTGCTACTACGTTTTGATGTGTATGAATATTTGGTATGTTTAATGTAATGTGTTACATCTCTATATTTATTATCTTTTATGATTATTATTGCGCTTTTTGATATTGGTATTTAATACTGCAGTTTATTAGTAGGATGCAGACCATAAAAAGCACTATGGTATTACAAAAAGCGCTATAAATAATGATGAATGATAGGTCAGTAAGCGCTATAAAATAAGATATTATAGCGGAGTACAAGCGCTATTGTAGCTGACTTTTTATAGCGGCATATTGGAGTTGTGACAAGTCACCGTCTACAATAAACTGTTCAAATACAGCGCTAATAATCCGCTATTAACACTTTCTATAGCGCAATATTAGTGCTATCTTAGAAAAAACAAAAAGTATTTTGTGGCTAATAACGAATTTCATAGCGGGCTAATAGCGCTGTGATATTAATCAATAACGCCTATTTGCCGCTATAAAAATAAATAACATAGCGCAATATTTGCGTTATGAAATTAATAATTTTTATAGCGCTTTTTTTGTGCTATCTAATGTTGGTAGTTTTTAATCACATGTCGTTATACAGCGTTTATCGAACCGCTATAATATCCTTTAATAGCGTTTTTGGGGCGCTATCGTAGGGTCTTTTTGTTGTAGTGGATCCGAGAATGGATACGAAAATATCATTATGAAAAGCATTAGAATTAAACAAATGTTTTGATAAATGTATCAAGTAGTTTGATTATTAATCAAAATGCAGAGGAAGTGTTTGATCATAAGAAAGAATATTAAAAGGTACGTAGATATTTCTAAATCGTAAGTAAACAACACATTGCTGATTGTTAACGATGTACCTGTATTAAAATCGGTTTTAATACTCAAGATTGGATTTGTAAATGATGTCTTTTATAGTAAGTAAATTGTAACGACCAGGAAATTTCCGATCCAGAAAATTCCAGATAGTTAGGAAAAGAAGAAAAGAGAAAGAAGAAGAAACAGAACAAGTCACAGAAACCTCACATTCGCAACGGATCAAAACATAATATCACAGAAATAACAGTTTTACAAAAAGAACTGTATCAATACACTTATATTTTATACATCAGAGTTACAACCATTACCAATCACTGGACAGTTTAAAACAACATGCCCTAGCTATATAATAATATATCACAACGAAAAACCCTCCATACGTTCCTGCCCTCCAGCTCGCCTCTTGAGCTCCAGAAAGTCCTTACTTGAAAATCTATAACACTCGGTCTGACCCGAGCATTACATCAAAGTAACACCCGGGTCAGGCTGGAAAGCAGCGTGAGTAAACCTATCCAGCATGGAATACAAAAGCATTCAACTTATATACACCGGGGGTAACTCGTATCAATTTATAGATTCATCATTTGTTATAAACATCCCTTATATCACACATCAATTTTCTAAGTACCAAAACTTAGATTTAAATGGTCCAATTTACTTAAAACGTTCCATTCTAGCCTAATGATTTCACATATCAATTTATAATGAATCGAAGTGGTTTCGGGTATTTATCGATATCCGACCCCAGTCTCTTCGAATCCCATATCATTTTAATCCAAGTTACTCAGATGAAATACAATCTAATTTTAAATATAGGATGTCACATCCACACAGCAATTTATCATACAACCCAATCTTACCATATCACAAAACATTTGTATTAGAGAAAGCGATCAATTTATAACATCTAATCAATCCGATCATTCACAAGCAGGACTAATTAATCACAATATCTCAAATAAATCAATCAAATTAATTTTCTTCCATCACTAAGAATCTTGCATACTTATTCATTAACTAGTTACAAACCAATTAATTAATCATACGTTAAGTATCCATCTGAGTTAATCAACCCTGATTAATTATTCTTCAATTATACTAAGTAGTTAACCTTTCTAAAATTAATTATACTTATCCCCTTACTGTAATTAACTTTTAATTACTTCATTAATTAATAAACTAAATTGACTACACAAATTCTTTATTAATTACATTAATTAATTAATATAATCACTTCATTGGTTACTTAGACTTAAATTAATCAATCCTTAATTACTGCCATTAATTAATGATTTCTGAATTACTCCTTTTTTTTTAAAATCTTTTATTAATTATTCATAAATCACCCTCGATTAATCTCATCCAGTGATTTAATTACCCTTACTTATGTTCATTCATTAAGTAATTTGTTCCATAATTACTTCCATTCTTCAATTAATATCAACCAACAATCACCTATTACTAAGTAGTTATACTTATCAAATGATTATCTTAAATTAATTTTAACAAATTAATTTCTTATCTGTATTAATCACATTTATTTAATAAATTACAGTGAGAAATTAATTTCTTCAATTATGTTAAAATTTGATTTGAATCTATACTTTAAAATTTGGTTCAAACTTATTTCATATGCCTTTGAAAACATGGTTAACCTCTGGCTTGTGACTTAATTCATTAAAAAAACACCTGAAAACAGGTTACAACAACAGAACTCAAAACTCAAGTAAACTCGAGACAAACACAAAAATACCCTACGTCTGCCCCGAGTCACACACCTTCCTTCATCTCTTCGAGTCATTCCTCTCCGGACTTCGAGCAACTCACACAACTTACTCGAGAAACTCGAGTCCCTATCTGCCCAAACAAACTACTGACCCAACACTACAGTCGTGCGTATGCACCGTTGATGCCGCCAACTCCGATCAACGTTGACGATCCCCAGAGGTCGACCACCACAACCTCAAACCATAAAAACTCCAATCCCATCAATTCAAGTTCGAGAACAAAATCGAGCTGTTCAAACCAAACTGAAACCAGAACATGGACCCTTCACATCACCTGAAATTATGCCTCGCAATCACTTCTCTGGCCACCAGAAAATCAGGAGATCCAGCCACCATTTCGTCGACGTCCAAGCTTCAAATTGCCGAAGTCTCGATGAACTCGATGCATCTGAGGAGCCCACGCGACCTCTAAACTTGGTCGTGCCTAAAACTAGGGTTACCCACCACATCGATTAACCGCAGTCGCCACCGTACATAATCATCTATCCAATATTTTTCTTAGATCCTCCGTTCCTTCCTCCACCTCAAAAGTGATCGCGACTTCACTAACTATAGAGATCACCAGAAATGACCCAAACTACAGAATTTAGACATACCCGAACTGCTCTTTCATCCTTAAACTAAAAATTATGATTTTGGTTTTAAAAAGCATGTCTTAGTTTAGGTATTCGATTTATAACCCTGAATTTATCAATCATGATAATTAAATCTTGACTTGTTTTAAAGTTGCACTGTTGTATTTATTTTCCAGATGAAATACAAACTTATTTTAACTTAGACAAAAATTTTAAACTAAATTCTATGGTATAAAAATCGTATTTTGATTAAGACACATGTATTAACAAAAATTGGATCATGAGCAGATGGTATTTGAGTTGAACAATTAATTGGAACCCAAAATCAGATAAATTCCAAACACACAGCAATGCACACACCCATATGACACATAGAGATTTACTCAAAAACGTACTCACCAAACAAACTTATTTTTCAGAGATGGGCATACCAAAGAATCTTATGCTTAAACATTTAAATGGTGATGTTATTCACAAGCACTCCAAATCAAATCAGAGGAAAACAGGTTAGAGCACTCAACTGATTGCTGAAGAACAGAGAAGCATATTTTGAAATTTTAAAAGACTGGAAACTGTTCTTGATTTTAATTACTTGTTGTTATGAGATGATCTACATTTTGTTTCTCTGATTTGAAACTGATCTGAAACTTGAATTTTCATCTGCTTCTAGATTTTGATTTGCTAAGCTTGATAACTTGAAGATGCTTCAGGTTTGAAAAATTAAAATTTACACCTGCATTTGATTTGCTTGAGGTCGAAAACTAGAATAATGATCAGTTTGGATTTTATTTATTTTTGATTTAATTCCTTTGATTCAATTTTTCAGTTTTAGTTTTAGTGAAAGAAAATACTTTGAATTGTATAAAGCCTGGTTAATTCTTTGGTATTTGTTTTACATAAAAAAAAATTAAAATAAAATTGCCACATGTTACATTGCATGATAACTCAAGTTACAATTGTTAACTTATGTATTATAAGTCTTACAAATGTCTTAATAAAAATTTTAAATTATATTTACTATTTATTTTTATTTGTGTTTTTGTATCATACTTATATTTTATGTTTAATACTTATGTTAAAGAAAGTATAAACCTAATAAAATCCTATTTTAAATATTAGTCTTTTTTTAATTTAGTGTCCTATGTTTTATTTAATTTTATGTTTACACATTTTTATTTTATATTAATACATTTTTTTCAAAAATAACAATTTTTCAAATCTTTAAATAATAAATAAAGGAGATTTATTGCGTTTTAAGTTGCTTGAACTATATTAATATCTTTACTACTTATCAACGACCATCTCTATATATACACACACTTAAGATTTCCAACATTATGGAAATTTGAATATATCTATTATATATATATATATATATATATATATTAATTTACTGTAAAATTTATTATTTCTAGATATTTATATCTCAACATTTATTATAGATTCAAATTTATTTATATTTCTAGATATCATAATTTTATCTGTTCAACAGAATAAACCAGTTAATTATTCACTTATCACATATCCAAAAATCTGGGTTATCACATTCCTTCCCCCTTGAATCTTTTCGTCCTCGAAAAGGAACGAAACCAGAATTTATTTAATACTTAAAATTAGATAAATCACTCTTTGATCACTTTTATATACTTTTAAAATCTGTATAATATTGTCAAAATAGTTTTTATAAAATATCATTTTTATAACTCGATGTTTCAACAAGTCCGTCCTCGTTCTCACAGAAATTCGGTCATACGTTGATCAGGCGTACGACTGAAAATCTATAAGTACTTAGCAGACCCATTTCAACACCTAGTGAAAATACTTGAAAAATAATTTTATTAAAAATATAGAAAATATTTTGAAAATAGAGGAAATGTATTTGGTGAGAATGCTCTGGAAATCATCGCCCTCATCCATGGTTGCAGTTAACCCGATGGTTACGTTGTCATCCCGATAAAATCCATAGATAACTGTAGGCCTCTGCACCCCATGTTTACACCATGGAACCCGCTACAGATCGCAGCTACAACTAGGGTTACGTTGCTATCACGGCAAAAACCCATATAACTGTAGGCCTCAGCACCCTCGAATTTCGCTGCCAAAACAATGAAACTTCTCCACTCCACTTGACCATAGAACACAGTCTACCAATGTTACGTTGCCTTCCCAGCAAAATCAAACGTAGACTGTTGACACTCACCTCCACATGATTTCTACTATGGTCCACACAGTAGATCGCAGCGACATCGAGTTACACTGTCGTCACAGCATAATCCAAATGCCTCTGTAGGCATCAGCGCCCTCGACTTTCGCGATCCAATAATCCTTAGGAACTAGTTTGTCTGGACTCCTCACAAGATCAACTTTAGAACCTCCCCCTTAGAGGCTCAAGGCAGTACCAACCTATGGTACCCCTGAGAAGTTCATCCCAAGGGAGCGCCTTTTTCTCCAGAGCCATTTTCAAAACACTTTATACTATACACATATAGTATCTTCCAATATCATACACCTTGTATGAATCTCATACAAATCTCCTTTCTTAAAATCGATTATCCCAAAATCGATAATTCTCAAATTAGGCTTTCCAAATTCCAATGTTGATTTTACCCAAAAATCAAAAGCCTTTCCAAATCCAAAGGTTCCCAAAACCATTTCCAAAATCCTCACAAGATCCTTTATATATATATATATATATACACACACAGATATATATATATATATATATATGTAATTTTTAAAACTTTGGATCATTTCAAACTTGTATAAAACTCCTTTTTACTTCAAAAACTTTCAAAAACCCCTTTCTTCTGGCTATAGATTCAACAAGGGAAGATTTATCTTATATATAACAAAGATACATAACTTTGTTTATCCCAATCAAATATTAAAATTTGATTACTCTATAAAGCCATTAACCATATTACTTACTTCCATAAAATAAATTTATATCATGGAAATGTCAAATTTCCATTTTATTTCATCGTATATTTCACAAAATATACCTTTCATTTTAAAAACATTTCACATTTCTTATCCACAAATTCCCAGTATCAATTTCATTCAAATCCGTACGATGCACACATATCATCCGTACGCTATATTAATCTGATCGCTCACTCGATCACACAATTTCACTTTCGAAGCAGTATCGTCCACCCAACATCCAAGTAAGGACTCAGATCTGGTTCCTTGATCAGAAACCGTCATTCTCCCTGCATAGTCATAACTATGATAGAGAATATTCACAACCAATCAATAATTCATATCCAGGTTCGCCGTCGAAAATCGAGTAAAAATCCCAACTCGGATCGATACAATTATCTCAAAATTCTGTGCTCGAATCTGGATCAAATCACTATGCGAATAGAATAATATACGTACATCCTACGTATTTACCTTTATTGATTATTGTCCAAATCAAATCTCCTTTCTATTCACATTAATTTCATTCACTTTTTCACAATTGCTTCAATCCCATTTGGATTATCACCTCTATTCTTATCTCAATTGGGTATTCAATCATAAACAGTTTAAACTCTGTCCATCTTAAATTTAAAAATAGCTTGAAAAGTTTAAAAATAGATAAGCAGTTAAAAAACAATTTATAGTTTGTGAAATAGATGTAAAATAGTTCAGTAATTGTAAAATAATTGGAAAATAATTATACAAATTTTAAATAATTACAAAATAGCTATAAAATAGTAATTAGTTGTTGAAAATAGTAAATAGTTTGTAAAATAGTTGAAAAATTGTTAAATAGTTCCAAAAATAATTGTAAAACAAGTATAAGATAGTTTTGCTTTAAAAGGAAAGGTTGTATATACCATATAGCTTGGAAAATCGATTTGTAGTAAAACAATTTATTTTGAAAATAGCCCAGAGTCAAACTGTTCAATTTCCAACCTCCAATCCCAATTCAATTTAAATTTCCACTACCATTTAAATTGGCTCAATTCCAAATAAAAATAACTTTAGTTTTCCATTGAAATTGATTTATCCCCTATTCATGTTGAATTAATTCTCAATTTCTTTCCAATTTCAAATCAAATTCCATTTGATAACCTTAATTACAATTCCAAATTATTAAAATCAATTTGGACTAATTTAAAATTGAACGTATTTCAATTTCAAATCATCTCAATCCCTGTTTGAATTAATCCCAATTCCCATTTGAATTTGAACTCATTCGACTTCAATTTCATTTCAGATTAATCCAATTCAAATTTTCCATTTGAATTTTTAAACTTATCCATTTCCAATCACAATTCCAATTAAATCAAATCAAATTCAATTTGAACTAATCCAATTTGAACTAATTCAATTCAAATCAAATTTCAAATTCAAACCATCCCGAATTATATAAATTCGAGTTAAATTTTTAGATGTTAATTTAGTCCTTTAAATCAAATCAACTTATATCTTTAAACCATTAAATTATGAATCCAAATTCCATTTTTAACCTATTTCAAAGTTCAAATAATAATTCAATTCCTCTTTAAACAGCCAAATCTTTGAAATTAAATTTTATCATCAAATTTCACTTTTAAACCCAAACCTTTGAAGTTTTATCCTAAACATTCATATCATATATCCAAAATGATTCCATTTTATCTTAATAATGGATATATTGCCACACCTCATTTCTTTATTCATTTAAACAAATCCAATTTTAGCTTAAAGATTATTAATAACAACAGGATGGTATCATTCAAATTATTTTAAAATATCCATCCATTTCCAATTTCCAGATCTCAAACACATTTGAGATCACACAAACTCCCCATTCAAATAATCATTTAACTGCCCAAGTTAAATCTCGATTTCATCTTGAAATTTCTAATTTAGGTTGTTTGTCCTAAACTTATTTAACTTTCCCAAAGTTAAATTCGATTTACTTAATCTAGTCAACCCTACTCAAATTTGAATTCCCATTTCAAATTTTAAACTTCAAATTAATAATCTTTCCACTTATTAAGTTCAAAAACTTATCACTGTGACGACCCGGAATTTTTAAACCTTTAAAATCAGAATATTTAATGGATTTTAATATTTAAAGGTTAGTTTCTAACTTTAATTCAAATCTTACTATTTATTTGATAATTAAATTATTGAATTAAATGATTTGAAGTTGAGTAAAGTGTTGAATCTGGAATTTTAAGCCTGTCGAAAATAATTTGAAGGCTTATAAAATTTATATTGATAACATTGAAGATAATAAAAGTGTTAAAATTAAATTTAACAGTGATTTGTTCAGCTTTGAAATTTTATCGTTTTACATTGAATTTAAAAATAGCCTTCCGAGGCACAGTCTCGGAATTCGACGAAACCAGATCCATTGGGTCCGTAATATTGAATTATTATCGGATTTCGATTTTTGTATTGATCGGAGTTGTTGTGTGAGCGTAGGACATATAAACGCACTTAAATCTATATCAAAAATCCGAGACGATTTAAATTTAAAAATATTATATACCTTGACTGGTCAAATAAACTAAACGTCAGAATTCATTTGCTTTCTACTCAAACGCTGTAGAAAATCATCTCCAAAACGTTTCCCTCTTTAATATTAACAGCCGGAAATAAAATAAATATAAATAATAATAATAATAAATAAAAAGCTTCAAGAGGAAGCTTTTAGCCGCGTTTAAAAATAAACAATAAGGGCCGATCTAAAAAAAATCATTCATCTCTTCTTCCTCGTTTTCTTATTGACCGAAGCCGATCCCTAAAAAAATGGCCAAGCCCCTTTCATTCCGGAAATCCGAATTCATTCGAAACGAATCAATTTGTTTTAAAAAAAAGAGAAGGGGCGAAATCGAATTGAAGATCGATTCGATCGAAGAGCAAAGGGGAAGCTTCAGCGATGTAGGGTTTGGTGAGGGAAGAGGCGCGGTCGCTCGAAGGGAGGATGACTCATCGCGACCATGGGATTGACGAGCGAAGCAGTGGGAGGGGTGACGTTGTTCAACCTCACCGCTGTTCGTCATGTCGAGCTCGAAGGTAGAAGTAAGGGTAGCAATAGGGGTCGGAGCAGACACCAGTTTGATGAGGAGGTGGTGCTTCCGTGCTCGATTGGGAGGGGTTACTCAAGGCTTATGCGGCGGCAGGCGATTTAGGGTTTAAGCTCGAGATTTCTTTGGCTGTGCCGATCCAATAGCGATGGAGGGAAGTGGTGACGGCCTCGAGGGGTTGTTGTGAGGTATCTATGTTGTTTTTATTTATTCTTATATACATATATATTTAAATATATATATATATATATATATATATACACATATATGTATATAAGTAGTAGGAAAGAAAATGACTACCGTTGGGTTTAAAAACTATATCAGTTTTGATTCAACACATATGTCTGCTGAAAAGAAAGGTAATTGCAGCAGGAAAATTGTATATAGGGTCGTCTCTATAAAGTAATTTACAGTAATAGTGATTACATTTACAATCACATTTTAAACTTGCTAACTATTGTTAAAATAATGTATAAAATAAACTTACTTAATTTACCTTGGTTATTGGAAATAATTCATTAAGGAATGGGAAAATCTGTTAAAAAGGGAATTAGTTTAAATTTAAATTTAATTGTTTAAAATGAAATCACTGGTAAATTAAATTTATCAATTGGAAATCAATTATTCAAATGGTTCGAATATTAATAAAATCATCTAATATTTATTCAAGGTTTAAATCAATTAGGGAACAAGTCGAGGTTAGATCGGATTGCAATTTCAAAGATCAAAGGTGAGTTAATCTCACTCAGCTGAATTTAAATTTAAATTTAAATAGTCAAATTTAAACAATTGATTGATTGATTTGATTTGGTGTGCTATATATAGTAATGTACAGTTTATCTTGGAATGTTTGATTTTCCGCATTAAATAGCGGATGATTTTATATTTAAAATCCATATACCGTGATATTCCACCTCGAAGAGGAATTGATATTTTATGTTGTGCTAACATCTGTGGATGCAGGGAAAACAGGTTGGAGGGATCCAGCTGGATTCCTCAACATATATTTAAATTTTTATTATTCTCTCTTATTATTATTTGGATATTCTGTGATGAATTATTTTGAAATATTGAATGCTATAGTTACTTGAGTATATTTTGGTACTCCGAGTCATCAAATTATATAGAATTGGATTTTTGAAAAGAGAATAAAGAGTGCATTCGTAAGTAAATTAATTATAGAAAATTTGAATAAATTTTAAAATAAACTGGGAAAGAAATAAAGTGATTTTAAAATTCTAATAAATAAATTTCGAGTATGGAAAGGAATTTTGAATAAACAGGAAGATAATGAATTGTAAACGTCGGTGTTATTATTAAAAAGAACAAAGCATTTATATTAAATTTAAGATTTAAATTTTGAAAAGAATAAAGAAGAAATTAGGAAGATCTGAAATTTGTATATTTCAGTTAAAGGATTTAAAATCGAACAGATAATAATAATAATAAAGTCTACAACTAACGAATTTTGAAGTGAATTGAGTAAGTAAAGAAATTTAATTCAAATGGAGTAAATTGAAAATCAATTTGGACAATTGATTTAAGTAATTGAAATTGGAAATTCTACCTGAATAACCAAGTACGTTTTCAAAGTAATTTTTAAAAAAAAATATAAATTAAAGGGTTTAAAGTTGATTTAAAAAGCAAGTTTTGGAAAATTTATTATTTCTAAATATTTAAATTCTAAAGTAAGTGTTTTCTTTTGATCCATTATAGCAGTAATTATTTAAAGTGTGACTTAGTATTTTGTTTTTTTTAGAAGTAAAAATCTAGTTTTATATTTTTATTAAGTAACCTTATTTTCAAATATTCATGTAGTATGTATTTTTAAAAATTATTGAAGTAGTTTTAACTTAAATGTTTTAAAGTATATTTTAAAGTAAAGTGTTTAAGTTATTTTAAAAATCTAGTTTTGTGCTTGGTGATTTTAGTGGAGATAAAAAATAATTGGGAAAGTTTATTCTGAAAAAGAAAGATGTTTTGAAACTGTTTTCAAAGGGTTGAAAATAGAACTATATCTTATGAAGATATTTTGAGGTTAATAAATAATTTGGGAAATTATTTATTGTTGGATGGTTGTTTGTGAATATTAATTGATAGTTAAATCACCGACTATCAATATTAGGCAAATGCGTCGATCGTTTCGAAGAGACCGAGATCGATTTTTATTTCTCGAAAACCACTTCGATCCGGTTTGTAAGTTTTACTGGAAAAATGAGTTTGGATTTGAAGATGGAACAGTGAAGTGCAAGGGCCAGTCGCTACTAATCCTGAGGATATTTCCAAAATGGATGTAGTAAGAGTAGTGCCTACGGTTCCGTTCGAACCCTGGACGGACTTGTATGGATGAATGCTTTCGGAACATCGTCAAGTGGACGATGGGCATTCTAAGGGATATAGTTCTAAAAGGTAATGCTTAGCCTTAAGCCTCATTAACCGAGAAGGACTGAAAATCAGGGGTTATGAAGCAAGGCTAGGTGGGTAGCACCCATTCAGGGTGAGGTCATCCCTGTCTAGACGTCCCTTTTTATTTCGGCTTAGTGGTGCGGTTGCTGATCCCAACCGTAGGGTGATCTCACTCGGGACTATCCAGTAAGGGGTAGTCCCGGTCTTGTGTTGTAGGGGGTCGGGAGTGATCCTCGATACTGTGATCTAGGCCACGTACCGTGACAGGTGGTACCCCAATGCCTAGTCATTAGATGGAAATCCATCCTCCCTACGAGCCTTGTACGAGTTTTGTTTGTATTACCCACTCTATGGCTAGTAGCTGGAATTTAATAGATGTAACAATTTCGGCTATTTTATAAGTATTTGTATATAGACCCTATTATAATATCAGAGGATTTTAATAAAAAGTGTTTTAGCTATCATAAGGTAAAAACACGATATGTTTATTTGTGGCATGGTCTTACGAGATGCCTTTGTTTTCAAAAGGATTTTTGAAACTTTAATAATCAATTTTAGTGTGATTTCTCACGCTGGTATTCCAGACTGACTCAGGTGTTATTTAACTATAATGCTCGGATCAGACCGAGTATTATAAGATGTAAGATATGATGCTGTGGAGCTCAGGAGACGAGCTGGATGACGATACGTACTTTCGTACTTGCTTTATATGTATTCCGCTGTGTTGATTAGCTGTATATCCAGCTGTATGATATTGATGTTGAACTGAGATTGATGTCCTCTGATGATGGAATATATAAACAGACATATTTCTTTTGGTGTAAAGATCTGTTAATATCTATTATATTTTATTCCATTGCGATGGTTAGATTCTGTTGTTGTTTTCTATTTTCTTCTTCTACCTCTTCTTCTTTAACCCAAATGGTTCGTATTTCAGTACAACTTGAGTTGTTTAGGTTGAATAGTGTTGACTCAAGGGGTACGGATTTGCGGATCGTTACATTTGGTATCAAAGCTCAAGTTGGTGATAACCTTGGCTCTGGTGGGAATTACTCATTTAAATTAGAGTCCGTAGTACTCTAGGATGAGTTTGAGCGTATTAATAGATATGAGCGCGTATTTGTTAGTGAATATAAATTGTTTTAATACTGTGTTGATTGGTTTATTTAGTGGCATATGAACCTTCGTCAGCACAGCCTGGACAACTGTATCGAAGGGGTTTCTAAACACTTGAATAGAACGGTTTGACATGGTATTGTTTTAAATGTGGGTGAATGCAATAATTTTACCCAAAAATATATTTTGATATAAAGAAAGGTTTTTGTAAACTATTTTAGTTAATATATGGTTGCTTGGAGTTAGGAAGAATAATATTAAAGTATTATCATTGTTAAGAGGAAATTAAACTAGAAATTGAAAGTATAACTAAAGATTAAGGAAAATAAATTCATTTATAAAAGGAAGTTTATAAATATAAATTGTGAACATGATTTATAAATTGAAATATGATAAAATGGGAATTTAAACAAGTGAATTATAGTTAAAATTGATTTAAGCAGGATCTGGAAATTTAAATTCTGAAGATTTGGAAGTATTTTAAACACAAATAATAGCATTAGTGTTTTAAAAGTATTTCTAAAAGGAAATTGTTTCAAATAAATTTTAGGAAGGGATATAGCATTGAACTCACTTCATTCACTGGAAAATAACTTCGGTGATGACTGCAGCATCATCGATGTTCATTTTCTAGTTTCTAAGTGATGGATTGCTGCCAAATGGATTTGTACAGAAGTTCAAGTTTTGTTTGTGAAATTTCAAAGGAAATTTGTCGGAAATAAAAACCAGGACTGGTTTAAATTTTTGAGAAGTGTGATTTGAGATGTTGGAGATTTCAAAATGATTTGAAACCAAAAGCCGGGTGTTTAAAAATCCTGAAGAGATAGGTGGTAAGCTTATAAATTGAGATGATTTTTAAATCAGGAAGGAAACATAAGCTTTGAATGTTGGAAATTTAAATTTAAAAAGAAAAGTTAATAATGAAAATAACTTGGATTGGGAAATAAAAATTTAACTGGATTGAAATTAATTGAATAGGCTGAAAATAATATCCAGTTGTGTTCGAATTAAGTTGAAATCGAATTGAGTTAGATAAATCTGAGTTAAAATAAAATTGAATTGGAATAAAATTTCAGTTGAATTAATGAATGAAATTAGATTCCTACCTGAATAAATGGAAATAAGTTGGATAAGAATTGGATTGAAATAAAAAATTAGAATAACTTATAAAAGAATTAAAAATCCATGGTAATAAAAATATGAGTTATAAATAAGCGTAAATTTCGAATTAAAAATAAAAGAAGAATATATTCAAGCCTAGAATGAATGAAAATGTGTAAAATAATAAGTGGCGACTTATAAAATTAAAAAGGGAATAGAAAGCCCAAAATAAATATTGTTTGATGATATGAAAAATAAAACAAAATCCAAAATTGAATTATAAAATTAATTGAACCTAAGAAAATTAAATGAAGTGACATTTGGAATTAAAAATCAAGTATTTAATTTTAACCAGGGGAAGAACTAATTTGATAATAAATTAGTTAATAAAATGTGTAAATGGGAACCTAATGTAGTTAAATAGAAGCTGAATTGTGAGTTAATGATGAAGTTTGGAAATAAAACTCAAGTTATAAATCAAATTCGGCTTGAATTGTTAGTGAAGTAAATGTAATTGAATTGTGAGTTAATAAATTGGATGGTAAATTTAAAAGAGAGTGGTGGAATCAGAACTTGAGTTATTAATTAAAATTTGACTTGAGGTGTAATAAATTAAATATAATTGGAAAGGTATCGAATAAAAAAAGAAATTGGATAAAGTGGTAACGGTTTGTATTGCAAATAAAATCCAAATAAGTAGAAATAAATTGGAAATGGCCTTGTAATAAATTGAATGAGTTAAATATGAAAAGTTAAATTTCATAATAACTAATCAAATGAAATTCAAGATTTAAAATGAGAATTAATTGAAAGAGAATTAAGTTGAATAGAAGAGAAAAATTTACTTGTAAAATAAAAATGAGCTTAGGTATAAAAATTTAAATAAATTGAAGTAAATTAACTTAAGCTAAAAAGATGGATGATAATTGAATTGAAGTCAACTTAAACTAAGTTTAAAGATATTGGGTTGGATATA
Source organism: Allium cepa (assembly GCA_030765085.1). NCBI lineage: Eukaryota > Viridiplantae > Streptophyta > Magnoliopsida > Asparagales > Amaryllidaceae > Allium > Allium cepa. The sequence continues at coordinate 229,484,961 of CM060938.1, forward strand.
AATCAAGTGAAAATGAATCTTAACTGAAATAAAATTCAGTGAGTTACAAATCATATTTAATGGAATGAAATCCTTAATTAAATAGTTGTAAACTATTTAAATTGTTAAGGGATTGAAATAACTTGGAGACAATAAGAAAAATAGAATGGTTTTAAATGAAATGTAAATGAATGGGTTGTGAATGAAATTTAAACAGAATGTGTCGAGCTAGATCAAATGGTTTTGAATGGAATCTGTTTGAATAATGAAACTAGTTTGGTCAATAAAATAAAATGCAAGTGAATGGATTCAAATTTAAAATGCAATGAAAATGAGAATATATGGATTGTGAATAAATTTAAAAATGGAATAGAATTATGTATAAATTGAGTTGAAATCAATTTAAATTGGTTATAAAACATAAGTACTTATTTATTCATATAGATCTCGTCAAATTGCATAGAATAAATTGTCATTTGATGTAAATGGAAGTAATTAAAATTCCATGAATTGACAGGAGTGAAATAAATTGATTTTCAGATCAATTGAATTAAATATGAGTACGTTTTTCTAAAAAATAAATTAAATGTAAGCATGTAAGTTGTTAACCATTCGGATTAAGTGAAACGATGTGTGATTGGTTGTAAGCAATTAAAATTAATGTTGGAATATTTAAATTGGTTGTAAGCAATTAAAAGTGTTTAATGTGCATTGCTGTTAGAATTCATGTGTTTACCTATTGTAAATAAGAGAAATGTTGTTAAACTTCATATATATGACACTTACATGTTTTAGTTGAGTAAGTACAAGTTCAGGGAAGTCATTGGGCTGGATTTGTTTTCGCTAACTGTTAATTAATAAGCTGCTTGCTTAAAAATGCTAAATAAGGTACGCTTACGCAATAAAAATAGGAAATATGGACTGTTTTTGGTTTTTCCGACCGTGTGGGTCGATGTATATATATCTTTTGTCAAATTGCAAAAGCTCCTCCTTACAAAGGAGACTCTGCCAAAAGTTTTCGAAAATTTTGGGAGCTAGAAATTTTTGGAAAAATTTTTGTTAACGACAAAACGATTTCAAAATGGAAATTGAAACTAATTTAAAATAATACTATGAATTAGTTATAAATGGAAGATGAAATTTTATATTCAGAGATAAGAATAAATTAAATTCATATGGAAATGAAAGAATCAATTTGAATAGAAATAGATATAAACTAAAGTGGTGAAGTGAAAATAAATAAAGAAGCATATAAAATGCTTATACTAAACTTAAGAAAGGAATGGTGAATTCTTAATTGGAAATTGATATTGCAAATATAATCTAAAATAATATTTGAATGAATAAATATTGACATTTTGTAAGGAAGTCGATAAAATGTTTTTGGAATATTGTGATTGGATATTATTGTTATGAAGGATATGCAGGCATGAAAAAGGGAAAGGGAAATTGGTTTTGATTTCAAAAGAAAATTTTGAATTGCTCTACAAAAAGGTACGTGTTTAAATTTCTGTGAAATTTGATTGGGTTTTTGGATCTAGCCACTTGGCTTTTGTTTTCTTTTGGAATTTGGGAGCCCGTGGAGGCCTTTTGTAGTTGTACCGAGCTAGCCGCGTAAAGGAGACGCTGGCGAAATTTTTTGAAAATTTTAGAGAGTTAGGAAATTTTTGATAAATTTTTGATAATTTAAATTTAGATTTAAATTTAAATTTAAATTTGAAGGATAGAATAAGTAAAGTTATTTGGACACTATGGAAGGTTTTCGGAAGTTAGTTGAAGTAATAGTGGGTCTTTAATAAAAGAATATGTTATTGCAAGTTAATTAAACTGTTTGGTTTTGGAAAATAGTAATGGGTATTGGATCATTCTTCCTAACTAGTAATTTCGGGGACAAAATTCTTTTAGGGGGGGAGGAAAGTGACGACCCGGAATTTTTAAACCTTTAAAATCGGACTATTTAATTGATTTTAATATTTAAAGGTTAATTTCTAACTTGAATTCAAATCTCACTATTTATTTGATAATTAAATTATTGAATTAAATAATTTGAAGTTGAGTAAAATGTTGAATCTGGAATTTTAAGCCCGTCGAAAATAATTTGAAGGCTTATAAAATTTATATTGATAACGTTGAAGATAATAGAAGTATTAAAATTAAATTTAACAGTGATTTGTTCAGTTTTTAAATTTTATCTTTTTATATTGAATTTAAAAACAGCCTTCCGAGGCACAGTCTTGGAATTCGACGATACCAGTTCCATTGGGTCCGTAATATAGAATTATTATCGGATTTCGAATTTTGTATTGATCGGAGTGGTTGTGTGAGCGTACGACATATAAACGCGCTTAAATCTATATCGAAAATTCGAGACGATTTAAATTTAAAAATATTATATACCTTGACTGGTCAAATAAACTAAACGTCAGAATTTATTTGCTTTCTACTCAAACACTGCAGCAAAGCATCTCCAAATCGTTTCCCTCTTTAATATTAACAGCCAAAAATAAAATAAATAATAATATATAGTAATAATAATAATAATAATAAAGAAGCTTCAAGAGGAAGCTTTAAGCCGCGTTTAAAAATAAACAATAAGGGTCGATCTAAAATAAATCATTTATCTCTTCTTCCTCGTTTTCTTATTGACCGAAGCCGATCCTTAAAAAAAAGGGCCGAGCCCCTTTCATTCCCAAAATTCGAATTCGTTCGAAACGAATCAATTTGTTTAAAAAAAAGAGAAGGGGCGAAATCGAATTGAAGCTCGGTTCGATCGTAGACCAAAGGGGAAACTTCAGCGATGTAGGGATAGGTGAGGGAAGGGGCGCAGTCGCTCAAAGGGGGGATGACTCATCGCGACCATGGGATTGACGAGCGAAGCAGTGGGAGGGGCAACATTGTTCAACCTCACTGTTGTTCGTCATGTCGAGCTCGAAGGTGGCAGTAAGGGCAGCAATGGGGGTCGGAGCAGACACTAGTTTGATGAGGAGGTGGGGCTTTCGTGCTGATTGGGAGGGGTTACTCAAGGCTTATGCGGCGGCAGGCGATTTAGGGTTTAAGCTCGCGATTTCTTTGGCTGTGCCGATCCAGTAGTGATGGAGGGAAGTGGTGACGGCCTCGAGGGGTTGCTATGTGGTATCTATTTGTTGTTTTTATTTATTCTTATTTATGTATATATTTAAATATATATATATATATATATGTATGTATGTATGTAGTAGGAAAGAAAATGACTACAGTAGGGTTTAAAAACTATATCAGTTTTTATTAAACACATATGTCTACTGAAAAGAAAGGTAATTGTAGCAGGAAAATTGTATATATGACCGTCTCTATAAAGTAATTTACAGTATTAGTGATTACATTTACAATCAAATTTTAAACTTGCTTGCTATTGTTAAAATAATGTATAAAATAAACTTACTTAATTTACCTTGGTTATTGGAAATAATCTATTATTTAAATTGGAAAGGAGAAACCAAACAATTGCTAATAAGACACGTGTCTTCAGGTACTCTTCAATGCATGATTAGTTATCTTGAAATGAATTTTGTATTACCAGTAAAAGCAGTTTCTTATCGTTTCATTCACAACTGCATTTAACGCTTTCTTCCCCAAATCAACATCATCCACTGTGAAATTAAGATTTTTTTAGTATGGACAAATCAAATACTACTTCTTTCATCCTTCGTTATCAAATCAACATCATGGACGATGAAATCGAATAATGAATTTGATACTATATCTTTTATTCAGTGTTTTCACCACTGCAATTTTGTGCATTGTCTGAGCGACATGAATTGGAGGCAAGTCTGGAATACTATTTTGATGCTAACGATTTCTGAAATTGTAGTAGTCCTTTGATCCCTTCTGTTGGTAGGATTTTCATTTTTTCCTTTCCCCAAATTTACTATGTTCCACTCTTAATTTGAGTATATTTCCTATCTTTTCTTCCCCGTTTTTCTTTTATGTTGATATTCTCATTCGATTACATTGTACTACGATGGTGATGTAGTTGACATGTCTGTTTGGTTAATTGTATGGATTTTGAGTGGTATATTTAAGCATCATTTGGAAAGTGTGAGATTTGCGGAAAAATTGAAGAGGGAACAACGCATGAAGATTTTTTTTTTTGTGCTCAAAGAAACACTTATATTGATAAGGATGCTGCCATAATTCTCAATTACAGAAAGGTTCTTAAGCACGTGTTGGTTTAACATTTATCCTTCACTTTTCTATTGAATGTTAATTAGTATTTATTGTGAGCTTCCATATTTTCCTTTGGGAATAGTTGTTACACAATTAGAGATATTATTTTATGTGGAAATTCCTTAACATATATTGATTTATTTATCCACTTTGTATCAAAGCTCGTGTTCTGTTTAGTTACTTATGGATCTTGGGCAGATAGATATATGGATATAGTTTAATGCACTGTTTTAAGCACCGGACCGGGTCGCGGTCCGACCACAAAAACCATGAACCGTGCACTATGGTGGTCCGGAGAGGAGTTGGGCTGCTGGCAATCTCAGACCGTGGGTTAGACCTCAAAGCCGTTGATCTAACTGCCGTTTGAACCCTTATTATCGAGATTTACTGATTATCCTTCTCTACTCTAAAATTCGCAAACCATAGCTGCTACAAAATCCGTCGCCGCTGCCACCAAATCTACTACCACTACTATAAAATCCGTCGTCGCTACTGCAAACCATGTCGATGCTACCGCAAGCATCGCCACCTCTACAACAAGAGCCGTCCTTGGAAAGTTTGGAGTTTGGACAATCTATAGTGTCGCTGCAGCAAATTAGTGAGGTTTGTTTTTTTAATAAATTTTAGTACTAAATTTATTAGAAATAAGCTTTGTTTTATACTGTTTGGATTTGGTATGATTGAACATTGCAGTATTTAATTTTATTGATGATTTTTTGATTCCGAAACAGTCACCCAAACTGAAACTCAACCGCTTGGATTGATCAAATTAAGTTGTATTTAGCTCTTATTTCATTTGCATCTCATGTATTGAGTTTAGTTTTGATATGTTTTTTTAATATGTGTGCTTTTTCACCAGACCCTTACAGTTTAATTTTGATAGTGTCGCTGCAGCAAAATTATCTCATGTATTGAGTGTTTTGGGAAAATTTTGGTATATTTTTCCACTGTTTAAAATGGATGATATGGATACTTTAAATGGTGAATATAGGAACTAGGAGCTGAATAATGAACTGGTGTATTATAGCAATTATGAATGCAAATTTTGTTAATACTAAAAATGATATTCTATTTATAAACACTATGAATGGTGCGTTACAACAATTCTATATTATAGAAAATACAGTGAATACATGACTGTAAGCTTTGTACTGTTTGGGTATGATATGTATGAGTTTGAAACCATGTTGTATTGTTGGGTTGTTATTTTGGAATTTATATGTAACCTGTAAATTGTCAGCTATTATATATGTTTTTATGTATGGTTGAGTTCAAAACGAAATTGCAGCGTTTAAGTTTATGTTATTTTGGTATTTATATGTAGTTTTCAACTGTTGTATATGTAAATTAGTTTTAAAATTTTGTGTTTAAGGCTATGTTATATATATATATATATATGAGATATGTTGTCCATGTAGAAATGATATGATATTCTTTTATGACATGAGTTAATATCTTATATTAAGCAAATTAGTCTATATTTTACGTTTTAAATGCACAAAATGTTAAAAAAATATAAATACACGGTTTCAACGGTTCGACCTTCGAAACCCTGAGACGTCATGGTCCGACTTATGGTTTGATTCTCAAAACATTGGTTTAACGTGAAAAATCAACATATTATACAAGTCACCATGACATAGACCTTTGTGATTGACATCATGATGTTAACGAATAACGTACTCACTAAAATTAATTTTGTTCGAAATTTTGATGTCCCTACGCCGACCATGTAGTTTTAAAATGTAATAACTGACATAAGTTTAAATGTAACATTATAATATTGTCGTACCATTCGGTTAGTTTTAAACATATCGTCTTTTAGTCTTAACCAACCTTTAAAAGAGATTACAATAATCATGTGAATCGATCAGAAAATTATTTATATTTATTTTATATGTACCCGTTTCCACTTTTCGTTTGTTCAAAATACATTTTAAATGTCATTATATAATAAAGGGACCATGCAATTTAGGTGTATATAAAAAAATCATAATTTTAGAAACTTCAGATGAAGTATTTTGATGACGTATGTATATAAAAAAAATCATATTTTTAGAAATTTCAGACGAAGTATTTTCATGACGTACTCTCCCTACCATATTAGCCATAAACGACTGGTTCTAATACAATTTGAATCGATGAGTCTAATTTTATTAAACCAATGGGATCCTTTTTTTACAGTGGTTGGTGAGAAGCTCTTATCGATATAGGCAATTCACCACATGCAAACATTAACCTCTGAATATCGAAAAGGGGATAATTGTTACTGCAAAAATCATGAACAGGTAATTGATTATAAAATTGCTTTACGTATAAAGCATATGAAGTTAGAAGTATACATGAGTACGCTTTACGTTCCCTTGTAAAATGTGGAATAGTTTGTGAGGTTCTTAGCTGTTTAACAATGATATACATATTTTTTTATTTAATGAAATCAAACACGAGTCACCTGACTAAATATTATCTTTTATATTTAGTTTAATCTTCCCGATCGGAAGTATGAAATCTTAAAGGTGCAACTTGAAAGAATTAGTCACATCTTACCCAGTAAATAAAACTATGTATCAAACGGCTATAACCATATAATAGAATAGTTTTTGTTACACAGTGAATCTTTATGATTGAACATTACAGATATCAATCATTTTTTCTCATAAATGATGTTCAATAATAAGTTTTTTGCACAGGAACGGGATGCGGATGTTGATCAATGCAATGCACTGGTAACACAACTATTTTGATCAGACTCCAACCCGAGGGCTTCTCGATGTGAACCAAAAAGGCACTTCAAATTAAGGAAGCTAATGATGTTGTTGTTGTTTTAAGTTTTAACCTTCATGTTGTCAAAGTGTACAAAAGAAATTATATCCATATGGTATAACTATTGAGAATACATAAATCACTTTTCACAGTTGACGTATTTAAATTTTCAGGATTAATGTATGCATAGTATATTGCAAGTTTTATAGTATGATGTATACAAATATTATGGTAAATTTCAGGATTGATGTATAAATATTTGAAACTTTCTTTTAAGTAAATGTCTTAACAAATTGTTTTTGCAAACTTCGTATATAAGGTCTTTATTTTTAACTTGATTGGGTTTAATGCTATCAAGCAACTGATAACGTTACAATTTAACCTCATAAGAGGTATGATGATGCCTTTAAGAGAAGCAAAATTTAAATTCATGCTCTTTGATGTAGATGTTTGATCACTTATTTGTTTCAATAACATTTATTGTAATATTAACTTCAACTTTCATATTTTTTTGCTTATTAATCTCTAATTTTTAAGACTGAAACTTGGTGGATTTTTGGTTGGGAACTCCTCAGTTAGTGGGTACATACTCTGCTGACTTTTTTCAAGCCAAATAGGCTTTTACAAATAAAATAGGAATTATTGGTCTGTTTAACTAATGATTTTTAGGACTTATTTGAGCCAGCTACAAAAGAATCATATGTTTTCGATAAAATTATTAAATGTTAGTTTTGATTAGTTTTGAATGAGTTTTTTAAAATGAGATTCCTTTGTCTATTGACTGATTGTGTTTCAAATAAAATATGTACATGTGTTACAAAATTATATTAAATATGAAGAAACAATATAATGTTGAAATTATATAACTATTGAAAAACAATGTAGTGTTTGATGAGTATTATTAATAAAAAAAGAGTTAGAGGAACCATTATGACATTAAACACTATTTTCCCAGAAAAAAACGTGAGCATAAAAAAAAATGGAGTGTTCAGTGAGTATAATTAGTATAAAATTATCAGTTATAAGAACCATTAATGACATTAACCACTATTTATCAGCAAAAGCAAACTTCATGCCTTTTACCATGCACTTTTTTTGTTCTTTCCATTAGGTCACAAATCCATTGCCAGACAATGCCATATACGGAACTAATCATTCTATGTAATTTACGTTGTTTATACAAACAAACAATTCAAAGAATTAAATATTGTTACATCACATTTTCTTTAGTAGAATGACATATCTAATCAGATAGGAAAAGTATTTAGGTTCTATGGAAGGACCTCCATAATCTGAAATGCAGCGACCAACTTAACAACATTTTTAAACCTAGCTGATAACGATTTTGACACTAAAATAGTGAAAGTTGATGTTTTTAAATGAAAATAATAACATATATATCAATATAAAATTGAAAACCATACAATTCTTGAGACTTCCATTGAAGTTTACGTGATTTTTAATTCGGAGAGTTACATCCTACACTTCTCTCTTCTTAACTTACTTCTGTATTTTTAATGTTAACATTTTTTTTATATATTAAGCTGCATATATTTAGTGCTTTGGTTTCATTTTCTGGCGGTGATTTGCATTTTTACATTTTTTGTATTTTTTCATAAAATGCATAATATACACATTCTCAAAAAATATCTTTTCTTCATTGTTATGTTCGTATGTTTAAGATGCAAATACAATACTAGTTTAATTTGCTGTTTATAATTCTCTGTTATTATTTATTTTCGAAAGTGAGTAAAGGTTTTAGTCTATATAAAATATACAAAATCCCCTTTTGTAATGTTTTTGTTGCAAAATGATGTATTATAGTAATCTACTCATTGCATTTAATCTGTAATTTTATTTATATGGTTTATATATGGATTTGAAAAATACACACATATATATAATGCACTTTTATTTCTAAAAATGTATATATTCTACACTTCCTTAACATATGTTTTTATTTTGTACATTTTATATTTTTTTAACGTAAAGAAGGCGACATCTATTTGTATTTCAAGTTTTGAAATTTTTTAGACAACTTTGCCTATCTATTTTAATATAATTGCGTTTTCTAAAATAACGTGAGATTTATGCAATCTTGATTTGTTTTTTAACGGCACAAGTATTAATGAAAACTTTCAAGATTTGTGTATTTTGAGTCTATACTATTTTCTGTATTTTTCTATATTGTAAATTTTAATTTTGGAGAGAAAATAAAGGTTTCAATTTTAGCATCGCGTGATTTCAAAAACATGCCATTGCCATGAAGTATAATTACCATTTGTCCTTCCGCTTCATTGAAATAAGGACTAGATCTTCGAAAGACCTAATCAAAAACCACTTTGCATTCCTTACTATTTTCTATTTGTCTCTTCCATTATAGAAATTCTTCGAAATTTACCAATTTTTTATTAGTAAGTAAGCTTTTAAAATTTAATGACCATCTACGCATATCGAAAATCTAAGAACGAATATTGGTAAAGCTACTAAATCTACTTATATGTGTGTGTGAACATCATAAAAAACTAAAAATCTACATTCCTCTACTACGTAGAAATTCTTTATTTTTATGGCTTATATTCTAAACAACTTTTAACATCAATTTAGTTACTAATAATGCCCGTGTGCGTAGCACGGGCCACGCACTAGTTCATTAAGGAATGGGAAGATCTGTTAAAAAGGGAATTAGTTTAAATTTAAATTTAATTGTTTAAAATGAAATCATTGGTAAGTTAAATTTATCAAATGGAAATCAATTATTCAAATGGTTCGAATATTAATAAAATCATCTAATATTTATTCAAGGTTAAAATCAAAATGGGAACAAGTCGAGGTTGGATCGGATTGCAAATTCAAAGATCAAAGGTGAGTTAATCTCACGTAGCTGAATTTAAATTTAAATTTAAATAGTCAAATTTAAACAATTGATTGATTTGATTTGGTGTGTTATATATAGTTTATCTTGGAATGTTTGATTTTCCGCATTAAATAGCGGATGATTTTATATTTAAAATCCATATACCGTGATATTCCACCTCGAAGAGGAATTGATATTTTATGTTGTGTTTACATCTGTGGATGCAGAGAAAACAGGTTGGAGGGATCCAGTTGGATTCCTCAACATATATTTAAATTTTTATTATTCTCTGTTTTTATTATTTGGATATTCTGTGATGAATTATTTTGAAATGTTGAATGCTATAGTTACTTGAATATATTTTGGTATTCCGAGTTATCAAATTATATAGAATTTGATTTTTGAAAAGAGAATAAAGAGTGCATTTGTAAGTAAATTAATTATAGAAAATTTGAATAAATTTTAAAATAAACCGGGAAAGAAATAAAGTGATTTTAAAAATCTAATAAATAAATTTCGAGTATGGAAAGGAATTTTGAATAAACAGGAAGATAATGAATTGTAAACGTCAGTGTTATTATTTAAAAGAACAAAGCATTTATATTAAATTTAAGATTTAAATTTTGAAAAGAATAAAGAAGAAATTGGGAAGATCTGAAATTTGTATATTTCAGTTAAAGGATTTAAAATCGAACGGACAATAATAATAATAAAGTCTACAACTAAGGTATTTTGAAGTGAATTGAGTAAGTAAAGAAATTTAATTCAAATGGAGTAAATTGGAAATAAATTTGGATAATTGATTTAAGTAATTGAAATTAGAAATTCTCCCTGAATAACCAAGTACGTTTTCAAAGTAAATTTTTAAATATAAATTAAAGGTTTTAAAGTTGATTTAAAAAGCAAGTTTTGGAAAATTTATTATTTCTAAATATTTAAATTCTAAAGTAAGTGTTTTCTTTTGATCTATTATAGCAGCAATTATTTAAAGAGTGACTTAGTATTTTATTTTTATTTTAAAGTAAAAATCTAGTTTTATATTTTATTAAGTAACCTTATCTTCAAATATTCATGTAGTATGTATTTTTAACAAATTATTGAAGTAGTTTTAACTTAAATGTTTTAAAGTATATTTCAAAGTAAAGTGTTTTAAATTATTTTAAAAATCTATTTTTGTGCTTGGTGATTTCAGCGGAGATAGAAAATATTTGGGAAAGTTTATTCTGAAAAAGAAAGATGGTTTGAAACTGTTTTCAAAGGGTTAAAAATAGAAATATATCTTGTGAAGATATTTTGAGGTTAATAAATAATTTGGGAAATTATTTATTATTAGATGCTTGTTTGTGAATATTAATTGATAGTCAAATCACCGACTATCAATATTGGACAAATGCGTTGATCGTTTCGAAGAGACTGGGATCGAGATTTATTTCTCGAAAACCACTTCGATCCGGTTTGTACGTTTTCATGGAAAAACGAGTTTGGATTCGAAGATGGAGCAGTGAAGTGCAAGAGCTAGTCGCTACTAATCCTATGGATATTTCCAAAATGGATGTAGTAGGAGTAGTGCCTTCAGTTCCGTTCAAACTCGGGATGGACTTGTATGGATGAATGCTTTCGGAACATCGTCAGGTGGACGATGGGCATTCTAAGGGATACTGTTCTAAAAGGTAACGCTTAGCCTCAAGCCTCATCAACCGGGAATGACTGAAAATCAGGGGTTATGCAGCAAGGCTAGGTGGGTAGCACCCATTCAGGGTGAGGTCATCCCTGTCTAGATGTCCCTTTTTATTTCGGCTTAGTGGTGCGGTTGCTGATCCCAACCGCGGGGTGACCTCACTCGGGATTATCCAGTAAGGGGTAGTCCCAGTCTTGTGTTGCAAGGGGTCGGGAGTGATCCTCGGTACTATGGTCTAGGCCACGTACCGTGATAGGTCGTACCCCAGTGCCTAGTCATTAGTTGGAAATCCATCCTCCCTACGAGCCTTGCACGAGTTTTGTTTGTATTACCCACTCTGTGGCTAGTAGCTGGAATTTAATAGATGTAACAATTTCGGCTATTTTATAAGTATTTTTATATAGACCCTATTATAATATTAGAGGATTTTAATAAAAAGTGTTTTAGCTATCGTAAGGTAAAAACCCGACATGTTTATTTGTGGCGTGGTCTTACGAGATGCTTTTGTTTTCAAAAGGATTTTTGAAATTTTAATAATCAATTTGAGTGTGATTTCTCATGCTGGTATTCCAGACTGACTCGGGTGTTATTTAACTATAATGCTCGGGTCGGACCGAGTATTATAGGATACAGATATTATGCTATGGAGCTCAAGAGACGAGCTGGATGACGATACGTACTTCCGTACTTGCTTTATATATATTCCGCTGTGTTGATTAGCTGTATACCCAGTTGTATGATATTGATGTTGAACTGAGATTGATTTACTCTAATGATGTAATATATAAACAGACATATTTGTTTTGGTGTAAAGATCTGTTAATATCTATTATATTTTATTCCGCTGCGACGGTTAGATTCTATTGTTGTTTTCTATTTTCTTCTTCTACCTCTTCTTCTTTAACCCAAATGGTTCGTATTTCAGTACAACTTGAGTTGATTAGGTTGAATAGTTTTGACTCAAGCGGTACGGATTTGCGGGTCGTTACAATCACCTTGGGTATCACATCTCATTCTAAATTTAGAACTTAACATTTAGAGTTTATCTCAAACCATCTTTGAAATTGTGTATATTCCTTAGATATACATATTATTTCCTTTACACACCAAGTTTTCTTTTTAAACCACCTTTGGTTTTTAATTCAGAATAAATTTCTTTTAAAATTTCCAAATAACTTCTTGTTTTAAAATAAGATTATATTCAAAAATAATCTGAATAATATTTTTTTTTCTTTATCACTTTGAAACAATTTTCAAATTCTAGACCTAAAATTTAAACTCCACAATTTAGATCATCTTCAATTCCAATTTATAAGTCATACTTACCTAAACATTTCATTTTTCTTATTCATTAATACACATTTTTGTAATAAATACAATAATTATTTATGATAATAACCAAGATTATCATATCTGGAAACCAATTCATTATTATCTTATTCCAAATTACTCCTACAAATTCAGGATTTTTGTTCCAGTTTGAATCCATTTCAAACTTATCTTTATTTAATTTCAGTTTGGTTGTATTTCTATTACCACTTAATTTAATTCCAATAATTTAACAAACAAAAGAAATATTGCTTTATATATCAAAATATAATCCTATATAAAACCATTTTGAAATTTTATATAAGAAAATAACAAGTACCCTCTCTCATATATATTATACTCAACTCATTTTAGGGTACCATTTACCCTATCCTTAATGAGTTATCCCACCAGAACCAAGGTTCCGGCTTAACCTTTGCTCTGATACCAAATGTAACGACCTTGAAATTTCCGATCCAGAAAATTCCAAATAGTTAGGAAAAGAAGAAAAGAGAAAGAAGAAGCAACAGAACAAGTCACAAAAACCTCACACTCGCGGCGGATCAAAACATAATATCACATAAAAAGAACTGTATCAGTACACTTATATTTTATACATCAGAGTTACAACCATTACCACTCAATGGACAGTTTCAAACAACATGCCCTAGTTATATAATAATATATCACAACGGAAAACTCTCCATATGTTCTTGCTCTACAGCTCGCCTCCTGAGCTCCAGAACGTCCTTACCTGAAAATCTGTAATACTCGGCCTGACCCGAGCATTACATCAAAGTAACACCCGGGTCAGGCTGTAAACCAGCGTGAATAAACCTATCCAACACGGAATACAAAAGCATTCAACTTATATACACACGGGGTAACTCGTATCAATTTATAGATTCATCATTTGTTATAAACATCCCTTATATCACACTTCAATTTTCTAAGTAGCAAAACTTAGATTTAAATGGTCCAATTTACTTAAAATATTCCATTCTAGCCTAATGATTTCACATATCAATTTATAAAGAATCGAAGTGGTTTCGGGTATTTATCGATATCCGACCCCAGTCTCTTCGAATCCCATATCATTTTAACCGAAGTTACTTAGATGAAATACAATCTAATTTTAAATATAGGATGTCACATCCACACAGCAATTCATCATACAACCCAATCTTACCATATCACAAAACATTTATATTAGAGAAAGCGATCAATTTAAGACATCTAATCAATCCGATCATTCAAAAGCCAGACTAATTAATCACATTATCTCTCACAAGCAAGACTAATTAATCACATTATCTCAAATTAATCAATCAAATTAATTTTCTTCCATCACTAAAAGTCTTGCTTACTTATTCATTAACTAGTTACAAACCAATTAATTAATCATACGCTAAGTATCCATCTGAGTTAATCAACCCTGATTAATTATACTTCAATTATACTAAGTAGTTAACCTTTCTCAAATTAATTATACTTATCCCCTTACTGTAATTAACTTTTAATTACTTCATTAATTAATAAACTAAATTGACAACACAAATTCTTTATTAATTACATTAATTAATATAATCACTTCATTGGTTATTAGACTTAAATTAGTCAATCCTTAATTACTGCCATTAATTAATGAGTTCTTAATTACTTCTTCTTTTTTAAAATCTTTTATTAATTATTCATAAATCACCCTCGATTAATGTCATCCAGTGATTTAATTACCCTTACTTACGTTCATTCATTAAGTAATTTGCTCCATAATTACTTCCATTTTTCAATTAATCTCGACCAACAATCACCCATTACTAAGTAGTTATACTTATCAAATGATTATCTTAAATTAATTTTGACAAATTAATTTATTATCTGTACTAATCACATTTATTTAATAAATTACACCGAGAAATTAATTTCTTCAATTATATTAAAATTTGATTTGAATCTATACTTTAAAATTCGGTTCAAACTTATTTCATATGCCTTTAAAAACATGGTTAACCTCTGGCTTGTGACTTAATTCATTAAAACAAAACCTGGAAACAGGTTACAACAACAAAACTCAAAACTCGAGTAAACTCGAGACAAACACAAAAATACCCTGCGTCTGCCCCGAGTCACGCACCTTCCTTCATCACTTCGAGTCATTCCTCTCCGGACTTCAAGCAACTCACACAACTTACTCGAGAAACTCAAGTACCTATCTTCCCAAACAAACTACTGACCCAACACTACAGCCGCGCACATGCACTGTTGATGCCGCCAACTCCGATCAACGTTGACGATCCCTACAGGTCGACCACCACAAACTCAGACCATAAAAACTCCAATCCCATCGATTCAAGTTCAAGAACAAAATCGAGCTGTTCAAATCAAACTGAAACCAGAACATGGACCCATCACATCACCTGAAATTATGCCTCGTACTCACTCCTCCGGCCACCAGAAAATCAGGAGATCCAGCCACCATTTCGCCAACGTCCAAGCTTCAAATTACGGAAGTCCCGATGAACTCGATGCATCAGAGGAGCCCACGCGACCCCTAAACTTGGACATGCCTAAAACTAGGGTTACCCACCTCATCGATTAACCGCAGTCGCCACCGTACGTTAATCATCTATCCAATATTTTTCCCAGACCCTCCGTTCCATCCTCCACCTTCAAAAGTGACCGCGACTTCAATAACCACAGAGATCACCAGAAAAGACCCAAACTACAAAATTTAGACATACCCGAACTGCTCTTTCAACCTTAAACTAAAAATTATGATTTTGGTTTTAAAAAGCATGTCTTAGTTTAGGTATTCGATTTATAACCGTGAATTCATCAATCATGATAATTAAATCTTGACTTGTTTTGAAGTTGTACTGTTGTTTTTATTTTCCAGATGAAATACAAACTTATTTTAACTTAGACAAAAAATTTAAACTAAATTCTATGGTATAACAATCGTATTTTGATCAAGACACATGTCTTAACAAAGATTGGATCATGAGCAGATGGTATTTGAGTTGAACAATTAGTTGGAACCCAAAATCCGATAAGTTCCAAACACACAGCAATGCACACACCCATATGACACACAGGGATTTACTCAAAAACATACTGACCAAACAAACTTATTTTTCAGAGATGGGCATACCAAAGAATCTTATACTTAGACGTTTAAATAGTGATGTTATTCACAAGCACTTCAAATCAAATCAGATGAAAACAGGTTAGAGTACTCACCTGATTGCTGGAGAACAGAGAAGCAAATTTTGAAATTTTAAAAGACTGGAAACTGTTCTTGATATGTTCTTGATTTTAATTACTTGTTGTTTTGAGATGATCTGCATTTTGTTTCTCTGATTTGAAACTGATCTGAAACTTAAATTTTTATCTGCTTCTAGATTTTGATTTGCTAAACTTGATAACTTGAAGATGCTTCAGGTTTGAAAAACTGAAATTTGCACCTGCATTTGATTTGCTTGAGGTTGAAAACTAGAATACTAATCAGTTTGGATTTGATTTGTTTTTGATTTAATTCCTTTGATTCAATTTTTCGGTTTTAGTTTTAGAGAAAGAAAATACTTTGAATTGTATAAAGCCTGGTTAATTCTTCGGTATTTGTTTTACATAAAAAAATTTTTAAAATAAAAGTGCCACATGTTACATTGCATGATAACTCAAGTTACAATTGTTAACTTATGTATTATAACGCTTACAAATGTCTTAATAAAATTTTTAAATTATATTTACTATTTATTTTTATATGTGTTTTTGTATCATACTTATATTTTATGTTTAATACTTATGTTAAAGAAAGTATAAACTTAATAAAATCCTATTTTAAATATTAGTCTTTTATTTAATTTTAGTATTTTATGTTTTATTTAATTTTATGCTTACACATTTTTATTTTATATTAATACTTTTTTTAAAAAAATAAATTTTTTACAAATCTTTAAATAATAAATAAAGGAGATTTATTGCGTTTTAAGTTGCTTGAATTATATTAATATCTTTACTATTTATTAATGACCATCTCTATATATATACACACTTAACATTTCCAAATTATGGAAATTTGAATATATCTATTATATATATATACTAATTTACTGTAAAATTTATTATTTCTATATATTTATATCTCAACATTTATTATAGATTCAAATTTATTTATAGTTCTGGATATCAGAATTTTATCTGTTCAACATAATAAACTAGTTAATTATCCACCTATCACATATCAAAAAATCTGGGTTATCACATAAAAGATAATGGGAATCTCTCAAAATGATATGCAAGGGCACCTTATTAAAATGTTTAATATGGAAAGTATTAGATGGATTCCTCATGCGTTGGCAATAAGAATTATCATGCATGTTATGTTGTCTATGATATTATGATTTGTTTATGGATGTGATACATGAAGAAAATATCAAATCCAAACTAATGTCACTCAACGATTGTTTAGAGTGTTCCGTGTATTTACAAAATTTTAGAGAATTGTTTACAGAAACAACAAACTCTTCATGAATTGGTGTTCGAACTAAAATTTCATAAGTGATATTGAGTATAATATGTCAAAAATAAACTTAAGTAAGAATCTTTAAGTTGGAAATGTTCCAAATGAAAGACTAGCCGATTTGATGAAAAAGGTCTAAGTACATTGCCTTGAATAGTGCCATAATAAAACTAATGTATATAAATATTAATGCACAAATTTATAACTAAACCGGTGGTGATTCCAATTGTATCCCATGACATTGTTATATAAGAATGATGTTGCGATATATTTCATAACAGAACTTAAAGCTCACTAGAAGTCGAGAGACATACTCCAAATTATTCTATATGATAAAGTCAGTTTATCAACGTTAGAGAAAGTTGATCGATGGATAGATAATTGAAACATAATAACATACCCGTTCATTGGGCGGCTGATCCAATTGGTTTTGAGGACATATTGAAGAAGTTTGAATAAGATTCCATAATCGACCCTAAGTGCAAATGAGAGATTAATAAAGTTAGGGGTATGCCCTAGAGGTAATTATGTAATTTGTTACGTATGTCTAACTCAACGATCAGCCTTGTTTGATATAAAAGGTGTTTTCTTTCTATTATATACTTAATATAATTTGTTATGTTAATTAATTAATTAATTTAAAAAAAGTATATTTAAAAGAAATCCATAAATGATACATTTTATGATAGCAGTTACAAAGTGTTGAAACAAATATCCATTTTCTATATTTCTAGTCAAGGTGCATTGAGATTGCATATCAATGTACTGGTTGAGACTAGAATACATAACACTCTCCAAATGTTGGGCGGTGTATTACTCATGACCGCTAGTGGCATCTTGGGATTACATACTGATAGTTATTGAATACATATGGAATGACTCATTCAATAGTTTTCTATTGGTTAATATAACTAAGGTCAAACAAAAAATATCGGTATAACAGATTTACAAGGTTTTCTCGACTTGATAACACTATTGATCTTCAAGAGGAAAGCTCTGATTGATTATGATCAAATCATGGCACAGTGTCCATCAAATGACTGTAGCTGGGTCAAGTAGAAGTATTGGAAGTGAAGCACTATTCAAGAGTGGATTCATCTCCTCACTTATATATGTTTAGTATCCTGGTCAACTTAAATCAACTCAAAGTCAGTGTCTCTGGATAGAGTAGTTCGGTTGATGATAATTGTTATTATCGAACCATGGACTTTGTATTTGGACTGTTGATTTGGATATGAATGATATTAGAATTTTTACCATTACTACACTTTATGAGTTTAAAGTTATGCAGTTTTGATGAAGAGAATTGGTGTAAATAAAAATCACAACAAGTTAACACTTAACAATGTAAAATTGGTTTTCACTACAACCAAGTAAATGATAAATTTAGTGACAATGTCACACCACCTACTTAGCGACGCTTGATCATTGATATTTGAGCTCTTAGATATTAATCGCTGACCAAATTTATACCCGATGAATCACACAACTGAAATGATGAATTCTCCTTTGACTAAACAATTTAATTAATTTATAATTATTATAAGTCCATTAAATTAATTAATATTTAAGAAATATTAATTGTAAAATTTGATTATGATTTGATGAATAAATATTATTAGATATATTTATATTAGTTATAAATATATCAATCTGTATACGGTATCGATAATTGGTCAAATTTGATTTAACTACAAAATATTTATTTTGACTTAAAACGGGTTTAAGTCCCATCATAGGGTTGGAAATTTTGGCAGCAATAAAGGTAGAGGGTGGCTAAAAATTATGTTGAAAAATGCTTGGTTTTGGATGGCTTGGATTAAAGGAGAATTAGTATGAGATCATATCCACACTCCTCTCCTTTCTATCCACCACATTAGCATCTCTAACCTAATTTGTTTGAAATCTTTTGGTGCCTCCTCCTCTATGGTTGCTGCTCAAAATCCCTACTTGTGTCTCTCCGTCTCATCAAGTCTAAATCACATTAGTTCAGTCGCTATCGATAACTGGTGGTCAACGGTTCAAAGACTAGCTATCTATTAAATCGAAAACAATTTCAAGGGGTAAAAATCATCTTTTCAAAGTGAACATCAAGAAATTGAGATTAAGGTATGTTTTAAATCAAAATATACGCATTAATTCTCAATTATGATGTTTTATTTTTTTTATTTTTTATTTGGCAAGGCTAGCAGGTTTTATAGTGGACCGTCCACATTTTATTAAGAACGTAATAAAACATTTGGGTACAGGAGTTAGATAGAGACACCTTAACTACTAATAAAAAGGAAAATACAACATAAGATTGTGACAGAGGTGTCACAGCTACTAATAGAAATGCAACGACTAAGTCTCCTCAGAAAAGGAAGTAGCACCATCATCCGCATCACCTGGCCAGATACCTCAGGAGCATTACCAACAAGACGGGCATAAGGACAAAATAGCACAGCTAGACTTGGGTCATAATCCACAGAATCTGGTTAATAAATAAATGACCGGTCCCGAGAAGTATTAGCTAACATGAAAGCATTCCCATTCGCATACTGACCAGACATGGCGAGCGCTAATGAATCGCTAGAAATACCGTAACAAAGGCAACTGAGGTCCTGTTCATCATCAGAAACAAATTTGGAAAAAGAAATCGTGCAAGGGGTAATATCTCATGTCAGATTTGAGATCAATCCAACACTCTTCGGTCTCATCCCAAACAATGTACAACCGAGAAGGCACAATAATGGGATCGGCTATAGGAAGAGTTGAGACGTTAGAAGGAACTACGAAACCAATGACTGAAGGGGAGGCAGGCCTAACATTAGGATAAGGAGGAGGAGCTAGACCAGGTTAAGGCATATCAGGAGTGGCTGGATGAGAGCTAAAAGGATTAGGGACCTACTTCCTAAGTGGTGGACAAGGCAAAGGAACTTTAAGACTCAACACGGATACTGCTGAATGCTTGTAAGCGGCTGCAAGGTGACCAAAGGAGTAATAAACGATACAAATGTCCGGCACCCATCCGTAATGAACACAGACATCCACAACATGCCCAACAACTAGTTGAACACTAGTAGAGGTAGGAGGGGCTTATCTGGGGTAATTTCAATTAGAGCCTTCGCATACACTAATTTTTCACGAGCTACTGTATTTGAGTCAAAGCATTTAAATTTGCCTACTTTACAAGCAAGCCAATCAAACCAATTAAAGAATGAAATACATAATGAATATGTGAAAATTAAGCCCAAACAGGAATAGAAAGAACCTGATCACGAGCACTAGCTACTGTTGGAGACCAAGGAGTAACAATAAAGGGTTGTCCATCAAAAAAGAAGGCTCAGCCTCAAGTACACATCTTCATTCCTCTATAGATGAAAAATTCAGAAAATACATGGAGTCGACCAACATCAAACGTAAATCACCACGAAGCTTTCAAGTCATATGGCAAACTCTAGTTGCATCAAGAAGCTGGTGACTAGGGTCCAAAAAGAATCCAACCAAATAATCCTATCGATAGTCCTGATCAGCTTGCATCACAAAAGGAGGTGGAATCATAACTCTGTTCTCCTCCATGATTTTAAAATCAATGGTTTGTAGACACCCGCATTACGGGGCAATGGTGTAAATATAGAAGTCCAAGATTTCGAGCATGTCAGGGAAGGAATGTCACAAGGCTGTAGAAGCACAACTCAAGCACCCAGACCTAAATCAACATTAATCTCAACAGGATTCAGCTCGGTATTATAACAAACATTACTAGTGCAAACTCCAAAACCAGAATAAGCTGCCAGAGGTGCATAAATGTTTCAAACTGACAAATCACCAACTGAACGCACTCTTTCGGTTATACATGTATATATTATGTATTGTTAGTTAGGTGACGATTCTGATATGCAAGTAATGTTGTCACAATTTTTTTTGTTTTATGCATATATATATATATATATATATATATATATATATATATATATCTAACATTAAATTTTTTAAATATACATTACATATAGCCCTGAATAAAAAACATAATCTTTATATTTTGTTAAATTAATATATAATATTTAATTACATATATGTAGTTCATAATAAATTACAATATCAAACTTTAATAAAAAATAGTCATATAATTTTCTATGTAAAGAATTAAAGCTATGATAATTTTTGACATTGGGAAAATATTTTTTTATTGCGTGTTATTAATAATTAATATTATCTAAATAATTTTTTAATAAGAGTAAATTAATTATTTAAAATAATAATAATATTTTATTTTTAAATTAATTATTTAATTTCAGCCGTAAAAAGGAAAGATCATTTTAAAATTATTTTAAACCAAAAAATTTATGGAAATTTTTTTCAAAGCATAAAATATCGTTTAGGATTTTTTTAGAATTTAAAATTTGAAAAAACTTTCGAAATGAATTTTTAAATATATTATATTACTTTTCAAATGGATAATTAATTAAACATATTTTAAAATAAAAAATAAATTATTTTTTGAGCTCTAGTGCATAATACTTGGAGTTTTATATTTTAAAAAATAAAAAATTAGTTTTAGTATTTTATTAAGACAGATATATATATTATGCATATATTCGTACGTATATATTCAAAATAATATATACATACATATATATATATATATTAATATGTATGTATGTATATGAATTACTAAAAGTTAAAAAATTAATTTAATATTTATAAATAATTTTTTTATATTTAAATAAATCCATTATAATAATACGTATATAATATTAATATTTTATTCATATGATAATATATATGTGTATGTACATATATATAAATATACTTATATATTTTTATAAAATTATTTAACCAGAATATGTATATATAATACATATATATAAATCATAGAGTGTATATATACAAATATTTCGATAATATGTACTTGCATATTGGCTAAGCTAATACATCCGTTGCGATGTAAATCCTAGCATCTATAACAAGTATGTTAGACCTTGCACGGGTTGATATGTTACACACGCATACATATATATTTATATATAATACACACACAAATATATATATATATACACACACACATATACATATCGACACATAAATTAAACAATATATATAATTAATAAATTTAAATAAAATAAAATATTTTTTAAAATAAAATTTTGAAATATTCTAAATGAATTAGACTTCATTGGCCCAGTAAAGATCTAATAGTGTAAAAAACTTGAAATTCACCCATAATTTCCGTTGTGGGCTGGCCCAACTCCAAAGCTAATACCTTTATTATGCGATAGTCCATTTTTACTTTTAACATTCAATAAATTATTCCATCTTGATACTTGATAGCACTTTCCACTTTGATACTTAATAGCTTTATTGATCGTTTAATCCTCGATGCCTTGTTAATTTAAGAACCTTGATGGCTTGTCGACCTTAGATTCTCGATATTTTTTATTTTAGACCCTCGATAGCTTTATTGGTTTAGAGCTTTGGTATGCGATAGCTTAATGTATCTTAGCACTCAATAGCTTTAACATCCTTAGTATGTAGTAGCTCTTTATACCTTGGTTCTCAATACCTTTTATCTTCGATAATTGAAACTTTTATGCCTACTTTTTTTTGAAAAATTATGGTGTAAAACTTCCCTACCTCACCAACCGGATGTTTACTTATGCTTTAGCAGAAGTGAACTTTTATGTTAAATTTGTCTTTAAAGTTCCTTCATTGGTGGGTGTTGTTTTTTGATGGACATTGACTAAATATCTCGTTTCCCTTTAATAATTGCTTTTCCAACCAGTGCCTTTTGGATGGTTGCCTCGGTTGGGCTTAGAGGTAGGACCAAAAAAATGTCTATTTTAGCCACCACTCTTTGGATGTTTTCTTTGGCCAGGCTCAAAGGCAGGGATAACAGCTTGATTGACCATCTACCTTTGATGGTTGCTATGGCCAGGCTTGGAGGCGAGACCAAAGGCTTGATTTGACCACCACTCTTTGCGCAGTTGCTTTAACTAGACTCGAAGGAGGGAGTAAAGGCTCGTTGACCATCCCCCCTGAATGTTTACTTTAACCAGGCCCAAAGGCTTAATTTTAACCACCACTCCTTGGGTGGTTGCTTTAGTCAGGCTCAGAGGCAGGACTAAATGCCTGATTTACCATCTACCTTCGATAGATTCTTTGGATAGGCTCGAAGGCGGGACCAAAGGCTTATTTTAACCTCCATCTTTGGGTGGTTGCCTTAGCTAGGCTCAGTGGCAATACTAAAGGCTTGGTTGACCATCTACCTTGGATGGTTGTTTTGGCCAAGCTCGGAGGCGGGACTGAAAGTTTAATTTGACCACCGCTCTTTGCATGGTTTCTTTTGCTAGGCTCACTGGCAAGACTAAAGGCTTGATTGACTATTTAAATTGGATGGTTTCTTCGTCCAGGCCCAGAGGGGGGGGGCAAAGGCTTAGTTTGTTCTCTCTCGAGCATGGGTTGTGCTTTTGTTTAAATGATTTCACTGATCTTGCTTAGTCAGGGGTTGCTTTGAATATAATGCATCTCAGTCCGTAGGATAAAAGTTTTGTAAAATCATTTTACAAATCATTTCAAATTCTTTATAAAACTTTTCTTAAAAAGTTTACCCCTTTTTGGAAATTTATTTTACATGAAAATGTTGTTAAAACTTTTGTAAATATTTGTCAAGGGGAAAATATTTAATAACCCATTTTATTCATCTAATGTAGTGAAATATGGCCTCAAATATTTAGCATTCCACATTCCTGCTATGGCATTTTGTGACGCCCCACCTCTATGCCCACGCTAGCCAAGGACACTATGGTGTAATGCCGTCAACTAGCATGGAGAATAAGGCTGTTGAGGAGCGACCATCCGTGTAATTGCTTTGTGCGAGCATCGATAAGTCAGATAGTATAACATGCATTTCTTTTCAAGAGGAAATCCGACATACCGACACAAACTCAAAACTACTACACAGTGGCTATAATATCTTCGGAAAAAAATATAGAAATAAACATAACATAAATTAGTCACGGATAATTCATATCACAAAGGCGGAAATAGATATGAATATATATAACACATAAAAGTGTTCATCAGAGTAGTGGTCTAACAAGATCCACAATATCACAAAAGAATAGATACAAGTGCTAGACAAAAGAATATGTATAAATCAAGGAGTCTATATCTCAAATTGTACACAACCAAATACTACAAGCTAAGTAGTTAACCAAAAGATCAGATGATTGTCCGATAAGGAGTCAAGCAGAAGCACCTGTAACATCTCAGTCTGACCCGAGTATTATTTAATAAGAAAATAATAAACGGATCAGTCTAGCTATAAATATCGGATGAAATGATATAGAATAAGAGATATAATAAAAAGACGTATGATAACCAAAAATGTCATACTATGACAAGTATACATTGGAAAATTCACAAAAGTCATACAATATCTCAAGAATCTCATAGCATCAAAAGAATGTCATATTCTTTATTTAATTCACCAAATCACAATAAATGTCATCCATATCAATGCCAACTGGAAAAGGTGGTGAAACATAAATTCCAGAAATCATCATATAGAAATCCAAAAATCACAAGAAAAGGTTGGCCAAGACATTGATGTAGTGCAAACGGTACATCCAATGAATCAAAAAGCAAAGACATTGATGTAGTACAAACGGTACATCCAATGAATCAAAAGCAAAGATATTGATGTAGTGCAAACGGTACATCCAATGAATCAAAAGCAAAGACATTGATGTAGTGCAAACGGTACATCCAATGAATCAAAAGCAAAGACATTGATGTAGTGCAAACGGTACATCCAATGAATCAAAAGCAAAGACATTGATGTAGTGCAAACGGTACATCCAATGAATCAAAAGCAAAGACATTGATGTAGTGCAAACGGTACATCCAATGAATCAAAAGAAAAGACATTGATGTAGTGCAAACGGTACATCCAATGAATCAAAACACAGTAAAAGTACATGGGATGCCAGCCCACAAAGAAATGAGTCGAAGCTCAATGAATTGAGGTACGGACCGCCACATGGACAAAGAGACATCGCACATTGCTAGTCTAAACCATAAAATGATCACCATCGATCATCAAGAAGTGTCAATCACACTAAGTTAGTAGATATATGAGCTTCGCTTCATGTCCCATAAACACTAGCTTAACTTAAATATTTACGAACAAACTGTAGATCTCCACTAGAAAATTGTCACAAGAGATTCAATCGAACAAGTCCAAGAATTAACCGACGAAGTAAACGCAAGCGTTTCATACCACTTGTTTTACTAAGTCGTTTAATTAGATTTCTCATACGAGTGTGGAAAAGGTTAGTATATGCTAATAGATTGGAAAACGGTTTAAGAGAACGTGTTTTGTAATAAATTAGTGTTGAAATCATTTTGATGAAAGAGTTTTGATATCTACTACTAGTATTCAAAACCTTTATATTTTGAAGTGACAAATCACAGAAAATGATTGTAGGAACAATCAATCACTAAAATTCACATTCGAAGACGTGAATGAAATCTAAAGAAAATCGATACTGAATCCATCAAAATAGATATTCCAAAAATTCCAGAAGAAAGGAAGTCATCAAAGTCAACAACAAATGATAACAACAAATACGGAGATAACACGAATCGATTAAATTTGGAAACCACGCAAAATAGGCGAAATAGGCAAAACAGCAACAGGTCGGTCGACCGGCTACAGAGCACGGTCGACCGGACCATGTTCTAGAAAAATTCTCGGGAATCAAGTCGGTTGACTGAGATCTGTAGTTGGTCGACCGGACCTGAGACGGAGAAGTGCTATGCACTTTTAGTAGCAGGTCGATCGACCGGCTACAGGGCTCGGTCGGCCGAACTCCAAATTTCTGCAGTTCCTGCCCTTTTTCAATGAAGTGCAAATTCCTCTAAAACGCGACCGTTCGAGCAATGGACCTAAGGAGCCTTAGCCAATTGATACCCCAGCTCCATTAGCTCTCCGATCCGCCACCAAAAACATGTTCAGACATCAAAGTTATGATTTTTAAAGAATCGAACCCAAACACTAAAAATTTGGATATTCACCAATTCAACCCAAACCAAAAGCAATAGCACAAAAATAAGTGTTAGGAATCCATGCCTAACAATCGAAGATAATTATAGACAAGGATGTGAGATAAAAATCTCACCTTTGAACCCAAATTAATGAAGAAGAAGCTTGAAAGCAAAGGAAGATCAACCACACTTCAATCCCAACTCAAGAAGCTTGATTCTAAGCCTAAAAGAGAAATATTTCCCAAATTAGGTTTAGGAATTTTCTGAAATCAAAGAGAGGATGAGTTGGGGAAGATGAAGAGAAGGCTTACCAATGGGTTCTCTTGAATTTGGAGCTAGAAGTTGGATTTGCAAAGAAAACTAGGACTGAGGAATTTCCATTTCCAATCTCTTCCACCATTTTTACTTTAGAACTGAAAAGAGGAGGAAGTGAGAGTGAATGGGGAGGGATAATTCAGTTTGGGGTATTATTATGGCTAGTGGGTTGAACCCAAACCTAAACCCTAAGTGAAAAAGGTCAAATTTTTAGCTAGTTCCAAACATATCGATGTTTATACTCAAAAAGGTTGCAAACGGCATTTTGAACTCAATGGAGGGGTCTCGAGTCCCAATTCGACTGTTTGCAAAAAGTAGCTTTTCGGACTAAAATCCGACGAACGATGAAATATTTAAATATACAATCGATAAATATGCGGGTTGTTACACATTTCCACCTGGACAACTCAAACAATAAGTTTTTGGAGGTATTACTTCATGGATGACTAAGGGTCCTTCCCAGTTTGGCCCTAATGGTCCGTCTATTGGGTCTTTGGTATTTGCCATTACCTTTCTAAGCACTAAATCTCCTTTCTGGAATGACATCTCTTTGACTTTCGAATTATAATATTTGGAAGTTCCTCACTGACATTCCGTTGTTCGTAATGTGACCTGGTCTCTTAGATTATTGATTAAATATAAAGATTTCTTCTTTAATTCTTGGTCTAGTTTGTAGGCATATGCAATTCTTATGTGATAGGACTTCAACCCCTACCTGTAGAATTGCCTCAAATCCATATGTCAGATAATATGGGGTGTGCCCAGTGGTTGTTTTTGTAGAAGTTCTATATGACTAGTTTCTTTTTTCCTTTCCTGATTTTTTCTTCAAAATGGTCTTAATGGTTTTTTTTACTATTCTATAGCCCTATTGGCCTTTGGGTGTGCTATTGATGAGAAACTCTTTATTGTACTATTTCTACTAAAAAATCAAATGAATTTTTCACTTTTAAATTGAGTCTCATTATTAGAATGAACTTATTTAGGAGTCTAAATTGAGTGATAATGTTTTTGATAATGAAATTTAAGACACTATCTACGGTAATGTTGGGTAATGCTCATCTTCTACCCACTTAGTGAAATAATCAATTGCTACTAACTTAATATCTGCACCTCATTTTAGGATGAGGGTCTATTAAGCTGATTCCACATACTATAAAGGGCCAAGAACTTATGATACGAGATAATTCACTCATGGTTAGTCGTGGAATTCTAGAGAATCTTTGACATTTATCGCATTTTTTCACATAGACTAAAGAGTCATCAATCATGTGGGGCCAATAATAGCCTTGTTTCATTGCTTTCTTTGCTAACTTCACTCAGTCGAAATGATCCTCAAAAAATCCTTCATGAGCTTCCTTCAATAGCTTCTTTTCTGTTACCTAGATTATGCATCTAAAAAGGAGGATCAAATATGCATTTTTATATCACATCCCACCGATTAAAGCACAAGAATGAGCTTGACTTCTCAACATCTTTGACCCATTCTTATTTCTTGGAAATATTTCTTTTTCTTAGTACTTGGCTATATGTGTCATCCAATTGTTCATATATTGATTATGTGCTCATGCTTCCCCATTTCTTCATAGTTTTTCTCATGATTATTGCCCACTTGAGAATCTTATTCGTTGACTTGGTTGTTTGGCTTGTGCGCAGGTTAAAACCAAAGCTTCATTACTTGATATTTCCTTTTTAAGGTCAACAATTAGGTTTTTTTGGAATCTGATAGCGACAATTTTTTACTTCTGGCGCCCCTTGCAAGCTTGCAAGTTTTGCTAATGAGTCTACTTGTGAATACTTTTCCGACGGCACCTGATGGATTGAAAATTCATCAAATTGGGCCAACATCTCATAGATCATTTTAACGTATTGAGTTCATCGGCCAAAATTTGTTTGATTTGTCTTGTTGATTCATCATTAGCTGTGAATTGCTAAACACCTCGATCATTAGAATTTTTAGTTCTTGAGCCAAATTCAACCAAACTATCATTGATTTATATTTAGCTATATATTGATTGCGGAAAATCAAAATTCATTGCATAATGCAGTCCATATCCGTCTGGTGTAATTATCACATATCTAGCTTCGGCTCCTAGTTTTTTTTATAGTGCTATTTACATATAACTATAATCTTCATCAAGTTTCCTTTTATTTTCCAATTGTTATTTAATAAATGGTATACCCTTGGTTATAAAATCAGCCTAAGCTTGTTCTTTTATAGGTATTCAAGGCAAATACATAATATCATATTGTATTAATTCCATCCCTTATTTTATAACTTTCAAGTTGTTTTTGGTTTACTAAAAATTTTCTTAAGAGATAATTGGTTAAACCTTGATCGGATGTGCTTGAACATGGGATATCAATTTTTGCACTGATGATACTAAGCAATAGATTTGCTTTTCTATAATTGGATATCTAGTTTCTACTTCCTATAATCTTTTGCTTGTATAATACACTAGTAACTAGATTCCATTTTCTTCCCTTGTCAGAACTAAAATGATCGCATGTTTTGATACTGCTAGATATAGAAATAAATTCTCTCCCTTCATTAGACAAGAATGTATTGATGGTTTTCCCAGATGCTCTTTTAATTATTTTAAAGCCATTCGACATTACTCCGTCCATTCAAACATTCTTCATTTCTTGATCACGTCAAAGAACGAAATAAATTTTCTTGTTGCTTATGATATAAATACGTTAGGTGGAACAACTCAACCATTCAACCCCATTACATCCATTCTTGTTTTAGTCTTCATCATTTCTTGAATCGCCCTTATTTGATCAGGAATAGCATCTATTACCCATGCACTTATGGCATAGCCTAAGAACTTTCTAGATTGAATCCTAAATGAACACTTTTGTGGATTTAACTTCATTTTTTATTTCTGTAGCATCCAAACATTTCACTTAAGTCATTAATGGGGACAATTTCTTCTTTGGACTTTACTAACATGTCATTAGTGTACTATGTATTTTTCCGATCTAATCCTTGAACATTATACTTACCAATCATTATAAGTTTCTCCAGCATTTTTACTCTAAATGCCATTACTTTATAACATTATGTTCCTTAGTCAATTATAAAGCTCGTATGCTCCTAGTTGGGCTTGAATTTAAGAATTTGGTAACATCTATTGTGTCCATCCATAGACGATAATAACTTATGTCCACTTGTGGCATCAGCTAGTTGATCAATCCTTGGAAGGGTGTAACAATCCTCTAGCATGCCTTATTTAGAGCCATATAATCAACACATGTTTCCACTTTCCATTAGACTTTATAATTAATATTGTGTTTGACAACTATTTCGTATAGAATACCTCCTTAATAAATGCATATTCTAACAATTTCTTTACTTATTTTTGTAACACAATGATTTGAACTTTGTCAAATTATGACGATTACCCTACACAACTGACAGCCAGTACATTAGATAGTGCTATGCTCACATACCTGGCCAATGTAGGATGACTTCCTAGGGTTAAAAGAATATAAACTAAACCTGTCATATACCTCACAACACAAGGAATAAAGTATAATATGCATCACAGATATAAAATAGAAGAGACAGTAATAATTAAGTAACCAAATATCAGAGCACAATCCATAGAGTTATACAACATAGTAATAGAGTTTATACAAAATAAAAATAAACTCAAATAAATTGTCTCGTAATAGTAGAAAATACTATCAAGGCTCCACTGCGTAGAACAACGGAATAAGTAGAAAATCTATATATAATATAGGAAGCTCCATCATTCTCGTCCTCTACACTGCACTCATACACAAAGACTCGTTGTCTAGTCTATTCATTTAAGAGTTCCTGAGATAGTAAGAAGCAAAACATAAAACTCCAAGTCAGATAATAGTCTGGTGTGAGTGATAAATGAATCTCAAAATACTATACAAGTCGATATACTAAGGAACAAGGTATAGTACCATACTTGACTTGTCCCTACAACCAAAGAGTTAGCACATACACCTTAATATGTTACTCTACTAAATACTATTGTGACAACTCAGATTTTTAAACGTTTGTTAATTGGATAATTAACTAGTTTAGGTCAAGGAACGTTAATTTTATTAGTCAAACAAATAAATTTTTGATAATGGTGATATCTGAAAAAATATAAATTGATTTGAAAACTATAACAAATGTTGAATGATAAAACTCTGGATATGATAAATCCTATAGAAATATATAATATATTTCACCATTTTAAATTAAACCCAAATATAAATGCATATATATACACATAATAAGCTTTATGATGTGGATAACATATGTGCGTGTGTGTGTATGTGCCTATGTAAAGTAAAATATATGGAAGCATAAATACAAATATTTACACATATAAGGACAAAGTACAGATAAGCAAAACATAGGTATAATATTGTATAAAATGTATAAACACATATATATGATAAATAAGGATATATATATATATATTATTAACATTATAATTTACTATTGTTCATATGTAGATTGTGAATAGAAACTATGATTTGAATTCAATATAAATTCTCAAAAATAAATTTAAATTTAAAATTTTACATTTGATAACATTTGAGATAAGTATATATATAATTAGTTGTTAAATGTTAATAACCTAAATTTAAAATTGAAATAGAAATAAAAAAATATAAGAGTAAAAATATAAAACATTAAAAGGAAATATAAAATATTGCATAAGACATTTGTAAGCTAGGGGATGACAATATAATACAAGTGTCAAGATTAAATTGTTTTCTTCATTTAAAAAAAATGATAATAAAAGGTAGAAATAAAATGAGAAACCAGGTGCTATACACTTATATATATATATATATATATCTATCAACTCCTTTCTTTCTATCATTTTTCAAATCTAAAACCAAAAACAAAGAATAAAAAGAGAAAACTAAACAGCTTCACCAAGTTTCAACTGAGCAAAGAAAAGATTCAATTAAAGTTCAACTAATAGTAGAATCAAGATCAAAGTTACTTGCAGTTTCAAATTCTGTTTCCTCTGTTCAAATTTTTAAGTGAGTAAACTTCACCTTTTAAAGCCTAACCTACTTTATTATCTGACGCATGTGATAAATAATTATAGTAATGTTGTGAATATGATTTGCATGAATGTAGAAATGTATTTTTGTTGGAATATAAGATGAATTACTGTGTGCATGCCTGTGTGTATGCATGCCTGCCTCTGTTTTGTTTAACAGACTCAAAATTTATTCAAAAATTTCATTTCTTTTCATTTAAGTAATTTTAGTTTATGATGTCTACAGGAAACTTGTTTTGTATTAATGAGATTTTTTTTTAAACAGTTCAAATGAAATTATTCAGTATTATCTGGAAAAAAGAAAATATACAGTGAGATTTAAGTCATATCATAAAAATTGACGATCATGATTTCAAGTCTCACCTGTATAATCAGATTTGATTTTGGAAACTATGAATTTTAATGGTTATATCAAGATTTTTAAATTAATATTTAGGGAGGAGTCGCGAGTTGATAGAGATTGGTATTTTTGTCGATTTCTGGTGATTGGAGTTCAGTGAGGTATCGGGGTCGTTACTAGAGATAGTTCGTTGGTCGAGGATCTTGGAAAAATTGGTCGGAGGTCTTTTAGTTCGCCGCGATGGCGCGGTGAAGAAGATGTAGGGTTTCAGGCTTTGGCCTAGTCGAGGGTGTTTGCGTGGCCAGTGCGACGTCGTCGTCTAATCGGGTTGGATCGGAGGTAGGGAGAAGGAAGGCGTGGGTCAGGCGCGTAGCGACGTGGTGTCTGATGATCGGAGTTGGCAGTGCGAGATGGTTTTGGTGATTAGGTTTTTGACCCAGTGGTGCTCGTCTGCTCGATTTCGCTTTGGATTGTTGTCATGGTTTCTGGGCGATCGAACTGATGGTGAGAGACGTCGATGATCGGGAGACGGTGGCGACAATGGTCGAAACAGCGTTGATCATTCGCGCACGTGCACGCGTATCTCGGTGTGTTTGGGCGTTGTTGTTTGTTGTTATGGTAAGGATCAAATTTAGGGAGAGAGATAGGGATAATAAGAGTATTGATTGGGTTGGGCTCGGGGTTTTTTTTGCTGCGGATTAGAGTGGGAGAGAGGGTAAAGAAGGAAAGGAAGGTAAGGATTTAGATTGGGCTTTGGGCCGGTTAAATTTTCTTGGGCCGACTATTTTAGATAAATTGTAATAGATAAATTAACAAAGCTTTAAATAGAAGTGTATTAACAAGTTTTAGAAAAAGAAAGGAAACAATTTTTTCCAAAAAATAATTTCTCACTAATTCTTTTAAATGTTTACTTAATGTTGTTTAGTTAAAGGTTATATGTGTGGCGCCCCACCTCTATACCCATGCTAGCCAAGGACATTACGAGGTAATGCCGTCAACTAGCACGGAGAATAAGGCTGTTGAGGAGCGACTATCCGCGTAATTGCTTTGTGCGAACACCGATATGTCAGAAAGTACAACATGCATCCGGTCTGAGGAGGAAATCCGACATACCGATACAAACTCATAGCTACTACCCGGTGGCTATATATATTATTCGGAAACAAATATAGAAATAAACATAACACACATCAGTCACAGACATCCATATCACAAAGGCGGAAAGAGATATGAATATATAACACATAAAAGTGTTTATCAGAGTAGTGGTCAAACAAGATCCACAATATCCCAAAAGAATAGCTACAAGTGCTAGACAAAGGAATATGGATACATCAATGAGTCTATATCTCAAATGTATACAACAAAAACTACTAATCTAAGTAGTTAGCCAAAAGTCAAGGTGATAATCCCAGATGTGAAGTCAAGCAGAAGCACCTGTAACATCTTGGTCTGACCCGAGTATTATTTAATAAGAAAATAATAAACGGATCAGTCTAGCTATAAATATCAGATAAAATGACATAGAATAAGAGATATGACATAAACATATGATAACCATAAAGCTATATTGTGATAAGTATGCAATTGATAATCAACTAGGGATTAATCAATATCACAAGAATCTTCTCAAAGATCAAAAGGAATGTCATACTCTTTATTTATATTCACCAAACCATAAATATTGATAATGATATCAATACCAATAACAAAAGTTAATGACACACAATTTCACCAATGCACAAATATTGATAAAACTTATCAATGTAAATCACGAAAATTGGTGAGAATACAAATTCCAGAAATCATCAATGGGAATCCATAAATCACAAAAAGGGGGAGGCCTATCACAAAACGGGAGCATGAAAACTCACTAACACGTGTATCACAAAATGGAACACTATTCCATGGTTGTTAACCATTAATTTTGAGCCGAAGCTCCACAAAACGGCCCGAAGACCATGGGTCGCTACCCTACCAAATTGAGCAGAAGCTCCATAGAAACGGGGTTTAGTCTCCCTCGTAGACAAAGAGACATTGCACATTTGCTAGTCTAAATCACAAAAATGGTCCTCAACGATCATCAAGAAGTGTCAATTGCAGTAAGCTAGTAAATATATAAGCTTAGCTTCATGTCCCATAACCACTAGCTTAACTTAAATATTTACGAACAAATTGTCAGTTTCCACTAGAAAATTGTCATAAGAGATTCAGTCGAACAAGTCCAAGAATTAACCGGCGAAGTAAATGCAAGCGTTTCATACCATTTGTTTTACTAAGCCATTTAATTAGATTTCTCGTACGAGTGAAATAAAGTGATAAATCACAAAAATGATTGTAGAAACAATAAATCACAAAAATTCACATTCGAAGACGTGAATGAAATCCAAAGAATTCGTTACAAATCCATCAAAGTGGAAATACCCTTGCGACTTAACAGCCACGACTTACGACTTAACATAAGTTAACACAAAAAATCAATGGCTCAACGCATGCGACTCCACGGCATACGACCTAAGAGATCAGCGACTTAAGAAATAGCATGTGGCCTAACAGAGCAACTTAACATGGTGCGACCTATAGCATGGCGCGACCTAAGTTGGTGCGACTTAAAGCATAAGAGAAGGCCGTGCGACTTTAGAGGGAATGACCTAAGCATGGCGCGCCTAAGTAAGGCGCGACCGAAGGAGTAAGTGAAGGCCGATCGACTTAAGTGGAGACGACCTAAGCATGGCGCGACCTAACATGGCCGAGCGACTTAAGTGGACAAATGGCGCGACCTAAGAGAGCAAGCGACCTAACATGGTTGCGAGATAGCAGGTGCGACTTAACATGGTTGAGCGACCTATGGGGTGGAACGACCTAATGGCCGAGCGACCTAAGGGGTTGCGACCTAAGGAGCTAACGGCATAACATGGCTGAGGGACCTTAGAGGGTTGCGACCTAAGGAGCTAGCGGCATAACAGGCCGAGCGACCTAAGTGATGCAACGACCTAAGAGAAGAGTAGGCCGAGCGACTTAAGAATGAAACGACCTAAGAGGTAAAAGAAGGCCGAGCGACTTAACGACCTAAGATGCAAGCGACCTATGGGTTGCGACCTAAGGCAGGCCGACCTAACTGCAGGCCGAGAGTAACGTGTGCAGGCCGAACGACCTAAGCAACAGAAATGCAAAAACTCTCTCAATTTGCAATTGATCGAGCACGGACGCTAGGGGATTATGCTCATCGGCTATCTGGTCCTATTGGCTCCTCGATGCATCACCAAAAACGTGTTCAATCATCAAAGTTAGGATTTTTAAAGACTTGAACCCAAAACACTAAAAGTTGGGATTTTCACCAATTTAATCCAAACCAAGAGAAAATGCATATGAATAAGTGTTAGGAATTCATATCTAACAATCAAAGATAGTTATAGACAAAGATGTGAGATAAAAATCTCACCTTTACCAAAAATTAATGAAGAAGAAGCTTGAAAGCAAAGGAAGAATCAATGGCTTCTCTTTGAATTTGGAGTTAGATGTTGGATTTGCAAATGAACTAGAGCTTGGAGTTTTAATTTCCCATTCCTTCCTCCATTTTTGATGAAGCTTGAGTGTTAGGAAATGAAAGTGAAGTTATGAAGGGAATGGGGTTGAGCTAGAGTTAATAGTTTAGGCTAATGGGCTAACCCAAACCCAAAGCCCAAAGTGAAAATGTGGCAAAATTCCACTAACTCCAAACATATCAAAGTTTATACTCAAAAAGATCGCAAACGGTGTTTTGGACCTAATGGAAGTGGTTCAGGGTCCTAATTCGACCGTATGCAAAAAGTAACTTTTCGGACTAAAATTCGACTAACGATAAAATATTTAAATAAAATATTTAAATATTCAATCGTAAAATATGCGGGTTGTTACAATATGAATAATTTATTTTTAACTTAAACTAAATTAAGCTTACAATAATTTATTTATATGTCCATTATTTTAATTCATTCCTATGTTTATTAAATTAAAATTAAAAAGTGTAATTATATAGATAATTGAGGAAAAGGAAAATGTTTTTAAACAAAGGTCTTAAGTTATTTCATATGTTACTGATAACTTAATTTCAAATATTTAAGATAAATAAATGGCTTGTAAAAAGTTAATGACAATTAAGCAAGATTTATAAGTAATTAATTTATTTTGTGTTAAATTAAATTAATTAGAAATAGTGTGACCAGTTTATCTAGCTTATAAATGTTTAATTTGAATTGAATGCTTTGGACTTCTTATTATCTCTGGTATGTAAAATTGTGATATTCTGTGATATGAAATACCTTGGATTGAAATGTTGATAAATATGAGCCATTTATTTAAATAGATATCTGTGATGGAATTTCTGTGCAAATATGAGAATCTTAAATTTAAATTGAATTGTATTTAGTTAAACAACTTGGCTTAAAGAATGGCGACGGATTCGAAAGATCGGGGTCGGATATCAGCAATATCTAAAACCATTTCGATTAGTAATCTACAATTCTTTATAGATTTTATTATAGAATCAAAAAGGCTGGAATGGAATAAATTAAGTAAACTTGGCCATTTAAACTAAGTATCGGTACATTGATATTATTTTGTGAAATAAGTGTTTGGCTATAACAAGATAAAACTCGTACTGATGAACGAGTTACTGGATTTTCAAGGAAGCTTTAAAACGTAAGCATTTCACATTAAATGGGTTTACCCATGCTGGTTTCCAGCCTGACTCGGGTGTTACTTTATTGTAATGCTCGGGTCAGACCGAGTATTACAGATTTTCAAGTTAGGACGTCTGGAGCTCAGGAGACGAGCTGGATGGCAGGGACTTTGACGACCTACGTTTCGACAGGGTTAAACCGAACATAATTCACATATGTTTGACTTAAACAATCCGAAAAGTAGATAATCAATTGGGTTAAATAAGAAAATAAGAAGAGAAGAAGAAAACAAAACACAGAATCTCACAGCGGAAACGATAAAATATAATAATCAAATATAAAATTCAAAGGCTGTTTACTATACATCCTATTATAAACTATACACATTTATCTGAGTTATATCTATACATCAGGGATAAATAATCAATACAGAAGAATAGCATGATGCGGAAAATAATAATAATAGTAATATACCAAAACTCCATCATCGTCCTCCAGAGGATAGTCTTCAATATGCTGAAAAAACTCAGGACTGACTCGAGTGTAATGAAAAGACAAAACACTCGAGTCTGGACTAAAATAGTCTGGACTAAAATACTCTTATATAAGTCAAATCAATATCACAAATATGAGTGCAATAACTTAAGAGATGTTACGGGATTTTCCATCTCCTAAGGATCCGTTAAACTATTTATATATAATAGTATACGCGATAATATATAATGTCTATCAGTAAAATAAATATCAAGATAGCATTAAGGCTTTACATTGATCCACCTTAACACATTTACAGTTTTAAACCAAAGTCGTAATGAACTCGTATAGGGATAAATATGACAAGGCACATGAGGCAATGCCCAAGGTAGGATTCTACCAGTTTACCCTTTCTGGCTGGTCGTAACCCATCCGTGGCCGACCGCGACAATCAATCCAAACGACAAATAAGGTGCACCCAACGAATCCGAAACCACAATAATAATAATACGAGCGATCAACGTCGCTAGAGGTAGCTAACCTCAATGGCCAGACATAGGCTCCTGTTTTAGTCATTTTAATTATGACACGAATATCAAGGCTATCTGTCATCGTTCTCTTACTTCATTCCAGTAACCGTCGCCAATTCAACCACTACATTCCGGATATCATCCACCGCGTACTCGGTTGTCAAAGTGGTTCCAATATTGAAAGAGAGTATTTCAATAAGAGGTCCCGGTCTCTTTAACAACCAATCATCATTTTACACACCGGTTGGTTCTTTTCATTTCGAAACAATTTGCATGCGATATCAAAATATCATATTCTTTTCAAAATCAAATCCATTCGAAATCATCATATATTCGCTTAAAAATCAAATCCATTTCAAAATTATCATATATTCAAAATTATCAAATTTTTCTGATAAATCGATTTCGCTTCCAAAATTTGATTCGAATTCAGTTTAGTTTTTAATCTCCACTTTAACCTAGTTCGTATTTAAATCCAAGGTTTAAATATAAACATTTCCGTCCCTTTAACCATTTTGAATTTTAGAAAATAGTTTAAATAGTTAAATAATTAAAAATAGTTTAATAGAAAATATTTAAATAGTTTAATCGAAAATAATTTGACTATAAAAATGGTTTATATAGTAAAATAGTTTGGAAAATCAAAATAATTTGAAGAATAATTCCAAAGTCTAACCTGTCAACTTCCCAAATTTCCTACCCAAATAATTTCCAAATTCCATTTCGATTTAATCGATTCATTCCAATTTCAAATTGAATAAATTTCTGTTCCACATAAATTTCGATTTCAATTCAAAATTTCTTTAAATTTCAATTCAATTCCAAATTAATTTAAATCTCAATTTCAAATTAATTTTCAATTCCAATCCCAAATAAATTTAAATTCCAATTTCAAATTAATTTCCAATTTTAATTCCAATTCCAAAGTCAATTTCAAAAAAAAAAATCGATTTAAACACTTAAATCAAATTTACTTTCAATACCAAATTTTAAATCCAAATTTTCAATTCCAACTCAAACTTGAAATATCATTTCATATAAATTTTCTTAGAAATATTCAGAGTTCGAATAAAAGTCCAATCTTTTAAAACCAATCAACTTCCAAAAATATTCGCCATATTTCCATTTTTAACTTAAAAATCTAAACCTCGATTAATTAAACAATTTCGTTTATCAAGTTTAAATTCCAACATTTCGAGCTTCAGCTCAAAATAATTCAATTTCCATAAATTTGATTTAATTCTTAAAATCAATTCATTTAAATAATTTCAAAACAACTTTAAAATCATTTAATTTAACCAACCCGGTGTCCGTATATAATTTTCTAACCTATGGCAAAGTGGATAATTATTTCAATTTAATTTCAAGGATGGATATATATCATTTCAATCCAAATAGATGTCATAGGTATATACCATTTCATTCTATTTCTTAATTTATTCAAAATAATTCAGTTTCTAGTTTTATATGCAATGAACAATATACAGGATGATGGCATGATATATCAAAATAAATAAACAACCAAAACCGACCAATAGCATCCATCACAACTAATCAACCATAAAGCCAATTACTTTCACAATTTCCAATTTTTTACCATATCGGGTATTATACTACAAATTAAATTTAAGTTTATTTAATGGTCAATTTAGATTCTATCAATTAATTCATACACCAATTTAAATGATAATTAAACCTACCAAACAACAGCCAATAAATTTCATATCACTTCAGAATATAAATATAATTGAAATAAAATTATTTAGTCAAATGTGTGCGTATAAATACTCACCTTTGATTTATCTACAATTTAAACCAAATAAGGACCCAAGTTTGAATAGTCTCGGAATGCAACCAAATTAGATCCATGTCGTCCGAAATTTCAATACGAATGCATTGAAGAAAACCACGCGTCGATCCGAGCTCATATGCAAAAGTTATTCGAGTAAGAACATTTGAATTTTAATATAAAATAATTAATAAATAAATAAAATACGTACATCTCTTCCCTACGTTCAAAAGCTCGACCAAATGAAGAACCCACTCACGCAAACAACCACCTTCAAATGCACGCAACTCGAAGCATCTTGAGTTTGATCAGCGGCTATCAGCGTGTGCGCCACCTTGAGAGCCACCTACGCACCAAATTTCACATCAACAGTCGTCGCCCTTTGCACGCAATCCAAGAAAATACGTCCAGGCTTCCAAGCCAGATTCTGGCGAATCCGTGGCCCGCTAGCATAAATCAACCATATGGATTTGAAGAGCTCGCCATGATTTACAACTTTGCTTCTGGAAATTTTCGATTTTGTTGAACAGATTGAGAGATATTAAGGAAGGGAGATCAAATAATTCTGGCCGTTGGAATGATAATATCGGCGGCCATAGATTAGGGTTTCAGAAATAATAAAATAATAGTAAAACTGTCTCAATTTGCGTGCGTATTTGTATAGTTAGGTCCAAAATCGTCCGAACTCCAATCGAGACGTGCCGCCAGGCGTTTATAATGTTTTACCCCCATTCTGGACGCAATGGAGCTAGTTTCGAGGCCTAATTTGATCATATGTAGAAATAGCATTTCAAAGTGAATTTATTTTATCATATTTCTTTGAATTAATTTCACGCGTTGGCCAAACGACAAGTCCGACTGCTATGAAACTTGAAATCCTACAATAATTCACTATTACGGATCCAAAAAAACCGGTTTTATCGAAATCCGAGACAGTCACCGAAATGACTATTTTTACTCGTTAATTTAAAAAAATTTCAATTTTAATTATTCACATTTAAATCCAATGTTAAATATTAATAATCTTATTTTTTATTTATATAAAATTTTAAGTCAATTTACGACATCATTTTCTACCATATTAAATTTAGAATTTAATTATTCAAATAATTTCAAGTATTAAATTATTCAACAAATTACATTAATAATCATTTTCATTTAATAATCACCTTAAATTTAATAATTAAAAATGGCTAAAAATACAGGTCGTTACATACTCCCCTACTCAAAACATTTCATCCTCGAAAAGGCGTTAAGTACAGAATTTAACATATAATATATTTTCAAAATAATTGACTTATAAACATTAAAATCTTATTTACAAAACCTTTACTATACTCTTGCTACACCCCTCTGATATCGGTTTGATGAAAAATATAACTTATACATAAAAACCAGCTATAAAAATTTTAAAACTTCAAAAAAATTTCTAACTCCCGAATTTACGGAAAAATTTCGACAAAGTCTCCTTTGCGCGGCTTGATCGGAAAATTTTTACAATTCAATATATAACACAAATATAACCAATATATATCAAATATACATGTCATCTCAATGATGAGGCTTCCTGAAGGGGAAAAAAAATATAAAATCGCGATATCTAATCTGAGATACGTACCTTAATATTTATAATACAAGCGAGTTTGCTCGTATTAAGCAAGCAAAGCATATAGTAATCCACGTATACGTCCCAAACGGTCTTCGTATGTATATGTCTCAACTTAAATTAAGATATTAGTTGCCTATAATGGTATAGAAGCATATATAAGTCTAATACAACCATATAACATAGATTTTTGAACCCAAAAAACACAAACAATCACAAGTACATAACATACAACAATCGTATGCAATCAAAATGGAAATAACAATGATTTGCAACAAACAAACCACCGACCATCAATATCCATCCAATTAATCCAATTTACTTCATAAACATGTGAATTTTACATTATCAAATGTTAAATTTTAATTTTGTACTCTTCATCTCCTATTAGCATTCATTTCTTTAACATTTCAATTGATTCATTTCAATTTATTTGCATTTAACCAAATCTTATTCAATTAGATTCACATTTAATTGATTTTTCATTCAATTTATTTCCAATAGATTTGCATACACTACCAACATTAATAAATTATATTCTATTAATTTACACTCATTTATAGTTGCATTTATATTTTTTTTTCACTTCCATCATTTCGTTTCAATAATACATATAATTAATTATACTTATGTAAATTAATTCCATAGCACATTCCATATATTTTTAATTAATTAACATTCACTAATTAATATTCATTCGTTAACCATACAATGGATTTATATTCAATTCATTCGCTTTTAAATTTATTTACATTCAATTAATTTTGTTTGTATCCATTTGTTTCTTCCAATCAATATTTACTGCATTCACGTTTGATTCATTTTAATTCAATATACTTACAGTCAATTGATTTGTTTCAATTATTTACATTTGTTTCATCCACTTTTAATTGGTTTACATTCCATTGATTTCTTTCAATTTATTAACACTCATTACACATCCATTATATTCAATTTTATTCAATTCAATTTGTAAAATTTCAATTTTGGTTCACTTTTTGTTTAATCGATTTCATATAAACTCACTGGTGAATCATTAAAGAAAATTTTCCACTTAATCTTGCTTAAGATAAATTTTGTTTCCACTTGGTTTATTCTCTCTCCCTTTTTTTATACTAACAACATTATAAATTTACCTAAATTCATTATAAATATATTATACAACGCAACTCACGTTTATTTATTTTTTATTACTTCATATCTTAAGTTATTATTAATTCATCGATTCATTTCATTTATTCAAATTCATCTTATTAATTTACTAAAGTAAATTTTATTTTGATATCTCACCTCATATTAATAATTTATTTTTTCAATTTTTCTTAAGTTACTTCCATCCATTAATTTGTTTCGTTAACTTATTCCATGTTATATTAACTAACGTCCAAATTTTTATTTAAAATACTCCTCTTGCATTTTAATCTATTTTTTATTCTTTATCCAATCTAAATTAAATTAAATTAACCATATAAATTTTACTAACACTCATTTATTCTACATGCTTAAATTACATTTCATTTTATAAAATTTTAGTTCGTATTCATTTGACTAAATCATTTTATAGCTTAAATGAAGTTAATTCGCTTTACTAATTTATCCATTTTCACTTAATATCCAATTCAACTTATTTAACATTAAGTTAAACTTCATTTTATTTTAATATATTGCTCATTTTATTTAATTTTATTCAATTTAAATTTCTTATCATGCATATTTAACAAA
This sequence comes from Allium cepa, assembly GCA_030765085.1. Taxonomy (NCBI): domain Eukaryota; kingdom Viridiplantae; phylum Streptophyta; class Magnoliopsida; order Asparagales; family Amaryllidaceae; genus Allium; species Allium cepa. Next base: position 229,527,789 of record CM060938.1, read on the forward strand.
TTTAATTTGTTTAGCTTATATTCTGAAATCTATAAATTATACTATTTATTCATTCATCAAGTTCATTTCAAATGTAATTCAATTTTATTTAAGCTTTCATAAGCTAAACTACATGTTATTTACTTCATTTCACTAATACAATTAATTTAATATTTCTTAATCATTTGTTTTGCTTAACAAAAGAAATTAACCATTTAAATTTGGTTTTTATTTTCCTGTTCAAATTTGTAAGTGATAACTTAAATTTTCCTACACTATTTTAAATTTATAAGTCATAAACTTATTCCTTATATACTATTTTCAATTAAGTTCAAAACTGTTTCATATATTTATTAAATCACCTAGAATATTTTTCACAATCAAAACTTGCTTTAATTGAAAAATAAATTTCATTTGACAGAAATTCTCACCCGGAAACTCGAAAAATGAACACTGGAGATGGTGCAGTCATCCCGGAATTTATTTTTCAACAACTAAATGAGTTCTATGCGTTAATTGTTTCAAAAATATATTTCTTGTCAAAATAGTTTCAAATAATACTATTATCAATTTTTAAGGCTTTAGAAAACAGTTTTGAAAACAAAAGGTTTTAAATTCTAAAATTCTTAATTTTTAAAATCATTTTTATATATAAGCTATATTATAATATACTTACGAAAATTTCTTTAACCTATTTCAAAATATTCCATTAATTTACACTTGGTCATTTTTGACCAATTCTTCTTTCAATTATATTTCAATTCAAATTACTTATCAAATGCTTCATAAAATAAAATTCATTAAGTATTCATTTTATTTTAATTCAACCAATAATCAATGATAATTAAATATTATCATTTCCAAACAACAATTTCATTAAAAATCACTTTATATATATAATATAATATAAGTAAGATTATTTCATTTACCCTATTTTTAAAACAATAGTATGTCGACTTGCCTCGTTTAAGTGTTTAGAAACCCCTATCGATGACACGGCATCCCGCACATCCATCAGAATTCATAAACAACTCAACGGATAAGTAAACACAATATAAAACATTTTATAACACTAACAAGTATGATCTCTCATATATACACTCTCAAACAGACTCATTCTAGGATATTGCTACCCTATCTCTAATGAGTCAAACCCCACAAAGCCAAGGTTATCACTAAATCTTCGCTCTGATACCAACTGTGACGACCCATATTTCGAAAGGGTTAAATCGACCATAATTCACACATGTCTGACTTAAACAATCCGAAACGTAGATAATCAATGGGGTTAAATAAGAAAATAGGAAGATAAGAAGAAAACAAAACACGGAATCTCATAGCGGAAACGATAAAATATAATAATCAAATAAATAGTTCAAAGTCTGTTTACTATACATCCAATTATAAACTATACACATTTATCTGAGTTATATCTATAAATCGGGGATAAATAATCAATACAGAAGAATAGCACGATGCAGGAAATAATAATAATAATAATATACCAAAACTCCGTCTTCGTCCTCTAGAGGATAGTCTTCAATATGCTAAAAAAACTCAGGACTGATCCGAGCGTAATGAAAAGACAAAACACTCGAGTCAGGACTAAAATACTCTTATATAAGTCGAATCAATATCACAAATATGGGTGCAATAACTTTAGAGATGTTACGGGATTTTCCATCTTCAAAGGATCCGTTAAACTATTTATATATAATAGCATACGCGATAATATATCATGTCTAGCAGTAAAATAAATATCAAGATAGAATTAAGGCTTTACATTGATCCACCTTAACACATTTACAGTTTTAAACCAAAGTCGTAATGGGCTCGTATAGGGATAAATATGACAAGGCACGTGAGGCAATTCCCAAGGTAGGATTCTACCAGTTTACCCTTTCTGGCTGGTAGTAACCCATCCGTGGCCGACCGCGACAATTAATCCAAACGACAAATAAGGTGCACCCATCGAATCTGAAACCACAATAATAATAATAATAATAATAATAATAATACGAGGGATCAACGCCGCTAGAGGTAGCTAACCTCAATGGGGAGACATAGGCTCCTGTTTTAGTCATTTTAATTATGACACGAATGTCAAGGCTATCCATCATCGTTCTCTTACTTCGTTCCAGTAAACGTCGCCAATTCAACCACTACATTCTGGATATCATCTATCGCGTACACGGTTGTCAAAGTGGTTCCAATATTGAAAGAGAGTATTTCAATAAGAGGCCCGGGTCTCTTTAACAACCAATCGTCATTTTACGCACCGGTTGTTCTTTTACGTTTCGAAACAATTTACACTCGATATCAAAATATCATATTCATTTCAAAATCAAATCCATTCGAAATCATCATATATTCGCTTAAAAATCAAATCCATTTCGAAATTATCATATGTTCAAAATTATCAAATTTGTCCGATAAATTGATTTCACTTCCAAAATTTGATTCGAATTCAATTTAAGTTATAATCTCCACTTCAACCTAGTTCGTATTTAAATCCAAGGTTTAAATATAAACATTTCCGTCCCTTTAACCATATTGAATTTTAGAAAATAGTTTAAATAGTTTAAAATAGTCAAATAATTAAAAATTGTTTAATAGAACATATTTAAATAGTTTAATCGGAAATAATTTGAATATAAAAATGGTTTATATAGTAAAATAGTTTGGAAAATCAAAAAAATTTGAAAAATAATTCCAAAGTCAAACCGGTCAACCTCCAAATTTCCTATCCAAATCCATTCCAAATTCGAAACTCCTTTTCGATTTAATTGATTCATTCCAATTTCAATTTGGATAAATTTTTATTCAACGTTAATTTCGATTTCAATTCACAAATTTCTTTAAATTTCAATTCAATTCCAAGTTAATTTAAATCTCAATTTCAAATTAATTTTCAATTCCAACTCCTAATAAATTCAAATTCCAATTTCAAATTAATTTCCAATTTAAATTCCTATTCCAAATTCAATTTCAAAAAAAATCAATTTAAACACTTAAATCAAATTTACTTTCAATACCAAATTTTAAACCCAAATTTTCAATTCCAACTCAAACTTGAAATATCATTTCATATAAATTTTCTTAGAAATATTCAAAGTTCGAATAAAAGTCCAATCCTTTAAAACCAATCAACTTCCAAAAATTTTCGCCATCTTTCCATTTCTAACTTAAAAATCTAAACTTCGATTAATTAAACAATTTCATTTACCAAGTTTAAATTCCAACATTTCGAGCTTCAACTCAAAATAATTCAATTTCCACAAATTGGATTTTATTCTTAAAATCAATTCATTTGAATAATTTCAAAAAAAACTTTGAAATCATTTAATTTAACCAACCTGATGTCCGTATATAATTTTCTAACCTATGGCCAAGTGGATAATTATTTCAATTTAATTTCAAAGATGGATATATATCATTTCAATCCAAATTGATGTCATAGGTATATATCATTTCAACCTGTTTCTTAATTTATTCGAAATAATTCAGTTTTCAGTTTTATATGCAATAAACAATATAAAGGATAATGGCATGATATATCAAAATAAATAAGCAACCCAAACCGACCAATAGCATCCATCATAACCAATCAACCATAAAGCCAATTACATTCACAAATTCCAATTTTTTACCATATCGGGTAATATACTGCCAATTAAATTTAAATTTATTTAATGGTCAATTTAAATTCTATCAATTAATTCATATACCAATTTAAATGACTATTAAACCTACCAAACAATAGCCATTAAATTTCATATCACTTCAGAATATAAATATGACTGATATAAAATTATTTTAGTCAATTATGAGCGTATAAACACTCACCTTTGATTTATTGACGATTTAAAATCCAAATAAGGGCCCAAGTTTGAATAGTCTAGGAATGTAGCTAAACTAGTTCCATGTTGTCTAGAATTTTGATACGAACAGAACGGAGAAAACTGCACGTCGATCCGAGCTCGTATGCAAAAGTTATTAGAGTTAGAACATTTGAATTTTAGTATAAAATAATTAATAAATAAATAAAATACGTACATGTCTTCCCTACGTTCAAAAGCTCGACCAAATGAAGAACCCACTCATGAAAACAACCACCTTCAAACGCACGCAACTCGAAGCATCTTGAGTTTGATCAGCAACTACCAGCGTGTGCGCCACCTTGAGAGCCACCTACGCATCAAATTTCACGTCACCAGTCGCCGCCGTTTGCACGCAATCCAAGAAAATATGTCCATGCTTCCAAGCCAGATTCTGGCGAATCTATGGCCTAATAGCATAGATCAAACATATGGATTTAAAGAACTCGCCGAGATCTATAACTTTGCATTTGGAAATTTTTTTTAGTTCGTTGAATGGATTGAGAGATATTAAGGAAGGAAGATCGAACAATTCTGGCCATTGGAATGATAATAGCGGCGGCCATAGATAAGGGTTTCAGAAATAATAAATAAGGGTAAGTTTGGCTCACATCCCTAATAAGTTTCAAAATAGAGAAAACATCCTTCACAACCAACACTTACGTTTCCACCCCCTATTTTCAAATTCATGCACGCAAAAAGACCCAAATACCCTTTATGTTTTTAACACTTCAAACGCGTATAACTTTATGTACAAAATCCGGATCAATATACCGTTTTCACCAAAAAATCACAAATTTTATGATCTTTAAAATGAGATCCATTGTTGATATCAAAAATTCATATATGCAGTAAAGATGCAATTATTTCAAATATTTGCAGATAATTCAGCAATTTTTGAACAATTTCAATTTTTTTCAAGTGTGCAAAAGTTGCAAATAATTGCAGACATTTCTGCAACTATATGGTATAGTTGCAGAAAAGTCTGCAACTATTCCATATAGCTGCACAAATTTCAGCAACTATATGGTATAGTTCTAGAAATGTCTTCAACTATTGCACATAGTTGTAGGCATTTCTACAACTATTGCATATAGTTGTAGAAATGCAAGTATATGGTATAGTTCTAGAAATGTCTTCAACTATTGCACATAGTTGCAGACATTTTTGCAACTATTGCATGTAGTTATAGAAATGCAAGTATATGGTACAGCTGCAGAAATGTCTGCAACTATTGCATATAGTTGCAGACATTTTTGCAACTATTGCATATAGTTGTAGGAATGTCTGCAACTATATGGTATAGTTGCAAAAATGTCTGCAACTATTGCATATAGTTGTAGTCATTTCTGCAACTATTGCATATAGTTGCAGAAATGCAACTATATGGTATAGTTGCAAAAGTGTCTGCAAATAATGCATATAGTTTCAGACATTTCTACAACTATTGCATATTTGCATAAATTCAACTATTACAAATCATAAACCGAAAATATGATTTATATGATTTCAGAAAGTGGATCGATAAATGGAAACGAAGATTTCTAAACCGCGATGAATAAATGAGGTTATTTATGGGAAAGAATTAAGGCGATGTAAAAATAGGGACCGGATTTATAAAGTTTCAATCGGAAGAAGTTTTTGTGTATTACGTTTGGTTTTAGGGATGTGACTCCAATTTTCACATAAAATAATAGTAAAACTGTCTCGGTTTGTGTGCGTATTTATGTAGTTTGGTCCAAAATCGTCCAAACTCCAATCGAGACGTGCCGCTAGGCATTTATAATGTTTTACCCCATTCCGAATGCAATGGAACTAGTTTCGATGCCTAATTCGATCGTATATGGAAGATAGCTTTTCAAAGTCAATTTATTTTGTCATATTTCTTTGAATTAATTTCTATGCGTTTTAGGCTCGCATGGCCGAACGACAAGTCCGATTGCTCTGAAACTTGAAATCTTACAATAATTCACTATTACGGATCCGATAAAACTGGTTTCGTCGAAATCCGAAACAGTCGCCAAAATGGCTATTTTTACTTGTTAATTTCAAAAAAAATTCAATTTTAATTTTTCACATTTAAATCCAATTTTAAATATTGATAATCTTATTTTTTTTATTTACATAAAATTTTAAATCAATTTACGACATCATTTTCGTTCATATTAAATTTACAATTTATGTATTCAAATAATTTCAAATATTAAATTATTCAACAAATTGCATTAATAATCATTTTCATTTAATTATCATCTTAAATTTAATAATTAAAAATAGCTAAAAATACGGGTCGTTACAGGGACATATTGATTATATTCCGCTGCGAAGTAAAGATTGTTTAGACTAGATTTGGGGAGAGGATATCATAACTGTCCAGTTTATTTGAAAATGATTGTAGTCTGATATATTGTATATAAATTGACATTTACAGCTTTCTTTGTGTAAATGCTGTTATTTTATATTTTATTTTGGTCTGCTGCGATTGTGAGATTCTGTGTTGTTTTTTTCTATTTCTTCTTCTACCTTGTTTTCTTCTTTACCCTAACAGTCTGGTGTTTCCGACACTCTATATAATGAACGTATTAGTTCGAATTTTTAGGGTCGAAAATTTCAGGCTAATACATTTTGGTATCAAAGCCAGGTTTAGCGAGAACCTTGGCTCCGGTGGAAATTACTTTAGAGATAGGGTCAGTAGTACCCTAGAATGAGCTAGAGTATTATATGAGGGCGTATATGTTATTTTCTTACATAACGGTTTTAAAAACGATTTTAAAAGTAGTTTTTATACAAGCTTATATTTTGATATATAAAGCAATAATTTTTCTAATTGTTATAATAATTTAGATAATTGGTTGTTGATTATTGGAATTAAATAAGATCATAAAAATTTAAATATAACCAAATAGGAATTTGGTTAAGGATTAACTAATGCAAATAAGATGAGCTAAAAATGGATTCAAAACTGAATTTAAATATTAGAAAATTCAAAAGAATTTTCGAAGTATTGAAATAAGTTACCTTTATTTGATTTTCCAGCAAATGACTATGGAATATATGGTATGTATGATTTCTAGACATGATAATTATCATAAATAGGGTATTGTATCTTAATAAAGGGATGTTTATTTTTCTGAATAAATAATGTGAAAGCAGAATGAAAATTTAATTGAGAAGTCTAAATGGATTAATGAATTGGAATTTAACTCTGGACAAGTTAAATAAGTTATGGACTTATAATATGAAATGGGAGATTTCAAGATAAAATTGAATTTAACTTAGGAAATATAAATGGGTTGAATAGAAAAGGGAATTATATGTGATCGTAAAACAGATTTGAGTTCAGGAAATTGGTAATAGATGCTATTGATTGGTGTTTTGGATAATTTGGATGTTTATTTACCTTGACTTACCATGATATCATCCTATTGTTATGAATAATCTATAAAAATGTGAATTGGATTATTTGTATGAATTAAGAAGTGGATTGAGATAATATATATCCATTACTAAAATTAAATGGAAATAAAACCTTATTTTAAAACTATTTAAAAGATTTTGATTTTTGAAATGAAATTGTAACAATGAAAATGGAATCACTTTGAACTTAAGATTTAAAAGTTAAAAATAAACTTGTCAACTGAAATTGCTTAAGAATTAGGGTTTAAAAATTTGAAGCATAATTGGGTAATCAATTGAATTTCGAAATTGATTTGTTTTAAAAAGATTTAACTCTCACTCGAACCTAGAAATAAGTTTACGTAGAATTAAAGGTAATTTAAAATGAAATTTTGAAAGTGGTACTCAGAACTTAATTGTTTAAAGACTTGGGTTTTTAATAAAAGGTTAAGGGTTAATTTGATTTAAGGGATTAATCAACATTTGAAAATTTGACTCAAATTCGTATAAATTGAGATGATTTAAAATTTGAAAATGGAGTTGGAATTAATTTAAATGGAATTAAAATAAATTAATTGGAAGTTTGTTCAAATGGGTATTGATTTGAATTTGGAATGGAAATCGAGGTTATTTCAAATTGAATTGGAATTGAATCAATTTAATGGGAATGGAAATTGAGATTGGTTGAAATGGAAGATTTTGAGATTGAATAGTTTGGCTCTGAACTATTTTCAAACAAATTATTTTAATATAAATCATTTTGAATCTATTCCCTTTAAATATTTAGACTATTATGATTACTATACAAACCTTTCATTTTAAAACTCAAACTATCTTACATTAACTAATCATTATTTTACAACTACTTTACAACTAATTACAATTTACAACTATTTTGCAACTATCTAACTATTCTACAACCATTTAACTATTTTACAACTATTTTATAACTACTTAACTATTCTATAGTTATTTTACAACTAATTACTATTTTACAACTACTTAACTATTATAAACTTTTCAAGCTATTTTTTGAATTCAAACTGGTCGGAGTAGAAACTATTTATAATTAAATACTAATTGAGATAAGAATTGAAGTGATAACCCAAATGGAATTGAAACAATTTTGAATAAGTGAATAGAAATAAAAAAGGATGTGAATAAAAAGAAAATTGATTTAGTTAATAATCAATGAAGGCAAATATATAGGATGTATGTATATTACTCTATTCGCATAACGATTTGATCTAGGTTCAAGCATAGAATTTCGAGACAGTATATCGATCGGAGTTGGGATTTTTCACTCGATTTTCAACGGCGAACCCTGGATATGGATTTTTGATTGATTCTGGAAATTCTCTATCATAGTTATTGCTATGCTAGGAGAATGACGGTTTCAGATCAAGAAACCAGATCTAAGTCCGCACTAGGAAGTCGGGTGGACAATACTAGTTTGGAAGTAAAATTATGTAATCGAGTGAGCGATCGGATTTGATATTGCGTACGGTTGATATATGTACATCGTACGTGCTTGAATGAAATAGATATTGAAAATTTCTAAAAGAAATGTAAAAATAATTTTTTTTGAAATGGAAGAATATATTTTGAGAAATATATGATGAATAATAGTGGAAGTTGGATATCACTATAACTAAAACTCATTTTATAGAAAGTAAGTTATGGGGCAAATAACTTTATAAAGGAAATTGAATTTGAACGTTGATTTGGCATAATAAAGTTATATTGATAATTGTCATATATGATAAACTCTCCTTGTTGAACCTATAACGAGAAGAAAAGATCTTTGAAAAATATTTGAAGTATAAAAAGGAATTTATATAAGTGGGAAGTGATCCAAAAATATTTTGTTCTAGTTAAAAGAATAAACTTGTATATATCTAAATAATTTTATGAAATTGGGAAAAAGGTTTTTGGAACTTATTGATTTTGGAAGGTTTTTGATTTGGAAAAAAAATTAGGAATTTGGGAAGCTAAGTTTGAGAACTATCGATTTTGAGATATCGATTTTGTGTAAATGGGATTTATATGTGATACATATAAGGGTATGATTTGAAAGATATTATATGTGTATAGTATAAAATGTTTCGAGAATGCTGTTGGGAAAAAGACGCTCTCATTAGAGTTGAAACTTGGAGTAGGAGATCCACGGGGTGGTTCTGCGTTGAGCCCTAGGGGGGTTCTAAATTTTAATCCCAGAGGATGTCTAGACTAAACAGTAGTTCCTGAGGATCGCGAAAGGGGTAGTGAAATTCGAGGGCATTGATGCCTATGGAGACATTGGGGTTATGCTGTGACGGCAGTGTAACTCGGTGTAACTGTGATCTACTACGTTCCATAGCATAAGTCGAGGGGCAATGATTTCCAAAAGTCTACGTTTGATTTCGCTGGAAGAGCGACGTAACATCGGTAGACTGTGATCTATGAGGACATAGCGAAAGTCGTGTGGCAGTGAGTGCCTACAGGCTACATTGGGACTCGACTGATGTAGTCTGCGATCTATGTGGTGAACTTTCATTTGGCAGCGAAATTTGAGGGCACTGATGCCTATAGTTACATGGTTTTTTCCGTGATGGAAACGTAACACTGGGTGTAGCTGTGATCTGTGGCAGTTCTACGGTGTAATCGAGGGGCGCAGATGCCTTCTGTTTTCTACGGTTTCGCTGGAATGGCGACGTAATCATCGGGCTAACTGCGACCATGGAGGGGTGATGATTTCTAGAGCATTCTCACAAAAATGTTTTCTATATTTTCACAAAAGTTTTCTACGTGTTTTCACTGGGTGTTGAAAATGGGTCTACTCAATACTTATCGATTTTCAGTCCTACGCGCGATCAACGTATGACCGAATTTTTGTGAGAACAAGGATGGACTGGTTGAAACATTGAGTTATAAAAAGTATTTTTGTGAGGACCCGGAATTTTGGACATTTGAAATTGGAATATTTAATTGATTTTAAATATTTAAAAATTAATTTTTTAACTTGGTTTTCCGATATAACTATTTATTGGGTAAATAAACTACTTAATTAAAAAAAGGAGATTGGATAAAATATGAAATATGGAGTTCTAGGCTTGTTAAATTAAATTAAAGACTTATAAAATTTATATTGATAATACTGAAGATAATAAAAATGTTAAAAAAGAATTTAATCGTGGTTTGTTCAGTTTTGAAAATATGTCGTTTAAATCGATATTTAAAAATAGCCTTTCGGGGCACAGTCTCGGATTTCGAAGAAACTAGTTCCATTGGATCCGTAATATTGTTTTATTATCAGATTTCAATTTTCGTAGTGTTTGGAGTGATCATTTGGCCGTACGGTAGATAAACGCATTGAATCTATATCGAAAATTTAATATAATAACTGGGTCCAAAAAGCTATCTTCTCCATACGATCGAGTTAGGCCTCGAAACCTTTCCATTACGTTTGGGATACGGGTATAACATTACAAATACCTAGCGGCACGCCTCGACGGGAGGTTGAGATTTTGAGTTTCGAATTCAAGACAATTTAAAATTTGAATTTGAATTTAAATAATAAGTTGACAAGTAAAAAATTATTCACATCGCTTTTGTATCTCCATATCATTCCAAGACCTGCACACTCAAATAACAACAATTCCTCCACTTGTCTAGCACATAAAGAAATTTAAAGCACGTAGCAGATAAAAAGAAGAAAAGATAATAAATAAACATAGCCGAATTTCCCTTATCCTCTTCAATTCCAGTTCGATTCGAAATCAAATTCATGGCCCATCTTCCTTTTCTTTCGGCTAAAACCAATCAATCGATCCTCAAATATATCTATCGTTCAAAGGATATAGCTGATTCCATCCTCTTTTCTGTCCTTATCTTGAAATCAAATCTTGCACGAGATTTTCAGAGAAAAAGGGGGATGGAGGCAAGTGAGGGGAAGGTATGGAGAGACGTGTCCAGATCAGGGTCGTGTTGTGTGTGCGAAGTAGGAGTGGAATTTTGGACAGCGCACGTGAGTGCGATTGGGAATCTTTAGGACTCGCGTAGGTAAAGAAGCAAGGTACGGTTGGGGAAATCGTCATGGCATGGGAGGCCAGCGATGGCGATGCTCGGCATTAGGCGGGGAGGGTTTCGAGCTGAAGGTTGTGAGCGAGCAAGGGGATCATACGCATCAGCAGGTGAGGATGTTTCGATCGAGTTCGCTCTCTATTTATTCCTCTAACCAGTTAACTGATTATTTTAAACTTTTCAAATACTAGAAATTTAAATGCTGAAGCAGAAAGAATTTAAAAACAGTCTGTTTAATTAAATGAATATATATAGAAAGATCTAAAAAAAAACATATAGAGATTTTTTTACGTTGAAGAGTTTATATCAAAATAAGATGTTTAGTCTATATAAATTGATAGTAAGACATGCATGCAAAATTTTCTTCGAATTAAGATTTTATTATGACAGTAAAGAAAATTTATATTTTTATTTAACAAAAGGAAATTTGAGTTAAGTAAATATATATGTATATATTAGAGAAATATATTTATATTTACGGTTCAGTTCAAAGTTATATGAATATTTGTACAGTAAAGTAGAAAAAGAATTTTTTTTATATAAATAAGATTTAGGAATATAGAAAGTTTTAAAATGTTTAAAGTTCATGTAAAAATTGGATTTTTAACCCATATAGATTGTTTTATATGCAGTTTGAAATAAAGGAAAATAAAAACGCAATTTATTAAGTTATAAAAGTACACATAAGGTGATTAATTTATTTAGTAAACTTATTTAATTATTTTAGTTACTAAAAATAATTTATTAAAAGAAAATTAGTTAAGTTAAATTTTTAGTTTAAAATTTTTAAATCATTTGTTAAATGATGTATTAAATGAGATTTATTTTCTTCGATTTGTTCGAATATTAATAAAATCATCCAATGTTTATAGAAGGTCGAAAATCGTGGAAACAAGTTGGGTTGGATGGATTGCAAAACGAAAATCAAAGGTGAGTTAATCTCACTCATCTCGTTAGTTATTTAAATTTAAATAGTTAAATTTAATTTCCCGCATTATATAGCGAATCAGACCCTATGCGCCACTCATAATAGCGGATGACCCTTTAAATAGCGATATCTTGCCTTGAAATGGGATTAGTATTTAATTATTATGCTAACATCTGTGGATGCAGGGAAGAAGGTTGGAGAGATCCAACTGGATTCCTCAAAAATATTTAGATTGATTAATTATTCTTTGTTATGAATTATTGGATAATCTGTGGTAGATTACATTGGTAATTTCAAATAATGGATGTTATGTTTGATTGAATATTTTTGGGTATACCGAGTTATCAAAAATGTATAGATTGGATTTTTGAAAAGAAATAAAAATTGACAATTTTTAAGTAAAATAATCATAGGGAAATTGGATAAATTAATGAGTGAATTGGAAAAGGATGAAAGTTGAATTTTAATTTTAATAAATAAACTCCGAGTATGAGAAAGGAGATTTTTTAATTAATGGAATAAATGAATCTTTTAAATTTAAGTGATATTATTTAGAGGAATGAAGAATTTATTTTTAAATTCAAGGTTTAAGTTTATTTGGAAAAGATAAAGAAGAAAATTTGGAAAAGTGTGAAACTAGCACAGTTTAGAAAATGATTTTAAATCATAATAAGGAATTTAAATCTGCAATTAATTGGTTTTAAAATAAAATTGAGTAAGTAAAGGAATTTATTTTTAAATGGAGTAAATTTTGGAAATTGATTTAGTGTTTGAAACTGTGCTCTAAAAGAAAGGTGAGACTATGGAATAAGATATCAGTGGATATTTGGAAGTATGAATTCACGGTGGGAATTTATAAAGGAATGGGTAAATTTGTTTTAAAAATAAGTAGTGGTTTATTTTTAAAGGGTGTGAAAGAGAAGTGTATTTTCTTGGAAAACCAAGTACGTTTTCAAAGCAAATTTTTAAGTATAAGTTAAAAATTTTAAAGTTGTTTCAAGGAATGTTTTTAAGAAATTATTATTTAAGTTATTAAAATTTTAATGGTAAATATTTATTGAATTAGTTATAGTAGTAATTATTTTAAAGTGTTAATGGGTGTTATATTTTAACAAAATATTTATTAATATTTATATTTTATAAAATTGATTTATTTTAAAGATAGTTTGGTTAAGGTTTTATTTGAAAACTTGTACAGAATTTCATAATTCTTATTTTAAAATTAGTTCGGCTTAACTTCTATTTGAAAAAATTTAGTTTTATATTTTATAAAGTAGTTTATTTTAAATATTTTTAATGTATATATTTTTGTATAAAGTGTTTAAGTAGTTTTTATTTAAATGTTTTAAAGTATATTTTAGAATAAAGTGATTTAAATTATTTTAAAATCTAAAGTATTTTGACTTGGTGGTTTTCAGGGGAAATAAACAATATTTGAAAATTTCATTTTGTGAGATAAAGGTGGTTTGAAACTGTTTCAAAGGGTTGAAGTATGGAAAATAGCTTGCGAAGTTATTTTGAAATAAATAATTTTGAAATTATTTAAATCTGATGGTTGTTGTGAATGTTATTTGATAGTTAAATAACCGACTATCAATATTGGCCAATGCGCCGATTGTTTCGAACAGACTGGTTTCGGGATTAATTCCCCAAAAACTACTTCGATCCGAATTGAATGTTTTCGTGAGGAAGACAAAACCTTGAAGTCGAAGATGGAGCAGTGAAGTGCAAGGGCTAATCGCTGCTAATCCTATGGGTGATTCAAAAATGGATGTAGTAGGAGTAGTGCCTTCAGTTCCATTAGAACCCGAAACGGACTTATATGGACGAATGCTTTCAGAACATCGTCAAGAGGACGATGAGCATTCTAAGTGAATGTGTGCTAAAAAGGTAACGCATAGTCTCGAGCCTCATCAATAGAGAATGGCTAAAACAAGGAAGGTGCACACATGGCTAAGTGGCTAGCAACCAATTAGGGTAAGGTCACCCCTGTCTAGATGTTCCTTTATTTCGGCTGTGTGGCCGGTTGCTGATCCCAACAGCATGGTGAACTTATTCGGACTATCCAGTAAGGGGTAGCTCCGGTCTTGTGATGCAGGGGATCAGGATGGATCCTCGGTACGGTGATTTAGACCATGTACTATGACGGGCGGTACCGCAGTAGCCCTGCCATTGATGGAAATACATTCTCCCTACGTGCCTTTATGGTTTTTTTGTATACCTATTAGCTGGAATTTAATAATGTAACAATTTCGTCTATTTGAATAAGTATTTGTGTGCAGACACTACTATAATATCAGAGGATTTTATAAGAAATGTTTTGGTTATCGTAAGGCAAAAACCTGACTTGTTTATTTATGGCGTGATCTTACGAGACACCTTTGATTTCAAAGGACTTTGAAACTTTAATAATCCAATTGAGTGTGTTTTCTCATGCTGGTTTTCCAGACTGACTCGAGTATTATTTAACTATAATGCTCGGGTCAGACCGAGTATTATAGAGTACAAATTTTGGATGGACTGCTATGGAGTTTAGGAGATGAGCTAGATGACGGGGCGTATTTCCGTAGATTTATATTTCCAATGTACAGTGTAAGGTGTATATTCAGCTTTGGAAGGACAAGATATTATAACCGTCCTGAATTGTGTTGTTAATTGTTTTGTACTCTGATGATGTAATGTATAAAGAGATATAGTTCTTTTTGTTTAAAGATTAATCATTTATCTATTATATATTTTTCCGTTACGATTGTGAGATTCTGATATTGTTTCTATTTCTTCTTCTACCTCCTTCTTCTTTAACCCTAATGGTTCGGTTTTCCGGCATCCGATTGCTCGGCATTTGATACAGTGGACGTATTGATGTTGATTTTCGGACGTTGAAAAATCGGGTCGTTATAGTTGGTAACAGTGTTGAAGGCTAAGCGAGAACCTTGGCTCTGGTGGGGATTACTCATTAAAATAGAGTCCGTAGTACTATAGAATGAGTTTGAGTGTATTAATAGGTATGAGCGCGTATTTGTTAGTGAATATAAAAATTGTTTTTATATTGTTTTGACTTATCAGTTGAGTGTTTATGGATTCTGGTCGATATGTGGAACGCCATGACATCGATAGGAATTTCTAAACTCTTGAACAAGATAAACCGACACAGCATTATTCTAAAAGTAGGGTGAATGAAATAATTTTACCCAAATTATTTTTGTATAAAAAAGAAATAATTTTCCATAAATTATTATAGCTATGTATATATGATCGCTTGATTATTTGGAATGATAATATTAAATTATTATCATTGTTGTGTAAAATCTGAATAAGAAATTGAAATCATAACTAAATGCTAAGAAATAAATTCATATACAAATGGGATTTGTAAATGTAAACTGTAAATGTGATTTATAATTTGAAATGGAATTCCAGAGAAATATTTGAAACAAATTGAAGGAATTTGAAATTTGAAAATTTAGGAAATTTAAATTCCTTTGAGTTTGAAAATGGTTTTCAAAGGTTTTGGAGAAATAATAGTGATATTATTTCGGAATTAATTTTGAATTGAATTTGAAATCTGGTGAGATTTGGAATTTAAAAATATTTGAAGGGGTTTTAAAGAGATAAAAGCATTGAACTCTTTTCGATCGTTGAAAAATAACTTCGACGATGACTGTAGCATCATCGTTGTTCATTTTCGAGTTTCCAAGAGAGGGATTGCTACCTGGATATTTGGATTGGTGTTTTTTGCAACGATTGGGTTTGATTTTGAAAATGCAGAAGAATAGTTGATTTAGACATATATGTTTTCAAAATTTATTTTGAAATGTTGAAGAATTGCTTAAACTCTGGTAGTTAATTTAAAATGTTTATGGAATTTAAATAAGTTGGAAACTTAAGGAAGTTTAAAAATTTTAATGCAAATGGTAGAATTTTATACCTGGGAACTAAAGGAGTAAAAGTTTAGAAATAAACATTTTATTGAGATTTGAAATTAAATTTGAAAATGAAGTGATAAATAAAATTAGTAAGTTAAATTTGATTGAAAATGAATTAAGCTAGTGAAGAAAACCAATTAGATGAAATAAATTAGAAAAATTAGTTAACAAATGTAACTAAATTTAGGAAAACTTATAGAAGTTTAAAATTTAAATTGAATGGGAGTGTAATTAAATATAGTAAAGTAAAACTGAATTTAAAGAAAGTCTAAGGAAACTAAAAAATATAGTTACTTAAATAAAAGTTTGTAAGTTGGAAATAAATTGTGGATAGGCAAATGAACTTGCATTTGTAAGTAAACAGGATTGAAAGTAAATATTGGAAATTAATTTGAGTTGTGTGTAAATGGAAGTTAGTCAAGATTTGAATAAATAAGAGACTGAAATAAAATTAGTGAATAAACTAATTGATTCAAGTGGGTAAGCAAATGAATTGGAATTGTATATTGGATAATATTTAAAATGTGTAAAATAAAGTGGAGCTATAAAATTAATTCGAAGTGAAAAATAATAAAAGTTTGGTAATGAAAAAATTGTTTAAGATTTAAAATATAAGTGGAAATTGAAAGTGTATGTGCAGTACTAAGGATCGTGTAATATAATATGTAAATGCGGAAATTGATAATAGCAGTAAAATAAGAATTTAAGTAAGCACACCAGGAATATTTATACTGGTTCGAACTTCCTGTTCTACGTCCAGTCCCAGAATATCCTCTGGATTTAGACTAAACCCCTTACTTAACCCGGAGGAATAGGTATACCACACCTGAGCAGCCGAACGGGAATTTTTCCGCCTCGACAGCCGAAGAGGACTTCAACTTAATACAAATAATTTGTTGACGAGTGTGTTCTGAATAACAGGGATTGTCTTTTGATAGTACAATTTTCCTATAATCAAATCCTCAAGAATATATAGTGTATGTGAAGATTTAGAAGGAAGATAATCTCGTAGAATCGAAGTATATAAATTAATTCAGAGATTCTAGAGATATTGAATGAGAATGAATGTTTTTATTTGCAGAAATAAATAGAGAATAGATTTCAGAAATATAAACCAGAATCGATGATTGTAGAAGTGATTTGAACATGCTTATACAGTTGTAGAATAGTTATAATCTTTCATGAAGAGTTTCAATCAAATATTGTGTCCGTGTCTCTTGGATTGAGGGACATTCCTCTTCATGAACAATCGCAACTCTTCAGAAAACTAGCCGTTATGTTCAGGTCGGTCGACCGAGAAATCTGGCCGGTCAGCTGAGGTTTAAAACCGTATACAAAACAATGTATATCTGTGCACTTGACACAGAGTCGGTCGACCGAGGTTTCTGGTCGGTCAGCCGACCTGTTGTCAATTGCACAGTACACAGTAATTTATGTATAACTTAATATAAATCAATTTGTGTATGTGTGTGACTACTTGAGAAATGATTTTAACAATATTCTAAGACTCAATACATTAAAATATTCATACTAATCTCTGGATTGTAGTCTTGTCTCCTTCGTAGTGCATAATATACACTTATTCTCGTTTTGTTGCTTTCGTATAGTATTCTCATCGTATGATCTCTGAAGCTTGTGTCATGAATCAAAACTCATGAATCAACATTCTCCCCCTTTTTGGTTGATGACAATACTTATGTGACGAAGTAGTATATATTGTAATTCTCCCCCTGAATATATGGCGACTTTTCTTCAAAAATTTGTTAGCTTTCATATATTTCTCCCCCTTTGTCATCGACAAAAAGGAATACTTATTAGATGTATAAAAAATATGGAACATGTAACAGAACATAAGAAAACATCGAGTTTTAAATAGTACATACTCAAAGCAAATAGGAATATTAATGATGTTTACTTAGTACACAACATCTAAAAACAGAATACTAAAAATTATGAGATAGCAAGTTGTAAAACAATATGATCACTCCTCATCATCATCGGAATCTGAGACGACCCGACTTTTTCTCCCAAGAAAAGTCGTATCATCATGAAGAAAGAAAGGGATAGAAAAGAGAAAAGAAAGAGAAGAAAGAAGAACACAAAAATAGAATTTCAACAGCGGAATGAATAAATTATATTAATAACATAAAATATTACATACTTCAAAACCACTATCAGAGTACACTGATATACAACTCATACTAGACAGTTATAAACACCTGTCTAGTATTTACAACATAATACAACTCAGAGACAATCACAGATCACACAGCGGAATACTATATATCTAACGCAGAAACCTTCTGCTCCATTTGCTCCTCCATTATTCGTCAAAAGCTAACCTGAATCCCTTGGCTACTCGTAAAAATTTGAGTACCCAAGAGTTTAAGAAAACAAAAGATAAACTTTGGGTCAGACAAGGGTCTGGTGTGAGTAACAGGTTAAAGTTGCTTAACTTTGCAAAACCTTTTAAAAGAAAGGTATCACGTAAGACTTCCCACACATAAACATGGAAAAGTTTTTACCTTACGCTAACCAAAACATTTGATAGGAAATCCAGTGATATTATAATAGTGTCTAGGGTTTTCAAGTAAATAAGAAATAGCCGAAATTGTTACATTTATTAAATTCCAGCTACTAGCCACAAAAGTAGGTAATACAATCAAAACCGTTGGCACTTATTGGATTTTGGATTCCATACAATGGAAGGGCTACTTGAGTACCGCCCGTCACAGTACGTGGCCTAGATCACCGTACCGAGGAGTACGCCCGCTCCCCTGCAACACAAAGCCGGACCCATTCCTTACCGAACAGTTCCGAACAAGACAACCCCGCAGTTGGTGTACATCCAACTGCCCATACAGCTGAAATAAAAAGGGACCTCTAGACAGGAGTAAATCTTGCTCTCCAGTGGAAGCTACCCACGAAGCCTTACCCCACCTCCCATGTTTTAGCCATTCCCGGTTGATGAGGCTTGAGGCTACGATTACCTTTAGAGGACACATCTCTTAGAATTCTCATCGTCCACCTGACGATGTTCTGAAAGCATTCAATCCATACAAGTTCGTTCTGGGTTCGAACGAAACCGATGGCATTATCTCGTTACACTCATTTTGGAATCACCCTCAGAGTTAACAACGATAACCCTTGCACTCAAAATCACCATCTCGAATCTATAAGTAGTATTCCGTCAACTCATTACGGAATCACCCACAGAGTTATACTGACTCATAGTCCTTACACCTCGAGTCTTCACAAATCTCCATTCTGATTCACGACCTAACGTTATTTGGAATCGATGTGGTTTTCGAATATCCAAATATGGAAACCCGATCCCGGTCTCATCGAAATCCAAAGCGTGTCTTTTAAGGCCAAGTTGTTTTAAAGGTTTAAAACAATTCAATTATCTATATATACAAATAGATAAATCACAGATCCACAGCAGATAATCAACATTATCTTCATATCAGATAAACCATATTATCATTATTCAAAAAGATAATCTATATCAACATCACAATGCAACCAATGCATCAAAATCACTCAACATTATCTATCTCATATCTGAGCTTCAAACCATCTAAGCAAAACATCTCATCCATCTATATAAGCAATGATTAACCACACTAAATTTAATTAATTTAAAATGAATTAAATTAATTACATCATTTAAATTAATTTAAAGTAAATTAAATTAATTACTTCACCAATATCAACTTGCTCATATCACTATTGATTAATTATCAATCAATCAATTAATCATCATCCAATTATTCATTTTAATTAATCATCCCTGATTAATTTACCTTTAATTACATTCATGTAATTATCCATTAATTAATTTCTCAAATTAATTAAATTTAACCAATACAGTAATTAACCTTTAATTTCTTCCTTAATTAAATAATTAATTGCATTAATCCTTAATTAATTACATTAATTCTTAATTAATTACATTAATTAATCCCTTACATTTATTAATTATTTCCAGTTAAATCCATTCTTAATTACACCATTAATTATAATAATTAATGGTCTTCTAATTACATTTTCAAATTAAATTAAATTAATTACATTAAGTAATAAATCTTTATTTAAATCATAACTGTTAATCATCCTTGATTAACCCCATTCAGTAATCAACCACCCTTAATTACTTCACCCAAATAAATTAATTACTCCTTAATTAATCATCTCTAATTAATCCCTTGATTAATTTACAAGGTAATTATACTCAAATTGCTTCATCATCAAATCACTTCCAATTAATTACATATAGTAATTACCCATTTATTACTTCTCTAAGTAATTCCTCTTCATTAAATTACATTAAGTAATTATCCTCACAAATCTCCAAATGATTATTCTAAATTAATTAAACTGAATTACTTAACTTAAACTAATCAAATTAACTCAATTAATTACAATAAGAAATTAATCTCTTAATTACTTCCATAAGTAATTATACTTAACAACCTACACAAATGATTATCTTTAAATTAATTAATCTAATTAATACTTAAAATTAATCACATTAATTAATTATTAAATAATCCTTAGTTAATGACCTTCATTAACTATTAAATAATTCATTAATTATTTTTATAAAATAATTAACTTATTTTAAATCATTATTAATTACAAATTAATTAATCATTAATTAACCCATTAATTAATTCCAGATTAATTAAATAATTAAGTGTTAATTAAAACTTAATTAATCCATTACTTGATTAACTAGTTATTAACTAGAACTAATCGTATTTAATTAATTATTCTTAATTACAAGTTAATTGTTCAAAGAATAATTAATCCTAAACCCTTAAGATTAACCCTTAATTACTATTTTATTTATTCCTTAAATAAATTAATTGTTCATTTAATTATCCTAATTATTAAATGAAATACAAACATTAAATTATTATTTAACTTTAATAAGTTTTAAAAAAATCAATCTAAAACCTTTAATTGTTAAATAATACTTTTATTATAAAAGAAATTTTACAAAGGTCAAAACAAATTTCTTTTTAAAATTAAAACCATATAAATTTTACATTATCATTCAAATTTGTTTTAAGCACTTAAATTTATAAAACTTAAATTTATTTTTAAACCAAAGATTCAAATTCATATTTGAATCGAATATAAACTTTGTTTAAACATTGTCTTATATTTCAAATTTAAATTCTAATTTCTTCAAAAATATTCTTAAATAATAAACTCCTTTTAAAGTTAAAACAAGTTTAAGTTTAAAAGCTTATTTATTTCCAGACATGATTCAAAACAAAACTCGAATTCACAATTTAAAGTTAGATTGAAAACTTAATTAAATCTTTACTTAGTATTTTTTGAAATTCAGTTTAAAATTTGAAATATTACAAATTCTAAACTTCAACAATTTAGCTCGAGCAAACTCGAAATCACTAGAGTAACTCGAGTATCATCATTTTTTTCATTTTGCAATTATTTAAATTCAGGAACAACTCAGGTTTTCACAAACCTGTAACAATTGAACCACCTGAGCCAACTCGACATCTACCCCGAGTCAACCATCCCATACCCCCAAGTCCCATGCCCTAATCCTTCGAGCTACATAAGAAACAACCTGAAACAAAACACTGGAAAACCATCTTCCCCAAAACACTGATACGCCATTAACCTCGTGCACCTGCACCACTGTCGCCATTACTTCCATTCACTCGCGACTCCTTGCGCAAGTCGGCGACCCTCATTCAAACCAATTCCGACCACCCAATTTTTAGCAGAAACCAAAAATAAAAATCGAGCACCGAGCTTGAAAATTTGGAAAGATGTCGAACTGGAATCTGCCGTAAACTCCAAATTTCGATCATCAGACAGTCAATACCTCCGACCACATCTACTTCCACATCCCATCTCTCTCCAGTTCGAATTAGGAAGTACTCGGTCACTCATTCAGGTCGCAGTGATCAATTCATTGATCAATATTGAAAACTAGGGCTTATCAATTCAATCCCAAATTTCCACTGCCCCCATGCTTTAATCCATCATTCAATATTTTTCCTATAAACTACACACATCACTCCATCACCAGAAAAGGTACTGGCCATTTAATCTTTCTGAATTGACAGACTCAGCCTAAATCATGGTTTTTGGTTAAACTGGAATTACTTAATCAAAAACAAACTAACAATTCTAATTTTAATTTTAAAATTCAAGTTTTTGATATGGTAACCTATTGATAATCTTAAATCAAAGAATCTAAATGATTGAATTCTTGTTTTCAACAGAATTACTCTGTTGTTTAGTGTTTTTTTTCCAGAGACCATACTGTTTTTTTTTCCAGTGATACTTCAAGTTTTTATTCATACTTGATAAAACTTAAAACTTTAGTTATGTTACACAACTCTATTTTGCTTTAGTCATAGACCTAACATAGATTAGATCCAAAGTAAGATCCAAAGTACAGAATTTTAAGAAATTCAAGGACCTGGAACTTAAGTACAGAAACATAACTACACAATAACATGCACCATAATCTTCATTCAGAAATGAACTTATGAAAAAGCATACACACTTATTTCAGAGTAAACAAACATCCATTTATACTTAGGTTTATTAAATATAAATTGTTACTCGCCTGGTATAGGAGCAGAGCACATAAGCTTCGGATTTTACTTTTAATTCTTGCTTATGTCTTGAACTTCAATTTGCTTTTTAAACTGCAAATGCTTTTACTTTAAAACTGCAGATTTATTTCTTTGTTCCTTGATTCATGTAATTACCAGATTCACTTGCATGCTCCCAGAGAAAACAGAGAAAGAAATATGCAGGTTTGGATTCTATTTTTAAAACTGAAAAGGAGACTGCAGGCTTAGTTGCATGAAGATTTTTGAATTGCAGAATTGCTTCAGGTTAATATTTGATTTGCATTTCAATTTTGGAAGATTAATTTAGATAGCTTTAAAGAAGATTGGTTTGAGGAAAATTATTGGTTTTAGATTTGTGTTTTGAAGGAATTTAAAGATTTTGCTTTGAAAAATAATAATGAAGATTACAGATTTTGTTGAAGATTTCAGATTTCAGATCTGAATAATTTTCTTAAATTTTGAAGAGGAATTGCAAAAGGTAAATGATATGAAAAGAAGTGTATTAATACAAGTAGATTTTTGATTTTAACAAAAATAAAAGAAAAAGAAAATTAAAAGGACACTTGGTTTAAGTATAACATTTGCCACTTTAGTTTATTATATGGTAAACACATGTCCATTTGTATCTTAAGAAACTTACACATGTACTTAAGTATTTAAATTTTAATTTAAAATTGTTTATAAGCTTTTACATCTATTTTATTTCTTAAGTAATATATAAACGAATTTTATTCCTTCTTTTTTTCTAATTAAATGAAATGAAACAAACAAATTATGATTATAAGCTTATTCAAATATTTTTAGGTGTTTATTCTTTTAAATCCAAGACATTAAATTCAAATTTTAAATTAATTTATCAAATCAAATTTTAAAAATCAAGTTATATATATAGATGCATATACAACTCTATTAAAATTAAAAATAACAATTCCATTCCTTGCAAAATATATTTATGTTCATAAGAACTTAAGTATTATAATTTTTTATTCAAAATTAACAATTTAAACAATATTAAAAATGATTTTATGAAAGAGATTGTAAACAAGTTAAGATGATTTTGAGATTTGTATTTTAATTCTTATATATATATATATATAAATCCCAAGTAATATAAAGTAAAACTAAGTTTTCATATTTATCAAATTTTAAATTCATATTTTTAAGCTAAATAAAATTTTAAAACAAATAAGATTTATCGTAGTATAAACTATAACATTATTTATTACATTGCTTTAAAAAGCCAATTCTTAATTCAAATTTTTAATTTACTAAAAGTAAACTAGAATTAGAAGATCAATTCATTCACTAAATTCAAAATCAAAATTTATCAATTTACAATATGTACAAATATATATATTATAAACAGAAAACAATTTATTTATTCAAAAAGATAAAATCTTTTAACTTAAATATTTATTAAAACATGATTATTAAATCAAATTCCAAATTTGATATTAAAATTATTAAATCAAATTAAATTTATAACACAGATTATTAAATTTATATTGCCCAAATTTCCGGGATATCACATTCCTTCCCCCTTAAAAGAATTTCGTCCCCGAAATTTAAAAGCAAGGTAATTTAATAATCTATCTTAAGATTTTATTTTAAAACACAAGCATATATTATCAAACATATGCTACCAACCATAGCAACCAATTCATCCAATCAAAACAATTCTAATTATCCAGAAAAATTCTGGATAATATTTTCACGAGTTTTCCCGGTATAAATATCGGAATACTCGCTCTATAGAATCTAAACAATCAATACTATTAAGCTATAGAGCTCCTATCCAACTAGATCTATAAAACTAAACAGGATATCAGACTACAAACAAGTCTAAATCAACAATCACATCCTCCTGAACTGCTGGTTCCACAACCAGAGATAAACCATACACGTACTCCCTTAGAGATACGTGAAACACATCGAATCCTAGTTTATCCAAACTGGCAATTCAACTTTGAAAATCAAACACCAATCTTCACAAAACACAGAAAAGATCCAAAACATCTCGGAGCTGACTTACCCAGGCTTACTCAATCTTAAAGTTCCTTAAATCAGAGAAAATTTTCCCAAATTAAATCTCCGACTCCGGAATCCAAATTCCTTCCTCTCTTATCCACAAAATACTTCTGACGATCCTGGGCTACCTTCAACTCTCTTGATCAGCTCAACCTTTGTTGATGTCTCCAGAAACAAACTGGACCAAAACAATCCAACAAAATGATTTCCTCAAGATCAATCCCAAACCAAGAACACCAACTCTACTCTACAAACATCAGAAGATTAACTTACTCCTCCTATCCGAAAAAGACAAAACAAGGCACTCCCAAACTGCTTCCGCTGCACAACTCTGATCTGAAGTAGAAGAAAAACTCGAGCACAAACTGGATAACACATCACAGAAATATGGTTCAACAGATCCATAAAAGAAAACTCAGATGCCCCATCTGATCCAAAGCTACTTCACTAAACCTCCGGTATCACTCCTAGAATCCAGTCGATAAGAAAACTCAGCCTCTAGGTACGGACAAACTCTTCATAGCTCAAGAGAAAACTCAAACTATCGCAAGTCACTTTTGCGATCAATCAGCCTAATATCCAAAGAAAATTGTTCTCCCTTTACCAATCAGAACAGCTTACGCTTAACTAGCCAATCCATCGAAGAAATGGTTCTACTCTGCTTCTGAACTCCATCTTTAGAAACTATTAACCAGAAAATCTTCTTGCTGGCACACAGAACACTACGAACTGCACTGCTGACACCGACGCCAAAGACTTCCTAATCCAAAACTCTTCGAGAAACTCAGGCCTCAAACTGGACAGAAACATCCTGCTGAATCCAGCCGCATCACTGAAACAGACTCATCTCCTTAACTTGTTTCAAGAAATCATCTTCGGAAACATCCATAGTCACTGCGTCTCATCACACAGCTACTACTCCCTGAGATATCAAGATATCATTATTTCCTTCTGCCCAACCGACAGATCCAAACTCTACTCATCCAACTCAAAGATAGACTCCGAACCTTAACAGGTGACCTTCAGAGATCTATGAAATCCTACACTCTGCACAATTCACTCGAGACGGTATTAGGTCTACAGTCTCGACAAATACACTTCCAACTTCAACACTCAAAACTCCAACCATTGGTAGTAGTTGTGTTACACACCCCACTACCTTATCTACCTTTATAGCTTATATTGGATAACCCGAACAGGTAACCCAACAAATAGGTAGAAGTAAATAAATATATATAATAAAACTACAAATACGCTCTCTCAAGATAGACACCACTCCAGAGCCTAGGTATTCACTCAACCTAATGCTCTGATACCAACTGTGACGACCCGACTTTTTCTTCCAAGAAAAGTCGTATCATCATGAAGAAAGAAAGGGATAGAAAAGAGAAAAGAAAGAGAAGAAAGAAGAACACAACAACAAAATCTCAACAGCGGAACGAATAAATTATATTAATAACATAAAATAATACATACTTTGCAACCACTATCAAAGTACACAGATATACAACTCATACTAGACAGTTATAAACACCTGTCTAGTATTTACAACATAATACAACTCAGAGACAATCACAGATCACACAGCGGAATACTATATATCTAACGCAGAAACCTCCTGCTCCATTTGCTCCTCCATTATTCATCAAAAGCTAACCTGAATCCCTTGGCTACTCGTAAAAATTTGAGTACCCAAGAGTTTAAGAAAACAAAAGATAAACTCTGGGTCAGACAAGGGTCTGGTGTGAGTAATAGGTTAAAGTTGCTTAACTTTGCAAAACCTTTTAAAAGAAAGGTATCACGTAAGACTTCCCACACATAAACATGGAAAAGTTTTTACCTTACGCTAACCAAAACATTTGATAGGAAATCCAGTGATATTATAATAGTGTCTAGGGTTTTCAAGTAAATAAGAAATAGCCGAAATTGTTACATTTATTAAATTCCAGCTACTAGCCACAAAAGTGGGTAATACAATCAAAACCGTTGGCACTTATTGGATTTTGGATTCCATACAATGGCAGGGCTACTGGGGTACCGCCCGTCACAGTACGTGGCCTAGATCACCGTACCGAGGAGTACGCCCGCTCCCCTGCAACACAAAGCCGGACCCATTCCTTACCGAACAGTTCCGAATAAGACAACCCCGCAGTTGGTGTACATCCAATTGCCCACACAGCCGAAATAAAAAGGGACCTCTAGACAGGAGTAAATCTTGCTCTCCAGTGGAAGCTACCCACAAAGCCTTGCTGCACCTCCCCTGTTTTAGCCATTCCCGGTTGATGAGGCTTGAGGCTACGATTACCTTTAGAGGACACATCTCTTAGAATGCTCATCGTCCACCTAACGATGTTATGAAAGCATTCAATCCATACAAGTTCGTTCCGGGTTCGAACGAAACCGAAGGCATTATCTCGTTACACTCATTTTGGAATCACCCTCAGAGTTAACAACGATAACCCTTGCACTCTAAATCATCATCTCAAATCTATAAGTACTATTCCGTCAACTCATTACGGAATCACCCACAGAGTTATACTGACTCATAGTCCTTACACCTCGAGTCTTCACAAAGCTCCATTCTGATTCATGACCTAACGTTATTTGGAATCGATGTGGTTTTCAGATATCCAAATATGGAAACCCGATCCCGGTCTCAACGAAATCCAAAGCATGTCTTTTAAGGCCAAGTTGTTTTAAAGGTTTAAAATAATTCAATTATCTATATATACAAATAGATAAATCACAGATCCACAGTAGATAATCAACATCATCTTCATATCAGATAAACCATATTATCATTATTCAAAAAGATAATCTATATCAAAATCACAATGCAACCAATGCATCCAAATCACTCAACATTATCTATCTCATATCTGAGATTCAAACCATCTAAGCAAACAACATCATCCATCTATATAAGCAATGATTAACCACACCAAATATAATTAATTTAAAATGAATTAAATTAATTACATCATTTAAATTAATTTAAAGTAAATTAAATTAATTACTTCACCAATATCAACTTGCTCATATCACTATTGATTAATTATCAATCAATTAATTAATCATCATCCAATTATTCATTTTAATTAATCATCCTAGATTAATTTACCTTTAATTACATTCAAGTAATTATCCATTAATTAATTTCTCAAATTAATTAAACTTAACCAATACAGTAATTAACCTTTAATTTCTTCCTTAATTAAATAATTAATTGCATTAATCCTTAATTAATTACATTAATTCTTAATTAATTACATTAATTAATCCCTTACATTTATTAATTATTTCCAGTTAAATCCATTCTTAATTACATCATTAATTATAATAATTAATGATCTTCTAATTACATTTTCAAATTAAAGTAAATTAATTACATTAAGTAATTAATCTTTATTTAAATCATAACTGTTAATCATCCTTGATTAACCCCACTCAGTAATCAACCACCCTTAATTACTTCACCCAGATAAATTAATTACTCCTTAATTAATCATCTCTAATTAATCCCTTGATTAATTTACAAGGTGATTATACTCAAATTGCTTCATTATCAAATCACTTCCAATTAATTACATATAGTAATTACCCATTAATTACTTCTCTAAGTAATTCCTCTTCATTAAATTACATTAAGTAATTATCCTCACAAATCTTCAAATGATTATTCTTAATTAATTAAACTGGATTAATTAACTTAAACTAATCAAATTAACTCAATTAATTACAATAAGAAATTAATTTCTTAATTACTTCCATAAGTAATTATACTTAACAACCTACACAAATGATTATCTTTAAATTAATTAATATAATTAATACTTAAAATTAATCACATTAATTAATTATTAAATAATCCTCATTTAATGACCTTCATTAACTATTAAATAATTCATTAATTATTTTTATAAAATAATTAACTTATTTTAAATCATTATTAATTAAAAATTAATTAATCATTAATTAACCCATTAATTAATTCCAGATTAATTAAATAATTAAGTGTTAAATAAAACTTAATTAATCCATTACTTGACTAATTAGTTATTAACTAAAACTAATCTTATTTAATTAATTATTCTTAATTACAAGTTAATTATTCAAAGAATAATTAATCCTAAACCCTTAAGATTAACCCTTAATTACTATTTTATTTATTCCTTAAATAAATTAATTGTTCATTTAATTATCCTAATAATTAAATGAAATACAAACATTAAATTATTATTTAACTTTAATAAGTTTTAAAAAAATCAATCTAAAACCTTCAATTGTTAAATAATACTTTTATTACAAAAGAAATTTTACAAAGGTTAAAACAAATTTCTTTTTAAAATTAAAACCATATAAATTTTACATTATCATTCAAATTTGTTTTAAGCACTTAAATTTATAAAACTTAAATTTATTTTTAAACCAAAGATTCAAATTCATATTTGAATCAAATTTAAACTTTTTTTAAACATTATCTTATATTTCAAATTTAAATTCTAATTTCTTCAAAAACATTCTTAAACAATAAACTCCTTTTAAAGTTAAAACAAGTCTAAGTTTAAAAGCTTATTTATTTCCAAACATGATTCAAACCAAAAATCGAATTCACAATTTAAAGTTAGATTTAAAACTTAATTAAATCTTTACTTAATATTTTTTGAAATTCAGTTTAAAATTTGAAACACGACAAATTCTAAACTACTACAATTTAGCTCGAGCAAACTCGAAATCACTAGAGTAACTCGAGTATCATCATTTTTTTCATTTTGCAATTATTTAAATTCAGAAACGACTCAGGTTTTCACAAACATGTAACAATTGAACCACCTGAGCCTACTCGACATCTACCCCGAGTCAACCATCCCATACCCCCGAGTCCCATGCCCTAATCCTTCGAGCTATATAAGAAACAACCCGAAACAAAACACTGGAAAACCATCTTCCCCAAAACACTAATACGCCGTTAACCTCGTGCACCTGCACCACTGCCGCCATTACTTCCAATCACTCGCGACTCCTTGCGCAAGTCGGCGACCCTCGTTCAAACCAATTCCGACCACCCAATTTTTAGCAGAAACCAAAAATAAAAATCGAGCACCGAGCTTGAAAATTTGGAAAGATGTCGAATTGGAATCTGCCGTAAACTCCAAATTCCGACCATCAGACAGTCAATACCTCCGACCACATCTACTTCCACATCTCATCTCTCTCCAGTTCGAATTAGGAAGTACTCGGTCACTCATTCAGGTCGCAGTGATCAATTCATTGATCAATATTGAAAACTAGGGCTTATCAATTCAATCCCAAATTTCCACTGCCCCCATGCTTTAATCCATCATTCAATATTTTTCCTATAAACTACACACATCACTCCATCACCAGAAAAGGTACTGGCCATTTAATCTTTCTGAACTGATAGACTTAACCTAAATCATGGTTTTTGGTTAAACTGGAATTACTTAATCAAAAACAAACTAACAATTCTAATTTTAATTTTAAAATTCAAGTTTTTGATATGGTAACCTATTGATAATCTTAAATCAAAGAATTTATATGATTGAATTCTTGTTTTCAACAGAATTACTCTGTTGTTTAGTGTTTTTTTTTTCCAGAGACCATACTGTTTTTTTTTTCCAGTGATACTTCAAGTTTTTATTCATACTTAATAAAACTTAAAACTTTAGTTATGTTACACAACTCTATTTTTCTTAAGTCATGGACCTAACATAGATTAGATCCAAAGTAAGATCCAAAGTACAGAATTTTAAGAAATTCAAGGACCTGGAACTTAAGTACAGAAACATAACTACACAATAACATGCACCATAATGTTCATTCAGAAATGAACTTATGAAAAAGCATACACACTTATTTCAGAGTAAACAAACAACCATTTATACTTAGGTTTATTAAATATAAATTGTTACTCACCTGGTATAGGAGCAGAGTACATAAGCTTCAGATTTTACTTTTAATTCTTGCTTATGTCTTGAACTTCAGATTGCTTTTTAAACTGCAAATGCTTTTACTTTAAAACTACAGATTTATTTCTTTGTTCCTTGATTCATGTAATTACCAGATTCACTTGCATGCTTCCCAGAGAAAATAGAGAAAGAAATATGCAGGTTTGGATTCTGTTTTTAAAACTGAAAAGGAGACTGCAGGCTTAGTTGCATGAACATTTTTGAATTGCAGAATTGCTTCAGGTTAATATTTGATTTGCATTTCAATTTTGTAAGATTAATTTAGCTAGCTTTGAAGAAGATTGGTTTGCGGAAAATTATTGCTTTCAGATTTGTGTTTTGAAGGAATTTAAAGATTTTGCTTTGAAAAATAATAATGAAGATTACAGATTTTGTTAAAGATTTCAGATTTCAGATCTGAATAATTTTCTTAAGTTTTGAAGAGGAATTGCAAAATGTAAATGAGATGAAAAGAAGTGTATTAATACAAGTGGATTTTTGGTTTTAACAAAAATAAAAGAAAAAGAAAATTAAAAGGATACTTGGTTTAAGTATAACATTTCTCACTTTAGTTTATTATATGGTAAACACATGTCCATTTGTATCTTAAGAAACTTACACATGTACTTAAGTATTTTAATTTTAATTTAAAATTGTTTATAAGCTTTTACATCTATTTTATTTCTTAAGTAATATATGAATGAATTTTATTCCTTCTTCTTTTCTAATTAAAAGAAATGAAACAAACAAATTATGATTATAAGCTTATTCAAATATTTTTAGGTGTTTATTCTTTTAAATCCAAGACATTAAATTCAAATTTTAAATTAATTTATCAAATCAGATTTTAAAATCAAGTAATATATATAGACGCATATATAACTCTATTAAAATTAAAAATAACAATTCTATTCCTTACAATATCTATTTATGTTCATAAGAACTTAAGTATTATAATTTTTTATTCAAAAATAACAATTTAAACAATATTAAAAATGATTTTATGAAAGAGATTGTAAACAAATTAAGATCATTTTGAGATTTGTATTTTAATTCTTATATATATATATATATATATATATATATATAAATCCCAAGTAATATAAAGTAAAACTTAGCTTTCATATTTATCAAATTTTAAATTCATATTTTTAAGCTAAATAAAATTTTAAAACAAACAAGATTTATCATAATATAAACTATAACATTATTTATTACATTGCTTTGAAAAAAAATTCTTAAATCAAAATTTTAATTTACTAAAAATAAACTAGAATTAGAAAATCAATTCATTCACTAAATTCAAAATCATAATTTATCAATTTACAATATATACAAATATATATATTATAAACATAAAACAATTTATTTATTCAAAAAGATAAAATCTTTCAACTTAAACATTTATTAAAACGTGATTATTGAATCAAATTCCAAATTTGATATTAAAATTATTAAATCAAATTAAATTTATAACACAGATTATTAAATTTATATTGCCCAAATTTCCGGGATATTATAGAATCCCAAAATTCTGGACGGATATTTTCTTCCGGAGGAGCATGTTCCTTACCATGTCGTTGAGCCTTAGAAGTGTGAGTTCCTGATGTACCGGAACTTGTATTCTTCGAAGTGGAAAAAGAGAAGTTTGGCGCTGGCCTTTTTCCAGGAGCAACATAAGAGGCACCAGCTTCGGAAGTACATGATAAGGCATCCCATAAATTCACGAAGAAGCCCATGATTTTCTTGAAACGACCATCAATTTTTCGTAGCCGGGCATCCAAGGCTAGTTGATTTTGAGCCAAAATATCAATGGCCACCTCTGTACTTATTCCGGGAGTTAGTCTTTGAATTGAATGTTGGCGTATTAGACGTTCTGTAACATGAGTTGATGGTTGAGGTGTAGAAAAGCTACGGCGTAGTTGTTCTCGAGGAGTAGTACTCCATTGGTTAAATGGTATAAATCTAGGAGGTGCATCGGGCAACTTCATTAATTTTATGGTCCTTGAATCAAAAGAACGAACTTTGGAGGTTTCGGATTCCGGAGCATGTGGGACGAAGCTATTGATTAATCTCATTATGTATTCTCCATAATAAATATGAAGCATCTTGCCTTGGCTAAATGAGAGAAACTCATCCATGAGTAATTGTGCCCAACTGACTTGTATATTCGAACATATAGCATATAAACCTTTAAAATTTTCAGGATATACTAAGTGGTAGGAGCCGCCTCTTGATACAATGGATTTCATCATGAAACGATGAAAAAGTCTAGGTCTAAGTGATGATGTTTGTCTAAAATCCGTAACATCATCTTCGAAGAATAAATGGCTTATGTGGTCACGACTTGATATATTACAATCTACATCGTGTAATGAGATTCTACCCGGTCTAGCATCTAAAATGTGGTTAATTCAATCAATGGAAAGGATAATTGAGATGCCACGTACTGATGTCCAAACACAATTTTCAATGTTTCTAGGAGGGTTGACAAGATTTAGGTTAGCAAGAAACAATTTGACCATAATGTGGTTAATTTTCAAATTATTCTTTCTATGGTCTAGAAAAGTATCTAGCCCACTTTTAATTGCGGCATTTTCAATATGGTAGGAAACGAAAACAGGATAACTTACAAATGATTCTTCAATGATTTTGGAATCTTGAAGTTGTATCCATCTTTGAAGTGCTACGTCATTGACAAGCCATGAGGCGATTTGAGTATCTACGGGAGCTGATGAAGATGAGCCATCGGTAGTCTTTGATTTCTTCTTTGGAGCCATTGTTTTTGAAGAAAAGATAAAAATTTGAGAAAACTTTAAAGGGGGCTAGGGTAAAAACTAAAATTGGAAAAGCAAGAGTGAAGAGGTAAGTTGAAAAGGTGAAAGGATGGGTTACTAATATGAGGCAAAAAAGAAAAGCAAACAGCTGTCTACACGTTTGGTCGGCCGGAATTACTGGGTCGGCTGACCGACTTGGTTAACTGAGAGTAGCTAAAACTTTCGGGATGGTTTCGGCTGATCGACTCAGGTTCTTCGGTCGGCCTACACTGTTAGAAATGCACATTTTTTGCTGTTATAAAAAATGATAGAAATTTAAATTTTATTATCATTGCATTATATTTATACATCTTATTGAAAACAACAGTGTGTGTGTATATATATATGTATATATATAATTTTTTGCCACCGTTCGTTGAAATCTATGTTCCCATGAGTTTGGGGACGGAACATCTTCTATAGGTGACCATTTTGGAGCTATTGGAGTTTGAACAGGATTTGAAGAGGATGGGGCTCTATAAGAAGGCTCAGCAACATCATCTTTTTTTGATGAACAAACTTTCATGGCAATCTTTTCTAGAAAACTTAAACGTCTTGCCGTGACTTTTTGTTCATAGTAGAGTTCCCGTTGCAAAATCATTTGTTCCTATTGGTAATGATGTATTTCATCAATTTTTTGTTTGGTGGATGGGGATATTACCATTGTATTCTTCCTTTTTATTCTTTTTAGTTGTAAAGCCTGTATGGGATTCATCCCATGGTTTCCACCCGTGTCGGGTGTCTTTATCTGGAGAAGAGAAATCAAGGATACGTTTAGGCATGGGAAAGGTAGGATAGGGGCCATTTTCAGGAATTTGGTCGGAAACATCATCGTCCGGTGATGAGTATGATAGATGGGAGTTTTCGAAATTACATTGTATTCTTAGTATATGTTTTGAAAGATAAGCATAGTATATATGAACATCTGTTTGCTGAAAAAACTAGTGGATAGAAACTAATTTTAAATATAATCATAGAAGTTTAACAATAAAACCATTTGTAAATGTATGATTTATAAGTTTAGAACTAAAAATAGTTATTTCTGAAAAACAAAACAAATAAAACAAATTTTAAGGAAAACTGAGACAAGAAACACCCATAGCTCAAGTGGCTATAACTCAACATCTATCAAACAAGTCAGAGATCATGAGTTTGAGTTCCGCTTTAGTCAAAAATAAAACAATTTTTGTTTTTCAATATTTTTGCATATTTTTATCTATAAATCTTTTAAAGACATTATTCCTAAATCTCGTCTAAGTTTGATAAAATTATTTTCATTTAAGGTTTAGTAAAAATGTGAGCAATTTGATTTTCAGTATTAATAAATTCTAAATTTATCAATCCTTTTTCCAAACAATCACGAAGAAAGTGATGACGCATATCAATATGTTTTGTTCGTGAGTGATTTACCGGAATTTTAGAAAGATTTATTGCACTAGTATTATCACAATAAATTATAGATTTTTCAAGATAACAATTAAAATCTTGTAGTGTTTGTTGCATGTATACGACTTGTGCACATGCGAAAGCAGCAGATATATATTCTGCTTCACACGTTGATAAAGAAACACAGTTTTGTTTCTTACTAAACCAAGAGACTAAGGAACGTCCAATGAAATGACACGTTCCACTTGTACTTTTCCGATCCATCCGACTTCCTCCAAAATCAGCATCGCTATAGGAGACTAATTCGAAAGGACATTCTTTCGGATAGAATAGTCCAAAATCTTTGGTTTTAGTTAGATAACGAATAATACGTTTAACTGCTCGCATATGTGATTCTTTGGGATTTGCTTGAAATCGAGCACATAAACAAACACTCATCATAATATGGGTCGACTCGCTGTTAAATATAATAACGATCCGATCATACTACAATATAGTTTTTGATCAACACTTTTGCCTTCTTCGTCTCTATCGAGATGAATCGTTGTGCTCATCGGAGTTGGTTTGGCAGAAGTGTTTTCCAGACCAAATCGTTTAATTAAATTATAACAATATTTTTCTTAATTAATAAAAATTCCATTTTCAATTTGTTTAATTTGTAATCCAAGAAAATATGACAATTCTCCCATATGAGATATTTCAAATTCATTTGTCATTATAGTTGAAAAATCCTGACATAGTTTTTCATTTGTCGAACCAAAAATGATATCATCAACATATATTTGAATTATTAAAATATCTTTATTAGTTTTCTTAATAAAAAGTGTTTGATCTACTTTACCAATTTCAAAACCAGATTCTAATAAATAGCTTTTAAGACGATCATACCAAGCACGAGGTGCTTGCTTTAGACCATATAAAGCTTTTTTGAGTTTATAAACATGATCCGGAAATTTTTCATGATTAAAAAGTGGTGGTTGTTCAATGAAACATTTTCTTTTATATAACCATTTAAAAAAGCACTTTTAACATCCATTTGATAAAGTTTAAAATTATGAAAACATGCGAAAGCTAATAAGATTCGTATTGCTTCAAGTCGGGCGACTGGAGCAAACGTTTCTTCATAGTCTATTCCCTCTTCTTGATTATATCCTTGTGCAACTAATCTAGCTTTATTCTTAGTTATATTTCCTAGTTTATCTGCTTTATTTTTAAAGACCCATTTAGTACCGATAACTGATTGATCACTTGGTCTAGGAACAAGTTCCCAAACTTCGTTTCGTTCAAATTGATTTAGTTCTTCTTGCATAGCAAGAATCCAGTAGTCATCAGTTGATGCTTCTTTTTTATTCTTAGGTTCTATGTTAGAGAGAAAAGCTACATGACCAACTTGATTTACTTGATGTCTGGTTTTAACGTTCGTATTTACTTCTCCAATTATATTTTGCACAGGATGATGTCGTAAAATTTTAGGTGGAGATTTTATTATATTAGTACTAATATTCTCATTTTCAGTAATATCATGATCATTATTGAAAATTTC
The DNA here is from genome assembly GCA_030765085.1 of Allium cepa. Classification (NCBI taxonomy): domain Eukaryota; kingdom Viridiplantae; phylum Streptophyta; class Magnoliopsida; order Asparagales; family Amaryllidaceae; genus Allium; species Allium cepa. The sequence goes on from CM060938.1 coordinate 229,564,329, forward strand.
TTCAGTATTACTATTTTCATTCTGAGTAGCTTCATCATCAGAATCGATAGTAATATTTGGATTTATTTACTTTAAAATTTTGTCATATGAAACTTGTAAACTTTCTTCAATAATTTGAGTTCTTTTGTTAAAAATTCGATAAGCTTTACTTCGTTCCGAATATCCAACGAATATTCCTTCATCGGATTTTGGATCGAATTTTCCTAGTTGATCTTTAGTATTTAAAATAAAACATTTAGAGCCAAAAACTTTAAGATATGAAATATTTGGTTTTCTTCCATTTAGAAGTTCATATGGAGTATTCTTAGTTAACAGTCGAATGGAAACACGATTCAATACATAACAAGCAGTAGCTACAGCTTCTGCCCAAAAATGTTTTGATAAATTGGTTCCATTTAATAAAGTTCTTGCACATTCTTGTAATGTTCTATTTTTTCTTTCTACAACGCCATTTTGTTGTGGTGTTCTAGGAAATGAAAAATTATGGTTAATACCTTTCTTGTTACAAAATTGTTCAAAAACTTCATTTTCAAATTCTCCTCCATGATCACTTCTGATATTTTTAACTTTCAAACCTTTAATATTTTGTATTCTTTTAACAAACAATTTAAAATTATCAAAAGTATCACTTTTATTTTTTAAAAAGAAAGTCCAAGTGTATCTAGAGAAATCATGTACAATAACAAACACATACCTATTATGATTAATAGACCGAACTTGTGTTGGACCAAAAAGATCCATGTGTAAAAGTTCAAGTGGTTGTTCTGTAGAAATTACCCTTTTTGATTTAAAAGAAGATTTTGTTAATTTTCCTAATTTACATGCATCACAAAATATATTTGTTTTGAATTTTATGTCAGGTAATCCTTTAACTAATTTATTTTTAGCTAATTTGTTGATGGTTTTAAAATTTATGTGACAAAATCTTTTGTGCCAAAGACAAGAATCATTTTCCTTAGCTATTAAACATAAATTTGAATAATTTTTAACGTTCATATTTAAAATATAAATGTTTTTATCTCTTATTCCTTCAAAAATAGTGTTATGATTTTTATCGAAAATATTAGATTTATTTTCTGAAAAAGTTATATTAAAACCTTTATCACATAACTGACTAATACTCAATAAATTATGTTTTATATTTTTGACTAATAAAATATCAGTAATGAGAGGTAAATTAGTGGTACCGTTGCTGCTGACATCGCCTTTACCGATGATATAACCTTTAGAGTTATCTCCAAAAGTGACTGATCCTCCATTTGAGTAGATAATATTTGACAACATTTCTTTGTTTCCAGTCATATGTTTTGAGCAACCGCTGTCTAAAATCCATTTTCCTCTCCTTTTATGTGGTACATCGTCTGATGAAGCCATGAAGCACACATTTGCTTGTTCATTTTCATTGTCACTTTCACTTTCTGATGAAGATATTGAGTCTGTGTCATCCAAAGTGACTGAAAAAGCTCTTCGTTTGGTTTTGTCCTTCTTAAAATTGTTCTTTTTACGTTCTGGACAATCCTTCTTCACGTGACCTTTCTTGTGACATTCATAACATTCCATTGCTGAAGATGATGGTTTTCTACTGTTGGTATTGTGGTTGGAATTATTTTTGTTTACCGTGAATTTATTTCTTTTGAATTTCAGAAACTTTTTGAAATTTTTAGCAATCATTGTCATATCTTCATTCTCTGAGTCGGAACTATCTTTTTCTGCTTGAAATGCCACATTCTTCTTTTCTTGTGCTACATTTCTTTTTGCCTGCAAATTTACTTCGTAGGACATTAAATTATCTATCAATTCTTTTGGTTTAAATGTTGACAAATCACTTGCTTCTTCAATGGCTAGGACTTTTCTTTCTCATTCGTCAGTTAAAGAATTTAAGATTTTTGTGACAACATCAAAATCAGTAAATGTTTGTTCTAATGATAGTAGAGCATGATAAATATCCTAGAATCTAGAATACGTATCATTTATAGATTCATTTGGCTTCATTTTGAAATTTTCAAATTGATTGTTCAACATAGAAATTTTGCTTAATTTAACTTTGTTCGTTCCTTCATGTGTTACTTAAGTGTTCTCCATATTTCATAACCAGAAGTGCACATGCTAACTCTATTGAATTCGTTTCTATCTAGTGCATAAAATAAAATATTCATAGCCTTTGCATTTGATGTAGCATCTAGTTTTTTTGTGTTACTCCAAGTTGAGTATTCTCCGGTAGGAGTTATGTACTCTCTTTGTATAACATTCCAGATATCAAAACCACTAGATTTCATATAGATTCTCATTCTAGTTGACCAATAATTATAATTTAAACCATTAAAAAGTGTAGGTCGTGAAGTTCATTGACCTTCTGTGAAACTAGTATTAGTGTTAGTGCCAACATTGTTAGTTTGTGTCATTGCCATATTACTAGAAATAAATATCAAATAACTTTGTGACGGTTATAGGATAACCTTGCTCTGGTACCAAATGAAAGTGTACGTGCAATACTAAGGATCGTGTAATATAATATATAAATACGGAAACTGATAATAGCAGTGAAATAAGAATTAAAGTAAGCACACCAGGAATTTTTATACTGGTTCGAACTTCCCGTTCTACGTCCAGTCCCAGAATATCCTCTGGATTTAGACTAAACCCCTCACTTAACCCGGAGGAATAGGTATACCACACCTGAGCAGTCGAACATGAATTTTTCCGCCTCGACAGCCAAAGAGGACTTCAACTTAATACAAATAATTTGTTGACGAGCGTGTTCTGAATAACACGGATTGTCTTTTGATAGTACAATTTTCCTATAATCAAATCTCAAGAATATTAGTGTATGTGAAGATTTAGAAGGAAGATAATCTCATAGAATCGAAGTATATAAATTAATTCAGAGATTCTAGAGATATTGAATGAGAATGAATGCTTTTATTTGCAGAAATAAATAGAGAATAGATTTCAGAAATATAAACCAGAATCGATGATTATAGAAGTGATTTGAACATGTTTATATAGTTGTAGAATAGTTATAATCTTTCATGAAGAGTTTCAACCAAAAGTTGTGTCCGTATCTCTTGGATTGAGGGACATTCCTCTTCATGAACAATCGCAACTCTTCAGAAAACTAGCCGTTATGTTCAGGTCGGTCGTCCGAGAAAACTGGCCGGTCAGATGAGGTTTAAAACAGTATACAAAACAATGTATATCTGCGCACTTGACACAGAGTCGGTCGACCGAGGTTTCTGGTCGGTCAGCCGACCTTTTGTCAATTACACAGTACACACTAATTTATGTATAACTTAATATAAATCAATTTGCGTATGTGTGTGACTACTTGAGAAATGATTTTAACAATATTCTAAGACTCAATACATTAAAATATTCATACTAATCCCTGGATTGTAGTCTTGTCTCCTTTGTAGTGCATAGTATACACTTATTCTCTTTTTGTCACTTTCGTATAGTATCCCGTCGTATGATCTCTGAAGCTTGTGTCATGAATCAAAAATCATGAATCAACAGAACTGATTTACAATAATATATGAACCAGTTGTGAATAGAAGATAGTTGATAAAATTCAATATTCAAAGTTTGATGATGAATTGAATTCAAGTAGAATCGAAAATGAAAATTTGGATGAAAATTGGGAAAAAGTATTTGAAATTAATTAGTAAAGTGAAGCAAATTGAATCTATATGGAATTGGAATCCAATTTGGTTAAATGTAGATAAAAACCAAGTGGTAAAGTGAAAGTAATAATATAAGAATATATAAAATTCTTATATTAAACATAAGGAAAGTTAAGGGTGAAAGTTCTTAAGTAAATTTTGTATTGGAAATATACTAAGTAAATAATTGGATGAAATTTAAACTGGAAGTTGGGAAATGGTATGGTTATAAATAAGTAGATAGAAATCAAAATGAATATGAATAAAATGAAAATTGATACAGATAATAATCAATTAATAAATACGTGAGATGTACGTATATTATTCTATCCGCATAGTGATTTGTTTAAGATTCGAGCACAGAACTTTGAGGTAGTTATACCGATCCGAGTTGGGATTTTTTTTCACTCGATTTTCGACGGCGAACTCTGGATATGGATCTTTGATTGATTCTGGAAATTATCTATCATAGTTATGTCTATGCAAGGAGATTGACAGTTTCTGATTAAGAAATCAGATCTAAGTCCGCACTAGGAAGTCCGACTGACGATACTAGTTCGGAAGTGAAATTGTGTGATCAAGCAAGCGATCGAATTTGGTATTGCGTATGGATGGTATATGTACATCGTACGGGCTTGAATGAAATAGATATTGAAATTATTTTAAAGAAATGTATAAAATGGTTTTTGAATGTTGTGATTGGATATTATTGCTAAATAGTATACAGGTGTTTTAAAAGCATAAAGGAAATTGGGATTTTTGAATTTAGAAGATAAATTGAATTGCCCGACAAAAGGTATGTATTTAAAATTTCTGTATGAAATTTGATGATTTTCTAGTCTAGCCACTTGGCCTTTTGTTTTCTTTTGAAATCCGGAGGCCCATAGAGGCATTTTGTAGTTGTATCTAGCTAGCCGCGCAAAGGAGACGCTGGCAAAAAAATTCGAAAATTTAGAGAGTTGGAATTTTTTTTGAGAAATTTGGGTAATTTATTTTTTTTTAAATTTAAATTTGAATTATTGAGTAAATAATGCTATTTGAAAAGTATGGAAGAAGTTTGGAAAGTTAATAAGGGTGATAATTGTGTCTTAAATAAAAGATTTTTTTGGAAGGTTGCTTGAAACTGTCGGTTTTGGGAAAACAGTAAACGAATATCGCACCATTCCCTTCAACTAGTAATTTCGGGGACGAAATTCTTTTAAGGGGGAGGAATGCGACGACCCGGAATTTTGGACATTTGAAATTGGAATATTTAATTGATTTTAAATATTTAAAATTAATTATTAACTTGGTTTATAAATATAACTATTTATTGAGTAAATAATCTACTTAATTAAACAAATGGAGATTTGGTAAAATATGAAATCTGTAATTCTAGGCTTGTTAAAAATAAATTGAAGACTTATAAAATTTATATTGATAATACTGAAGATAGTAAAAATGTTAAAAAAGAATTTAATAGTGGTTTGTTCGATTTTGAAAATATATCGTTTAAATCGCTATTTAAAAATAGCCTTACGGGGCACAGTCTCAGATTTCGACGAAACTAGTTCCAATAGATCCATAATATTGTTTTATTACCTTATTTCAATTTTTGTAGTGTTTGGAGTGATCGTTTGATCGTACGGTAGATAAACGCATTGAAATCTATATCGAAAATTTAATATAACAACGGGGTCCAAAAAGCTATCTTCTCCATACGATCGAGTTAGGCCTCGAGACCCTTTCCATTGTGTTCGTAGTACGGGTATAACATTATAAATGCCTAGCGAAACGCCTCGACAGGAGGTTGAGATTTCGAGTTGCAAATTCAAGACAATTTAAAATTTAAATTTGAATTTAAATAATAAGTTGACTAGTAAAAATTTATTCACATCAGCTTTTGTATCTCCATATCATTCCAACACCTGTACACTCAGCAACAATTCCTCCACCTGTCTAGCACACAAAGAAATTAAAGCACGTAGCTGGTAAAAAAAGAAAAGATAATAAATAAACATAGTCGAGTTTCGTTTATCCTCATCAATTCCAGTTCGATTCGAAATCAAATTCATGGTCGATCTTTGTTTTCTTTCGGCTCAAACCAATCAATCGATCCTTAAATAAATTCTATCATTCAAAGGATATGGCCGATTCCTGTAGGATCGATTTCACCCTAGAGGGGGGTGAATAGGGTGATAGTGTAAATTTGTGACGCCCCACCTCTATACCCACGCTAGCCAAGAACACTCCGGAGTAGTGCTGTCAACTAGCACGGAGAATAAGGCTGTTGAGGAGCGACCATCCATGTAATTGCTTATCACACGGTGGCTATAAATAATCTTCGGAAACAAACATAGAAATAATCATATCACAAATCAGTCACAGATATCCATATCACAAAGGCGGAAGAAGATATGAATATATAACTAACACATGAAAGTGTACATCAGAGTAGTGGTCAGTAAGATCCACGATAATACAAAAGAATAGCAACACGTGCTATACAAAAGAATACAACTATGAGTCTATATCTCAAGTGTATACAACAAAAACTGCTAATCTAAACAGTTAGCCAAAAGTCAGAGTGATGAATCCCTGGGAAGAAGTCAAGCAGAAGCACCTGTAACATCTCGGTCTGACCCGAGTATTATTTAAGAAAATAATAAACGGGTCAGTCTAGCTATAAATATCAGATGACATGATATAACATAAAAGATATGGCATAAACATAAACATCCATAACGACATACCACTATAAGTATGTAAATAATGATCAACAGAAGATCAATCAATAAGAGATAATCAATATCACAAGAATCTTCTCAAAGAATCGGAAAGGGCATCATACCCCAAACTTGTACTCATAACAAGTCAATGACATAAATTCTAGAAATCAATGCAAGAAGTCCAGAAATCATAGAAAAGAGAAAGAGGCCTATCACATGACGGTCCGAAGACCAAGGGGAGCTGCCCCACATGTGTGAATGGAATCACACAGATTAAGGTCCAGACTAACCAAAAAGCAAAAAGGTATGTGTGAGTGGAATCACACAAGTGGTGTCTAGTCTAACCTCGCAACAAGAGACATCGCACAATTGCTAGTCTAAATCATCAGAATGATCGTCATGATCAACGAGAAGTGTCAATTACACTAAGCTAGTAAATATAGAAGTTTAGCTTCATGTCCCATAACCACTTGCTTAACTTAAATATTTACGAAAAAACTGTAAATCTTCACTAAATAAATTGTCACAAGAGGTTCAATCGAACAAGTCCAAGAATTAACCGACGAAGTGAACGCAAGCGTTTCATACCACTTGTTTTACTAAGTCGTTTAATTAGATTTCTCATCCGAGTGAGGTAAAGGTTTGTATATACTAATAGATTGGAAAACGGTTTAAGAAAAGAGCTTTGTTATTAAAAATAGAGTTGAAATTGTTTGTTAAAAGAGTTTTGATATTTACTACTAGTATTAAAACCTTTATATTATAAAGTGACAAAACACAGAAGCAATTGTAGAAACAATCAGTCACAAAAATCGCATACGGAGATGTGAATAAAATCCAAGGAAATCAGCTCAATGTTTTTCAGATAAGATCCCCTACGAAGGGGGGGTCCGGGGGGGTGGCAACCCCCCAAGGTGGGGGTGCGGGGCAGCGCCCCGTCCAAAACGGTACGACTTAGTGAAGACAAAATGAGGTCTAACGACCTAAGAGGGATAGGGTCGAGCGACCTAATGTTGCGACCTAGGGGTCTAAGGGGCACGACCTAGTGGTCCAGCGACCTAAAGGGTAAAGGTCATACGACCTAAAATGGGTTCGCGACCTAACACTCAAACGACCTAAAGAAATTAAGGAGCCGAGCGACCTATAAGAAGCAGCGACCTAAGTAGAAACGAGGCCCAACGACCTAGGGGTTAGGTCATGCGAGTTAAGAAGGTCAGCGACCTAACAAAGACACGCGACCTAAGAAAGAAACGCGACCTAAAGGCACGCGACCTAGCGACTTAAGAGGAGAGAGACCTAAGTGTTACGACCTAAGAGTCGAACGACCAAGCGTGGAAGCGGCCTAAAAGCCAAACGACCTAACGACCTAAGGTCATACGACCTAGCAACCTAAAGCCATACGACCTAACGACCTAAGGTCATACGACCTAGCGACCTAAAGCCATACGACCTAGTGACCTAAGGTCCGTACGACCTACGACCTAAGGTCCATACGACCTAACTCCGAAGACGTTAGAAATGGCCAGGACGACCTACGACCTAAGGTCCATACGACCTAACTCCGAAGACGTTAGAAATGGCCAGGACGACCTACGACCTAAGGTCCATATGACCTAACTCCGAAGACGTTAGAAATGGCCAGGACGACCTACGACCTAAGGTCCATACGACCTACGACCTAAGGCTCAACGACCTAATTCCGAGGCTAACGACCTAACGCTGCAGGGGGAATTTAAGGCCACAAATGACCTACGACCTAAGGGTTAGGTCGCGAGCGACCTAACTCCGAACACACGAAAATGGCCAGAATGACCTAAGTGTAGAAAATTCACCAAAACGCTAAAAATTGGAGTTTTTCGCAAATCCAATCCAAACCAAATGCAAATGTGCATGCAAAAGGGATAGGGAATCATTCCCAACAGTCCAATATAGTTATAGACTAGATTTGTGAGATAAAAATCTCACCTTTGCACCAAATATCAATGAAAATGAAGTTTTAAGCAAGCAAGAATCAATCCTTCTTCTATCTAAGCACAAGAAGCTTGAATCCAATGTCTTCTTCTTGAATTTGGAGTAGAAAGATGGATTGCAATTGAATTTGAGTTTTGGAATTTTAATTTCCCATTCCCTCCACCATTAATGCCAAAGCTTGATTAGTTAGGAAATTTATGAAGAGTGAGGAGAAGAGGGTTGGAACTTGGGCTTAATAGGCTAAACTAACCCAAAGTCCAAAGCGGGAAAAGTTAGTGAAATTTCACTAACTCCAAACCTATCGATCTTTATACTTAAAAAAGTTGTAAATGACATTTCGAACTCAATGGAAGTGGTCTCGAGTCCTAATTTGACCGTTTGCAAAAAGTAGCTTTTCGGACCAAAATCCGATTAACGAGTTAATATTTAAATAAAATATTTAAATACAAACTCGATAAATATGCGGGTTGTTACAAAATTATAAAAATTAATCGCGGAAGCTTATTAATTAATTTCAATTCAGATCACAGAATAGCAGCACAGATATCGCAGAATATAAATAACAGAATAAAACAGAACAACACAGAATTTACCCAGCTTCGGCAAAACCCTGCCTACGTGCTACCCCCAAGGTTTCTACTAGAAATTAGATAGTCCCTCGCTTACACACGTAAACTCGCTATACCCGCTATTGACTAATCTAACTCTACGCTCAAAACCCTGCCACAACTCAACTACCGAGTTGCGAATTCTCAAGCTACGCCACGTAGCTTGTCCCCTAGTCACACGACTAGAAAAATAAATGGTTTAAAAAAGGAAAATACAATTAAAAACAATTAAAATGAAATAACCCTAATTTTACTTAAAAGCCCTTAAATAAAATATAAAGGCCGGCCCCTTTTATTATTTTGACCCGATCCCTTTTTTCGTTCCTTTGAGATAATGGTGGCCGTTCCTCTCGTTCCTCCTGATTGCAAAATTAGGGCTTTTGCTCCTTTCGCTCTTTGTTCCAAATTAGGGCTTCGGGAGGAATTTCCGCTTGATGGTTGATGATTCGGTTTGCTTGCTTCAATTGTTTGCGGCTTCTCCTCCTTGATCGAGTTCGATTGCTTCGGTATGTAATTTGTGCTTTTTGCTTCTTCTAATCTTTCGTACTTGAACTCGATGATATGCCGATGATGATTTGTGGTAATTTATAGGATTCCAGTTCCTATAATTTCGTCGTATATATTTATTTGACTTCGTCTGATAATTATGCTTGAATTCTTCTTGGCTGTACGATTTTGATCGAATGCTGTGATTCATTTTTGACTTATTCAAATTCGTATAACTGATGGCTTGGCTACTTGATAATCACGGCTTCGAATTATTCTCGGCTTGATCGTTTCTGACTTTGACTTCGGTCATTTTTAATTTTTTAAACTGCACTTCATGATATTGATTGAACCTGTACACATGCTTGCTTCGGCTTCAGCTTGATCGTTTACTTTGTCAATTACCTTTGCTACCTCGATTTTGACTTGTTCATTATATGACTTCGGTCATGATTTGTTCATCTTGAAATTGTTTTGATCACGGCTTTGAATTCTGATGCTTGATAAAATTGATTTGCTATTTTTTGTAGCGTACTCGACTTTGGTCATTTTTTTTGAAAAACTGCAGCTTGATGAAATGCATCCCTCTTGCTGTTGTTTAGATTGGCTTGTATATGTATACTGCTGTGTTCTTTACTTGGTGTTGTAGCAGTTTGTATTTGTTGAGCTTTGATGCATATTGCAACTTGGACATTGTTTCATCTGACTTCGGTCTTTGTTTTATTGCTATAGCATGCACTCGACTCTGTATTTGTAACTGGACATTTGAGTTTGTTGCATTTAGTTGCTGTTGTCTGCACTTGCTTGAGTTTCACTGCCATAAGTCGTGTTGTTGCATTGTACTTGCCTGTTGCACTCTGGTCTGTCCACTGCAGTTTGTATCTTGCCACTGACTTGCTGTTTCGACATGAGTCCACTGTGCTTGGCCTTGGTTATATTGATTTTGGCCCATATATGTTCATCTGCACTTGTGTATATTATTGCTGTTGTCATTGATTTGAATTGTGCATTTGAGGCAGGTTGTGTCCATATTGTATTTGATACTGTTACACTGCTGCAGTCGCTATGCAGTTGTTATGCCTTCGGTCATGTTGCCTTGTGTTGAATCCAGTTTCAAAACTCGGGTTTGACCTTGTGCTCGTGTCGTAATTTTTATGTTATTGCACGTGAGTTGAACCCGGTTTTTCATTTGGGTTTGACCTGTGCTCACCTGTCCCTGTAAATCGATCAAGTGTATATATCGGTGTGCACGACCTTGTGGCATATACAGTAATACACTGTGTATGTCACAAGTTGTTCGTGTATGATGAATTCAAATTTAAATTATGACGAACAACCCAAATAACTGAGGCAAATCATATTTCAAAAATTATCTTTTATTTTTGAATTGCAAAAATATTTCTTTTTCAATTTTGCTGCGTTAGTAAATATTTTTGCAGATTGCTCAGATGCTGGATTCAAACTGGAATGAAGTTGAAGATAAATATGATTGTGAGTGATATGTAGTGAGGTGATGATATGTAAAATAGTGATGTAATTGAATTTGTATCAAAGTTGTATAGTGAATAGTGAGAGCTTGAATTTGTATACTATTCAAAATTGTAATAAATATTTGTTTGAATAAAATATTCGTTTGAATTCAAATTCCGTGTTATTTATTTTATTCAGCAAATATTTATTTAATCTGTGAAAAATAAAATAGTATATTATCAAATACATTTAAACGAATGTATATATGTTTATTATCATCAAACAAAAATCATATAAGCGCATATTCAAGAATCTCCCCCTTTTGATGATAACAAACATATATTTAAGATTTTGAATATGTTAAATGTATTTGATCATAGATATATCCTAATTGCTCCCCCTATTTAAATGCTTCCTCTCTACACAAAGCCCCCCTACATATATGCATACAAATAAAAATATGCAAATGAGCCTATATGCAAATAGAAAATTATTTGACCTTTGCTTGATTTTATCTGACAAAATCTTAACTTTTCTCTCCCCCTTTTGTTATCAGCAAAAGAATAATAGTGTTAGAGAAAATAGAGATAAAGTTATCGATATTAATTCAACATTAAAACTTAATTGAATATAAATATTAAATTTCAATAAAAAATCAAACAAAAATCATAAATATTTTGTTAGGCACATATTCCACTTTTAGAATGATTGAAATGATGTCATCATATAAAACCATATAGTTATGACTATTTGTGGTATATTTATATCAGGAATTTGAATATCTACTAACCATGCATAACCGTTAGGACTTTTAAATGAGATTAGTAGTATTCCAATTTTATTTAAAAAAATGAATTCAAGTATCTTCTAACCACGCATAACCGTGAGGACTTTTAAATGGGATTAGAATCAACTTGTTTATTTTTTTCAAAAAAAAACTTTTGATATGCGTTCCATACATGCATAACCGTGAGGACTTTTAAATGAGCATGGAAGCACATAACAAATTCCAAGTAATTCACCCATGCATAACCGTGAGGACTTTTAAATGAGAGTGAATACTTTGGTATTTATTTATTATTATTAATTTTTTTTTAAAGAATGTGAAAAATGAAAAACGAACGGTTCCTGTTTAAAGTACCACATATTGACAAACTATATAGAATTTTGATGAGTGATGGTCGTTAGAAATATGATAGACATAGAGATGGTCATGGAATTTTTACCAACACAAAGTTTTATAACTCTTGTTTAAATTTCTAAAGAAATTTATTAATTATACCGTCTCGAGTCATAATATTTGATCAATATTAACACTCGTCACTTTTTCAATCACTATTTTTCTTTTCGATAAACATTAGGGAGTCAGATTAGTCAAAATAGTCATTTAAAATCAAATTCAAAAATAATTACGAAATTAATTTTTCAAAAATGACTAATCTGAAACTATGGTCAAAAATGATTTTCTCCAGGGGGTTTTAAAAGAAAATTTTCTGCTATTTGAAAAATAATTTGAAATGAAGAATATGCAGATATTTTCTTTGAAAAACGATGCAGTTACTAAATGTCTCAAAAATCACGTTTCACTAGTAATTTTTCTATCAACTAGATTACCAGTGTAATCTGCATCTGAATTTCTCTCTCATTCAAAATTATCATTAATTGAATTTGATTGACCAAACCATGAAGTGTGCACCAAAAATTTCAAACTCAATTTTAACAACAATTTAAATGACATTCTTTTGAATTTGAAATGAAGCCGTGTAAATAATCGAAAACCGTGAATAAGGATTTAGCCGTATTATAACCAAATGTATTATCCAACAAAAACACTATTTTTAATCTAAAATGATATATATGAAGTAATTCAAAGAATTCAGAGATTTATTATAGTGTTTTTGAAAAATAATAATTTGGCCAACTATGTTGAATAAGTCAGAATCAAAATCATCATCTTTTCATCAATCTCAATATTGGCTGAATTTAATTCAGAATACGGTGCAGATTATCACATCTAATATATCGTTTAAAACATACCATTACCTGTTTTACCTTGATGTTGTCTATTGTGATTCTGTCATCTTTGAACTAAGCTAAGGAACCTTGCTTCGTCGTCCGTTGTGTTTCTGGAACAGCCAAAAATCCAGAGAACACTGTTGTTGTTCCTTAGCCTACCACCACACCTACACGATGAAAGATTTATGTGGCCTATTTGTTTTTATAGGTCCATGGTTGTTAGCGGCAGAATATTTTGAAAAACAATTTTGTAAATACCCAAAACTATTTATAATTGTTCCCTTCGGCACCCAAATTTGTTTAACTTTGAGAGATTTTATATTTGTGCCTTTTGGAACCCAAATCGGTATAGTTTTTACATGTTTGGGTCTATACCAACAATAATTGTGATCGTGTCCAAATTTTCTACAAATTTTGCACATAGAATTAACTTGATTAATATTGCTTGCAACAATTTTCGAATTATTATATTCAAGTCCTTGTCTAACCGTATTAACAGTTTGCTTTCCTAATAGCATATTCAACGATTTTTCACTTTTTGAAAATTTATCTATGTAACGACCCAGGATTTTTAGTAATTTAAATTTGAATATTTAATTAATTTTAAATATTAATAAGTGAATTTATTAGTCGAACAAATTTTATTTCGAATTATTGGATTTAATTGGATAATTAAATCGATAATTTAATATGTGAAATTATGGAAATAATTGAAAATTGGGTTAAATATGATTGTAAATGATTTGTAAAATTTTATTTTATCATGTTGAAGTTAGAATGATATTTTAGAACTTTTAAAATCGAATTTAGAGTTAATTTGTGAAAATTGAATATTTTAATATTAAAATCGACTAGTGAAAATAGTCAAATTTTGACCAGTCTCAGAATTGAACGAGACCAGTTCCATTGGATCCGTAATAGTTAGTTATTACCGGATTTCAATTTTCGTGTCAATCGGAGTTATCGTTTGATCGTAGCAGCTCGAAACGCATCGAATTGTTTTTAATATTAATTTGGCGAGTTAAAATAGCCATTTTTCAAAAAGTATCGGATTTCGACGAAACTAGTTTCATCGGATCCGTAATGTGATATTATTGTAAGGTTTCAAATTTTGTGTCAATTGGATTTACCGTTTGTCCTGTACAAATTAAAACGCCTAGAAAATCGTTTAAATCGGTTTAATTTAAATTGAACGTTTATTGCCATAACTCGCACAGATGTCCGAATTAGCTTTCGAAACCTGTTCCATTGTGTCCGGAACGTGGGATAAACCCTAGAAACGTCAGTTACGGCACGTAAATCGGAGTTCGGAATTTCCGGGTGAATAGTGTTCGTTTTTCTCTATAAATAGACCATAACCCTTCATGAAAAAAAATAAAAATAAAAAAAAAAACCCTAGTTGCAATGCACAGCCGCCGCCATTTAACCTATGGCCGAAATTCAATTGTCTTTCCTCCTTAATTTCTTCAAATCCATCAATCTTCTCAAGAATCTTTCAACTACAAAAACGTTAAGCACTCCGAGTGCTTCACATCCATACGGTTGTGATCATCATCGGAGGTCAGGATTCGCCAGAATCGAGTGGCAAAGGTGTGCCGTTCGCACGCGTTTCTAGGCAAAGAGGGGCAGCCGAGCTTGCTTGTTCTTAGGCCCAGCATGGAGGGGAGCAAGGCGCGCGTGGTGGTGGTGGTTGATCGAGTCGAAGTGGTTCGTATTGGGTGAAAAATCAAACCCTAATATGGAACGAATGGGTTATGGGGACGGCCTGGGCATGTCGCGTGAACGTGAGGGAGAGGGAGTAGGAGCATGCGGCTATGATCTGGTGGAAGGGGATCCTACGGCTAATATGAAGCTAGGTTTAAAATAGTTAGTTTATATTGTAAATTATGAATATAAAATTCGTGTAAGTTTAAAAATTCATATCTTTTTCATACGAGGTCGAAAACGCGCGAAACCAATTGCGTTGGAATCGTATGGACGAGCACTACGCGATGGAATTGGATTGGAGTCGTTTGGAGTTAGTGAGAATTTTGGGTAAAATTAAACGTTCGTTTAATTTTATTCGAAATAAATCGCTAAAACGGAATTTAAAATCAAGGTGAGAACTTCTCACTCAATCGAATCGGTTTCGATTTTATTTTAAATAGTTAGATTTAAAATATTTGAATGCATGTTTGAATGATGATTGTTATCTATTGATTGTTAAAATAGACATTATACGCCGTTAGTAAGCGGATGTTATTTATTAAAAACATATACCGCGAATATTTCATAAACAGTGAAATTGGTATTATATATAATAGAAATATATATATATATTGGCATATGTATATATTGGAGTTATTGATTTTCCGCATTTATTTGTTTAGCGGATGAGACCCTATTGCCGTTTATTAAGCGGATAATATTTTAAATCCCATATACCGCGATAATTTCGTACTGGAGCGAAATTGGTATTGTGCTAATGTTTGTGGATGCAGGAAAACAGGTTGGAGTGATCCAACTGGATTCCTCAACAGTATTTATTTGATTTCAAATATTTTGATATTTGATGGATTATCATATCGATATATGATACCGTTGTTGTTGTGATTGACTATTTGGTATGTAGCATCATTGGACCAAATTTGGAATTTTAAAATGATTTTTAAAGTGATTTTTGAAAGAAAACGTTTATAAAATATTTTTGGAATTGATCCATTTTAAATAAATAAACGTATAATTTTAATGTTATAAAAATTATGATTTTGAGAAATACGAGTAAAGATTGATTTTTGAAAATATGAGGTTAATGGTTTTATAAAATAGTTAAATTGGGATTTTAGAATTTATTGTGAAAAGTTTAAATATAGGATTTATAAAATCTAATTATTTTATGAATCAAAATGGTGAAATAATAAAGGAGATTAAAAACGTTTTAAAAAAAATATATAAATTGATTTATATTAAGAGATTTATAAATGGATATTTATAAATTGAAAATATTGACATTATAAAACGAGTTTTTATAAGTGTTTGAATGAAGTGAAAATGGATTGCATAAGTGAATGGAATTTATAAAATTATAAATGGTGGAGTTATAAATGAAATTTATAAATAGTAAGATTTATAAATTTTGTGAAATTATTAAAGAATATATTTGGATGAATAATTGAATCTTATAAGTTATAAGATTTATAATTATGAAGTTTAAAAGAACGATTTTGTAAAATAATCGTTTTATAAGTATTTAACTTATAATATGAACCTTTGGTATATAATTGGGTTATGACTTGAATATAGGTTAATAAAGGAATTTATAAACGTTGTTTCATAAATTGGTAAACGACTTATTTTGATAAGTAAATTGTTGAAACCTATTAATGGAGTTATATTCACATTTTTAACTGTGAATAATCCTTTAAAATAAAATGTATAAAAGGATGAAAATGTGTTAACGTAGTATATTCACGTTTTTGAATAATGAATATTATGTTAAAGAAAATGTTTAGAATGTGATGTTTTAAATAGAAATTAAAACGATCTAACGATGTTTTAAAATGTGTTAAGATTCGAAACCATAGATTTCAACATTTATTGTTGAAATAGACGTTTTCGAGAAATAAAAGGAAATAGTGGACTATAACACTGTTGTTATAGTAAATGATTTCCGAAAGGAAATGTTTTGTATAGTATTGGGATTTATATATCTATTTTAATTTCAAATCCCTATACTAGTGATTTTGGGTTGTCGTAACGATGTTTTACGTAACATTCGTTTTGGCCCAAATAAATATGTTTAAGAGAATGATTTCCTTAAAGAATGAAATATATACTTAATCTCGATTTAAGTATATTGAATATTTTCCAAGTGTAGAAAATAAAAAGATTTGTGAATTACTTATTAAATAAGTATGGAAATGTTTTCCAATATAAAGTGAATATTTTGAGAATTTATCTTTTTGAAGATAAATTGAAAAGGAATATTGAAACCTATTGAAAAATCGTATATCAGTAGATATTGTGAAATATAAATTCACTATGGAATTTATAAAAGAAAGGGGAACTTGTTTAAAAATAAATATTGATTTATTTTTGAAGTGTGAAAATTATATATCTAGTAAAGATATGATTTTTAGAAAATAAATAATTTGGAAAATTATTTGGAATTTGGTGATGTGTGCATATCCATTGATAGTTCAATAACCGACTATCAATATTTCCCTTTGAATGGGTGTTTGATGTGATTTGTTTGAATTTAAAATGCCACACTTATTTTTGAATAAGCGCTCACTATTCGGGTTAACCGGGAAAGGACCATGGGGTCGTATAACCCATTCCGAATGTGTGATACGTCGTTATGAATAGCATTGAAGATCGGTGTTGAAGACCCGGTATTTGCGAGAGCGATAGGATGACCTATCGATTGACTCTGCACCGAGTAGCTACGGTATTGAGTTCTCCATATGTGATGGAAAATCCGATCAGGATTGTGAATATCCGGATTGCAAGGACTTCTTTGTAAGTGCCTTCGGTTTTGTTCGATCTCGGAACAGACTTGTATGGATTGTATGTCTGACATTACAAATTGAGATATAAAGCCGATTTCTTTCAAATATATTTCTGTTGGTGGCGGAGAATTTATTCTTTTAGCTTAACACCCTTCTCTGAGACGTACGAGCTCGGAGGTTATGTAGTTGAATGTTATCGGCGATATATTCCCAATTTGGTAATGTGACATGCTGAGTGTTGCTGAAATGATCATTGTGTTGATTATTTGTGATAGGATCATTTATTTGATCGTCTATCTTGGTGATCATTTCTATGATCATTTGTTGACCCAAAGCATGGCTTTTGTATAAAGTATGTTTTTGTGGACGTGACTTCGTCGAGCCTCACACCCCATGAATGGTCAAAACAGGAAAGATGCAGCAAGGTTATGAGGGGTAGCGCCCTTTAGGATGTGTGCATTTCCTTCTGGAAAAGGGTGGTATCATGGTATGGAGCCCAGATACTTACTCATGTTGAAAACACTTTGTTATGATTGTGTGAATTGATTACGAGCGCTCGGTTGAAAGGTCCCAAAGGACCGGGGGATGGCATATTTGGTCAGTTGTTACTCAGTTAGGGGTAACCCGGCCTTGTGTTGGTAGAGATCCGGTTTGGTTCTCGGGGATGTCCATCCAGAGGCATTCTCATGTGGCAATGGGAAGTTCCTTGGCCTGATCATTTGTTGGAAATCCAAAGAAACAATACGAGACTTATACGGTTTTAGTTGTATAACCTGCTATGGAATGTGGCGGTAACCTGCTATTGAACATAGTTAGCTATAGTGGCATAGTTCGAAATGTCTATGCTGGCTAAGATTTATATTCTACTTTCGAAATGAATTTTTCCTACACTATGCACTAATAATAATATCAAATGTTCTTTTAAATGCGTATCAAGCATCTTTGACTATCATAAGGAGAAATCTCCTCCGATTCTACGTTTGCATTGTGTGTGTGTGCGGGAGGCCTTATGGTAGTCTCATTTTAAAAAAAGCATTGCGAATTGACTTTAAAAATATTCCTCTATTTTGATTTTAAAGATAAATAAACTGTTTTGAGTTCTCACACCAGTCACATGACTGACTCGGAGTTTATTGTTTTCCTTCCTAAACTCTGCGTGCCCACCAATTTCCACACGGGCAGTCAAGAGTTAAGGTTTATCAGGATATTCAGGAGTTGCTGGAAGCAAGATGGATGGCATGGCGTATTACTAATTTATATAGTAATTCTTTTTCCGCTGCATTGTTGTTGTTGTATGTTGTTGTACACTCTGATGATATGATGTAATGAAATGAAATGAAATGTAATGTAATAACTGATATAGTTCTTTGTTTAAAGATTATTCATTTATTTATTATATGTTGTTCCGCTGCGAATTGTGAGATTCTGTTATTGTTCTGTTGTTTTCTGTTCCATTCTATTTTCTATATTTTCTATTTTCTATTCTCTACCTTTTCTATTCTTTGTTTTCTTTTCCCTCCATTTTCTGTTTTCTATCTTTTTCTTTCTTTTTTCTTAAAACCCATAACTATTCGGTTTTTCAGCAACGTAAAATCGCGTACGTTACAATGTGGTATCAGAGCATATGGTTAAGCGACAACCATGGTTCTGTTGGGTATTACTCATTAGAGATAGAGTCAGTAGTGCTCTTGAATGAGTTTGAGTGTAATAATAGCTATGAGAGCGTATTTGCTAGTGAATATAAAATTGTTTTATATTGTGATGATTGGTTTATTGAGTGGTATATGAACCTTCGTCAGCACGGTCTGGACAACTATGCCGAAGGGGTTTCTAAACACTTGAATAGAACAATTCGACACAGTATTGTTTTAAATTGGGTAAATGAAATAATTTTACTTGATTATATTTTATATATAAAGGAATAATTTTTCAGAATTAATAAAGTATATATGTTGATTGTTAGGTTGTTTGAATAATCTAAATAAAAGAAGAATTGTATAAGCAAATGAATTATAAGAATTGAATTATAATTAAAGTGATTTACAATTGTAAAATAAACTTATATATATCAGAAGTGAAACTATATGAATATATTTATGAATATGAGTTGAAATAAAAAAAATGAATTTAAAGTTAAATGAAATATAACTTAAGTGATGTTGAATGTAGTTGATTTTATAAAATTCATTAAGTGTTAATGAAATTGAATTAATGAAATTGAAAGCTAAAGTAATTAAAATTCAATTGGAAGTTAAGTGAATCTTGAATAGAATTGAATTTGATTTGGAAGTGAACCAACTTGAATATGAATTAGTAAATATAAACTAATTGAAAATGAATGTTAGTAAACATCCACTGTTAATGAATCGAATGTGATTAAATTGAAAACCCAATTCATTGAATATTAATGAGAATATAAATGAATATTTATTGATTATGAATGATAGTTGGTTGATGGTTGAATATATACTGCATTTGTTGTTTAGTTGCATTTGCTATGTTGGCATGTATAGTTATTATGTTGCTATATGTAGTATATCGATACTATTGTCTATATGCATGTTCTTATGTTGTTTGTTGAGTGTTTAGTAGGTGCGGATCGCGTTTGCTTCGCATTTGGAGCTCGCTTTCGCGCTATATTAGCCGTATATGCTTGCTAATAAAAATATAAGGTACATATCTCGGATTACATACCGTACTTTTACACTTTTTCCCTGCGGGATGCCTCATTACTTGATGAGATGTATATTTGTGATATATATACTGTCATTTTTTTTTCGGATCGAGCCGCGCAAAGGAGACTATGGCGAATTTTTCCGGAAATTTAAGGCGTTAGAAAATTTTTGAGAAAATTGGAAAAATTTGAAAATTTTAACTTTGATTTGGAGTTGAAAGTTAAACAATAGTAGTTTTTTTTTGAAAGATAACTAAGTATGATTTGAAAACTTAGTAAAGTATGGTAAGAAATTTAACTAGGAATTTTGGAAAGTTAATAAATTCTGTAACTTTTCTTAGTTGTTAATTTCGAGGACGAAATTCTTTTAAGGGGGGAAGATTGTAACGACCCAGGATTTTTAGTAATTTAAATTTGAATATTTAATTAATTTTAAATATTAATAAGTGAATTTATTAGTCGAATAAATTTTATTTCGAATTACTGGATTTAATTGGATAATTAAATCGATAATTTAATATGTGAAATTATGGAAATAATTGAAAATTGGGTTAAATATGATTGTAAATGATTTGTAAAATTTTATTTTATCATGTTGAAGTTAGAATGATATTTTAGAACTTTTAAAATCGAATTTAGAGTTAATTTGTGAAAATTGAATATTTTAATATTAAAATCGACTAGTGAAAATAGTCAAATTTTGACCAGTCTCAGAATTGAACGAGACCAGTTCCATTGGATCCGTAATAGTTAGTTATTACCGGATTTCAATTTTCGTGTCAATCGGAGTTATCGTTTGATCGTAGCAGCTCGAAACGCATCGAATTGTTTTTAATATTAATTTGGCGAGTTAAAATAGCCATTTTTCAAAAAGTCTCAGATTTCGACGAAACCAGTTTCATCGGATCCGTAATGTGATATTATTGTAAGGTTTCAAATTTCGTGTCAATTGGATTTACCGTTTGTCCTGTACAAATTAAAACGCCTAGAAAATCGTTTAAATCGGTTTAATTTAAATTGAACGTTTATTGCCATAACTCGCACAGATGTCCGAATTAGCTTTCGAAACCTGTTCCATTGTGTCCGGAACGTGGGATAAGCCCTAGAAACGTCAGTTACGGCGCGTAAATCGGAGTTCGGAATTCCCGGGTGAATAGTGTTCGTTTTTCTCTATAAATAGACCATAACCCTTCATGAAAATAAAAAAAAATAAAAAATAAAACCCTAGTTGCAATGCACAGCCGCCACCATTTAACCTATGGCCGAAATTCAATTGTCTTTCCTCCTTAATTTCTTCAAATCCATCAATCTTCTCAAGAATCTTTCAACTACAAAAACGTTAAGCACTCCGAGTACTTCACATCCATACGGTTGTGATCATCATCGGAGGTCAGGATTCGCCAGAATCGAGTGGCAAAGGTGTGCCATTCGCACGCGTTTCTAGGCAAAGAGGGGCAGCCGAGCTTGCTTGTTCTTAGGCCCAGCATGGAGGGGAGCAAGGCGCGCGTGGTGGTGGTGGTTGATCGAGTCGAAGTGGTTCGTATTGGGTGAAAAATCAAACCCTAATATGGAACGAATGGGTTATGGGGACGGCCTGGGCATGTCGCGTGAACGTGAGGGAGAGGGAGTAGGAGCATGCGGCTATGATCTGGTGGAAGGGGATCCTACGGCTAATATGAAGCTAGGTTTAAAATAGTTAGTTTATATTGTAAATTATGAATATAAAATTCGTGTAAGTTTAAAAATTCATATCTTTTTCATACGAGGTCGAAAACGCGCGAAACCAATTGCGTTGGAATCGTATGGACGAGCACTACGCGATGGAATTGGATTGGAGTCGTTTGGAGTTAGTGAGAATTTTGGGTAAAATTAAACGTCCGTTTAATTTTATTCGAAATAAATCGCTAAAACGGAATTTAAAATCAAGGTGAGAACTTCTCACTCAATCGAATCAGTTTCGATTTTATTTTAAATAGTTAGATTTAAAATATTTGAATGCATGTTTGAATGATGATTGTTATCTATTGATTGTTAAAATAGACATTATACGCCGTTAGTAAGCGGATGTTATTTATTAAAAACATATACCGCGAATATTTCATAAACAGTGAAATTGGTATTATATATAATAGCAATATATATATATTAGCATATGTATATATTGGAGTTATTGATTTCCCGCATTTATTTGTTTAGCGGATGAGACCCTATTGCGCCGTCTATTAAGCGGATAATATTTTAAATCCCATATACCACGATAATTTCGTACTGGAGCGAAATTGGTATTGTGCTAATGTTTGTGGATGCAGGAAAACAGGTTGGAGGGATCCAACTGGATTCCTCAACAGTATTTATTTGATTTCAAATATTTTGATATTTGATGGATTATCATATCGATATATGATACCGTTGTTGTTGTGATTGACTATTTGGTATGTAGCATCATTGGACCAAATTTGGAATTTTAAAATGATTTTTAAAGTGATTTTTGAAAGAAAACGTTTATAAAATATTTTTGGAATTGATCCATTTTAAATAAATAAACGTATAATTTTAATGTTACAAAAATTATGATTTTGAGAAATACGAGTAAAGATTGATTTTTGAAAATATGAGGTTAATGGTTTTATAAAATAGTTAAATTGGGATTTTAGAATTTATTGTGAAAAGTTTAAATATAGGATTTATAAAATTTAATTATTTTATGAATCAAAATGGTGAAATAATAAAGGAGATTAAAAACGTTTTAAAAAAATATATAAATTGATTTATATTAAGAGATTTATAAATGGATATTTATAAATTGAAATTATTGACATTATAAAACGAGTTTTTATAAGTGTTTGAATGAAGTGAAAATGGATTGCATAAGTGAATGGAATTTATAAAATTATAAATGGTGGAGTTATAAATGAAATTTATAAATAGTAAGATTTATAAATTTTGTGAAATTATTAAAGAATATATTTGGATGAATAATTGAATCTTATAAGTTATAAGATTTATAATTATGAAGTTTAAAAGAACGATTTTGTAAAATAACCGTTTTATAAGTATTTAACTTATAATACGAACCTTTGGTATATAATTGGGTTATGAATTGAATATAGGTTAGTAAAGGAATTTATAAACGTTGTTTCATAAATTCGTAAACGACTTATTTTGATAAGTAAATTGTTGAAACCTATTAATGGAGTTATATTCACATTTTTAACTGTGAATAATCCTTTAAAATGAAATGTATAAAAGGATGAAAATGTGTTAACGTAGTATATTCACGTTTTTGAATAATGAATATTACGTTAAAGAAAATGTTTAGAATGTGATGTTTTAAATAGAAATTAAAACGATCTAACGATGTTTTAAAATGTGTTAAGATTCGAAACCATAGATTTCAACATTTATTGTTGAAATAGACGTTTTCGAGAAATAAAAGGAAATAGTGGACTATAACACTGTTGTTATAATAAATGATTTCCGAAAGGAAATGTTTTGTATAGTATTGGGATTTATATATCTATTTTAATTTCAAATCCCCATACTAGTGATTTTGGGTTGTCGTAACGATGTTTTACGTAACATTCGTTTTGGCCCAAATAAATATGTTTAAGAGAATGATTTCCTTAAAGAATGAAATATATACTTAATCTCGATTTAAGTATATTGAATATTTTCCAAGTGTAGAAAATAAAAAGATTTGTGAATTACTTATTAAATAAGTATGGAAATGTTTTCCAATATAAAGTGAATATTTTGAGAATTTATCTTTTTGAAGATAAATTGAAAAGGAATATTGAAACCTATTGAAAAATCGTATATCAGTAGATATTGTGAAATATAAATTCACTATGGAATTTATAAAAGAAAGGGGAACTTGTTTAAAAATAAATATTCATTTATTTTTGAAGTGTGAAAATTATATATCTAGTAAAGATATGATTTTTAGAAAATAAATAATTTGGAAAATTATTTGGAATCTGGTGATGTGTGCATATCCATTGATAGTTCAATAACCGACTATCAATATTTCCCTTTGAATGGGTGTTTGATGTGATTTGTTTGAATTTAAAATGCCACACTTATTTTTGAATAAGCGCTCACTATTCGGGTTAACCGGGAAAGGACCATGGGGTCGTATAACCCATTCCGAATGTGTGATACGTCGTTATGAATAACATTGAAGATCGGTGTTGAAGACCCGGTATTTGCGAGAGCGATAGGATGACCTATCGATTGACTCTGCACCGAGTAGCTACGGTATTGAGTTCTCCATATGTGATGGGAAATCCGATCAGGATTGTGAATATCCGGATTGCAAGGACTTCTTTGTAAGTGCCTTCGGTTTTGTTCGATCCCGGAACAGACTTGTATGGATTGTATGTCTGACATTACAAATTGAGATATAAAGCCGATTTCTTTCAAATATATTTCTGTTGGTGGCGGAGAATTTATTCTTTTAGCTTAACACCCTTCTCTGAGACGTACGAGCTCAGAGGTTATGTAGTTGAATGTTATCAACGATATATTCCCAATTTGGTAATGTGACATGCTGAGTGTTGCTGAAATGATCATTGTGTTGATTATTTGTGATAGGATCATTTATTTGATCGTCTATCTTGGTGATCATTTCTATGATCATTTGTTGACCCAAAGCATGGCTTTTGTATAAAGTATGTTTTTGTGGACGTGACTTCGTCGAGCCTCACACCCCGTGAATGGTCAAAACAGGAAAGATGCAGCAAGGTTATGAGGGGTAGCGCCCTTTAGGATGTGTGCATTTCCTTCTGGAAAAGGGTGGTATCATGGTATGGAGCCCAGATACTTACTCATGTTGAAAACACTTTGTTATGATTGTGTGAATTGATTACGAGCGCTCGGTTGAAAGGTCCCAAAGGACCGGGGGATGGCATATTCGGTCAGTTGTTACTCAGTTAGGGGTAACCCGGCCTTGTGTTGGTAGAGATCCGGTTTGGTTCTCGGGGATGTCCATCCAGAGGCATTCTCATGTGGCAATGGGAAGTTCCTTGGCCTGATCATTCGTTGGAAATCCAAAGAAACAATACGAGACTTGTACGGTTTTAGTTGTATAACCTGCTATGGAATGTGGCGGTAACCTGCTATTGACCATAGTTAGCTATAGTAGGCATAGTTCGAAATGTCTATGCTGGCTAAGATTTATATTCTACTTTCGAAATGAATTTTTCCTACACTATGCACTAATAATAATATCAAATGTTCTTTTAAATGCGTATCAAGCATCTTTGACTATCATAAGGAGAAATCTCCTCCGATTCTGCGTTTGCATTGTGTGTGTGTGCGGGAGGCCTTATGGTAGTCTCATTTTAAAAAAAGCATTGCGAATTGACTTTAAAAATATTCCTCTATTTTGATTTTAAAGATAAATAAACTGTTTTGAGTTCTCACACCAGTCACATGACTGACTCGGAGTTTATTGTTTTCCTTCCTAAACTCTGCGTGCCCACCAATTTCCACACGGGCAGTCAAGAGTTAAGGTTTATCAGGATATTCAGGAGTTGCTGGAAGCAAGATGGATGGCATGGCGTATTACTAATTTATATAGCAATTCTTTTTCCGCTGCATTGTTGTTGTTGTATGTTGTTGTACACTCTGATGATATGATGTAATGAAATGAAATGAAATGTAATGTAATAACTGATATAGTTCTTTGTTTAAAGATTATTCATTTATTTATTATATGTTGTTCCGCTGCGAATTGTGAGATTCTGTTATTGTTCTGTTGTTTTCTGTTCCATTCTATTTTCTATATTTTCTATTTTCTATTCTCTACCTTTTCTATTCTTTGTTTTCTTTTCCCTCCATTTCCTATTTTCTATCTTTTTCTTTCTTTTTTCTTAAAACCCATAACTATTCGGTTTTTCGGCAACGAAAAATCGCGTACGTTACAATCTAAAGTCGTAGACAATTGCTGGACTTGTGTTTTGAGAGATTCATTTTCGTTTAACAACTGTGTGCACTTTTTAATAGAATTCACTCTCCTAGTATTTTCATTCTCTTTTAAAATCTGAATTTCACTTTCAAGTGATTTTATATTGATTTCTGATTTTTTAATTTCCTCTTCGAATATTGGACACTTATCACACTTAGGGATCCTACTTTGATAGGTTTTAACCAATTGATCAAGTTGTTTATTGCATTCTATCAAAGTATCTTTTTGTGATTCAAGTTTAGCGTATTTTTCCCTAAGTCGTTCATAACAGCCATTTACTTCATGAAAATATATAAGCAATTCAGAGTGAGTAAGTTTTGATACCTCGCTTGGCTCGTCATCGTCGCTATCAGTTATATTCCCTTGAAGGCACATATCTGCTTTCTCACTCTCACTGCTAGAACTTTGATTATCTTCATCACTTGTATTCCACATGGCTGCAAAACTTTTCCTTTTTGATTTCTTTTTAAAGTCGCGTTGATTTTGAGGACAATTGGGCTTGATGTGTCCGGGTTTGTTGCACTTGTGACAGATGATCTTCTGTTCTTCAGAGTAGTCTAGTGCTTTGGCTATTCTGCTTTTCGCTTTTTGAATTCGAGCTGAATTTCCATATTTGTAATTCCACTTTTTGAATTTCTTTATTAACAGCTCCAATTCTGCTGCTGCATCATCATCGTCATCGTCATCACTTTCAGTTGTTCCTTGGAGAGCTATTGATTTCTTTCAAATATCTCCTCCTTCATGCTCTTCCTTGAATTTCATTTCTAGCTCATAAGTGGTGAGATTTCCGATGAGTTCTTCGACTTTCATTTGTTTCAAATCTTTTGATTCTTGAATGGCAGTCACTTTTGCTTCAAATTTTCGTGGAAGGACTCTAAGGATTTTTCGGACTATCTCCAACACTGTGTATGATTTTCCAAGAGCTTTTGATTTGTAAACGATATTGGAAAGTCGTCCATGCATCTCTTTGACATTTTCTTCCTTTGCCATTGTGAAGTTTTCGTATTCGCTGCTTAGCATGGCAAGGCGAGATTCTTTGACTTGAGATGTTCCTTCGTGAGTCACTTCTAGTGTGTGCAATATTTCCTGCACAGTTAGACAATGTGAGACATGATTAAATTCAAATTGATCTAATGAACAGATAATAGAATTCATAGCTTTGGTATTAGTATTCTGTAATTTATTTTCTAGTTCTGTCCATTGTTCCTTTGGTTTCTCTATTTCCTGATCATCTATAGTTATAGTTGGTATTCTATAACCTGTCTCAACAATATCCCAAGCGTCAATGGTTTTCAAAAAAAAATTCATCCTATTTTTCCAAAAAGCATATTCACCATTGAATATTGGTGGTCTAACTATGGATTGACCTTCTGCAAAAGCATTATTAAAAGAAGCCATTTTAAAAATTCAAATTTTTAAAACAAAAACTGATTTTTTTTCAAAAAAATCGAATTTTTTAAAACAAATGTTGACTTCTATTCCTAGCTCTGATACCACTTGTAGGATCGATTTCACCCTAGAGGGGGGGTGAATAGGGTGATAGTGTAAATTATAAAAATTAATCGCGGAAGCTTATTAATTAATTACAATTCAGATCACAGAATAGCAGCACAGATATCGCAGAATATAAATAACAGAATAAAACAGAACAACACAGAATTTACCCAGCTTCGGCAAAACCCTGCCTACGTGCTGCCCCCAAGGTTTCTACTAGAAATTAGATAGTCCCTCGCTTACACACGTAAACTCGCTATACCCGCCATTGACTAATCTAACTCTACGCTCAAAACCCTGCCACAACTCAACTACCGAGTTGCGAATTCTCAAGCTACGCCACGTAGCTTGTCCCCTAGTCACACGACTAGAAAAATAAACGGTTTAAAAAAGGAAAATACAATTAAAAACAATTAAAATGAAATAACCCTAATTTTACTTAAAAGCCCTTAAATAAAATATAAAGGTCGGCCCCTTTTATTATTTTGACCCGATCCCTTTTTCGTTCCTTTGAGATAATGGTGGCCGTTCCTCTCGTTCCTCCTGATTGCAAAATTAGGGCTTTTGCTCCTTTCGCTCTTTGTTCCAAATTAGGGCTTTGGGAGGAATTTCCGCTTGATGGTTGATGATTCGGTTTGCTTGCTTCAATTGTTTGCGGCTTCTCCTCCTTGATCGAGTTCGATTGCTTCGGTATGTAATTTGTACTTTTTGCTTCTTCTAATCTTTCGTACTTGAACTCGATGATATGCCGATGATGATTTGTGGTAATTTATAGGATTCCAGTTCCTATAATTTCATCGTATATATTTATTTGACTTCGTCTGATAATTATGCTTGAATTCTTCTTGGCTGTACGATTTTGATCGAATGCTGTGATTCATTTTTGACTTATTCAAATTCGTATAACTGATGGCCTGGCTACTTGATAATCACGGCTTTGAATTATTCTCGGCTTGATCGTTTCTGACTTTGACTTCGGTCATTTTTAATTTTTTAAACTGCACTTCATGATATTGATTGAACCTGTACACATGCTTGCTTCGGCTTCAGATCGATCATTTACTTTGTCAATTACCTTTGCTACCTCGATTTTGACTTGTTCATTATATGACTTCGGTCATGATTTGTTCATCTTGAAATTGTTTTGATCACGGCTTTGAATTCTGATGCTTGATAAAATTGATTTGCTATTTTTTGTAGCATACTCAACTTTGGTCATTTGTTTTGAAAAACTGCAGCTTGATGAAATGCATCCCTCTTGCTGTTGTTTGGATTGGCTTGTATATGTATACTGCTGTGTCCTTTACTTAGTGTTGTAGCAGTTTGTATTTGTTGAGCTTTGATGCATATTGCAACTTGGACATTGTTTCATCTGACTTCGGTCTTGGTTTTATTGCTATAGCATGCACTCGACTCTGTAGTTGTAACTTGACATTTGAGTTTGTTGCATTTAGTTGCTGTTGTCTGCACTTGCTTGAGTTTCACTGCCATAAGTCGTGTTGTTGCATTGTACTTGCCTGTTGCACTCTGGTCTGTCCACTGCAGTTTGTATCTTGCCACTGACTTGCTGTTTCGACATGAGTCCACTGTGCTTGGCCTTGGTTATATTGATTTTGGCCCATATCTGTTCATCTGCACTTGTGTATATTATTGCTGTTGTCATTGATTTGAATTGTGCATTTGAGGCAGGTTGTGTCCATATTGTATTTGATACTGTTGCACTGCTGCAGTCGCTATGCAGTTGCTATGCCTTCGGTCATGTTGCCTTGTGTTGAATCCAGTTTCAAAACTCGGGTTTGACCTTGTGCTCGTGTCGTAAATTTTATGTTATTGCATGTGAGTTGAACCCGGTTTTTCATTTGGGTTTGATCTGTGCTCACCTGTCCCTGTAAATCGATCAAGTGTATATATCGGTGTGCACGACCTTGTGGCATATACAATAATACACTGTGTATGTCACAAGTTGTTCGTGTATGATGAATTCAAATTTAAATTATGACGAACAACCCAAATAACTGAGGCAAATCATATTTCAAAAATTATCTTTTATTTTTGAATTGCAATAATATTTCTTTTTCAATTTTACTGCGTTAGTAAATATTTTTGTAGATTGCTCAGATGCTGGATTCAAACTGGAATGAAGTTGAAGATAAATATGAGTGTGAGTGATATGTAGTGAGGTGATGATATGTAAAATAGTGATGTAATTGAATTTGTATCAAAGTTGTATAGTGAATAGTGAGAGCTTGAATTTGTATACTATTCAAAATTGTAATAAATATTTGTTTGAATAAAATATTCGTTTGAATTCAAATTCCGTGTTATTTATTTTATTCAGCAAATATTTATTTAATCTGTGAAAAATAAAATAGTATATTATCAAATACATTTAAACGAATGTATATATGTTTATTATCATCAAACAAAAATCATATAAGCGCATATTCAAGAATTCCATCTTACTTATTTTCTGTTCTCATCTCAAAATCAAATTATGCACGAGATTGTCAGAGAAAAAGTGGGATGGAGGCAAGTGAGGGGAAGGTACGGAGTGAGGTGTCGAGATCTGGGTCTTGTCGTGTGTGCGAAGTAGGGGCAGAATTGGGGATAGCGCATGTGAACGCGATTGGGAATCTTTGGGACTCGCGTGGGTCAGGAAGCAAGGTGCGTTTGTGGAAATCATCATGGCAGGGGAATCTGGCGATGGCGTTGCTTGGCATTGACAGGGAGAGTTTCGAGATGAAGGTTGTGAGCGAGTAAGGTGGACCGTACTCACCAGCAGATTGGGATGTTTCGATCGAGTTTGCTCTCTATTTATTCCTGAAACCAGTTAACTGATTATGTTAAAATTTTTGAATACTTAAAATTTAAATGCTGAAGTAGAAAGAATTTAAAAGGAGTCTGTTTAATTAAATGAATATATACAGAAAGATTTAAATACATACATACATACATACATATATGTAGATTTTTTTATGTTGAAGATTTTATGTCAAAATAAGATGTTTAGTCTATATTAATTGATACTAAGACATGCATGCAAATTTTTCTTCGAATTATGATTTTATTATGACAGTAAAGAAAATTTCTATTTTTATTTAATAAAAGGAAATTTGAGTTAAGTAAATATATATGTATATATATTAGAGAAATATACTTATATTTACAGTTCAGTTTAAAGTTATATGAATATTTGTACAGTAAAGTAGAAAAAGAAACAAAATTTATATGAATAAGATTTGGGAATATAAGAAGTTTTAAAATTTTTAATGTTCATGTAAAATTTGGATTTTTAACCTATATAAGTTGTTTTTATGTAGCTTGAAATAAAAAAAACAATTTAACAGGTTATAAAAATATATATAAGGTGATTAATTTATTTAGTAAACCTATTTAATTATTTTAGTTACTAAAAATAATCTATTAAAAGAAAATTAGTTAAGTTAAATTTTTAGTTTAAAATTTTTAAATCATTTTTTAAGTGATGTATCAAATGAGATTTATTTTTTTCGATTTGTTCGAATATTAGAAAAATCGTCCAATGTTAATACAAGGTCGAAAATCATGGAAACAAGCTGGGTTGGATGGATTACGAAACAAAAATCAAAGGTGAGCTAATCTCACTCATCTTGATAATTATTTAAATTTAAATAGTTAAATTTAAATGATTTGCTGAATGATTGAATTGTCTGAGTGTTGTATATTATGTAGCAGTGCGTATAATATATATTGGAGTGATTAATTTCCCGCATTATATAGCAGATGAGACCCTATGCGCCTCGCATAATAGCGGATGACCCATTATACCGCGATATCCCGCCTTGAAGTGGGATTGGTATTTAATTATTGTGCTTACAACTGTGGATGCAGGGAAACAGGTTTGAGGGATCCAACTAGATTCCTCAAAAATATTTAGATTGTTTAATTATTCTATGTATGACTTATTGGATAATCTGTGATAGATTACATTAGTAATTTGAAATAATGGATGCTATGTATGACTGAATATATTTGGGAATACTAAGTTATCAAAAATGTATTGATTGGATTTTTGAAAAGAAATAAAAAGAGAGAGGGTTTTTAAGTAAAATAATCATAGGGAATTTGGATAAATTAATGAATGAATTGGAAAAGGATAAAAGTTGATTTTTAATTTTAATATGTAAACTCCAAGTATAAGAAAGGAAAATTTTAAATTAATAGAATGAATGAATCTTTTAAATTTAAATGATATTATTTAAAGGAATAAAGAACTTATTTTTAAATTCAAGGTTTAAATTTGTTAAGAAAAGATAAAGAAGAAAATTTAAAAAAGTATGAAACTGGTATTTACAGTTTAAAAAAAAGATTTTAAATGATAATAAGGAAGTTAAATCTAAAATTAATGGATTTTAAAATAAAATTGAGTAAGTAAAGGAATTTATTTTTAAATGGAGTAAATTTTGGAAATTGATTGGGAAATTGATTTAGTGTTTGGAACTGTGTTTTAAAAGAAGGATGAGACTATGGAATTTATAATCGAGCTTTATGAAGTGAAATAAGATATCAGTGGATATTTGGAAGTATAAATTCACGGTGGGAATTTATAAAGGAATGGGTAAATTTGTTTTAAAAATAAATAGCGGTTTATTTTTAAAAGGTGTGAAACAGAAGTGTATTTCATTGGAAAGCCAAGTACGTTTTCAAAGCAAATTTTGAAGTATAAGTTAAAAGTTTTAAAGTTGTTTAAAGGAATGTTTTTAAGAAATTACTATTTAAGTTGTTAAAATTTTAAAGGTAAATATTTATTAAATTCGTTATAGTACTAATTATTTCAAAGTGTTAATTGGTATTATATTTTCTAAAAATATATATTAATATTTATATTTTATAAAATAGTTTTATTTTAAAGAAAGTTTGGTTAAAGTTTTGTTTGAAAACTTGTATAGAATTTCATAACTCTTATTTTAAAATTTAGTTTGCTTAACTTTTATTTTAAAAAAAATAGTTTTACATTTTATAAAGTAGTTTTAATTTAAATATTTTTAAAGTATATATTTTTGAATAAAGGTTTTAAGTAGTTTTAATTTAAATGTTTTAAAGTATATTTTAGAACAAAGTGATTTAAATTATTTTAAAATCTAAAGTATTTGGACTTGGTGATTTTCAGGGGAAATAAACAATATTTGAAAATTTTATTTGGTAAGAGAAAGGTGGTTTGAAACTTTTTCAAAGGGCTAAAGTACAGAAAATAGCTTGCGAAGTTATTTTGAAATAAATAATTTGGAAATTATTTAAATCAAAATAGCTTGCGAAGTTATTTTGAAATAAATAATTTGGAAATTATTTAAATCTAATGGTACTTGTGAATGTTATTTGATAGTTAAATAACCGACCATCAATATTGGCCAATGCGATGATCGTTTCGAAGTGACCGGGATTAGGATTAATTTTTCAAAAACCACTTCAATCTGGATTGAATGTTTTCGTGAGGAAGACAAGAGCTTGAGGTCGAAGATGGAGCAGTGAAAATTGCGACTAATCCCGAGGGTGATTCCGAAATGGATGTAGTAGGAGTAGTGCCTTCAGTTCCGTTCGAACTCATAATGGACTTGTATGGACGAATGCTTTTATAACATTGTCAAGAGGACGATTAGCATTCTAAGTGAATGTTTGCTAAAAAGGTGACGCATAGCCTCGAGCCTCATCAACCAGGAATGGTTAAAACAGGGAAGGTGCGCACAAGGCTAAGTGGCTGCAACCGATTAGGGTGAGGTCACCCCTGTCTAGATGTCCCTTTATTTCAGCTGTTTGAGCGGTTGCTGATACCAACAGTGCGGTAAACTTATTCGGACTATCCAGTAAGGGGTAGCTCCGGTCTTGTGATGCAGGGGATCAGGGAGGATCCTCGGTACGGTGATCTAGACCACGTACTGTGACGGGCGGTACCCTAATAGCTCTTCCGTTGATGGAAATCCATTCTCCCTATGTGCCTTTACGGTTTTGTTTGTATACCTATTACCTGGAATTTAATAATGTAACAATTTTGGCTATTTAAATAAGTATTTATATATAGACACTACTATAATATCGGAGGATTTTATAAGAAATGTTTTGGTTATCGTACGGTAAAAACCCAGCATGTTTATTTGTGGCATGGTCTTACGAGATAACTTTGATTTCAAAGGATTTTGAAACTTTAATACTACAATTGAATGTGTTTTGTCAAGCTGATTTTCCAGATTTACTCGGGTATTATTTAAATATAATGCTCAGGTCAGACCGAGTATTATAGAGTAAAGATTTTGGATGGACTGTTGTGGAGGTCAAGAGACGAGCTGGATGACGAGGCGTACTTTCGTAGATTTATATTTCCGCTATATAGTGTAAACTGTATATTCAGCTCTAGAAGGATTGAATATCATAACCGTCCTGAATCGTGTTGTTGATTGTATTGTACTCTGGTGATGTAATGTATAAACATATATAGTTCTTTTTGTTTAAAGATTAATCATTTATCTATTATATATTTTTCCACTGTGATTGTGAGATTCTGATATTGTTTCTATTTCTTCTTCAACCTCCTTCTTCTTTAATCCTAATGGTTCGGTCTTCTGGCATCCGATTGCTCGGAATTTGATATAGTGGACGTATTAATGCGATTTTCAAGCATCGAAAAATCGGGTCATTGCAATTTTTGTGAAACTATTTTGATAATATTATGTAGATTTTTAATGTGTTTTAAAGATTTTAATAAAAAGATTTAAGAGTTAAAAATGTTTAAAGAGTAATTTAATTGATAACATATATTGTAATTAAAATTCTTGCTCCATTCCTTTTCGAGGACGAAAAGTTCTTCAAGGGGAACGAATGTGAAAGCTCGGATTTTTAAACTTCTGTTAATTGGATAATTAACTGGTTTAAATTAAGGAACATTAACTTTATTAGTCAAACAGATAATTTTTTGATAATGATGATATCTGAACAAATATGAATTGATTTGAAAAACTATAACAAATGTTGAATTATAAATCTCTGGATAAGATAAATCCTATAGAAATATATAATATACTTCACCGTTTCAAATTAGGATAAACACCCATATATATATATATATATATATGTATGTATGTATATGTATATAGACATATATAAGCTTTATGATGTGGATAATATATGTATATATATGCGCCTATGTAAAGTAAAATATATAGAAGCATAAATGTAGATATATACACATATATGGACAAAGTACACATAAGTAAAACATAGGGAGAATATTGTATAAAATGTATAAACACATATATATGATAAATAAGGATATATATATATTATTAACATCATAACTTACGATTGTTCGCATGTAAATTGTGAATAAAAACTACGATTTGATTTCAATGTAAATTCTCAAAAATAAATTTAAATTTAAAATTTTACATTTTGAAAACATTTGAGATAAGTATACATATAATTAGTAATTAAATGTTAATAACCTAAGTTTAAAATTAAAATAGAAATAAATAAAAAGAAAATAAAAGAGTAAAAATATAAAACATAAAAAAGAAATATAAAATATTGCATAAGACATTTGTAAGCTAGGGGATAACAATATAATAAAAGTGTCAAGATTAAATTGTTTTCTTCATTTACAAAAAATGATAATAAAAGGTAGAAATAAAATGAGAAACCAGGTGTTGTACACTTATATATATATATATATATATATATATATATATATATATATATATATCTCAACTCCTTTCTTTCTTTCATTTTTCAAATCTAAAACCAAAAACAGAGAATAAAAAGTGAAAACTAAACAACTTCACCAAGTTTCAAATGGGCAAAGCAAAGATTCAATTCAAGTTCAACTAATAGTAGAATAAAGATCAAAGTCACTTGCAGTTTTAAATCCTTTTTCCTCTGTTCAAATTTTTAAGTGAGTAAACTTCACCTTTTAAAGCCTAACCTACTTTATTATTTGATGCATGTGATAAATAATGATATAATGTTGTGAATATGATTTGCATGAATGTAGAAATGTATTTTTGTTGGAATAAAAGACGAATTACTATGTGCATGCATGCGTGTATACATGCTTGCCTCTGTTTTGCATAATAGACTCAAAATTTATTCAAAAATTTCATTTCTCTTCATTTAAGTAATTTTAGTTTATGATGTCTGAAGGAAACTTGTTTGATTAATGAAATATTATTTTTAAAAATAGTTTCAAGTGAAATTATTCAGTATTATCTGGAAAATGGAAAATTTACAGTGAGATTTAAGTCATATCATAAAAATTGACGATCATGATTTCACGTCTCACCTGTATAATCAGATTCGATTTTGGAAACTATGAATTTTAATGGTTAAATACATATTTTTAAATTAGTATTTGGGGAGGAATTGCAAGTTGATCGGGTTTGGGATTTTCGTCGATATTGGGCGATCGGAGTTCGGTGAGGTAACGGGGTCGTTACAGGAAATAATTCGTTGGTCAACGATCTTGGAAAAATTGGTCGGAGGTCTTTTAGTTCACCGTGGTGGCACGGTGAGGAAGACTTAGGGTTTTAGGCTTCGGTCTGGTCGAGGGTGTTTGCGTGGCCATTGTGACGTCGTCGTCGCATCGGCTTGGATCGGAGGTAGGGGAGAAGGAAGGCATGGGTCAGGCGCAGCTCCAGGCGTGGTGACGTGGTGTTCGATGGTCGGAGGTGGTGGTGCGAGATGGTTTTGGTGATGGTGGTTTTGATCCAATGGTGATCGTCTGTCGATTTCGATTTGGATTGTTGTCGTGGTTTCTGGGTAATTGAACTGATGGTGAGGGACGTCGACGATCGAAAGACAATGGCGATGATGGTCAGAACGACGTTGATCGTTCATGCATGTGCACGTGTATCTTGGTGTGTCTAGGCGCTGTTGTTTGTTATTAAGGTAAAGATCCGGTTTAGGGAGAGAGACGGGGAGAATAAGGGTATTGATCGGGTTGGTCTCGGGTTTGCTTTGTATGGATTAGAGTAGGAGAGAGAGAAAAGAAGGGAAGGAAGGTAAGGATTTGGATTCGGCTTTGGGCCGGTTAAATTTTCTTGGGCTGTCTATATTA
The DNA here is from genome assembly GCA_030765085.1 of Allium cepa. Taxonomy (NCBI): domain Eukaryota; kingdom Viridiplantae; phylum Streptophyta; class Magnoliopsida; order Asparagales; family Amaryllidaceae; genus Allium; species Allium cepa. The sequence continues at coordinate 229,600,952 of CM060938.1, forward strand.
AATAAAATGAAAAAGGATAAATTAACAAAGCTTTAAATAAAAGTGTATTAACAATTTTTAAAAAACGAAAGGGAAACAAGTTTTTCCAAAACAAAATTTTGTCACCAATTCTTTTAAATGTTTACTTAATATTGTTTAGTTAATGGTTTTATAAATAATTTATTTTTAACTTAAATTAAATTAAGCTTAGAATTATTTATTTATGACCATTATTTTAATTAATTCCTAAGTTTATTAAATTAAATTTAAATAGTGTTATTAAGTAGATGGTTAAAGAAATGGAAAATGTTTTTAAACAAAGGTCTTAAGTTATTTCATATGTTAATAATAAATCAATTCCAAATATTTAAGAAAAATAAATGGCTTGTAAAAAGTTAATGACAATTAAGCAGGATTTATAAGTAATTAATTTATTTTGTGTTAAATTAAATTAATTAGAAATGGTGTGACCAGTTTACCTAGCCTATAAATGTTTAATTTGAATTGAATGCTTTGGACTTCTTAATATCTCTAGCTAGTATGTAACATTGTGATATTCTGTGATATGAAATACCCTGGATTAAAATGTTGATAAACGTGAGTCGTTTATTTAAATAGACATCTGTGATGGAATTTTTGTACAAATATGACATTCCGAAATTTAAATTGAATTGTTTTTACTTAAACAATTAGGCTTAAAGGATGGCGATGGATTCGAAAGATCAGGGACGGATATCAGCAATATCTGAAACCACTTCGATTAGTAATCTATAATTCTTTATAGATTTGATTATAGAATCAAATAGGCTGGAATGGAATAAATTAATTAAACTTGGCTATTTAAACTAAGTAACGGTACTTAGATATTATTTTGTGAAATAAGTGTTTGGTTATAACAAGATAAAACACGTAGTGATGAATGAGTTACCCAGGTTTTCAAGGAAGTTTACAACTTAAGCATTTCATGTTAAATGGGTTTACTCATGTTGGTTTCCAACCTGACTCGGGTGTTACTTTATTATAATGCATGGATCAGACCGAGTATTACAGATTTTCAGGTTATGACGTTCTGGAGCTCAGGAGACAAGCTGGATGGCAGGGAGGTATTGATTATATTCTACTGCGAAGTAAAGATTGTCTAAATGGATTTGAGGACTGGATATTATAACTGTCCAGTTTATTTTAGAATGATTGTACTCTGATATATTGTATATAAATTGACATTTGCAGCTTTCTTTGTGTAAATGCTGTTATTTTATATTATATTTTGGCCCGCTGCGATTGTGAGATTCTGTGCTGTTGTTTTCTATTTCTTCTTCTACCTCTTTTTCTTATTTATCCTAACAGTCTGGTGTTTCCAGACTCGATTTCTCGGCACTCTATACAGTGAACGTATTAGCACCAAATTTTTGAGGTCGAAAATTTCGGGCTGTTACAACTATAAAGTATACTAACAACTTATAGTAAATATGATAAACAGTAGGCCTTATCATTCAAAGTGATCCGGATATGTGGTCCTTATGCTCTGTGCAATTTCCCATGTGCATCCGCCTTTTTTCTCGCTCCCATTGAATGCTCACTAACTCCACCACCTTCCTCCTAAGCTGTTTCATATTCCATTCGGCAATATGAATTGCCTATAAGGTCTTGAAGCTTTTGGCTCAATTTGGATATAATCAAGTTGATCTGATGCAATTGTCATGCCTGAGTCATGCACAAACTTCAACAGTTGAGAGACATGGTAGATGTTGTATACACCTACTTTCTTCTGAGGTAAGTCGACCTTATATCTTAGATTCCCAACCCTTTCTACTATCGAAAAAGGATTTATGAATCTTAGAGCCAAATTCCTCTTACTACTGAATTGAATAACATTCTTCAATGAAGAAATCTTCACAAACACCATATTGTTGATAGAGAACTGTAACTCCTAATGTTTCTTATCAATGTAGCTCTTCTACCTATCCTGAGCAGCTTCATTCATTGCCGAATGATCTCAATCTTTTCCCAGATTTCTCTAATCATATCTAGTCCAAGCATCAGTTTCTCGCCTGCTTCCCACCAACATGAAGGAGTGTTTCACAGTTGCACATACAATGGTTCAAATGGTGCCACACCGATACTAGACTAATAGCTATAGTTATATGCAAACTCTACCAAATGAAAGTGATCATTCCACGGGCCTTCGAAATCGAGAATGCAAGCTCATAAGAGACCCTCTAATATATGATTCACTTTCTCGGTCTATCCATCTATTTGTGGATGATAGGCTATACTAAGATGTAGTTCGTTCTCCAATTCCTCTTGAAAGCTCTACCAAAACCCACTAGTGAACAATGGGCGTCAGCCACTTACAATGCTCTTCGACAAACCATAAAACTTGTAGTATCCAATTATATACAATTCGGTCAATTTGGTTGCCGTTTTAGTAGACTTGATGGATGTGAATCAGGCAATCTTCGTCAATTTATTGACTATAACCCAAATGTAGTCATATACTCTATTGGTCCTCGACAACTCATCAGTAAAATCCATCGATGCCTTCTCCTATTTTTATTTGGGAACTTTAGGCAGTTGCAGTAACACATTTCGCTTCTTATGCTCAGCCTTCACCAACTCATAGTTCATACGCTTCGAGATGACTGTCCAATTATCCTTCTTCGTTCCCTCCTAATAATTGGTCTGCTTCATGTCATGCTACATCTTACTACCATTGTGATGTATAGTCAACTTAGAATGGTAGCACTCTCATACCACCTCATCTCGTAATCTGTCGACATCGGAAATAAACATTCTCCCATTTTGACGGAGCCAACCATCTTGATCGAGTCTGTAATGCTTTATCCCTTCAAATTCTACTCCCTCTTCTAGTTTCTCAATGATCTCTCCTAGTGTGGATTCTCACCTCTGACTAGTACTGAATTGCTAAATCAAAGTTATCTAGTTATCAAGCTTGAAAACATTTCTGGCTCTGACTCATGATTAATTCTGAAGCATAGCCAGAGATATTGTCCAACTTCCTCCACTCTTGGAACATCACTCCCAAATTAGTGTGTCTTCTACTCAAAGCGTCAACGATCGCATTTCACTTACCAGCTATATAGGAAATATCAAATTCATATGAGGCCAAGAATTCCAACCATTACTGCTGGCGAAGGTTGTGATCCTTCTAGGAGAAAAGGTACTTTAAGGATTTATGGTCTGTGAACAGCTCGAACCTTTTTCCTAAAAAGTAGTGCCATCAAATCAGTAAAGAGAGTACTATCGTCGCCAACTCCAAATCACGAGTTGAATACTTCTACTCATGCGGCATCAGCAAACGAGCATCATAAGCGAAAACTTTTTCCTTCCTAATTAACACCACACCTAATCTAGTGCCATAGACATATATTTATACTCTTAGCTCCTTATTCCGGCTTGGGATGGTTAATCCTAGTGGACTCGTTAACCTCTCCTTCAGACTCGTAAATGCATGCTTGCACTTTGCACTCCAAATAAAAGAATGATTCTTCTTTGTCAAATGGGTCAATGGTGTTGCTACTTTGTAGAAGTCCTTGATGAAATGTCTATAATATCTCGTTAGCCCAAGGAAGCTTCTCACGTAAGTAGCATTCTGGGGCTATTTCCAATCTTGAACCATTGCCATCCTTTTAGGATCTACCGTAGTACCCTGCTCAGAGATATGACCCAAAAATCTCACTTCTCTTCCCAGAGGTGACACTTCAAAAAATTTGCTTTGAACTTATGCTTCTTCAACCCTTATAGTACAATCCTCAAGTGCATATTGTATTCCTCCTCTATCCTAGAACAGATCAGATAATCATCCACGAATACAAGTATGAACTTATTTTGTTAATTCCTGAAGACACGGTTCATGAGATCAATAAATTATACCAGGACATTGGTTAGTCCGAATGGCACAACCAACCACTCATAAAAACCAGACAGTGTATGAAATGTGGTAATCGACGCACTCTCCTTCATTGCCCTTAACATATGAAATCCCATCATTAAATCCAATTAGGAGAACCCTTTACACCATGGAGCCGATCGAACAAATCAACAATATGCAAGAGTGGATACTTTTTCTTCTTTGTCACTTTATTCAGCATATGGTAAACTACACACAACCTGAGAGAGCCATCCGCCTTAGTGGTGAATACTACAAGTACGCCCCACTTAGATATGCTCTTATGAATGAACCTTCTCTTCAACAAGTCATTCACTTACACCTCTAAATCCTTTTACTCTCTATGTGCTCAAAGGCATAATTATCGGTCTGACATCCTTTATCAATTTTATAAGAAACTTAATCTCTCGGTGCGGTGGTAATCTAATCATTTCCTCAAATATGTCTGGATACTCTCCAATGATATGCACAGATGATAGCCCATCATGTGGAATCTTGAGTGAATATAGAAAGTTTACATAATCCTATCCTCCAATAGGCGGCCAATCACTATCATCTACCGCTTCATAGCTCCAACCATCATCAATAGCTTCTCGTAATCCACCACTACCGCTTACTACCTTGGCCAATCCATTCCAAAGATAATACCAAACATAGGGAAATTCAAAACAAAGTAATCAAAAATAAAAGAGAATCCATGACTTGATAATACAACACCATTATAAACCATAGTCAGGCTAGTAGAGCCTTTAATAGGGTTCGCTACAATCAACAGTCGGTCAACCATTTCGAGTTTCAATCCTAATCTATCTACAGGTCACTAGTTATAAAGGATTGTGAATCCCTGATATCGAATAGAGCACATATGGAAATATCATAAATGTAAAGCATACCTTGGATAATGGTGCCCTTCCCCTTCTCTTTCGTCGAGAGAGCACTCAACGAAGTCGAAACAGTGTCCAAAGCATATGCCTTCACAACCTATTTTTGTTATGCTAGTTCTAGGAAATTCTTTTACATGTACCCAAACTTGCCATAGTTGTACCGTTTCTTCCCTTCGGCATTGCATTCTTTAATCGGATGGCACTTCTCTCCACACCTATAGCAAACATGATCCTACTTTACCTTCTTCCAATCACCCTTCTTCTGGAAATACTACTTGCTTTTACCATTCCATCTCTTCTTGCCTCCACCGCCTCATGCTATTTTGGATCTTCTTTTACTACAACGGAATTTGGCCTACGAAATAGGCTTTCCACTTGAAAAGCTTCCTCCACAAGCTTCTCGAATGACTCATCGATATAGCCAACAAACATCTCTCCTAGATAGTCGTCCTAGCACATCAAGAACTACTTCTTAATAAGCGAAGTACCAATAAAAGATAATCCATACTTCGACAACATGTCAAACTTAGCTACATACTCGTAACTGACATCTCTCCTTGCTTTCGATTAGCAAATGTTTGAAAGAGCACTGATTTTTGAGAAGTCGATATATACCTTTCCTCAAATCTAGCCTTGAACTACTCCCAAGAAATTTGATCCTCCATAGTAGTAATCTTGACAGCACTCCACCATCCTGTAGCTCTCCCCTAATGCTGTCTAGTAGCCAGCTACCTCGTATCTCATCTTCTAATTCCATATCATCAAGGATACGCTCGTAGGTATCTAACTAATCCCTCACCTCAACGATTGATTTTGTAACGAGAAACAATTTTCCTCCCAAAATAGAATAACCCTTGTTTATCTTAGAAAAATTAGCTCTTGGCACTTGTATAGGAGCACCACCACCAATAGCTACGTTAGGAGTGGAAGCTTGGGCATTCTACATCATATTCGCCATCACGGCATCAAACATCACCTAAAAGTCAGGGTTAGCAGCCACCTAGCCTGCTTATCCTTCAGCTCTAGAGGTGGAGTTCCTCATAATATTTCTCGTATCCTGCCCCATTCTTGATATATAACAAGAATGGTCAGTCTCTCATAAAGAAAACTATGTTTATGTTACTCGTGTGTGCATGCAACCTATACCTTATAATATACTACTTTATAGCTTTAATAATCACAATATGACGCGCTCTTGTATGTCCTCTAGATCCAAAATAGGGTGATAACTCCTTCCCTATCTCTATTGGATCATGGTATCAACTTAGGTCAACCATGAAACCTAAGCCCTTATACCAAATGTGTTGGCTTCCCTACACCACCATCACCCAATATATATAAGATAGTGCGATGCTAATATGTCCGACCGATGTTAGATGATGACCAAGGGTTAAAAGAATAGAAACTAGTCATAGAACCTATCATATATCTCACGGCGCATGGAATAAAGTATAATATGAATAATAGACATAAAATAGAATAGACGGTAATAACTAAGTGGATCAAATATCAAAGCATAGATCCATAGAGTTATACGACATAGTAATAGAGTTTGTACAAAATGAAAGTAAACTCAAATAAACCTTCTCATAATAGCAGCAAACAATGTTAAAGCAACATAGTGTTGCACGGTGGAATAAGCATAACATCCGTATATAGTGTGAGAAGCTACATCCTGCTTGTCCTCTGCACTGCATTGCGTACACTAAGATCTGCTACCTAGTCAACTAATTTAAGAGTACCCAAGATAATATGAAGCAAAGCATAAAACCTTAAGACAGACAAGAGTCTAGTGTAAGCGGAAATGAATCTCAAAGTACCATAAAAGTAGATATAGGAAGGAACAAGGTATAAGAATCATACCCGACATATCCCTGTAACCAAAGAGTTAGCACATACATCTTAATATGTTACCCTACTAAATACCATAAAGCATATTGACAGTCTTGTAACGACCCGGAATTTTGGTCGTTAGATTTGAACGTTTAATTCATTTTAAATGTTGAATGTGAATTATAATTTGATTTTGAATAAGAAGATTTTGGTTAATTAATGAAATTAGTTAAATTTCAAATATGGAAATTCAATTGGATTTGAATAATAAAAATTAAATATTTGAAATAGGGATAATTTGTGAATCTGGATGTACATGGTTATGAAAATGGTTTCTAAGATTTCTTTTTGGCCTTGTTTGATTTGATTTTTAATATTGAATTTTTGGATGGAATCAAAGGTCGATAAGCTGAATTGGGAATTTTATATTAATTTAATAATGGAATTTAATAATATAATAATGCAAATAATTAGATTTTGATTCTAAATGAATTAGAATAATTTCTAATGTGATTATAAATTCTACATGATTTATAATTAGGTTAGTAAAATTTTAAAAGTGAAATTTTAAGTGATTTCGACGATTTTGGAAATCGTTCGAATTAATCGACGAGTTAAAATAGCCTTCCGGGGCACAGTCTTGGAATTCGATGAAAGTAGTTCCATTGGATCCGTAATAGTATATTATTATCGGATTTCAAACTTCGTTGTGTTTGGAGCTACCGTTTGTCCGTACGGGTGAGTAATGCGTTGAAATTTAAATCGATAATTTAATATTTAAACTCGATTCAAATAGCTATCTTCCACATATGATCAAATTAGCCTCCGAAACACGTTCCACTATGTTCGAAAGACGGGTGAATCCTTATAAACGCCAGGCAGCACATGTTATTTGGAGTTCGTTTGTATATACGTGCAAGTTGAAAACCCTAGCGCTACTTTCACCGGCCGCCACTTCTCTTATTTCAATGGCCGAGACTTCACCTCCTTCTCCTCCAATTATCTCCTGACCTGCACATTCTTAGGCTTCACCTTCAATAGCAAAAATCAAGAGCTCGTCGAAAGCTTTAATTTCAACGGCCGAGATGATGTATGGCGAGGTGCATGGAAGGGGAATCGAGCATGTTCATGATCGGTTCATGCATGATTTTCTATGCCATAGGGAGACCATGCTCCGTGAGCTTCCGGCCGAAGGTGGAGTTCGTCTAGGCATTTCATATAGATATAGTTGATCGATTTATTGTTGAGCAAAGTGGCCGCGATATCTAACCCTAAAAGGCGGACATGTGTTCGGTTTCCACTGGTAGCGTGCATGTTTGAAGAAGAAGCAGTGTGCGGCTTCGATCTGAAGGTGGGAATCAATGGCCGCGATTCATTCTTGAAAAGAAAAATGTTTTAAATTTATATACAAACTTTATAAATTCGTCACTTGAGCATACTTTGTCCGATTTCGATTAAACTCGAGGCGCCGGAATCGCAGCGACACGATGTACGCTGCAGTGCAGATCTAGAGTTAGATTGAGCAAGTGGAAATTTTAGATTAAATCGAACGAGCTCGATTTAATTTAAAATTTAAAACGCTCGTCGAAACTCAAGGTGAGTTAATCTCACTCACATCTGGAATGCTAGTTAATTTAAATTGTTATTAATTAAATGATTGATTGGTTGAATATGAAAATTATTATCAAATTTGATCGATATTTGTTTATCGTGCTGTCATCTGTGAATGCCGGGAAACAGGTTGGAGGGATCCAATTAGATTCCTCACAATGTAGAAATTATCTTCATTATCCGTGATGTATTTTATTTATGATTCTGTGGTAGTTTAATTTGAATATTCAGTTATGTTATGATATGGTTGGATGAATATAATCTGAGATTTTAAATATAAATAAAATAAATTGGGATTAAAAAGGGAATTGAAAAGGGATTTTTAGTAATGAATTTGAGGAAATTAAATTCAGAAAATTGGTTTGGAAAATTTGAAGCGTTTTTGAAACTGTGATTTAAAAGGAAATGAGGAATGAGAATTTAAAAACTGGGTTTATAAATGAAATAGAATATTAATAGGTGGATCAATTTTGAAAGATAGATTTCCGGTGAGAATTTCTATAAGAAGTGCGAATTGTTTTAAAAATAACAGCGAGATTACTTTTAAAAAAGGTGGAAATGTATTTTTCTGGAAACTAAGCATGTTTCAAAGAAAAGTTTTCGAAGTATAAACAAGGCAGTTTTAAAAAAAGGGGTTTTTAGAATATTTTAGAGAAAAATTACTACTTTTAATTATGTTTAAGTGAAAGTAAATATTTATTTAAGTAATTATGGTTTTCAATTATTTTAAAGGTAAAGTGATATTAAGTTTTCAAAATGGAAATTTTAATATAAATATTTGATTTAATAACTTTATTTTAAAAGTTAATTTCGGCTTAAATTACTGACAAAACCTCTATATATTTCCTTAAGTATTATTTTTAATTAAGTAATTTCTAGTAGCTTTATTTTAAATATTTTAAGCATATATTTTGAAGGTGGTTTCAAGGAGACGGGAATGTGTTTAAAAATAAAAAGGAGTTTATTGTTAAAGTATGGAAAGGAATTTACGGGATTTAAACTTAAATTTGAATTAAGGTAAATCGTATGGGATTTATAAAAAGCTTCTTTGTTTTATTCTGAAAATGGAAGTGCAGTTCCTTGAAAAGCCAAGTACGTTTCAAACAGATTTTTTTTAAGTAAAATCAAAGTTTTAATTTTTTTTAAAAGGATGTTTTAAGAAATTATTGTTTAAGTTGTAGAATTTTTAAGAGTAAATATTTAATAAATTAGTTATAGTAGTAATTATTTTAAAGGGGTTAATTGGCATATTCTTTAAAAGAATATCATTAATATTTTTATTTTATAAACTAGTTTTATTATAAAGATAGTTTGGTTAAAGTTTTATTTGAAAACTTATATAGGATTTCATAACTTTATTTTAAAATTTAGTATGACTTAACTTTTATTTTGAAGAAAAATGGTTTATATTTTATAAAGCAATTTTATTTGAAACATTTAAAAAGTATGTATATATTTCAAATAAAGTATGTAAATAGCTTTAATTTAAATTATTATAAATCTAAAGTATTTGGCTTAGATGTTTTCAGTGGAAATCAATTATTTGGAAATTTATTCCATAAGGAGTGTGTGGTTTGAAACCGTTTTCAAGGGATTGAAAATGGAAATATATCTTGCAAAGATATTTTAAGGATAATAAATAATTTGGGCAATTATTTATTGTTGTTGGATGTTTATAAATGTTAAGATAGTTCATCGACTATCAATATTGGCCAATGCGTTGATCGTTTCGAAGAGACCAGGATCGGGATTAATTTCTCGAAAACCACTTCGATCCTGTTTGTACGTTTTCGTAGAAAAAACATGTTTGGAGTTGAGGATGGAGCAGTGAAGTGCAAGGGCTAGTCGCTACTAATCCGGAGGGTGACTCCAAAATGGATGTAGTAGGAGTAGTGCCGTCGATTCCGTTTGAACCTGGGATGGACTTGTATGGATGAATGCTTTTGGAACATCGTCGGGTGGACGGTGGGCATTCTAAGTGAAACGTCCTAAAAAGGTAACACTTAGCCTCAAGCCTCGTCAACCAGAAATGACTGAAAATCAGGGGTTATGCAGCAAGGCTAAGTGGGTAGCGCCCATTAGGGTGAGGTCATCCCTGTCTAGATGTCCCTTTTTATTCAGCTTAGTGGTGCGGTTGCCAATCCCAACCGTGGGGTGATCTTACTCAGGATTATCCAGTAAGGGGTAGTCCCAGCCTTTTGTTTGCAGGGAATTGGGTTTGCTATATTACAGCATGACAGGGGGTTCTCGATTTGCATTAGGTGGAGAATGGGAGACTTTTACCCCTACATGTCCTCGGGTGTAGTATAATGCCTTGTAGGTTTGGTTGCGAGTCAAGAGGCTGGCCGTAAAAGCAAACCCAAGGTATCAATGTGAGCCACGGTGGGGCTGGATTGGTTGTAAAGCCCACCAGTCAAATGAGCCGCTGTCGATGGTTGAAAAGCCTAGACCGTCACAGTTGGTATCAGAGCTTAGGTTGGCGATAACCTTGGCTCTAGTGGGGAAATTACTCATTAAACAGAGTCAATAGTACTCTATAATGAGTTGAGTGTATTAATAGCTATGAGCGCGTACTTGTTAGTGAATATAAAAACTGTTTTTATACTGTGTTGACTTATCGGTTGAGTGTTTATGAATTCTGGTCGGTACGGGAAGTACAACCATATCGATAAGGGTTTCTAAACTCTTAAACAAGATAAACAACATAGTATTGCTTTTAAAGTGGGTAAATGAAATAATTTTACCTAAAATTATATTTTGATATAAAATAAATAATTTTCTGAGTTATTAAATATATTTGGATGATTGGTTGTTAATACTATAATAAAATAAGAACCTAAAATTTGAAATGGTTTATAACTAAAAAAATTCAATAAGTATGACTTATCCAAAGAAGTATAACTAAAATTTGATTTAAACCAGAATTTAAGTCCCGGAAATTTTGAAAACTGTTTTAAAATGAATTTAAACAAAAAGTCTGGGAATTTAAAATCTTGGGAATGATTGAAATGTTTTCTAAAGTGTTTGAAGCAATGATGGAGTATTAATTTGGGAAATATTTTTGAATCGAAATTGTTTTGAAAGGAATTTGTGGAAGTAAGGAAGCATTGAGCTCACTTCGGTCGCTGGAAAATAATCCTGATGATGATGGCCACATCATGAGAATTCATTTCCGAGTTTCTAATGTGATGGATTGCTACTATGGTGAATGGTTATGATATTTGTTTGGACTTGTAGGGTATACAAGTTATTTTAGAAATTTCAAAAGGGAAATTGTTTTGGTTAAATCAAGTTGTTTTGGAATTCGAAGATTTGATTTGATATACCAAGTAGGTATGCGTTGGTTATTATTTCAAAATGGTTTTGAAATAAAACCGGGTAATTGAATTCTGGGAATTCGATTTAAAAATGTGAAAGTTAAAATGAATCAACTATTGAACTTAAAGTGAAGTTGATCTAATTAAGAAGGAAAATGAAAATTTTATTTCTGGAATTAAAATTTAACTTGAGTGTATGGAAGTGAATAAAATATATTCGAATTTAATGTAGAATAAGTTAAATAAATAGAAATTGGAATTGAATTGTTTTGGATAAAGTTGAAATGTAAAATGATTATAATTGTGAGTTATAATAGTGTAATGAAATCTATATCCTTAAGTTATTAAGTGTTACATTTATAATCTGGAGTTGTGATTATAAGATGAAGATGGACTCGAATGAGCAATATAAGCTTTTAAGTGAATAAGTTGGTGAACTTATGAATGGGAAAAGAATTGTAAAACCTAAATAGAAATGGTTGAATATTATGGTAAAAAGAATGGAAAATTCAAACTTGATCCTAAATGAAATATAAATTGGAATAAGGTAAAGACAAAAAATGTGAATGAACTTAGGTTAGTAAATAAGTTTGAACTTATATATAGAGAAACAGAATTTAGTTGAATTTGAATTGAATTAAAATCAAAAATCAGTTGTGATATAAATAATCTTGAATAGAATTAAATTCTTATTTAAAATAGTAATGGAAATGGTATAAATTTAGGTTAGCTAAATAAAATTTAGTTGAACTTGAACTAAATTGGTAAAGGATTATATTGAAAGGAAATTTAATTTAGTTGAAATGATATTGAATGAAGTAAATTCTCACTCAACTAAATCCAAAGGAATTGTTTGAGGATGAATTTAGTGTAAGCTAAATTATATAAAAAGGGTAATGGGATGAATAAAATTTTAGTAGCTTGTTAAAAAGTTAAAAAGCAAGAAAAAACCAAGGGCTGGTTTTTTTAATTGGAATGGTTATGTTATTAATAAATTCAGAAATGAATTGAGAAGGTGAATAAATTTAAAATGGATTGAGTGGGTAAACTAGCTGAATTAAAATTTGTAATAGATTGGAATTTGATTTAATGAGAATCAAATTAAAATGAAATGAAAATTGATTAGATGAAAGAAAATGGGATGTAATAGAGTTGAGGAACTTAAGAAAATTTTGAAATGGTTGTTTTCGAGCTTATAAAATGGTTTTGAATGAATCTGTATGGACAACGAAATTAAATGTAAGAATAGGGATTTAATTCAATAATTGTGATGAAGTAAGAATGTATGGGTTGTAAATAATTACGAATGGAATAAATTAATATAAATTTAAGTTGGAATTAATTTTAAATGGTTATAAGCTTAAGTGATCGTTACTTGCATGGATAATTTTAAAATTTGCATGGAAATTGGTTGTTTGTTGTAAACGGAATTGAATTGATTTAAAGAAGCAAGTAAAGCTGGTTTTTGAATCAATTGGATTAATTGAAATCTAACTAAGTGGTTTTGTATATAAATGCAAGTGAATCATAAAAGAAATGCATATCAAATTTAAAATAAAAATTTGATTGTGAATCAATTTGGAATTGAATTGAAGTAAATTGATGTAAGTAAAGCATGGGTTAATCATATTGAAGAGAAAATGAATTGGATGTAGTAAATATGAATTGTAAAAGGTAAACTTGATTGTAAATCATTCGAGTGGAATAAAATGAATTTTAGATTTGTTAGGAAAATTAAATGGTGTTGAAAACTTGTGATTCTATAAAGATGGTACTTGTAGGATTATGTAATTTGTTGTTGGGCTATGTAATTGTTGTGTTTAGCTAAGATAAATGTATGGAAGGTTGTTAATAATCTTATATTGTTGAAAACTGATATGCATATTTGAGTAAGTACAGGTACGGAAGGCAATCGATAGAGTTAGAGCGCGTAAATGCATATTAGCCGCTTGCTTAAAAAAATGCTAATCAAAGGTATGCCTACGCAATAAATTGGAAAAATGATATATATATATATATATATATATATATTGTGTTATATTTTGTTTTCCGACCATGTGGGTCGATGTATATATATATTTATATCTATTATGATATTGTGAAACGCTCTACGTACAAAGAAGACGCTGTCAAAAAATTTCTAAAATTTTGGGACATAGAAAATTTTTGAGAATTTTGAGTGAACAAGAAAAGGTCGATTTTCGAAATGATGTTGTAAACGAAGCTTTTGAATAAATAATAAAGCGAATGGTTTTGGAATTGAGCTAAAAGGTTTTGAGAAGTGAATGTGAGTTTTACTTGAATGAATTTTGGGGAAAGTAAATGAGTTTAGTAGCATTTTCCTACTCTAGTAAATTTTGGGGACGAAATTTTTATATGGGGGGAGGAATGAAACGACCCGGAATTTTGGTCGTTAGATTTGAACATTTAATTCATTTTAAATGTTGAATGTGAATTATAATTTGATTTCGAATAAGAAGATTTTGGTTAAATTAATGAAATTAATTAAATTTCAAATATGGAAATTCAATTGGATTTGAATAATAAAAATTAAATATTTGAAATAGAGAAAATTTGTGAGTCTGGATATAAATGGTTATGAAAATGGTTTCTAAGATTTCTTTCTGGTCTTGTTTGATTTGATTTTTATATTGAATTTTTGGATGGAATCAAAGGTCGATAAGCTGAATCTGGAATTTTATATTAATTTAATAATGTAATTTAATAATATAATAATGCAAATAATCATATTTTGATTCGAAATGAATTAGAATAATTTCTAATGTGATTATAAATTCTACATGATTTATAGTTAGGTTAGTAAAATTTTAAAAGTGAAATTTTAAGTGATTTCAACGATTTTGGAAATCGTTCGAATTAATCGACGAGTTAAAATAGCCTTCTGGGGCACAGTCTTGGAATTCGACGAAACTAATTCCATTGGGTCCATAATAGTGTATTATTATCGGATTTCAAATTTTGTACTGTTTGGAGTTACCGTTTGTCCGTACGGGTGAGAAACGCATTGAAATTTAAATTGATAAATTAATATTTAAACCCGATTCAAAAGGCTATTTTCCACATATTATCAAATTAGCCTCTGAAACGCGTTCCATTGTGTTCGGAAGACGGGTAAATCTTTTTATACGCCAGGCGGCACGTGTGATTTGGAGTTCGTTTGTAAAACTTGAAAGTTTGGTAAAATAATAATAATAAAATAATTGGATTACACACACACACACACACACACACACACATATATATATACACGCGCAAGTTGAAAACCCTAGCCCTATTTCCACCGGCTGCCACTTCTCTTATTTCAATGGCCGAGACTTCACCTCCTTCTCCTTCAATTATCTCGTGATCTACTTATTCTTAAGCTTCTCCTTCAACAGCTAAAATCAAGAGCTTGTCGAAAGCTTTAAATTCAACGGCCGAAATGATGTATGGCGAGGTGGATGGAAGGGGAATCGAGTCCGTTCATGATCGATTCACGCACGATTTTCTATGCAATAGGGAGACCAAGCTCCGTGTGCTTCCGGCCGAAGGTGGAGTACGTCTAGGCGTTTCATATGGAGGTAGTTGATCGATTTATTGTTGAGCAAAGTGGCCGCGATATCTAATCCTAAAAGGCGGCCGTGGGTTCGGTTTCGACTAGTAGCATGCGTGTTTGAAGAAGAAGCAGTGTGCGGCTTCGATCTGAAGGTGCGAATCAATGGCCGAGATTCATTCCTGAAAAGAAAAAGGTTTTAAATTTATATACAAACTTTATAAATTCGTAACTTGAGCATACGTTGTCAGATTTCGACGAAACTGGCGGCGCCAGAATCGCAGCGATGCGATCTACGCTGCAGTGCAGATCTGGAGTCGGATTGAGCAACTGGAAATTTTAGATTAAATCGAATGAGCTCGATTTAATTTAAAAATTAAAACGCTCGTCGAAACTCAAGGTAAGTTAATCTCGCTCACATCTGGAATGCAAGTTAATTTAAATAGTTATTATTTAAATAATTGATTGGTTGAATATGAAAATTATGATCAAATTTGATCGATATTTGTTTGTCGTGCAAACATCTGTGAATGCAGGGAAACAGGTTGGAGGGATCCAACTGGATTCCTCACAATGTAGAAATTATCTTCATTATCCGTGATGTATTTTATTTATGATTCTGTGGTAGTTTAATTTGAAAATTCAGTTATGTTGTTATATGGTTGGATGAATATAATCTGGGATTTTAAATATAAATAAAATAAATTGGGCTTAAAAAGGAAATTGAAAAGGGATTTTGAGTAACGAATTTGAGGAAATGAAATTCAAAAAATTAGTTTGGAAAATTTGAAGTGTTTTTGAAACTGTGATTTAAAAGGAAATGAGGTATGATAATTTATAAACTGGGTTTATAAATGAAATTGAATATTTATAGGTGGATCAATTTTGAAAGATAGATTTTCGGTGAGAATTTCTATAAGAAGTGCGAATTGTTTTAAAAAAAACAACGAGATTATTTTTAAAAAAGTTGGACGTGTATTTTTCCTACAAACTAAGCATGTTTCAAAGAAAAGTTTTCGAAGTATAAACAAGGCAGTTTTAAAAAAGGAGTGTTTTAGAATATTTTATAGAAAAATTACTACTTTTAATTATGTTTAAGTGAAAGTAAATATTTATTTAAGTAATTATGGTATTCAATTACTTTAAAGGTAAAGTGATATTAAGTTTTCAAAAAGGAAATTTTAATATAAATATTTGATTTAATAACTTCATTTTAAAAGTTAATTTTGGCTTAAATTACTTAGAAAACCTTTATATGTTTCCTTAAGTATTATTTTTAATTAAGTAAATTCTAGTAGCTTTATTTTAAATATTTTAAGCATATATTTTGAAGGTGGTTTTCCAAGAGATGGGAACGTGTTTAAAAGTTTATTTTTAAAGTGTGAAAAGGAATTTACGGGATTTAAACGTAAATTTGAATTGAGGTAAATCGTGTAGGATATATAAAAAGATTCTTTGGTTTATTCTGAAAATGGAAGTGTAGTTCCTTGAAAAGCCAAGTACTTTTCAAATAGATTTTTTTTAAGTAAAATCAAAGTTTTAAATTTGTTGTTAAAAGGATGTTTTAAGAAATTATGGTTTAAGTTGTAGAATTTTTAAGAGTAAATATTTAATAAATTAGTTATAGTAGTAATTATCTTAAAGGGGTTAATTGGTATATGCTTTAAAAGAATATCATTAATATTTATATTTTATAAACTAGTTTTATTGTAAAGATAGCTTGGTTAAGTTTTATTTGAAAACTTGTATAGGATTTCATAAATTTATTTTAAAATTTAGTATGACTTAACTTTTATTTTGAAGAAAAATGGTTTATATTTTATAAAGCAGTTTTATTTGAAATATTTAAAAAGCATGTATATATTTCAAATAAAGTATGTAAATAGCTTTAATTTAAATTATTATAAATCTAAAGTATTTGGCTTGGATGTTTTCAGTGGAAATAAATATTTGGAAATTTATTCCATAAGGAGTGTGTGGTTTGAAACTGTTTTCAAGGGATTGAAAATGGAAATATCTTGCAAAGATATTTTAAGGATAATAAATAATTTGGGAAATTATTTATTGTTGATGGATGTTTGTGAATGTCAATTGATAGTTATATTACCGACTATCAATATTGGCCATTGCGTTGATCGTTTCGAAGAGACCGAGATCGGGATAAATTTCTTGAAAACCACTTCAATCCGGTTTGTACGTTTTCGTAGGTAAAACGAGTTCGGGGTCGAGGATGGAGTAGTGAAGTGCAAGGTCTCGTCGCTACTAATCCTAAGGGTGATTCCAAAATGGATGTTGTAAGAGAAGTGCCTTCGGTTTCGTTCGAACTCAGGACGGATTTGTATGGATGAATGCTTTCGGAACATCGTCAGGTGGACGGTGGGCATTCTAAGTGAATTGTTCTAAAAAGGTAACGCTTAGCCTCAAGCCTTATCAACCGGGAATGACTGAAAATCAGGGGTTATGTAGCAAGGCTAAGTGGGTAGCGACCGTTAGGGTGACGTCCTCCCTGTTTAGATGTCCCATTTTATTCGGCTTAGTGGTGCGGTTGCTGAGCCCATCCGTGGGGTGATCTTACTCGAGATTATCCAGTAAGGGGTAGTGCCGGCCTTGTGTTGTAGGGGATCGGGCGTGGTCCTCGGTACACTGATCTAGACCGGGTACTGCGATAGGTGGTACCCCAGTGCCTAGTCATTAGTTGGAAATCCATTCTCCTTACGTGCCTTTTACAGTTTTGATTGTAGAATCCACTTTTTGGCTAGTATGCTGGAATTTAATCATGTAACAATTTCATCAATTTTAATAAGTATTTGTATATAGACACTATTATAATATCAGAGGATTTTAATAAAAAATGTTTTGGCTATCGTAAGGTAAAAACCCGACATGTTTATTTGTGGCGTGGTCTTACGAGATGCTTTAGTTTCAAAGGATTTTGAAATTTTAATAATCAATTCAGGTGTATTTTGTCACGCTGGTATTCCAGATTGACTCGGGTGTTATTTTATTATAATGCTTGGGTCAAACCGAGTATTATATGTTCAGGATAGGATGCTATGGAGCTCAGGAGAGGAGCTGAAGACCGAGACGTATTTTCCGTACTTATTTATATCCGCTGCTGTGATTTGGTTGAAAATCGTCAAGCTGGTAATTGTTGTTTGTTTGAGATATACTCTGAGAATATATTGTGTAAATAGATATAGTTTTCATTTTGTGTAAAGATATGATATTATGTATTATATTTTATTCCACTGCGATTGTGAGATTCTGTTATTGTTTAGTTCCTTCTTTCTTCTATCTTCTTTCTTTCCCTCAACTACTGGTCTTTTCCGGCACTCGATCGTCGGCATATTATACTGTGGAGTATTTTGTGTCGATTTTCGAGGGTCAAAAAGGGCAGGTCGTCACAACCTAGTATACCACTGAATGTCTAAGCATTGATCTTCGGGACTACTTTCATCATATGACATTACTAGAGGGATAGGTGGCTAGTGAAGCAACCATTAGAAATCTAATATCCATCAAATAACATTAACCATCATTTTGTGTGCTTTGGATATATGATAAGTCATATGACATTTGCACTGCTAGGGATTAATGGATAAACTTGGGTCACCAATATACTCGATACACTGCTTGAAGATGTTACTAGACCCATTCCACCAGTCCATGAAAAATGGATCAATTCCACCGTTTTAGGGTACAAATGAAGTACCTACTAGTGCACACACATTCCCCCTGCTTTGACTATAACTAGAAACATTCTTAATATCAACGATCCCTTCGCTTTCCAAGCCCTTCTTGCTCATTTCTACTCATCTTTGCAGGACCACTCCATATCCCATCTTTCCATGATAAAACCATTCAACATTCTATGCACGTGTCACTCTCAAAGAACCCACCCATATGGATCATCACGACTCCTTTCAACATTGAGCCATCATCATCGAAACAATTTTAGACATCCCCATCGGTCATAGAACTAACTCCTCAAACTTTCGAAGCTACACATTGGATCCCTTGACCAAGCGCCATATTCATCATGTTATTGCATCGCAATTGATCCCCAAGCGAACAAACAAACACTTCCAGCATGACCAAGAGACTATATAGTTTTCCTGCATGAAATTCCACCGAGAGGGTTTCCATCGAGAGGTCTCCACCGAGAGATTTTCCATTAAGAGGCCTCCATCAAGAGGTTTTCCACTAAGAGATCTCCGCTGAGAGGATTTCCACCAACTAAAACCACTCATCATCCACTGATCCTTTGCTCCAAATCTGATGTAACTTTAACCTAGGCTCCTCCCATACTCTAGAGCCCCTCCTTCAAATTTCATCCAATTCTGACCATCTTTGCCTTTAATTTTCCCAATTCGACAACCTATTTTCCTAACTACTCTAAAACACTAACAATCCCATCAAACAATTCATCCAAACATACATTTTAGCAAATATCATCTAAAAACACTAATTTAACATAGAAAATTATATTAAGCATGTTACCTTTAACCATATAAGTAAGTGTAGGATAGTGAGATCATGTAATCACTCACTAATCACCCAAACAACCATTTTAGTGTCTAAATCCTAGATGGACAGCAAGCACTCGAATCTCTAATGCACAAGATGATGAGCCAATGATCCCCTTTTACTGATTACTCCGATAATGATCAATTCAAGCTAGTTTTTATAAGAAATGTGAAGGTATTGGAAGAAAAGATTATAAATTAAGGTTGGGGAAATATTTTTGTCAAGTAAAAAGTGATTCACTTCAGTGCCTACACTACCCTTACCTCCAAAACCCAAAATGGCCATAGGTTTGGGCCCCTTAATTACACATATATGTATTCGAAAGCTCTTAAAACTTAAAACAACTATATCTCTCAAACGGTAAGTCTGTTTTCTTCATAGGGCAACCTTTTGAAAAGGTGAAACATCATACAGATCCAATGGAAATGGTCTCAACCCCTTATTTGGCTCATATCAAAAGCTATAGAAATTTTAAGGAATTTTAGGGTGGAAACCGCTTGATAAAAATTCTATGAGTAGGTAATGTCCCTAGTAGTCATCTTCTAAAGCTCAAGAGTCATACGGCCTCATACGAAATAAATAATAATATTTAACGATCCTACGATATGTAAAATGCACATCGTTACACAAATCATCTTTTTTTCTTGCCTTATAGGAGTAAACTTTGGGTCTATGTGAGTGCATGACACATTATTGTTAGATCGGTTCTCATCATATCATCATGGCTCTAGGCTAAATATCATTACTTGTTTGAAGAAAGAGGATTAGCTTTTCCCTTGTATTCTTGTCTAATGTTTTCTTCATCTTCACTATTTTAATGGGATCTTGTATATCTAAGTTTACCTCCTCCAAGTCTTCTGTGGATTTCATATTCTCATTGTT
The DNA here is from genome assembly GCA_030765085.1 of Allium cepa. NCBI lineage: Eukaryota > Viridiplantae > Streptophyta > Magnoliopsida > Asparagales > Amaryllidaceae > Allium > Allium cepa. The sequence continues at coordinate 229,621,448 of CM060938.1, forward strand.
GTCTCTAGAATCTATTTCTAGCATTATATTTTCTAGAACCTCTTCAGAATTCACACCTTGATTTCTCTGATTTGGCTTGGTATGCTTCCATTTCTTATCTGCTAATTTGATCTTTCTATCTAGCTCCTATGCGTTTCCGTTCATACCTTTTATTTATTTACCTTTGAATCAGTTCACGATGATTAATATGCAATGGCTTAAGAATTTTAGTTTCATTTGATTTATTTAACATAGTTCTATAGCAAGAATCGTCTTCTTCATTGCATTTTTCAAGAGTTGTGAAGTACATTTCCCATTAGCTAAATTGTTCCTCCCGCATGGTTCCCCATCCAAATTTGGAAAGGAGTTTCATATGTAAGTGGTTTACATATATGAAGGCGTCTATCTCATCCAAGGTAGGTCGTTCAAAGAAAGCATTAAGCATGAAGGTTGGTCCATCACCAAAAACAAAATTTTAAAGGTCCTGGAGTAAAAAGAATTCTTGTTTGAACATACAACTTGATTTGTCCAACTTGTGCAGAACCTTTAACGTTGAACCAAAAGATGGGTGCTAAACTAGGCTTAAGTTTTACTGTAAGGATATCCATTTGATCAAAGGCATTCTTAAAGATCACATTCACTATGCTTCTAGTGTCCACTAGTATTTTGGACACTAAAGACGGTCCAATTTAAGTCGTAATCATTGGTGGATCATTACGAGGATGCCTCATCCCTCTTTGTTTTTTTGGAGTTATTATCAGATCCAGAACCTAGACAACCCCCTCATATGCTTTTACCAGGTGCTATTTTTCAACTAAATAGATCCCTTCTTTTGCTTCTCGTATGTACATATTCCTCGTACCTCTGCTCATTCCTTGATGTAAGAACCTCCATGAATGATATCATTATGATTGATTACTAGTGGAAAATTCTAGGGGGGATCATTTGCACGAAGATGGCATTGTTAGTTGTGGGATTTTCATTACTATGGGAATTCAGGAATTTTCATAATTCTTAACAAATTCTTTGAGTGCCCTATTTTTATCACATTTTTAATAATTTAATTTAAAACATGACAATCATCAGTTTTCTAACCATTCATTTTGTGAAAAGTACAGTAATCCCTCCTTTATTGGGTTTTTGGGTTCATCGTAGATTTGAGTGATGCAAGATATTCTATCTCATCCTTAGTTATGGCATAAATGTATGAGGTAAGTTAGTTTATATCAACATAATTTGCACTCGATTCTTCCTCCCACTTTCGTCTTTTACTATGGGTCAAAAAAATTCCTTCCCTTTTTCTAGACTTCTACTTCCCATGAAAGATTATCCATTAGAACAAATTTATTAGCCTGGAAATGAAAGTCTGGTAAATCTCTACACCTGGGGATATAAATTTTCTTCCAAAATAGGGTTGTATTAGCCTACATTTCATGGCCGTTAATTTGTCTTATTAATTACCCTTTAGACTTTGTTGGCTTTAATGTTGAATCTATTCAAGTACTCTCTCAGTAACTCCTTTGTCCTTTGTTTTATATTTGCTAAGACACCTGCATCTATTGTTAGCTCCTTGGAGGTACAAGACTTTGTCAAAAATTTATAACAAAATTACACCCCGGTCTTCTTTTCATAGCGGCAGTACCTTTTTGCAGCCGTCGAAAGATTGTATCAGGGGAAAACATACATCATACTACTCTTAAAGAATTGTAAATGTCTATTTGGCTTTCAAAGCCAATGGATGGCCATATGGATCGATTGATCCATCATATTTAATCAATGGAACTTTAATTTAGGAAGGTAACAGAAACATATAGTTTCTTCAATAGATAGGGCTCTCCTAATGTTGTTATTAACCTTATGATCCATTATCCTTTTTTCTTTTACATCTATTATGTCCTTGATCATTTTGTTTCATCAAATCTCTCAAGTATACTTCATCATCCTTGTAGTCTTTCTATTGTGGTTTGTATTCATTTTGGAAAATTTAACTAATTGACTGTATAAGTAGGGATTTCGCTTCTTTGGTTGCCTTTTACGTTGCAAGATTATTCGCCTCCACTTCTTTTCCTCAGTCCAAGCTAGGCTTAATAAGATTTTATCCTTTGGTTATTCTAGCTTCATCTTTCTTTTGAGGATCTGAAGTACTTTTCCTAATGTTTTCGCTTCTTGAAAGTGATGCATCAACATCTCTTTTAGGAGATCCAGACTCCTCCTCACAACCCCTCTTTTATTCAGTCATCCTTGATCATGTTTAAAAGATGAGCATCTCAATTAGCTCCTGCATAGTTTGAAGCTATTATTGTTTGGCTTTGATGTTAACCTCTTCAATAGTTGCTACTATTGGTATCGAAGCTTGCCCTACCTCAATGTTCTCAATGTTAAACTAAGAAGTCATAGTTTTTTCGAGATTAAGGTGGTGCAAGGATTCTTGTTCTTGGATGTTAACTTTCAATGTTGATCTTACATTTTTCCATATAATACGAGGGTAGACAGGTAATTTTCCTTGAGTTCAATTCTCTATGAAAGCACAAATTTTAGTCAAAAAGTTAGGTCTAACTTATGTTCAAGTTATATGCAAGATAGTAAGTTCAAATATACTTGGGCAAGGGAGTAAATCCTTAGGCTTGCATAATTATAGTCCAATAGTCAAGAAAGTCAATATGCAAATTAAATATCAAAGTCCTTTATTACAAAGCCTTAATTACAAGTTGATCTATGAAAGAATGAATATCCCAAATTCAAATTCTTCAAATTTAAGGGCTATAAAATGAAAATAAAGAAGAATACTAGTCCAGAGTTCATCCCATCTTAGTCGCAGGTACATGCATATTTAAAAAAAATTGCATCCAAAGAATTTTGATAGGTGGCATCAATCAAATTTGGATGGTTGAGATCTTGCTATTATGGAACATTACCAATGTGACATACCATAACTTAATTTTTCTTCCTTTGTGATGATATGGCATATTCAAATCAACCAAAAGTCGCTATTTGACCAATCGAACATTTTTATGCTTGACTTTTTGTCATGTGATAACAATAGTTTTAGGTACTCGATAGCACTATCACAGACATGTGATAGTTTTCTAATTCCTATCACTTGATAGCTTCATTTCCAACATGCAATAACTTTTATTCTTTTAACATTCAATAGTATGACTGGTGGTAGATTACTATTTGTTGGCACTCAATAACATTAAAGTTGTCATGCAATAGCCCTTTATATCTTGAACCTCGATTGCTTGAGTGTCTTTGGCATGCGATATCACTTTGTACCATAGACTTCAATAGCCTAAATATGTTCTATAGGTTATAGCTCCTTGAACCTCGACATATCTAATACCTTTAATAGGCGATAGCTCCTTTGTACTTTGAACATCCAATAGCTTGTTCTATCTTGATACTCGCTAGCGCTTTCCACTTTGATACTCAATAGCTTTATTCTCTACTTATTCCTCAATGGCTTTTTGATTTTAGATCCTTGATAGCTTGTCGACCTTAGATCCTTGATATATTTTTATTTTAGATCTTAAATAGCTTTAGTGGTTTGGTGCTTTGGTACATGACAGCTTATTGTATCTTAACACTTGATAGTTTTAACACACTAAGTATGCAATAGCTCTTTGTACCTTGGTTCTCGATATCTTTTATCTTTGATACTCTATAGCGTTTCCTGCTTAGTTTTATTTTCAAAAAATTTTAAGCTGTAGCAATAAGTATTAAAACACATACAATAGAAATTAAACCAAAAAGCATACTTCTATTCCGAATAATATTTGTTATAAGAGTTAATTAGATAATTAAATTACATAATTTTCCCTAGGCAATATGAACTATATAAATCTCCCACTTGAACTTATGGCTAAATATGGTATCTCATACCTATACCTTAGTCTACTTCCTAAATTAAACCAAGAAAGAGCATTAATAAATTGATCTACAATATTATCCTTAGCTTCTTCCCACCTAATCATGACTTATTTATCGCTAATAAATTGACTTTGGCTTATCATCTAGAACATGTAGAAATGTGCCCTAACTTCCTATAAGCTATAAATCCTTGTGTTCTCATAATCCATAGATATGGAACCCTTTAATGGATAGAATCACTCCTTGATCTCTAAAGAATTTGTATAGCCATAGTGCTTCTTTTTTGTATCTTCAGAAAAGGTAATTGTAACGCCCCACCTCTATACCCACGCTAGCCAAGAACACTACGGTGTAATGCTGTCAACTAGCACGGAGAATAAGGTTGTTGAGGAGCGACCATCCGTGTAATTGCTTTGTGCGAGCATCGATATGTCAGATAGTATAGCATGCAATTCTTTTCAAGTGGAAATCCGACATGCCGACACAAACTCAAAGATACTACACAGTGGCTATAATATCTTTGGTGATAAATATAGAAATAAACATAACACAAATCAGTCACAGACAATTCATATCACAAAGGCGGAAATAGATATGAATATAACACATGAAAGTGTTCATCAGAGTAGTGGTCTAAAAAGATCCACAATATCACAAAAGAATAGTTACACGAACTACACAAAAGAATAAGTATACATTATGGAGTCTATATCTCTAATGTATACAACAAAAAACTACTAATCTAAGTAGTCAACCAAAAGTCGGAGAAATCAATCCCAAGAGAGAAGTCAAGCTGAAGCACCTGTAACATCTCGGTCTGACCCGAGTATTATTTAATAAGAAAATAATAAACGGATCAGTCCAACTATAAATATCAGATGAAACGATATAGAATCAGAGTTATGACTAAACACATAATAATCACAAGGCCAAGCTGTGATATATAAGTAGTTGATAATCAACAAGAGATTAATCAATATCACAAAATCTACACAAGAATCAAAGAAGTGTCATACTCTTTATTTCGTTCATCAAACCACAAATATTGACGATAATATCAATGTCAATCACAAAAGTCAATGACGCACAAATTCCAGAAGACTACACAAGAAACCCAGAAATCACTAAAGTCAATGACACACAAACTCGCCAATGCACAAATATCGATAAGGCTTATCAATGGAAATCACGAAAAATTGGCGAAACACAAATTCTAGAAATCATCTCAAGAAATCCAGAAATCACAAAGGGGGGAGGCCTATCACAAACGGGAGCATAAAGCTCACCAACACGTGTATCACAAACGGAACGCTAATTCCATGGTCGCTAACCATCACAAATTGAGCCGAAGCTCCACAAACGGCCCGAAGACCATGGGTTGCTACCCCATCACAAATTGAGTCGAAACTCCACAAAACGGGGTTTAGTCTCCCTCGCAGACAAAGAGACATCGCACATTGCTAGTCTAAATCACAAAGATGATCGTCGTGATCAACGAGAAGTGTCAATTACACTAAGCTAGTAAATATATGAGTTTAGCTTCATGTCCCATAACCACTTGCTTAACTTAAATATTTACGAACAAACTGCAGATTTCCACTAGAAAATTGTCACAAGGGTTTCAATCGAACAAGTCCAAGAATTAACCAACAAAGTGAATGCAAGTGTTTCATACCACTTGTTTTACTAAGTCGTTTAATTAGATTTCTCATACGAGTGAGGTAAAGGTTTATATATACTAATAGATTGGAAAACGGTTTTATAAACGAATTTGGTATTAAAATAGTATTGAAATCGTTTGAGGAAAGAGTTTTGATATTTACTACTAGTATAGAAAACCTTTATATTCTTAAAGTGACAAATCACAAAGAAGATTGTAGGAACAATCAATCACTAAGATTCACATTCGAAAACGTGAATAAAATCCAAAGAAATCGGTATAAAATCCATCAAAGTGGATATATCTAAAATTCCTAAAGAAAAGGTCATCTAAGTCGATAATAAATGACAACAACAAAAGGGAGACAACACGCATCGATTAAAGTTGGATATTCAAACGGATTAGCAAAATAGGCTAATCTGGCAATTGAAGCAGGTCGGTCGACCGGACTCCCTGAGTCGGTCGACCGAGCCTTAAACAGAGGAGTGCTTATGCACTCGGCAGCAGGTCGGTCGGCCGACTCAGGGAGCTCGGTCGACCGGACCTGTTGCCAGCCTCTTCCCAGCCCATAGTAATGAGCTCCAACCTCGTCCAAATTTCATTCTCTCGAGCAACGGCGCTAAGGGTTTATGCCAATCGACTACCCGGCCCTATATGCTCCTCGATGCATCACCAAAAACATGTTCAAACATCAAAGTTAGGATTTTTAACGAATTGAACTCAAAACACTAAAAATTGGAATATACATCAATTCAATCCAATCCAAAAGCAAATACACACGAATAAGTGTTAGGAATTCATACCTAACATTCGAAGATAATTCATAGACTTAGATGTGAGATTAAAAATCTCACCTTTTTACAAAATCAAACAAGAAGAAGCTTGAAAGCAAATGGAGAATCAACCTCTCTTCAACACAACCCAAATGAGCTTGAATCTAAGCTCAAAACAAGAACATTCCCAAAATTAGGTTTAGGAATTTCTGAAATTGGTAAGAGAATAAGTTGGAGAAGAAGAAGGAGATGCTTACCAATGGGTTCTCATAGATTTTGGAGCAAGAACTTGGATTTTGCTATGGAACTAGGGCTTGGAGTTTTAATTTCCACTTCCACTCTCCATTAACACAAAAGCTTTGAGTATTAGGAAAATAGAAAAGAAGTGAATGAAGAGGAGGGGGTTGGAACTGAGTTAAGTGGGGTTAATGGGCTCAGCCCAAACCAAACCCAAAGTGAAAGTAGCAAAAATCAACTTTCTCCAAACATATCGAAGCTTATACTCAAAAAGGTCGCAAACGAAATTTTAAACTCAATGGGAGTGGTCCCGAGTCCTAATTCGACCGTATGCAAAAAGTAGCTTTTCGGACTAAAATCCGACTAATGATAAAATATTTAAATATAAAATCGATAAATATGCGGGTTGTTACAGACTCCCCTCCTTAAATAAATTGCGTCCTCGCAATATTTTAAGAAGAGAACATAAAGTAACAACCATAAAAGCATATTCAACACAAAAGAAATTTGAAATAAGAAGTTCACCTCAAAGAGCACGAGAAAGTAAGTCCGGATGTGTTCGCTCGATGTACTCTCTAGATTCCCAAGAACAATCCTTAGGATTTGAAGACCATTGAACTTTAACAAGCGGAACATCTTTATTTCGAAGTCGTTTGACTTCCGAAGCAATGATACGAATAGGATGTTGCTCATAAGTTAGATTAGGCGAAACTTCAATCTCTTCCACAACACCGGGCTCAAGAATAGAATCGGAATCTCGAAGACATTTCCGAAGTTGAGAAACGTGAAACACGTCATGGATAGCAGAATATTGAGCCGGTAATAAAAGGCGATAAGCCATGGAACCAATACGTTCAGTGATAGGAAATGGCCCAATATATCGAGGCGCTAACTTTCCCGAGCGACTGAAACGCACAACACCTTTCATAGGTGACACACGAATGAACACAAGATTTCCCATAGAAAATTCTAACTTCCTTCTCCGGTTATCGGCATAGGATTTTTGTCTACTCTAGGCTTCTTTCATTCTATGTCGAATAAGTTCAATTTTCTGTGTGGAATTACGAATAAAATCTGGACCTAAAACCAGCTTCTCACCGGTCTCAAGCCAAAAAGAAGGAGATCAGCATGGCCTTCCATAGAGTGCCTCAAAAGGTGCCATACCAATACTAGATTGGAAGCTATTATTATAGGAAAATTCAACAAGTGAAATATGATCTTCCCAACTTCCACCAAAATCAAGCACACAAGAACGAAGAAGATCTTCAAGAGTTTGATTCACACGCTCGGTTTGTCCATCGGACTGAGGATGATAAGCGGTGCTAAAATTAAGCTTCGTTCCCAAAGCTTTTTGAAGACTCTTCCAAAATCTACTAGTAAACAATGGATCACGATCACTAACTATAGAAGTAGGAACTCCATGCAATTTAACAATTTCTTTAATAAAAAGTTTGGCCAAAAGAGGTATGGTTCGGTTAGACCGAACGGGAATAAAATGGGCGGATTTAGTAAGTCTATCAACAATCACCCATAAGTTATCATGACCCGAACAAGAACGGGGAAGGCCATCAATAAAATCCATGGAAATCTGGTCCCACTTCCAAACCGGAATTTCTAAAGGTTGCAATAACCCACCGGGCCTTTGATGTTTGGCCTCAACGATTTGGCAAGTCATGCAATGCTTAACGAAGTTAGCGATGTCAAGTTTCATTCCCTCCCAATAATAAAGTCGCTTCATATCCGCGTACATTTTACTACTACCCGGATGAATGGTAAATTTAGAGTGATGAGAATCTTCTAAAATATCTTTACGAAGATCACTAATATTTGGCACGATAAGTCTACCAAATTTCCGAATGCCGCCACGAGAATCGATATCAAAGTCTTTCAAACCTTGGATATCAATTTTATCCTTAATATTTTGGCCAAGAAGAGCCAATTCAGGATCTAGCCATTGAGCTTCAAGAATGCGGTCTAAAAGAGATAGATGAGCCTCAAGGCTACATAAAACAAATGATGAGCATAAATCGGAAACACGGTTTCGAATTTCGCAAGTGGATAAAATCTCGAGATCGTTCCATTCGGATATCATCATAGAAACAACAGCTTGTTGTTTACGGCTAAGAGCATCGGCGACACAATTACCCTTACCGGGAGTATAAAGAATATCAAGATCATAAGGAGCAAGGAACTCGAGCCAACGTTGTTGACGCAAATTAAGTTCCTTTTGAGAAAATAAATATTTCAAAGACTTATGATCTGTGTAAAGAACAAATTTCTCTCCCAAGAAATAATGACGCCAAACACGAAGGGCGAAAACAATAGCCGCGAGCTCTAAATCATGAGTGGCATATCTAGTCTCAGTTGGCTTCAATTGCCTAGAAGCATAAGCAATAACACGTTCTCTTTGCATAAGAACGGCACCCAAACCAACGCGACTAGCATCGGTATAAACAATGAAATCTTGATTCCCCTCGGGAATAACAAGAATAGGAGTATTAGATAGGAGTTCTTTTAATTTCTGAAAAGAAGCTTCACATTTGTCCGACCAAATGTATTTAACACCTTTCTTCGTCAAGCTAGTGAGAGGCACGACAACCTTAGAAAAGTCTTTGATAAAACGACGGTAATAGCCCGCCAATCCGAGAAAACTACGAATCTCTGTCACACTCTCCGGTCTCTTCCAATCTTGAATCGCTTCAATCTTTGAGGGATCCATGGAAATTCCGGATTCGAAAATAATATGACCGAGAAACTTCACACGAGATTGCCAAAAGTGGCACTTAGAAAATTTTGCCTTTAATTGATTACTCCTAAGAGTTTCCAACACAATCCGAAGATGTTTTTCATGCTCCTCCTCGGTTTTAGAATACACAAGAATATCATCGATAAAGATGAGAACAAACCGGTCGAGAAAGTCTTTGAAAACTCTATTCATAAGGTCAACGAAATAAGCCGGAGCATTCGTTAGACCAAATGGCATAACAAGCCATTCATAAGATCCATAACGAGTACAGAACGATGTCAAAGGAATGCTATCCTCTGCAATACGAAGCTGATGAAATCCAGTAGCTACGTCTAATTGCGAAAAGACTCTAGCACCACTAAGTTGATCGAATAGATCATCAATCCGAGGTAGAGGATATTTATTTTTGATAGTAAGATCTTTAAGCTTGCGGTAGTCAATGCAAAGCCTAAGTGTACCATCGGATTTCTTCACAAAAATAGCCGAAGCTCCCCAAGGCGAGGAACTAGAGCGAATAAATTGCTTCGTCTCCATTTCAGATAATTGTTTACGCATCTCCTCATTTTCTTTATTGGACAAACGATAAGGAGGACGAGTGATAGGTTGAGCTCCAGGAATAAGATTAATTCTGAACTCAATTGCTCGCTTAGGTGGTAATCCTAAAACGGGCTCGAATATGTCGGAAAATTCACGAACAACGTGAATAAGAGAAATAATATCACCCTCATCATCATCATCGTCATCACGAGGATTTAAAGAATATAAAGATGCGACCAAGCTGGAAACTGAATCTTTAAGATTAATAGAAATCTGCTTAACAGATTGAGGATGTCGAAGATGAATAGTCCGCTCAGGACAGAGGATATGAGCTTCATAACGGTTAAGCCAATCCATTCCCAAAATCATTCCAAAGCCTAAATAACACATGACATGCAAATCGGCTCGGAAAGAAAAATCACACAAAATAATCTCGACATCTTTACACAATAAACTAATTGTCGTGGATCCACCAACCAGATTCGCAATTCTCAAAGAAGTCATTAAACACAAAACATCCAAAGAAAAAGTATCAACAAGTTCTTTTGATATAAAAGAATGGGACGCACCCGTATCAAAAAGAACTCGAATAGGATGATCACGAAATAAAATAATTCCATCCAGAATAGAATGAGAAATACCTTGGCCACGAGATGTGTTGCCAGGGGCTTGAGCAACATTAAGCTTTCCCTCCTTCTTGCCCTGAAGCTTGAGGCATAAAGATATAACATGACCGGGAACTTTGCAGTAGCGACAAGAGAGAGACCTAGGGCACTTGTTCGCATAATGGTCCTTCGAACCACAATTATAGCATTCCCCACAACCAAAAGAAGAAGTCTTTGCCACGGAGGTTGCTTGCTTCCCTTTCTTTTTGGGATAAGGGCCCTTGAATTTGTTTGGCCTCTTCTTGTTGTTGAAGTCTGCTTTGGAACCTACCACTTCAACATCATTCTCCTTATCCGCCTCTACAAGACGAAGAGCGATATCAACGAGTTGGTCGAAAGAAACTTCTAATTTTAGAAGTAATGGCTTCTTGAGACATTTGTTTAAGCCATAGACGAACCTCTGGTTCTTCTTTTAAGGGGTGTTGATGTATTCAACCCCATATTTGGAAAGCGACTCGAAAGAGGCGACGTAATCAGTCACGGAGGACTCACCTTGAACAAGGTCTATAAATCGTCGAGCCAATGTCACTTTCCCAGCTTCTGGTACAAATTTCAACTCGAAGCGTTCTCGGAATTTCTCCCAAGTGAGATCCGCTTCATTAGTTTCAGAAATAAGAAGCTCGTACCAGTCCAATGCTCTTTCTCGGAGCATACTTGAGGCCACCTGAACTCGGTGAAGGTCAATAAGATTCATGCGAGAAAAGATTCGATCGCATGACCATAGCCAGGCCTGCACTTCAATAACAGTTTCGGAACCTCTGAATGGCTCCCCACCCAAATTAGTGTAATCGCTACACAAGCGTGCAAAACGCGACATTGGGTGAGTAGGTTCCAGGTTAGCTCCAGCTGCTTGAGCATTCGTCACTAAATCAAGAAGCTGTTGAGCAGTCATATAAACTCCATCCTGGGGCGGAGTGCTAGATGGCACGGCTCTAGGGCGGCCTGGTCTAGACATTTCTCTTCCTTTAGAAAGAAAGAAGAAGAAGAAAAAGGTTATTCACCAAATTGAATATCAAGCAATCTTGATAGATAAACAAGGAATCATAAGGAAAATAGGATGAATCGGTACGAAGACTCGAATTAAATCCTAAAGCACGACTCCTAAGATGGACTTAGGACGATGATCCTTGTTATAATATTCCATATTGTTCCGAAGTTTGACTCTGATACCAAGCTGTAACGCCCCACCTCTATACCCACGCTAGCCAAGAACACTACGGTGTAATGCTGTCAACTAGCACGGAGAATAAGGCTATTGAGGAGCGACCATCCGTGTAATTGCTTTGTGCGAGCATCGATATGTCAGATAGTATAGCATGCAATTCTTTTCAAGTGGAAATCCGACATGCCGACACAAACTCAAAGCTACTACACAGTGGCTATAATATCTTTGGAGACAAATATAGAAATACACATAACACAAATCAGTCAAAGACAATTCATATAACAAAGGCGGAAATAGATATGAATATAACACATGAAAGTGTTCATCAGAGTAGTGGTCTAAAAAGATCCACAATATCACAAAAGAATAGTTACACGAACTACACAAAAGAATAAGTATACATTATGGAGTCTATATCTCTAATGTATACAACAAAAAACTACTAATCTAAGTAGTCAACCAAAAGTCAGAGAAATCAATCCCAAGAGAGAAGTCAAGCTGAAGCACCTGTAACATCTCGGTCTGACCCGAGTATTATTTAATAAGAAAATAATAAACGGATCAGTCTAACTATAAATATCAGATGAAACGATATAGAATCAGAGTTATGACTAAACACATAATAATCACAAGGCCAAGCTGTGATATATAAGTAGTTGATAATCAACAAGAGATTAATCAATATCACAAAATCTACACAAGAATCAAAGAAGTGTCATACTCTTTATTTCGTTCATCAAACCACAAATATTGACGATAATATCAATGTCAATCACAAAAGTCAATGACGCACAAATTCCAGAAGACTACACAAGAAATCCAGAAATCACTAAAGTCAATGACACACAAATTCACCAATGCACAAATATCGATAAGGCTTATCAATGGAAATCACGAAAAATTGGTGAAACACAAATTCTAGAAATCATCTCAAGAAATCCAGAAATCACAAAGGGGGGGAGGCCTATCACAAACGGGAGCATAAAGCTCACCAACACGTGTATCACAAACGGAACGCTAATTCCATGGTCGCTAACCATCACAAATTGAGCCGAAGCTCCACAAACGGCCTGAAGACCATGGGTTGCTACCCCATCACAAATTGAGTCGACACTCCACAAAACGGGGTTTAGTCTCCCTCGTAGACAAAGAGACGTCGCACATTGCTAGTCTAAATCACAAAGATGATCGTCATGATCAATGAGAAGTGTCAATTACACTAAGCTAGTAAATATATGAGTTTAGCTTCATGTCCCATAACCACTTGCTTAACTTAAATATTTACGAACAAACTGTAGATTTCCACTAGAAAATTGTCACAAGGGTTTCAATCGAACAAGTCCAAGAATTAACCAACAAAGTGAACGCAAGCGTTTCATACCAGTTGTTTTACTAAGTCGTTTAATTAGATTTCTCATACGAGTGAGGTAAAGGTTTATATATACTAATAGATTGGAAAACGGTTTTATAAACGAATTTGGTATTAAAATAGTACTGAAATCGTTTGAGGAAAGAGTTTTGATATTTACTACTAGTATAGAAAACCTTTATATTTTTAAAGTGACAAATCACAAAGAAGATTGTAGGAACAATCAATCACTAAGATTCACATTCGAAAACGTGAATAAAATCTAAAGAAATCGATATAAAATCCATCAAAGTGGATATATCTAAAATTCCCAAAGAAAAGGTCATCTAAGTCGATAATAAATGACAACAACAAAAGGGAGACAACACGAATCGGTTAAAGTTGGATATTCAAACGGATTAGCAAAATAGGCTAATCTGGCAATTAACAGCAGGTCGGTCGACCGGACTCCCTGAGTCGGTCGACCGAGCCTTAAACAGAGGAGTGCTTATGCACTCGGCAGCAGGTCGGTCGGCCGACTCAGGGAGCTCGGTCGACCGGACCTGTTGCCAGCCTCTTCCCAGCCCATAGTAATGAGCTCCAACCTCGTCCAAATTTCATTCTCTCGAGCAACGGCGCTAAGGGTTTATGCCAATCGACTACCCGGCCCTATATGCTCCTCGATGCATCACCAAAAACATGTTCAAACATCAAAGTTAGGATTTTTAACGAATTGAACTCAAAACACTAAAAATTGGAATATACACCAATTCAATCCAATCCAAAAGCAAATACACACGAATAAGTGTTAGGAATTCATACCTAACATTCGAAGATAATTCATAGACTTAGATGTGAGATTAAAAATCTCACCTTTTCACAAAATCAAACAAGAAGAAGCTTGAAAGCAAATGGAGAATCAACCTCTCTTCAACACAACCCAAATGAGCTTGAATCTAAGCTCAAAACAAGAACATTCCCAAAATTAGGTTTAGGAATTTCTGAAATTGGTAAGAGAATAAGTTGGAGAAGAAGAAGGAGATGCTTACCAATGGGTTCTCATAGATTTTGGAGCAAGAACTTGGATTTTGCTATGGAACTAGGGCTTGGAGTTTTAATTTCCACTTCCACTCTCCATTAACATAAAAGCTTTGAGTATTAGGAAAATAGAAAAGAAGTGAATGAAGAGGAGGGGGTTGGAACTGAGTTAAGTGGGGTTAATGGGCTCAGCCCAAAACAAACCCAAAGTGAAAAGTAGCAAAAATCAACTTTCTCCAAACATATCGAAGCTTATACTCAAAAAGGCCGCAAACGGCATTTTAAACTCAATGGGAGTGGTCCCGAGTCCTAATTCGACCGTATGCAAAAAGTAGCTTTTCGGACTAAAATCCGACTAACGATAAAATATTTAAATAAAATATTTAAATATAAAATCGATAAATATGCGGGTTGTTACAGTAATGTACTCAATCTCCAAAGACAAATCTACCATCACTTATTGCTTGGATATTTTTCGATTAATTTTTCCTCTATAGATGGTAAACATAGGTCCTTAGACTTGCTATGTGACGACCCGATATTTTCAACCATTCGCATCCGCACATGTCGGACTTGAATTGCTCAAAATACCGCATTGTAAATAAAATTTAGCAAATCTCAGAATATACAGTAAGTACATAATCACAGACACAGAGTATTTAATAATGCAGCGGAATTTAAAAGAAATAGTAGTTCATGAAGCTACTATATAAAAATAAGATACGTCAGAGTTAAACATGATACAACAAAAAGTAACAAGATACATTAGGCACAAATCAGAATACATCACTGAAATCACTGGATACAGAAAGCAAAATAGATGGCTGGATCTTCAAGGAAAGCTCCAACTCCGAAGGTGAATCTTGAATGCTAACTCACTCAATCTGACTCGAGCGTAAAGTAAAATACAAAACACTCGAGTTAGGACATAAATACTTATGAACTGTAAATAAACTCAAGTGAACAGTAACAAAAATGCATCAGTAACTTAAAGGATGCTTGGGATCGCCCATCCTTTAAGGATCCGTTAAAATATTTACTATGTAGTAATATTGCGCTACTATAATAATGTCTACAGTAAAATAAACTTACTTTTAAATAGCGTTCCGGGCTACCCATATCATCCTTCACACATAATAGTCCCAGTAGTCCATCCAATATCATGCCATCTCCACTCTGGGTGACTATCAGAGGATACCACACGGGCTACGGGAGAAAAACAAACTCGTAGTAAAGGCTCGGTACGGTAGGTGACACGGCACACAAGGCAATGCCAGGGTAGATATACCAATTACGCACACGGGCTGGTGTTAACGCAGCAGCCACATACGCCCACCTAGGAACACACTCCCATATCAAAATCGAAGGATGGCTATCTAATCAATCACAAGTAAGAGTATAGTATCGAAGGAATGTGTCCGACCAGAGGTGCTACCTCCTTTGGCCCGAGATCGCTCCTGTTTTAGCCACCTTATGCCAACTCACGGTAGTTGGCTCCACGTAATATACCTCAAGAACGTTGCCACCATCCTACTTCATTCTTGAATCTCCACCGCGTACACGGTTGTTAAAGTGGTTTTCGGAGTTGGCAGAGAGTATGACAACTTCCAATCCCGGTCTCTTTAACAACCAACGTTATTATAACGCCGTGGTCATTTCAAAATAGTTTATATTTCAAAAGGATCAAATCATTTCATTTCAAAACTATATTCCTTTCAAAATAGTTTACGCCTCGAAACCAAAACCATTTTTATTTCGAAACTATTTATTCAATCAAAATAGTTTATACTTCGAAACCAAAATCATTTTTATTTCAAAACTATATTCAAATCAAAATAGTTTATACTTTATCATTTCCATCTCAAACCTATATTCACTTCCAAAAATCATAATACTTTCAAAGTTATAACTCTTTCGAAACCAAAATACTTGAAATCATTACACTTTGAAAATCATAACATTCTGAAATCATACATTTGAAATCATGAAACATTCATTTAATTCTTTACATTTTACAAATTTATTTTCCAATTTAATTCAAAATTTCAAATTTCCAATTTAATTCAAATCAAACCATCAATTTCAATTCAATTCAGTTTTCTACAAAACATTTCAAATCTTATAAATTTCAAATATAGATTTGATCTACAAAATAAGCTATCCAATTTTAATATGTTTCCAAACTTTAATATCCCACATTTCAAAACTAAACTTTATAATTCCATATATTCATATCTCAAATCTAATTCCATTATTATGTAGTTTTGAAATATTCATTTCATAAATCCAATATTATTAAAATAAACTTAAATTACAATTAAACCAAATATCTTTTCAAACAAATATAAACTTCAAATATTCCTTTATCAAATAAAGCAAAATCAAATATCATTCAACATTCACATTCTTTATTAAAATAAAGATCAAATCATTTCCAAACCATTTCAAAATCATTAAAATATTACATCCTTTCAAATCTTCATAATCAAATCATTATTTGAATTCAAATCCAAATATTCAAAGTTAAATATCATTTAAAAGTCAAATATGTCATTCATTTATTATTTCAAACATCATTACCAAAAATACATTCCAAAATTCCATTCAAAAATTCATTTATTATATTACATTTCATTCCGTTTAACACATAACCAAGTAAACTTTATTTAAATTCAAATTCAATTTAAATTCCTTAAAAATTCAAATTTAGATATTCAAAACTTCTAAAATTTCACAGATAATCCATTTCAAAAGTTAAATTATTTAACACTTTAAAATATAGCCCAAACAGTGTTAAAATCTATAACATTTCAAAACATTGTCAAATTATAGCAACGACAACATTTATAAAGTGCTATCGTAGCTTATATTTTCCAAAATTGTTTATTTCAAGAATAGCGACATTTATAAAATGTCGTAATAGATATTTAGTTATTTCAAACATTGTTAGATTCAAAACAATAGCATTAAAATGCTATCAAAAGACTAAAGCATTTTGAAAATGCAATAAAATTCCAGGTTTCATTTTAGCTTTTCAAAAATAATAATAAAACGCCAAATTTTTATTATTACAACTTAAAAATCATATTTCTAGACTTCAAAATTTCACATTTAAAATCATTTTAACATATGATTTAACACAATAAAATTTTAAGATCAAATATTCAATTTTGCAAACTCCATTCATTTATTAAGTCAAAATTCACTGTTTATTAATTTATAAATTTAATAAACTTAAAATTTTACTTCAAATATCATTTCAAAACTTTAAATTTAATTTCCATTATTTATTTACATCTTAAAATAAAATTTAAAGTCAAACGTCACATTTACTCCAAATTTACATACTTGAATTCACTTAAATTCACAATTTCAAGATTTAATATTTAACTTTCTTAAAACCATAATATATATATTTTAAATCAAAATTTCATACTTTTGAAAATACATATTTAAAAAAATCATTTAAAAATATAACACGGGGTCTGTATATAATTTTCTAACCTAGGTCAAGTGATACGGGTATATATCATTTCAATCCGTAATTTACAAAGAAAACCGGGTTTTATCATTTCAAACCCGCAATCCCAAGCCAAATAAAATACAATAAAAATCGCTCAGGCCCATCATTTCAGCCCATAACGATTCTTCCCTATTCTAAAGTCCGTTCGGGTATGTATCATTTCAAACCATAATGATTTTATTCTAACAGGGAACTTGCTGTGTGAATATATGCATAAACAATATAAACAATGTCAATGTCACAATATAATGTCATATATCAGATGTCAGGTGATAATTAACAGTTTTAACATGGTAATAACATGGTATAGCATATCATATGATTAACATTAACTTGCATAACATTTTATATTACTAAACACTTGTCATCAATTCACTATTTCATAAATATAAATGTCAGAGTGAGAAAGACTCTCCTTTTACGAAGCTAGAGACAAACAACACACACAAGAGCGATTCCAAAGGCACGAAAAGCACGATTTAATTTGAATGGATGGAGAGCCTTGTAAACAATACACAAAATATAACATACATAAGTGCAAAATATAAATATTTTACATACAAATATAATCAACAACTTAAGTTTGCAAAACAATGGCAAAACATGAAAGATAATCGAACCTTAGAAGCAACAGACTTGCACAAGACACGTAGGCTTAGCCTAAATGCAAAAGGGCTTGATCTCATCACACCTAGGCTCGGCCTAGGTCATGCGTGCTCGGCCATGAGTCATGAGATATGGTTATGTACATGAAAATGGAAGGCAAAGGCATGGAGAGGCAAAGGTAAGAAAAGGGTCAATGGATGGAAGGTTTTGGAGCAACATAGACTCGACCTATGTCAATATTTGGCTCGGCCATGCATTGTTTCAGGTCAGGTCAGTGGAGTGGCTGATGGTCAAAGGTGATGTAGGCAGGTGGTGGTGGATGTAGGGGTGGTCAAGGCAAGATATGGAGGAGATAGTGAAGATAGGCTTGGCTAGGCAATGTTTTCAAGGAGTGTTGCAATGTTTTGTGGAGTTTTGTGGTTATGGCTTCATCCAATGGTCACGGCCTGATCTGGAGGAGGGGATAGGTGGTGGTTGCTGCTGCTCGTTATGGTGGAGAGTATGGTGGTGATGGTGGGTGGTAGAGGCCAAGCAAAGTTAGGTAGAGATCTAGGCAAAACAATGAAAAGAAGAAGGAAAAGTAGAAGAAGAAGACCATGAACTTGCCATTTTTTTTCTCAAATTGAAATGCCATGAGTTTTTGATGGTGGGAAGAATATTTTCACGTGAATTTCTGGAGAAGATACATGGCTATAGGTAAGTAGTGTACGGCCAAAAGAAAGGAGAGTAAAAGCCAAAAGAAAATGAAGAGACAAGGAGATGAAAAGACTAGAAAATGAAAGGTCTAGTCTCTTTGAATTTCTAATTTCTTTTAAAATTTTAAATACATGTAAAATATGTATAAATGCAGATAAAACACGAAAATATAGTAAATAAACAAAAATAAGTAAATAAATATTAATTAAATATAATTAAATTAAGAAAATTGCAAAGAAAATGTAAACTAGGCTTGAAAATTTGAAAATAAATGAAATGAACTTTGGAAAAATTGTATGTACATGAAACATATTTATAAATAAAGATAAAAACATAAAAGTAAGATTCATACATAAAATGAATAAATAAATTTTAATTAAATATAATTTAAATAAAGAAAATAACAGAAAAATGGAAACTAACCTTTAAAAATAGAAAATAAATTCAATGAGCTTTGGAAAAATTCAAGCATCACTTTAAAAATATTTAAAAGGTAAAAATATATGTAACATAGCATATAATACAATTTAGAATAAGATATGACAATTAAAAAGATTATTTATATAATTTAAAATAAACAATTTGTTAAATACAGCAAATTTCACACAATAGTTAAAAAGGCATAACTTTCACATTATAAATCAGATTTCAACAAAACGAAAAGCAGTGTTCTTAAAATTTTATTTACTTTCATAATAAAATATAAAATTCAAATTTTCAAATTTTCAAATTTTAAATTTAAAAGTCAAACTTTGACCATTTTGACCAAAATTCACTTTTCTGGAAATATTCAATTTATGCATGATTGAAATTCTAATCCATATCAAAATCAACATTTATATTTCAATTAACAAAATATATTCATTTTAATAAATAAAATAAAGTTTTTAAATTAGGAATTTAAATTAAAATGATCAAAATATACAATTACAATAATCAGAAAATACAGGGTTGTTACACTCTCCCCCACTCAAAACTTTTCGTCCCCGAAAAGGAACGAGGTACGGGAAAGCACAGAGAAAAAAAAATATAGAATGAGACAAGATTTAGATAAGATGACAAGCATATTCGAAACATACCTGATAACTATTGTTATAGGTAAGTTTAACAAGGTGGAGATGATCTTCCAAGATCCTCCAGAATAAAAAATACAAGCACAAAATGATCCTCTAAAATCTGATTCACCCTTCCCGTTTGACTGATAGTCTGTGGATGGTAAGCAGTGTTCAGATCCAGATGAGTACCAAAGATTTTCAAAGATTATAGAAAGATTTCTAAACAGACTGGTATAAGCAATAGCCTCCCCATTCTATAGCAAGATAAGGGAAATTAGGACAACCAAAAGATAGTTTGAAAAACAAAATAATAAATTTGAAACCATAAAATTTCAACTGAAAATTAATTTTACATAAGTCGAATAAATCTTAAGCATCTCTAATTTCATTATCTTATCATCCAATTATCTTAAATTAACAAATCCCTAAAATCATGTATTTGAAAAATCTTTTATTATACTCAAAATATACCAAATAAAATTTAATTCTTCCTCATTTCTAATTAAAATTAAGTTTATTTCTCTCAATATATCTTATCATCCATGTTAAATATATTTATACTAATTATAACTACTTTAATTTATTCTCAGTTTCTTTAACATCATTTTATATTGTAAATTATTCCATTACCCTTTTCTTTATTTACCTTTGTTAATCCCTTTTATAACTAAAATTTAAGTATGTAACATTTATAATAACCACTCAAATTTTATTTATAAAATCTTTTTTTTTATATATTGTACATTATCCAATTACATATTCAACTTCTGAAAATTAAGGTAAGTTATATTGGAATGAAATTGTGTATTATACAAATAAAACTTTCTAATTAAATTATTTCAAGCTTGAATATTTATCCAAATCTTGAAATTATACTTAGAAATTATCTTTGAAGATAAAATTTAGGAATTAAATTTCCGATAAATTCCAAACTATTTAGAGACAAATAAATGCTCATATACTATATATATATATATGTCCATTTAAATTTAATCATATATCAGCATATGTTATAAATCCATTCTTATTTTAGAAACTAAAATCAACTAAATTTTCCAAAACAAAACTGTAGCAAGACTACAGAATGGTCTCTTCACTTCGAAACTCGAAAATGAATGTCGATGATGCTGCAGTAATCACCGAAATTATTTTCCAGCGACAAGGAGAAGAGCACTAAATTTAAATTTAAAATTCTTTGGAAACCAATTTCTATTCGAAAATACTTTAAATAATATATCCTTTAAAACTTTAAACACAAAGTTTGAAATCCATCGGAAATTAAATTCTCAAATTCTTGTTTTACATTCATTTTAAATTTTCAAATAAATTTATAACCATGTTTTATAGTTCAATTAGATATATGAAACAATAGAAAATGATATATAAAATCAAATATTATTTCTTAACAACCAATTCAAATAAAATCTAGATAAAGATTTATAATATAGTTACAAAATTTATTTCACAAAATTTGTTTCATTACTAAATTTTAAAACATATTGTGTCAATTTGCTCTGTTCAAGTGCTTTGGAAATCTTATCGATAGCGTTGATCAGACGAATCGATTAGAAACCCAAATCAACATCAACAACTCAAACAACACAATATATAAAACATTTTAAATATTAGTTTACAAATACACATCAAGAATAATTTGAAGAGAAGTTGGAAACAAAGATGAAATGATTAAATAACAGAATAGGGAGATGGATAAGCTTATATAAATCACGGGCAACCTTAACCGGGTCAACCGTGACTTAAAGTATAAGTTCAATGTGGATTTCTGGGTAAATCTACATTCGACCTCAAGAGATAGAGTTTATGATAATAAGAGATACTAGCATCTAAACCGAGGATAAAAAATTTTTGGTGATGCGATGCTGTTGTAAAGGAGTTTCACCCCTTTACAAATCAATTTAAGATTAGCGAGACCGCCGACTCATTATAAAGATCCTTTTGAAGTGGAGTTATGGGATACTCCAAAATCAAAAGAAGATGAATAATGAGAGACACGAATGGATTTTGGACCCGCAGGGAATGTTCCAAAAATTCAAATGAATCGAGTCAAAAGGAAGAGATTTAAACTCGAATGGAAGTGATTCTGCAATTTCATTTACCCTACATACTGAGTTTTTCCTAGAGCTACCAAAGCTCTGATACCAACTGTGACGACCCGATATTTTCAACCATTCGCATCCGCACATGTCGGACTTGAATTGCTCAAAATACCGCGTTGTAAATAAAATTTAGCAAATCTCAGAATATACAGTAAGTACATAATCACAGACACAGAGTATTTAATAATGCAGCGGAATTTAAAAGAAATAGTAGTTCATGAAGCTACTATATAAAAATAAGATACGTCAGAGTTAAACATGATACAACAAAAAGTAACAATATACATCAGGTACAAATCAGAATACATCACTGAAATCACTTGATATAGAAAGCAAAATAGATGGCTGGATCTTCAAGGAAAGCTTCAACTCCGAAGGTGAATCTTGAATGCTAACACGCTCAATCTGACTCGAGCGTAAAGCAAAATACAAAACACTCGAGTCAGGACATAAATACTTATGAACTGTAAATAAACTCAAGTGAACAGTAACAAAAATGCATCAGTAACTTAAAGGATGCTTGGGATCGCCCATCCTTTAAGGATCCGTTAAACTATTTACTATGTAGTAATATTGCGCTACTATAATAATGTCTACAGTAAAATAAACATACTTTTAAATAGCGTTTCAGGCTACCCATATCACCCTTCACACATAATAGTCCCAGTAGTCCATCCAATATCATGCCATCTCCACTCTGGGTGACTGTCAGAGGATACCACACGGGCTACGGGAGAAAAACAAACTCGTAGTAAAGGCTCGGTATGGTAGGTGACACGGCACACAAGGCAATGCCAGGGTAGATATACCAATTACGCACATGGGCGGGTGGTAACGCAGCAGCCACATACGCCCACCTCAGAACATACTCCCATATCAAAATCGAAGGATGGCCATCTAATCAATCACAAGTAAGAGTATAGTATCGAAGGAATGTGTCCGACCAGAGGTGCTACCTCCTTTGGCCCGAGATCGCTCCTGTTTTAGCCACCTTATGCCAACTCATGGGAGTTGGGTCCACGTAATATACCTCAAGAACGTCGCCACCATCCTACTTCATTCTGGAATCTCCACCGCGTACACGGTTGTTAAAGTGGTTTTCGGAGTTGGCAGAGAGTATGACAACTTCCGATCCCAGTCTCTTTAACAACCAAACGTTATTATAACGCCGTGGTCATTTCAAAATAGTTTATATTTCAAAAGGATCAAATCATTTCATTTCAAAACTATATTCCTTTCAAAATAGTTTACGCCTCGAAACCAAAACCATTTTTATTTCAAAACTATTTATTCAATCAAAATAGTTTATACTTTGAAACCAAAATCATTTTTATTTCAAAACTATATTCAAATCAAAATAGTTTATACTTTATCATTTCCATCTCAAACCTATATTCACTTCCAAAAATCATAATACTTTCAAAGTTATAACTCTTTCGAAACCAAAATACTTGAAATCATTACACTTTGAAAATCATAACATTCTGAAATCATACATTTGAAATCATGAAACATTCATTTAATTCTTTACATTTTACAAATTTATTTTCCAATTTAATTCAAAATTTCAAATTTCCAATTTAATTCAAATCAAACCATCAATTTCAATTCAATTCAGTTTTCTACAAAACATTTCAAATCTTATAAATTTCAAATATAGATTTGATCTACAAAATAAGCTATCCAATTTTAATATGTTTCCAAACTTTAATATCCCACATTTCAAAACTAAACTTTATAATTCCATATATTCATATCTCAAATCTAATTTCATTATTATGTAGTTTTGAATTATTCATTTCATAAATCCAATATTATTAAAATAAACTTAAATTACAATTAAACCAAATATCTTTTCATACAAATATAAACTTCAAATATTCCTTTATCAAATAAAGCAAAATCAAATATCATTCAACATTCACATTCTTTATTAAAATAAAGATCAAATCATTTCCAAACCATTTCAAAATCATTAAAATATTACATTCTTTCAAAACTTCATAAGCAAATCATTATTTGAATTCAAATCCAAATATTCAAAGTTAAATATCATTTAAAAATCAAATATGTCATTCATTTATTATTTCAAACATCATTACCAAAAATACATTCCAAAATTCCATTCAAAAATTCATTTATTATATTACATTTCATTCCGTTTAACACATAACCAAGTAAACTTTATTTAAATTCAAATTCAATTTAAATTCCTTAAAAATTCAAATTTAAATATTCAAAACTTCTAAAATTTCACAGATAATCCATTTCAAAAGTTAAATTATTTAACACTTTAAAATATAGCCCAAACAGTGTTAAAATCTATAACATTTCAAAACATTGTCAAATTATAGCAACGACAGCATTTATAAAGTGCTATCGTAGCTTATATTTTCCAAAATGGTTTATTTCAAGAATAGCGACATTTATAAAATGTCGTTATAGATATTTAGTTATTTCAAACATTGTTAGATTCAAAATAATAGCATTAAAATGCTATCAAAAGAATAAAGCATTTTGAAAATGCTATAAAATTCCAGGTTTCATTTTAGCTTTTCAAAAATAATTATAAAACTCCAAATTTTTATTATTACAACTTAAAAATCATATTTCTAGACTTCAAAATTTCACATTTAAAATCATTTTAACATATGATTTAACACAATAAAATTTTAAGATCAAATATTCAATTTTGCAAACTCCATTCATTTATTAAGTCAAAATTCACTGTTTATTAATTTATAAATTTAATAAACTTAAAATTTTACTTCAAATATCATTTCAAAACTTTAAATTTAATTTCCATTATTTATTTACATATTAAAATAAAATTTAAAGTCAAACGTCACATTTACTCCAAATTTACATACTTGAATTCACTTAAATTCACAATTTCAAGATTTAATATTTAACTTTCTTAAAACCATAATATATATATTTTAAATCAAAATTTCATACTTTTGAAAATACATATTTAAAAAAATCATTTAAAAATATACCACGGGGTCTGTATATAATTTTCTAACCTAGGTCAAGTGATACAGATATATATCATTTCAATCCGTAATTTACAAAGAAAACCGGGTTTTATTATTTCAAACCCGCAATCCCAAGCCAAATAAAATACAATAAAAATCGCTCAGGCCTATCATTTCAGCCCATAACGATTCTTCCCTATTCTAAAGTCCGTTCGAATATGTATCATTTCAACCCATAATGATTCTATTCTAACAGGGAACTTGTAGTGTGAATATATGCATAAACAATATAAACAATGTCAATGTCACAATATAATGTCATATATCAGATGTCAGATGATAATTAACAGTTTTAACATGGTAATAACATGGTATAGCATATCATATGATCAACATTAACTTGCATAACATTTTATATTACTAAACACTTGTCATCAATTCACTATTTCATAAGTATAAATGTCAGAGTGAGAAAGACTCACCTTTTACGAAGCTAGAGACAAACAACACACACAAGAGCGATTCCAAAGGCACGAAAAGCACGATTTAATTTGAATGGATGGAGAGCCTTGTAAACAATACACAAAATATAACATACATAAGTGCAAAATATAAATATTTTACATACAAATATAATCAACAACTTAAGTTTGCAAAACAATGGCAAAACATGAAAGATAATCGAACCTTAGAAGCAACAGACTTGCACAAGACACATAGGCTTGGCCTAAATGCAAAAGGGCTTGATCTCATCACACCTAGGCTCGGCCTAGGTCATGCGTGCTTGGCCATGAGTCATGAGTATGGTTATGTACATGAAAATGGAAGGCAAAGGCATGGAGAGGCAAAGGCATGGAAAGGCAAAGGTAAGCAAAGGGTCAATGGATGGAAGGTTTTGGAGCAACATAGACTCGACCTATGTCAATATTTGGCTCGGCCTTGCATTGTTTCAGGTCAGGTCAGTGGAGTGGCTGATGGTCAGAGGTGATGTAGGCAGGTGGTGGTGGATGTAGGGGTGGCCAAGGCAAGATATGGAGGAGATAGTGAAGATAGGCTTGGATAGGCAATGTTTTCAAGGAGTGTTGCAATGTTTTGTGGAGTTTTGTGGTTATGGCTTCATCCAATGGTCACGGCCTGATCTGGAGGAGGGGATAGGTGGTGGTTGCTGCTGCTGGTTATGGTGGAGAGTATGGTGGTGATGGTGGGTGGTAGAGGCCAAGCAAAGTTAGGTAGAGATCTAGGCAAAACAATGAAAAGAAGAAGGAAAAGTAGAAGAAGAAGACCATGAACTTGCCATTTTTTTCTTAAATTGAAATGCCATGAGCTTTTGATGGTGGGAAGAATATTTTCACATGAATTTCTGGAGAAAATACATAGCTATAGGTAAGTAATGTACGGCCAAAAGAAAGGAGAGTAAAAGCCAAAAGAAAATGAAGAGACAAGGAGATGAAAAGACTAGAAAATGAAAGGTCTAGTCTCTTTGAATTTCTAATTTCTTTTAAAATTTTAGATAGATGTAAAATATGTATAAATACAGATAAAACACAAAAATATAGTAAATAAACAAAAATAAGTAAATAAATATTAATTAAATTAAGAAAATTGAAAAGAAAATGTAAACTAGGCTTGAAAATTTGAAAATAAATGAAATGAACTTTGGAAAATTGTATGTACATGAAACATATTTATAAATAAAGATAAAAACATAAAAATAAGATGCATACATAAAATGAATAAATAAATTTTAATTAAATATAATTTAAATAAAGAAAATAACAGAAAAATGGAAACTAACCTTTAAAAATAGAAAATAAATTCAATGAGCTTTGGAAAAATTCAAGCATCACTTTAAAAATATTTAAAAGGTAAAAATATATGTAACATAGCATATAATACAATTTGGAATAAGATATGACAATTAAAAAGATTATTTATATAATTTAAAATAAACAATTTTGTTAAATACAGCAAATTTCAAACAATAGTTAAAAAGGCATAACTTTCACATTATAAATCAGATTTCAACAAAACGAAAAGCAGTGTTCTTAAAATTTTATTTACTTTCATAATAAAATATAAAATTCAAATTTTCAAATTTTAAATTTAAAAGTCAAACTTTGACCATTTTGACCAAAATTCACTTTTCTGGAAATATTCAATTTATGCATGATTGAAATTCTAATCCATATTAAAATCAACATTTATATTTCAATTAACAAAATATATTCTGTTATCCCGCTTTTTGGGCAAAAGCCGTGATACCAAAGGATTGGTCAAAAACAGAAAACAGTTTACCTCAGAGATTGGTCGTACTTCACTTCACTATAGATATCGATGAATTCTGTCCGAGCCCGGATCGGGCCGCAATTGATAAGGCATGACAAGAAAGACCATAGAAGCCAGCATTTCAAATTTCAAGTCAATCCGAGGTCATACGCTCAAGTTATGATGGATTCAAGTTAAGAAGGTGCACATTGCTCGGTTCGAACCCATCATGTTCGAACCCATCATATTCGAACCCATCGTGTTCGAAACCATCGTGTTCGAAACCATCTATTTCGAACCCATCATATTCGAACCCATAGGAAGAGGCGACATTCGAATCCATCTAAGGAACTCCCTACTTCGAATCCATCACAAATTCGAGTCCTTCCTATGCTTCGAATCCACCACAGCTTCGAATCCATTAATAGCTTCGAACCCATCACAGCCTCGACTCCATCGCTCACCTTCGAATCCATCCATCATCTTCGACTCCATCACTCACCTTCGACTCCATCGACTTCGACAACTTCGAATCCACTCCATCGGTTCGAAGACGACCTTCGAATCCAACAAAGCGGCTAAGCTAGCACGAATATGGATCGGCTCGAAGACAGGCGCGCCCCAATCGATTCGAAGTATTCGCTTCGGCCATGCATCGATTCGAACGAATCGATTCCATCGATTCGAACCAAACAGCATGCCGAACACCCAATTTCGAACCGATCATAACTCCCAACCTACTGATCCAAATCCCATGAAATTTTTACAGAAGTTTGTCTACATGATGAAGAACGTCCACGCCAAGTTTCATCGCAATTGGACAATTTTTTGATCGATTCGAAGTTCACTTCGAATCGATCCCAAACTGGGCACGCACTTCAAGAACGCGGGCCTGTGGGCCCCCCGTCACGTGCCAAGCAGCCTCTCCATGATTTAGGCGGGATTTCAGCCTTCCACGCCTATAAATAGAGCCCCTGGTCATTCAGAAAAGGGGTCGGAGAATTTGGAGAGAAAGAGTACGCCTAAACGCTGCCAGAATCACTCCATACCACCATCTTGGCTGCTGATTTCGAATTTAAGTCTGTTGTCTGCTGTAATTTGCTTCAAAACACTTGTAACCTTCAAGTATTAAGCAATAAAGTGATCAAACTTCATAGTGGACGTAGGCGCATCGCCGAACCACTCTAAATTCTTGTCTTCTATGCAATTTACTTTTCTATAACTTGGAGTTTTTGTTAGATAATTTTCATTTCCAATTTAAGTTCTTCACTTATTATCTCTTCAAAGACTTCCGAAGGGTGTTGCCCAATTTTGGTGCAAACATATTCATTTTAATAAATAAAATAAAGTTTTTAAATTAGAAATTTAAATTAAAATGATTAAAATATACAATTACAATAATCAGAAAATACAGGGTTGTTACATGCTATCAATATTTTTCTTTGAAATCTTGAGTTCGAGTACCCTTTCATAATTAAAGCCTCAAATATTTAATAAATACTTAATAATAGTCTTAACATTCGTCCAAGGATTTACGTTAGTCTCATCACTCTACAAAAAGTATGTTATTAATAACGTCAGTCGGTAACACACTATTCTACAGCGTTATTGTTTACGCTTAGCTATTTACTGTTTTCACTTTATTTCTTGTCTTTTGTACATACTTAACACATAACGCTTTGGCCTAATAGAAAATATCCCTTCCAAAATTCTCACCTCCCTCTCAAAACGATTATTTAGTTCTTCTTCTTCCCAAAACCGAGATAACACTTATTTCGTTTGTCACCTTCCTAGTAACTCATCCTTCTCCATCTTCGATCCAGCTTGCTCCACTCATCGAGCTTCAAACTTCTGAAGTATATGCATCATGAACCCTAAATCATCTGCTTGGATTTCTAGTTACGTTTCCCTCCTAATCACTCATCGCTCGCCATCTCCGATCTTCGATCCAACTGGCCACCTCCGATCTTTGCTTATTACACTATAACAGTTTCGAAGTCGATGCCTGAAGAACCCGAAATCATTTGCTTAGATGTCAAGGTTAGAAATTTATAGGTTATGTTTATTAACTATATGAAATTCTTAGTTTTCTGTTTTTACTAACTGATACCACCCATATCATTGTGTAGCAAATAACGGCTATGATTGCTCCAATCAGTGAAATTTCGGCTATGGAGTTGAAATTTGGAAGTTGAGATAGGACGACTGCTGTGCAAGTGAATATGGGGTACTACTCAATGGTTGTGAGAGGCTGTGAGCTGCATATAGACCCATATGCAGTTTTAAATAATAGCTTCATTGTCCACCCCACCGACTATTATCGAAGCAGAGCATGTTCCTGCTGATAAGTACATGGTTGGGAAGAAAGCAAGGAAATTTTCGAGTATTGTGCCTAAAAATATATTGCTTGTTACTTATTATTATGAAGTGATTATTCATTTGTTGCTTTTTTTTCGTATATCGATCGGAAATAGGTGTAGTGGGAATACCAAAACTGAATTAGCAAGCTGGAGATATCTGTTGTAACGGGTATCGAGTAAAGATTCATGTAATTGTACCAGTACCCAGAAGGTGTACATTTGCCAGATAAACGCCAAGGTAAGAATTATAATTCCCTATGTCCTGCATATATTGAAAGAGGGAAGGATATTTATTTATTGTAACCACCGGCACATGCTGGTAAAACTGATATGATAAGGATATGGACATAGTCTGGATTCCTAAGCATTAGATGTCATTTGTTTTGTTTACTGACCTAGTGGGACATCTGTGCTACTTGGTAGGATAATTCTTCAAATTTGATGTATTATTTGTCAAGTCTCTCTCCATTTTAGAGACATCTATGACCCAAAACTCTTTTTTGAAAGCTATATAACTTGTTTGTTTCGTAAATATTCATAAGTTAGTTTAATGTTTGGGCGGAAATGTCGATTTCATGTTAACAATATTTTCCTTGGTATTCGTGCAATTGTATTACATGTAGATATAGATATGGATAGATGCCAGCTTAGCAGAATATGGCGCAAATGATGAGAAAGTTTGTATATTTTCATTCTATTAGGCTATTCCTTAATTATTGAATTAATGGAAGATAGTAATTGACATCACCTATAATATAAGTTAAATCAATATACCCATATACTGAAACCGAAGTTTGAGCAACTGTAACTTTGCATATTGCCATAATTTAAGCTTCAGTACTTTATGTGATGTAGTTGTAGGTATCATGGGGAAAGTTTTTATCATGTTGTTTATAGTGCATAACAACATTTAACATTTTTGCATCGTGCAATTTAGGCTCTATTCTCTCTTTTTCTTTCAGAGGATATATCATTTGCACTACATTCAATCTTTTATAAAGAAGAAACAATTAGATATAATGTTGAGGATTCATTTCCTTGCAAATAGACTAGGAATAACCTTTTTGCTGCGGTTTGTTATACCTCTAGTAAATATAAAATAAGGTTATAATAGATTGGTAAAACATAATTTAAGAAACTCAGGATTATTTGGTGAAAGCTATGTACCAATATTGTTTTATGGTTGGATATGTTTTTCCTTTTACACTTTAATTAAACATTTGGAAAGTACAAAAAGAATCATTGACCTAGTTAATATTAATATATTTTATTCTCTAACTATATTCACACAAGGTCTAATTTGAAGCACTTGTAGATCTACTCAGACCCATGGTATGCACATTCCCTTTTATTTTCAACTTCTATAATGGCCTTAAATTTTATCAAGTACTGAATATCATTACTATCTCGGGATGAACCATAGGATTTCACCAAGAAGCAGCAATTGAGAGAGCTAGCTCTTATCAATTGAGAAATTTGTATTGAATAAATAGGCTAAATGATTTAACCCTTTTTATATTGCATTTCTTGCATGAGGGAATAATGCTCTACCATTTTCTGATAAATGTCTTCCTTAACCCTTTTCCTAATCCATTGCTTCAGGTATTTTTATGCTGTGGTAGTTGTTATAGAAATAAATGGGTATAACCACCTTATGTATATGATAATAGTCCTTTTTGAATGAAGTTATAACATCCTTCCTCTTGATTTGACGAGTTATCATATCTAAATAGCATCCCCTTTTGTGTATATGCTTGAATTAGATAGATCATTAGTGGATTGTGGTCACTTGATAAATTTGGTAGTACGGATGCTTTTATGTAGAAAAATGAATCAAGAATACGAGATCATCACAGAGATGATTGACAAAAATGCATAAATGGAAACAAAAAGGAACTAAAAAAGTACATAAATATAATGAAATGAGCTTCTAATAAACTTTTTTTGGCTGTTTGGCTATAGCTTGAAGTAGCAAGAAGGTTGGTAGTGAGATGAGAGAATGAAGTTGAAAATGCTGTCGAATGAGCTAAGCATGTAGGTAGTGTTAAAGAGATGAAGCATGGAATCAATAAGCTACTATAAAAGGCCATACTGAGACTTGGAGGAAAGCGTGGATATGTTGAGAAATGGAGGAAGTAAAGTTGGCTATATATGGTGAAACATGCATGGAAAGAATATGCAAACATGGACATGCCGAGACACAGACATGAAGGAAGCAAGGAAATTGCCAGCTACAAAGTTCAGCATACGTATGCCCATAAGTTTATCTTAATGTTAATAAGTTTGCATGCATATCAACAAAAACATACACGGAAACCACTAATTTTTTAATGTTAATATGTTTGCATAAATACATGTGTGTGTGCGTGTGTGTGTGTGAATGAATGAGTGGTTATATATTGTTTTGTTCTATCTTCAAACACCGGAGACTATTATGCTAAACTTTATTTTTATTTTAAATGGGACAGAGTGCAATAGTTGTTGATTTCACGGCTATAATCACACCACTCCGGGCTACCAACTACCTCATTTATTTTTACTGCCACCTCCGGTAAAATATAATTCATTCTACTTTAAATATGCATTTGATTAGTGATTTGAATGCAAACTTATTTGAATATTATAATTCATTTTAGTTTAAAATATAATTCATTTGTAAAACCTATGTTAGTATTATAATGTTGAATGCAGCTCTATGGATGATGGAAACTATTTTCACATTTGATGTTGAACTCTGTAGGTGGTTAGTAAATATAAACCATCTATGAGTATAAACACCAATACACACTATCAAGTAAAGCATGTTAATAATTTGGAAATATATCCTATTTTGTCCTACCTATTTCTAATAGGGTATTACCATTATTACCGGTTCTCTTATCGTAAAATCTATTCCAACCGATCTTAACTTTTAATGCATTTAATTTTTAGAAGGTAATTGCCATTTATATCTTTAAATACATTTGGTAACGATGTTAACTTTTAGAACATGCTTCAGGTACTTCCATTTAGAAATAATTTTGTTGTAATGGTATTTCCTTCAGTACATGTTTTAATTTTGGAATTTCCTAGTTCAACATAGACCACTTTACAAAACTAGAAATAATATATCCCAGTTGGAATGACATCTCAGTTACAAGGATATAAAAAGGAGATGACATATTAGTTTAAGTTGGTCTTCTAAAATAATATAAGCATATGTGCATGCATGAGTGTGTGTATTTGAAGAAGCCGCTATTTAGTGATTTTTTTATTAGAGTTTGTGTGTTTTCCTTTTTCTTTTGCATGTGTGTGTTAGTGAGAGTGCATGTAGGTGTACATTTATGTTGTGGTGATACGCGTTCAGGCACGTGATTGCCGTTATGTGCAAGCGTATGTTAGTTTAGGGATGCATGTTTAGTTAGCTGCTTTGTATAGTGTAGCTGCTACTGTGTGTGTTTCAATGGATAGATGTGTGCATTAGTGTGTGTGTTGTTCCTATGTGGTGTGTGCGGTGTTGTGGGTATGTGGATGTGCAAGCGCTTGAGCATCTGTTGCTCTTGTGTGACTAGGTGTGTGTCCTTGTGTGTGCTAGGTTATATAATAATAATAGTAGTAGTAGTAATAATAATAAACTAACGAAGAATATAAAAATTAAGTTCGTGTATTATGTTATATAAAATATAAATAAGCTTATAAAAATTAACTAAGTGATAATAACAATAATAATTTAACTAATGTTTATAAAAATTAACTAAGTTTATAACAACAACAACAACAACAACAACAACAACAACAATCAACTAAGTCTATAAAAATAACTAAATTTATACAATAATACAGTAGAGTGTTTGTTTTTTTCGAAAATGAGAGGTGGGATTTGCAGTGAGGCAGAAGGCAGGGAAGAGATGTAAATGATGTGATGTACAGGTAGCAAACTGAGGTAGAAAACTTTAGGGTTATGGTTTGTGATCATACGTGTATCGAGATTCTTAATTCACCACATTAACCACACGTTGGTCATTTCTCATATTTGCTTCATACTAACTTCCTGTAGATTGCACTTTTCACATTCTATTGATTTGTTAATAATTCGCCATTTTCTTTTTATATAATTATTTTCATAATTTTATATAGTTATTTTCAAATTGTTTTAGATTTTCAGGAAGTGTTACCAATAATGAACGAAGACATGCATGAAAAAAGGCTTTGAGCAATTCAAGTTCTTAGTGATGCATTCAGTACTTGTAAACGTTAACTATGAACTATGTTGTCTTTAGTTATCATGAATATGTATTAAATTTGGTAGCTTATGTATTGAACTTATTTTTTGTTAGCTGATACTTTATTTTGTTATCATGAATATCCGTTACATTTGCTGATTATTATATTCTTTCGTTCATACATTGTTCAAATTGTTATCTATTTAGATTCATTTTGATTGCTATTATTAAGTTGTAATATATAGTGGGGTGCATCAAATATATAGTAAAATAAAGAATAGATACTAAAATGCATTATAACTATATGACATAAGTGCTATAAAAAGATAGTGCAATGTATGAGGTTACTATCGAAGGATAACAACAAATAGGCGTTATTGTATCTACACATTTTATAGCGGTATATATATGTTGTAAATGGATGCAGAACATACTATAAATTTGTCGATATATAGCGTGAAATAGGCGCTATAAAATAACTATTTTATAGTGGCTACTTTATGCTATGAAATCATGCTCTTTTATAGTGGTTTTTTTGTGTGTTATAAATGTGCAGTGCTTTTTTATATCATGTCGATATACAGCATTTATCAAACCACTATAGTTGTGTTTAATAGCGGCTATATGCCTATAAAAGACTGTTTTTCTTGTAGTGCCAAGTGCAAAAGAAATATCAAGTTTAATGTGTAGCATGGTGGTCATGATGAATTCACCAAGTTCAAATGCACTATATGGGTGTTGAGTTGGAGTAATAGACTATTTATAGCTCTTAATGTGTCTCTTTTGATAGCTAATCAATTCAGCATACACATATCAATTATGGATATTCAAACATCATTAACTTAGGTTATTACTCATATATGATTCATATGAGGTTTTTGGGTATAGTGATGCTTGGTTACATGTCGTTGTCATGGTTGTATTTTCCTTACATTTCGAGTTCGATGGGGATTGGATGTTCTCTGACAGCTTCATCGAGCAGCACAGTATTATCCCTATTCTCGTTTATTTATGTGGTCAATACTTATGATATAGTTTGAACGTGTTGTTTTAACTTATGATATATCCTACTGGATCCATCACATGTTAGGATGTATATTTGTGTCTAACCACAACCTTATGACGCTAGTTTCCCTCACTAGACTTCTGTCCGACCTTGTTTTCTCACTTTTATACCATTTGAAAGTTGTGGTCTCCTATGACCTATCATAGCAGTTTGAGCGGTATGTTTATTTCAGGGATGAGCTAGCCATGGAGATGCATTTTTGGGAAAGGAGATGTTTCCAGAATGTATGATAGTCCATGTATGACTACATATATGATATTCAATTATTGTAGGAGGCTATACATTGTATTTATATATCTATTTAGTGCTTTGTACGTACGGAGTTTTTGTAGACTGATTCATTCCCATTATGACTTTATTAGTTTGATATACATATCATGCGTTATATATATATATATATATTTATATTGTAACGTCCTGATATTTTCAACCTTTCACATCCACACATGTCGGATTTGAATTGCACAAAATACCAGATTGTTAATTTATATTTGGCAAAACTCAGCATATGCAATAAATAAATAAATCATAGAATCATAGACACAGAGTAATATACAATGTGTAGCGGAAAAAAATGATTAGTAGTTCATAAAGCTACTATATATATATATATATATATATATATATCAAAGTTAAATAAGATATAATACAAGTTTCAAATACAGTAGTCAAATATAAGATCAGAATACATCGCTGGAATCAACTGAATAACAGAAAGCTGAATCGATAGTTGGATCTCCTACCGAAGCTTCAAACTCCAAAGTTGAGTCTCGAATACTGGTACACTCAGTCTGACCCGAGCGTAAAGCAAAACACAAAACACTTAAGTCAGGATTAACATTCTTATATCAATATATCCAACTCAAATGAAATATCAACTGAAATACAAGTAACTCAAAGGATGTTTGTGATAACCATCCTCTAAGGATCCATTAAACTATCTACTATGTAGTAATATGCGCTATTATAATAATGTCTAAAATAAAGTATAATATTTAAAAATAGCATTACGGCTTTACATTTTCCACCTTAACACGTTTATAGTGCCAATAGTCTATACAGTATCCTAATACCTCTAGATCGGGAGGCTACCAGAGGATACTCCATAGGTACGACACAAAATAAACTCGTAGTGGTCTCGCTAGGGTAGGTGAAATGGCACAACAAGGCAATGCCAGGGTAGATATACTAATTACGCATCCGGGCTAGTGGTAATGCATAGCAACCACTAACGTCGACCTCAAGCCACACTCCCAAAAAAAATCAAAGGTGCGCACGAAATCAATCACAAAGTAATAGAATGACATACAGAGTGTGTCCGACTGGAGGAGCTACCTCACTTGGCCCGAGAATCACTCCTGTTTTAGCTACCTTATGCCAACTTACAAGAGTCGGGTCCACGCATATAACTCAATAGGACGTCGCCACCATCCTACTTCATTCTGGAATCTCCACCACGTACACGGTTGTTAAAGTGGTTTTTGGTATTGGCAAAGAGTATTTCATATCCGATCCCCGTCTCTTTGACAAAAAAACGTTACTATAACTGCACAGTTATTTCAAAATAGTTTGTACTTCAAAACCAAAATATCATTGCCATAAAAAACTATATCAATACAATATCATTTCCATGTCAAAACCAAATACGATATCATTTCTATTTCAAATATATCCATTTCCAAAATCATAGCACTTTCAAAGTTATAACACTTTTGAAACCAAACACTTGGAATTATAACACTTACGAAACATAATACTTTGAAATTCATAACTTTGAAAATATAACTTCCACCACTTGAACAGTTTAAATATTAAAATTGTATATATAATAAAATAGTTTACAAAGTAACATAGTTTATATAAAATAGTTATAAGTTAAAATAGTTTATATTAAAATAATGTATATTAAAAATAGTTTATAAAGTAAAATATATAAATATTTTTAAGGGGCATTTCACCAGAAGGACATACTTGCAGTCCAATTAGTTTCTAGGACACATTCAAAAAAATTACTTTCAAGGCCAAAGTCAGCAGAATAATTACTTTCAAGGACAAAGTCAAAAGTCCAATTACTTTCAAGGACATAATTTCATAGGTTTTTAGGCCCTAGAAACTAATTATTTTGTGTTTTGTCCTTGAAAGTAATTATTTCAGTTGTGTGTCCTAGAAACTAATTCCACTTGCTAAAGAGGTCCTTGTGGCTAATTTCCACTATTTTTAAATATAATTTAAAAATACTTTATATAATAAAATAGCTTCCTCGAATTTCACAAATCAACACTCGGATTTCAAAATTCAAATTAAACCAAATCTCAAATCATCAATTTCAATTCAATTCAGTTCTCAATAACTATTTCAAATTATATCAATTTTAAATACATATTTGAACCACAAATAAACCATTTCACTTTCAATATATTTCAAAGCTTTAAATATTCCATATTTTCAAAACTAAATTTGCTATTTTCATATATATCTTAATTCGAGTTACTATTATTTAGTTTTGAAATATCTACTTAATAAATCCAATATCTTTTAAATAAAACTTCAAATTTCAAATAACTGATTATTCCTTCATTCTTTTAAATCACCTTAAACCAAAATTAAGTTGTAAAATCGTATCCTGTAAAAATTTCAAATTCCATAAGTTTCAAATCGATTTAGTTAAATAAATTCTTAATTAAATGCCATTTCAAATCAATTTCAAATCTATCTTCCCAACCTTAATTTATTAAAAATTATTATAAATTCTATATTTAAAAAAATAAAATTTTCAATAGTACTTAAGCATATTATATATAAATTATATCAAACTTTATTAGATTAAATCTTATTATCGAACTTATTTTATAATAAAACTAAATTATACAAATTTTAAAATAGTAAAATTATAAGTAAATTCTTAAATTCAGAATTTCAAACCAACTTATAATTTTAAAATTTTCAAAACATATAAATTTAAAATCAAGAATTTAACTTTATAAAATGCATTTATATATTTCTTTCCAAAACCATAGAAATCATTTCCAAAATATTTATACATAGCCCACCGGTGTCTGTATATAATTTTCTATCCTAAGGACAAGTGATACGGATATTTATCATTTCAATCCGCAATTTTAAATATATAAGGGTTTATATCATTTCAACCTGCAATCCAAAATTCAGTTCAATGAAAATCACTTGGGTCTATCATTCCATCCCATAACGATTTTCTCCAATTCTATAGATCGTTCAGCTATGTATTATTTCAACCCATAGTGAATTCTATACTAACAGGAAACTTACAGAGTGATAACAGATATGATAATAATATAACAGGTATATATCACCAATATAAATAACAGATAATGGTGTCAGATGTCACAGGTGAACAGATACAGATAATATCATATATATTGCGATGTAAATAACTAATAGCAGCATGTTTCAATTGTCTTTTCAATTGAAATCCAATTTAATAAATATAATGAAAGTTAATCATGAGTAATTGCTCACCTTTCAAGGCTGGGTAGATTTTGACAAAGAAATGGGTTACAGATCCAAGCACGAATGTCGAAGCAAAGCACGATGATCCAAAAAACGACGAACACATTGATAAATACAAAACGATGAGAATGAGTCAAACTAGCTCGATCAATTGGAGTATATATAGACTGTTATTATTATTATCATATTTTTTTCTAAAACCAATATTGAATCCATATATATAAAATCAAAATACACACACACACACATCTCACAAACCAAATTCACTTTATTTTATAGCATGTACATTTTATAACATACAACACGTACAAAATGTATATTATCTTTAAACAATAATCAAGAAATTTGGAAATCTAAGTATAACATACTATACAACATTATACATATAATACTTTGTTTATAACATAATATAACTTGTAACACCAGTTTCATTATATTATATATATAAAACAAAGGCCAGACACAACATTTAAACTGAACAAATCTATATAATTATATACATACATACTATTATATAAAAACTTACCTTGTTATATATATATATATGTGTGTGTGTTTATAATCAACTGACAAAACTATTATATACATATAATATTCTCTATAGTATAATACATTGTAGGCTTAAAACTACACATACACATGATCTATGACTTCACTTCTTATATATATATATATATATATATATATATATATATATATATATATTAACCATACTTTCAAAAGTCAATATATAAATAAATATATATACATATAGCAAGCCAGTAAGTAACATTTCGAACATATATATATATATATATTTATATATATATATATATATGACATACAAATATACCTTTAAAGTTATATTTAAAATGTGTATTATAGTTAAAGTATGCTAATCCAACTGGAGTATATAGAACAAAAGAAAACGTAACTCAATTTTTTTTTCCTTTCTGTAAACTGCAGTCAAAACAGAGTCCCATTGCATACATACT
This sequence comes from Allium cepa, assembly GCA_030765085.1. NCBI lineage: Eukaryota > Viridiplantae > Streptophyta > Magnoliopsida > Asparagales > Amaryllidaceae > Allium > Allium cepa. The sequence continues at coordinate 229,660,797 of CM060938.1, forward strand.
ATAATAAACTCAAAATATAGATTAATATATAAACACCTGCATATAGATTACACTTTGAAATCAGCGATATGTATGTAACAAATCTAAGCCGATATATATAAACCTACTTATATATACTAATTATATTCACATCGAAAATTTAGAGATAAAGAGGTATACATGCAGACTTAAATAAAATATACGCAGACTTATCAACTTAGTAATATAATATATATTATAATTTACAAATACTTACCCATCACAGCTAGCATGCGGGGAAGAAATGAAGGAGGTCTGAGAACGGGTGAACAGACACGGAGGCTTAGGCCGCGATGGTTGTGAGATTGGCTAGTTAGAGGTGTGATGCAGTTTGGCTTGGTTCATAAGTGGTGATGACCAATGACTAAGATTTGGGGATGGGGCCGAGAGAGGAAGAGAGGGGAACATCGAACTGTGTAATGTTGAAGCATCTTCACAGTAGTGGGAAGGGAGACATGCATGTTGAATTGGAAATAGGCTCTGATCTCTTCATTTTTTATTTTATTATATTTTTATACAAGAGCAGCTGCAAATGGAATGAAGCAGAAGAAGGAACGATTAAGGTCTACAGGCACGAAATATAAATAAATGAATGAAAATGACCAATGAAATAGCACGGTTTTGAACAGACAAAATAAATGAAAATGTAAAGTCACGAATGGTTGATTTAAGCAATATTAAAAGTCTATGGTTATTGGATTATAATATGAAAAAATAAAAAAGCATCAAAAACCAAAAGACTTTAAAATCGGTTCCGATACGAAATCATTTTCACGGATTCCGCTGCATATCAAACTTCAAAACATAGAATTTAATATACCGTAGAGATCAACATGATGAGATGATCAAAACAGTATGTAGATATCAGTGGTACGATCATCCTATCAAAAGTCAATAATTGGTACTGAAAATGCTGCTGATTTTTTGAAAATAAGGTAGACGGAGCAATAGCAGTCCAAATTTGAAGAAACGAAATATACCTTCTCGCTCAGAAGATGATTTACAAATTTTCTATATAAAAATATCAGGCTTGGAAAATATTTTATTATCATCAAATATTAAGTGATTTAAATTGAAATAAAATTACACAACAAAATAAACTTTCATATTATCAGACGAAAATTTACCATTTTCTATGTGTAATTAGACCTATTCCAAATATTAGATTTTTATTTCAAAATTCAATAATTTAAAATTTCATCAAAATGCAATTAATTAAATAAATAAAACCACCAAAATTTACAGGTCATTACACTGTCCCCCACTCAAAACTTTTTATCCTCGAAAAGGAATGAGGTAGGAAAATAGAAACAACCAGAAAGGAAAATAGATTGAATTTTTTTTTAAAACAATTGATTTAAAACCATATAAATTTCAATTTAAATTAATTTATATTTAACAATTTGGTTTAATCCATTTCATTTACTTAAGTTAATTCAGTCTTAATTATTTCTAAATTCATTATCTTACTATCCAGTTATCCTCAATTAACAATTTCTAAAATTATAAATTTGTATAGTTATTTATTATACTCATATTTTATTTAAAAAATTTAGTTCTTCTTTATTTCAAAATTTTATTAACCTTATTCCACTTAATATATCTTATCACATATATTAATTATAATTGCACTTATTATAACTAGTCAAATTTTATTTATAAATCATTTTAACATTATTTTACATTGTAAATTATTCAATTACATATTCAACTTCTAAATGATTTAGGTAAGTTATATTGCAATGTAACTGAGTATTATACAAGTAAAATTTGTCCAATTCAGTTATTCAAGTTCACATATTTTTATTCAAATTTTTTGTATTTACTTATAATTAAAGTCATCCTTTGTAATAATTTAAAGAATTAAATTTCCGATACACTTAAAACCATTTAGAGATAAATATATATATATATACACACACTATATATATTAAATCTAATCTATAATTGTATACCTATATAATACACACACACACACACAATATATATATATGATAAATCAATTCATATTTCAGGATTCAAAAAAAATTATTTTTCAAAACAAAAGTGTAGCAATGCTACATAATGGTCTCTCCACTCTGAAACTCGAAAATGAATGTCGATGATGCTGCATTCATCACCGAAATTATTTTCCAGCGACAAAGAAGAGTGTACTGATTTAAGACTTTAAAATTCTTTAGAAAATAATTTCTTTTTAAAATGCTTTAAATAATATGCATTTTCAAAACTTTAAAACCAAAGTTTGAAATTACCGTGAATTAAATTCTCAAATTCTTAACTTCAATTCATTTCAAATTCTAAATCAATTTATGAACCATGTTTTAAAATTCAAAATCAATTTATAAACTATGTTTTATAATTCCATTTATTTATTTAATGGGGGCAATAGTCATTAGTTTACAAAACTATAAATGAAAATCAAATATTATCATTTTGTTAATCAATTCATTTAACAGTTACCTTTTAGAAAATTTATATATATATATATATATATATATATATATATACTATAGTCACATAAAATTTACTTTATTTACCAAATTTGAAAACAATATTGTGTCAGTTTGCTCTATTAAAGTGTTTTGGAATTCATATCGATAGCATTGATCAGACGAATCGATCGAAAACCCAAATCAACATCAACAACTCAAACGACACAATATATATATATAAAAAACAATTTTAATATTAATTTACAAATACACTTCCTCGCTCGATGATACAAGAATGAATTTCAAAGTAAGGATAGAGATTCAAATTTGATGGACTCAAATCAAAGAGAATTTTGATTCGAAGATAGGTTCGAAACAAAGATAAGATGATTAAATAACAAAATAGGAAGATGGATAAGTTTATATAAATTGCGGGCAACCTTAACCGGGTCGACCGTGACTTCAAGAATAAGACTGATGCAGAATTCTGAGGCAAATCGACATCTCATAGATATAATAAAATTCAGGCATAGCAAGAGATAGTAGCATCTAAACCGAGGATATATATATATATATACCTCCGGTAAATGATGCTATCGTAAAGGAGTTTCACCCCTTTACAATCATTCAGTGGAGCTATGGGATACTCCGGACCAAGAAGAATTTAGATTCGAGAAGACAAGAGTGGATTTCAGAACGAATAGGGGAGTTTCAAAATTCAAAGGAAACCAAATAAAAGAGGAAGGGATTCAAGCTCGAACGAAAGTGATTCCGTAATTAAATTTACGCTATATGCTGAATTGTGCCTAAAAACATAGCTCTGATATCACATGTAACGTCCTGATATTTTCAACCATTCGCATCCACACATGCCAGATTTGAATTGCATAAAATACCACTGTTAATTTATATTTGGTAAAACTCAGCATATACAGTAAATAAATAAATCACAAAATCACAGACACAGAGCAATATACAATATGCAGCGGAAACAAATTGATTAGTAGTTCATGAAGCTACTATATAGATATATCAAAGTTAAATAAGATATAATATAAGTTTCAAATACAGTAGTCATATACAAGATCAGAATACATCGTTGGAATAAACTCAATAACTGAAAGCTAAATCGATAGTTGGATCTCCTACCGAAGCTCTAAACTCCAAAAGTGTGTCTCGAATACTGGTACACTCAATCTGACCCGAGCGTAAAGCAAAACATAAAACACTCAAGTCAGGATTAACATTCTTATATCAATAAATCCAATTCAAGTGAAATATCAACTGAAATACAAGTAACTCAAAGGATATTTAGGATAACCAACCTCTAAGGATTCGTTAAACTATCTACTATGTAGTAATATACGTTATTATAATAATGTCTAAAGTAAAGTATACTATTTAAAAATAGCGTTAAAGCTTTACATTTTCCATCTTAACACATTTTATAGTGCAATAGTGTATACCGTACCATAATACCTCCATATCGGGAGGTTACCAGAGGATGCTCCATAGGTACGACACAGAACAAACTCGTAGTGGTCTCGCTAGGGCAGGTGACATGACACAACAAGGCAATGCTAAGGTAGATATACCTATTATGCATCTAGGCTAGTGGTAATGCATAGCAGGCACTACCGCCCACCTTGAGCCACGCTCCAGAAAAAAATCAAAGGTGCGCACCCAATCAATCACAAGTAATAGAATGGCATACAAAGGAATGTGTCGATCGGAGGAGCTACCTCACTTGGCCCGAGAATCGCTCATGTTTTAGCCACCTTATGCCAACTCACGGGAGTCGAGTCCACGTATATACCTCAATAGGACATCACCACCGTCCTACTTCATTCTGGAATCTCTACCGTGTACACGGTTGTTAAAGTGGTTTTCGGTATTGGTTGAAAGTATAACAATATCCGATCCCGGTCTCTTTAACAACCAAACGTTATTATAACACCAAAGTCATTTCAAAATAGTCTATACTTCAAAACCAAAATATCATTTCCATTAAAAACTATATCAATATGATGTCATTTCCATTTTAAAGCCAAATACAGTATCATTTCCATTTTAAATATATCCATTTCCAAAATCATAACACTTTCAAAGTTATAATACTTTTGAAACCAAACACTTGAAATTATAGCACTTCAAAACATAATACTTTGAAATTCGTAACTTTCAAAACATAGCATCCACCACTGGACAGCTTAGATATTAAAATAGTATATATAATAAAATAGTTTACAAAGTAAAATAGTTTATATAAAATAGTTATAAGTTAAAATATTTTATATTAAAATAGTTTATATTAAAAATAGTTTATAAAGTAAAATATATAAATAGTTTTAATTATAATTTAAAAATACTTTATGTAATAAAATAGCTTCCTCCACAAAAATCAACTCCAAATCAACTCGAATTCCAAAATTCAAATTAAATCAAATCTCAAATCATCATTCAATTCAATTCAGTTCTCAATAACCATTCCAAATTATATTGATTCTAAATACAGATTTGAACCGCAAATAAACCATTTCACTTTAAGTATATTTCGAAGCTCTATATATTCCATATTTTCAAAACCAAATTTGATAATTTCATATATATCTTAATTCATTTTACTATTATTTAGTTTTGAAATATCACTTAATAAATCCAATATCTTTTAAATAAAACATCAAATTTCAAATACCTAAATATTCCTTCAATTTATTTAACTTGATTTATTGTTTTAAATTACCTTAAATCAAAATTAAGTTATAAAATCATATCCTTTAAAAATTTCAAATTCCATAAGTTTCAAATCGATTTAATTAAAAAATTCTAAATTAAATACCATTTCAAATCAATTTCAAATCTATCTTCCCAACCTTAATTTTTTTAAATTATTATAAACTCTATGTTTAAAAGAAATAAAATTTTAAATAATACTTAAACATATTATATATAAATTAAATCAAACTTTATTAAGTTAAATCTTATTGTCAAACTTATTTTATAATAAAACTAAATTATACATATTTTAAAATAGTAGAATTATAAGTAAATTATTAAATTTAAAATTTCAAACCAACTTATGATTTAAAATTTTCGAAACATATAAATTTAAAATTAAGAATTTAACTTTATAAAATGCATTTATATATTTCTTTCCAAAGCTATAAAAATCGTTTCCAAAATATTTATATATAGACCAATGGTGTCTGTGTATAATTTTCTATCCTACGGACAAGTGATACAGATATTTATCATTTCAATCCGCAATTTTAAATACACACGGGTATATATCATTTCAACCCGCAATCCCAAATTCAGTTCAATGAAAATCGCTTGGGTATATCATTTTGACCCATAAAGATTTTCTCCAAGTCTACAGATCGTTCGGCTATGTATCATTTCAACCCATAGTGAATTCTATACTAATAGGGAACTTGTAGAGTGATAATAGATATGATAATAATATAACAGGCATATATCATCAATATAAATAACAGATAATGGTGCCAGATGTCATGGGTGAACAGATACAGATAATATCTTATATATAGCAATGTAAATAACCAACAGCAGCATATTTCAATTGTAGTTTCAATTGAAATCCAATTTAACAAATATAAGAACGCAAATCGTGAGTGATTTCTCACCTTTGAGGCTAGATAGATTTTGAAAAAGAAATGGGTTACAGATACAAGCACAAATGTCGAAGCAAAGCACGATGATCCGAATTCAACGAACACATTGATCAATATAAATCGATGAGAATGAGTCAATTAGCTCGATGCAATTGGACTATATATAGACTGTTATTATTATTATCATACATTTTTTTCTAAAACCAATATTAAACCCATATATATAAAATAAAAATCTATACACACACACATGTACATCTCACAAACCAAATTCACTTTGTTTTATAGTAAATACATTTTTATAACATACGGCGCATACAAAATGTATATTATCTTTAAACGGTAATTAAGAAATTTGGAAATCTTAGTAGAACATACTATACAACATTATATATATATATATAATACTTTGTTTGTAATATAATATAGCTTGTAACACCAGTTTCATTGGATTATATATATAAAACAAAGGCCAGACACAACTTTTAAACTGAATAAATCTATACACTTATATACATACATACTATTATATAAAAACTTACCTTGTTATATATATATGTGTGTGTGTGTGAGTGTTTATAATTAACTGACAAAACTGTTATATATAGATATAATATTCTCTATAGTATAATATACCATAGGCTTAAAACTGCACAACCACACGATCTATGCCTTTACTTTATATACATACATACGTACGTACGTACGTACGTACATGCATACTTTCAAAAGTCAATATATAAATAAATATATATATATATATATACATAAAGCGAGCCAGTAAGAAATATTTCGAACATATATATATGACATACAAATATACCTTTAAAATTATACCTAAAATATATATATTATAGTTTAAGTATGCTAATCCAACTGGAGTATATAGAACAAAATAAAACATAACTCAAACAAAAATTTCTTTCTGTAAACTGCAATCAAAATAGAGTCTGACTGCATAAATACTATAATAAACACAAAATATAGATTAATATATAAACACCTACGTATAGATTACACTTTGAAATCAGCAGTGTGTATGTAACAAATCTAAGCCGATATATATAAACCTACTTATATATAATAAATATATTCATATCGAAATTTTAGAGATAAAGAGGTATACATGCAGACCTAAATAAAATATATGCAGGCTTATCAACTTAGTAATATAATATATATTATAATTTACAAATACTTACCCATCATGGCTAGCATGCGGGGAAGAAATGAAGGAAGTCTGAGAATAGGTGAACAGACACGGAGGCTTAGGCCGCGATGGTTGCGAGATTAGCTAGCTAGAGGTGTGCAGCGGTCTGGCTTGGTTCGTAGGTGGTGAGGACCGATGACTTAGATTTGGAGATGTGGCTGAGAAAGGAAGAGAGGGGAGCATCGAACTGTGTAATGGTGAAGCATCTTCGCAGTAGTGGGAAGGGCGACATGCATTTTGAATTGGAAATAGGCTCTAATCTCTTTCGTATTTTTATTATTATTTTCTTATACTAGAGCAGCTCCAAATGGAATGAAGCAGAAGAAGGAACGAGCAAGGTCTACAGGCACGAAATATAAATAAATGAATGCAAAATGAGAATGAAATGGCACGGTTTTGAACAGATAAAATAAACGAAAATATAAAGGCACGAATGGTTGATTTAAGGAATATTAAAATCACGAATGGTTGATTTAAGGAATATTAAAAGTCTAAGGCTATTGGATTTATACTATGGAAAAATAAAAAAACACTAGAAACCAAAAGACTTTAAAATCGGTACCGATACGAAATCATTTTTTGCGGATTCCTTTGCGTATCAGACTTCAAAACACAGAATTTAATATACGCGGAGATTAGTACGATGTGACAATCAAAACGGTATGTAGATATCGGTGGTATGATCATACTATCAAAAGTCAATAATTGATACCGAAAATGCTGCTGATTTTCTAAAAATAAGGTAGACAAAGAAATAGCAGTCCAAATTTGAAGAAACAAAATATACCATCTCACTCAGAAGATGATTTACAAATTTTTTATATAAAAATATTCAAATTTGGAAAATATTTTATTATCATCAAATATTAACTGATATAAATTGAAATAAAATTACACAACAAAATAAACTTTCATGTTATCAGATGAAATTCACCATTTGCTATGTTTAATTAGATGTATTCCAAATATTAAACTTCTATTTCAAAATTCAATAATTTAAAATTTCATCAAAATCAATTAATTTAATAAATAAAACCACCAAAATTTATGGGTCGTTATATATATATATATATATATATATATATATATATATATATATATATGTATATGTATGTATGTATGTATGTATGTATCATATATCTATCATGATTTTGAGCAATCGACAATCATACATTGTACATTTATCACGGCTTCATGCTTTAGTATATGATTGTCATATTACATATTATTCTTTCCGCTGTGACTTATATGTAGAGGTCATGCCGACATTTAGAGTTTTATTTTGCTTAAAATTTACCTGATGGTACTTGTACAATGGTATTTTGAATATATATATATATATATATATATATATATATTGATTAGTATATTCTAGGCATCATAAAAGGCTGGTCATTGCACGTTCTCTTTCCATACCTGTAGATGGTGAACCATTTGTTAAAAGGATAATCCCATGTTGAATTGGAACATTTTCTCACTTGTTATTTTCCATTATAAATCATTAAAGTATGATGTCTATTTTCAATGATTAGGATAATCCAACATACTTTTGATATATTTTTATCGACCTTTATACAAGTATATAAGGTACCTCTCCTAGATCGTTCATCTAAAAGTTCACTAATTATAACATTGATACATTATTACTAATCAATAGTAGGTTGTTTACTTTTAGAACTAAAAATGTTGTAGCATATTTATCTTCATTCCTATAAGCACTCGTTTTGTCTATAATATAACTAAAAACAAATAGTTGATTACTTTTGTAAACATTTGTTCCAACTTTGAGATGCTAATTGTAACACCCCACCCCGAGAACCACCTTAGTAAAGAGAATAACGAGTAATTCCGTCTACTAAAGCAGAGAATAGGGCTGGTTAAGGGCGACCATCTATAACTTTGTCTTAAACATCTACTGAATACGTCGATAAATGCAATATAATTTTTTTCTTTTCTATCTCAATGGATCGGCATACACAGTAAATGCTTAATCCAAAACTATAGGTGGCTATTGGATCTATCAGAACAAAATACAATAACTAAATGTAAATCACATCACAGAACAGTAATCAACATCATATATATACATATACAATGATACATGTTTAGTACAATACAATATGAATACAAATAAAGGTGGTACTCGACCACACCATATATATCAAATCAAATGTAAAATACATCAGAGTACGCGGAAGAACAGAAATTTCTCAAGAGAAAGGAGAGCTGATATTCAGCATCAACTTCAAGCTAAGTCCAATATATGATACCTGGAACAACTCGGTCTGACCCGAGTATAAATACACGGGTCAGTCTAGCTATATAAATCAGTCAATATCGATAATATGAAGCGGAGTAGATATAGTGATACTTCTTCTCGAATGAGGAGAAAGATTAGATAACTCATAGCTCAATACTTATGTAACAAACGCTACCTAAGTGGCAAAATACCTCGAAAGAGGTAACTCAAACTCAATACTCAAATAAAACACAAGTGCCTCATACCATCGGCTATAACCCGTAATGAACTCAAATCAACTCATATAAAACTCAAAACTCAAATGGTTCGATGAACCATTACTCCACAAAGGAGAAAACTCATCTCAATCACAAATAGAAGTCATGAAAGCAACACAAGACAACTCCATAAGAATGTGAGATCTCAAACTCATAAGTAAGCTAAGGCGGCTAAAACTCACACATACATCTCAATCTTAAAAACCCATGGAACTCGATACGAATTCAAACTCATAAAATCTCAAACTCAATAAAGAATTTGATGCAAGTTCAAAACCCATAAAATCTTAACACTAATGTGCCAAAAACGGCAAACTCAAAACTAAAAAAAACCCGAATTGGCCAAATCGCTGCTTACAATGCCGAAGCAATACTGCACGTGCTAAACTCAGATGGCCGAAGCCTTAGACAAGGTCGATAACACCTCCCAATGCAGTTCGTCCTCATGACAAGGTCGCTGACACCTTTCCAAGCCATTTTGTCAGCCCTAATAAGGTCGCTAACACCTCCCAAAGCAGTTCGCCCTCATGACAAGGTCGCTGACACCTCTTCAAGCCATTTTGTCAGCCCTAACAAGGTCGCTAACACCTCCCAAAGCAGTTCGTCCTCATGACAAGGTCGCTAACACCTCTCAAAGCAGTTCTGTTAGGTAAACATCGCGAATGTGTCACAAACTCACGGATAGGAACCTGAAAAGTGTTAACGTGTGTCCCATACCACGCATTCGCACTTAGCGGTTTACTAGCCGCTAGTCTATGCCACACTATGAACATCGTAAAACTCAGAAAATCTTATCTCGCCTCATCTCATTGGCAAGTGATAAAGAGACACCATATTCGTCTCATCTCATCTACAAGTATTAAATGGTATCGTAACTTGTCACATCTCCTCGACAAGTGAAAACATCGTGATGGTTCCTCATAAACCATAACTTAAAATATGAAATCATATACTCAAGACTTCCCTTATATCATTGGCAAGTAAATAAAACGTCAAGATGGTTCTCATCGACCATACTCCTATCTCAAACCATAATACTTGCCAAGTATTAGCCATCTTAAATAATTCCAATAAATAGGAATTGTAAAACTCAAAATATGCCATAAAATGGCAAAACATCCCAGAATCATTAATCTCAAATAGCTTCGATCGTACAATTACGAAATTAACCGAAATAGTAAACGCACATGTCCCATACCACGTGTTTTACTAAATCGTTTAATTCTCTTTCTTATACGTTCGAATAGTGCATAAGTGTATGTTTTAATTTAAAATAATTTACTAGAGAAAACAAGCTTTTAAAACTTTTTCCCGAAAAAATTAATAAAACCCATATTTGAAATTCTTTTATTATAGGGAATAAATAGTTTCTTATTATTAGAAAAATAATTTTAAAATACTATATCATAATAATTTGAAATGTCCATTTATTTCAAAAATTACTTCAAAAATGGTTTAGTGAAAACCGTACTCGAAAACAAGGAAAAACAAGAAAGATAACTCAAGACCGATAACTTGAGTTCAATACGAATTCAATTCAACTTTAACTAAAAATCAATTCGAATTCTATTTAAATTTGAATTTCAAATTCTTCAAATATAGCTAGCCTATTGATATGCATTATAGCTCTCAAAAATCTCAAAAACATCATCAAAACCAAAAGAGAATAAGAGTAAAAATGAGCTAATACAATTCTAAGGTCAATGTTTGTTGTTGTTGTCATCTTGTTCTCAGGACAGCAACATATAACCATAATTTTGACCAAGAAAACTTTAAAATCACAGAAAACACGGTGAACAGTACTTATAGTACATGATTTAATCTTTTCGAAACATCTAAAATTATCAAAATCGGATCAAAAACGAAGAAGTGATGGCCAATTTAGTTTCAACCTTAAGCACAAAGCAAATATTGATTTTGCTCTCGGGATTACAGTAAAAAAATTCAATTTTGACATAGCTAATCTCAGAACTATAGAAAAAACAAACATGATAGTCGTATTACATGAATTATTCTTTCCAAAACATCTAAAATTATCAAAATCGGGTCAAAAACGAAAAAGTTATGGCTAATTTAGTTTCAGCCTTAAGCACAGAGCAAATATTGATTTTGCTCTCGGGATTACAGTACAAAAATTCAATTTTGTTATAGATAACCTCAAAATAACAGAAAAATCAACAAATGAATGTTGTATATATGAAATAAGATTTCCGGAATGGCCAAGATTATCAAAATATGATTTGTGTTTCAAAAGTTATGGCTGTTTTGCTAACAAATTTAAACTCAGCCTGATTTGTTAAAGACAGAATCGGGCTTCTGTCTTCAAACTCATTTCAGGTCAAGTAAATGGAAGAATTTAAAATATCAACCAAAAGAGAAATTGCATCTCATTGAATCTATTTTCTAACCTAAAAAGAGTGAGCCATTTCGGGTAGTTATGCACCAATATATCGCTGTTTTACTACAGCGATTTTCATATAAAATTTTCAGCAAACAATCATTGGATTTATTTAACACATACAATCAATTCACAATCAAATTGAAAGCAATTCAATCAAAAACCATCTAATTCAATCCAAATAAAAACTAAAAATCACACATATGGATTAGAGATAGCAAGTGAGTTGTAAAAAACTCACCTTTTAATTTCCTATGGCTTGCTAAATCCTCTTTTAAGCCTTGCTAACCTCTTATCTTCTCCAAGATCACCTAAAAACTCAAGAACAAAATTTGGACAGCAAGCAATTTGATCAAAAAGCGGATCAAAATCATTCTTTTAAAGTTCTAAAGGATAGAGATAGAGTTTAAAACACTTACTTTACATTATTGGACAAAATCCCTTTGATTTGAGCTTTGAATTCGGAAATTAGGAACCATGGTTTTAAAGCTTTAAGAAGGAGGAGTTTAGTATTTTTTTTTTCTCTTTTCTGACCTTAGAATGAAGGTGAATACATAATAAGGGGAGGTACTTTCTCTTATTTGCACTAATGGATCAATAGAGTTAAGATAGAGATCCACTAACAAGGTGTTGCTAATTCTCTTAAGTGTTACTAATATTTGTTTAGTTCTATCATTAATAAACCAATTATTTTTTTCTAACAATGTTTTAACAAAAATTATTCACTAATTTCTCAGATTTGACAAAACCAAATAACCATTTAAAAATTGCATTTTAACAAAAACTCTCAATATTAACACTTTACTCTAAACACCAAATTCAAATAATTGATTTTATAATATTTCAAAATTTTAAATTGAAATTCTTTACTTAAGAAATAAAAATTATTCCTTAAATAGATCCAACCAAATATTATTAAAATATTTTTTAATTACTCAATTAAATTTCACTAATCATAAATTAAAATTGATCATTCCTAATTAAATTTAATTAATTAGTGAATTTACACCATGGTTGTTATAGATTCCCTCCTTACAAAAATTGCGTCCGTGCAATTTTCAGAAAAAGAGCCATAAACAACACAAAAATTCAATCGACAAAGGATAAAAAACATGCTCGAAATTCAAACCATTCATACTCTCAACCTAGAATGGTCGAAAGAAATAAGGAAAAACTCACTTGGTTAATCCAATGGCCCATCATATGCTAATATGGTGATTAGCAAACCATCGAATTTTCCAAGTATCTCAAAAGAATTTCGATGATATCCGTCTTCGAACCAAAACTCAATAAGATGCTCAACAATTAGTCAATCGAAAATGATTGATTTCAAATAACTCTACGGATAAAGTCGGGATCAAACTCACTCAAACCCGAACTCTAAGCAATAAAGAAGATCATCAATAAGGTATTCCGCATAAATATACGGAAAGAACATCCTCACAACATGGTAGACACAACAGACAAGATTGATAAATCACAAGATGGCTTCTCACTAGGCCACCGGCTCGAACGACCGTGAAAAATGCACGTCATTGATAATAGCTCAAAGATGGAATATACCCAAGAACAAGGATATAAGCTCAAATTACTTTTCAATCCAAGATATTTAGAGTTTATAAATCTCAACTTCTTTTAAATTTCAAATCTCAATTTTCAACATTTGAAAATTTTCAAACTCTTTACTATAGTACTTAGTTAATACTCAAATTAAAAGTCCAAATTTCTTCTCTTACATCAAAATTAATTTCCAAAGAAATTTGTAAATCAATAATAATATTCTTCCAAATAAATTAAGGGTTTAAATTCTCTTTACTCTTCTATTAAACCACTTAAATAGTTTTTTAAACCAATCTTCAAATTCTATTATTATACTCTTCTCTTAAAACATCCGATGTTTATAATATAGATTCTAAAATCTCAAAATATACTTTCAATAAAGTATAGCTCAAGAATATTCTCATTTATTTTCATCTTTATGATTTCAAAATAGATAAACGGCATTGCCTCGCCCTTGAATCTCTAATAAACAGATACATCCGATAGCTGTAGAGTCGATCGAGCGATCAAAACTGCCTCGCCACCCTGTTACTCATCTCTAAAATCAATGGTTGCAATTACCATTCAAAAATAAATTTCACATATAATCTCAAAATATTATTTTCAAAACCCCAATTTTTAAAACACAAACCATCGTGTATGATTGTCTCATCATAACATTTAGGAGATTCCTATCAATAACGTTCATCAGTCGTATCAACCCGAACTCTTAACTACTCGATGGATAACCCAACACTCTCAAATTATTTCTATGAAAGAATACTACTCATATAAATATATTCTCAAAACATTCTTTGATTTTTTTTTAAAAAATATCTCAAAACTCCAGTTTCTCTTTTTAAAACTCATATTTATATAGCTTCAAAACTCAAACCAAAGAACATTAAGAGAATGCATCGAGATATTCCTAGAATACTCGATTCACAAAATCAACAACAAGAGATGGAGTGTTCGTCAACTCCTACAAGACGATGAGCCACTCTCGAAAATCATCAAGATACAGGATAAGCAAGATATTCTTCTCGAAGGAGAAGAAGCACACAAACAACAAATGATTACTTCACACAAAGTAATGATACAAAGGATAACGCCGATTGAGTATCCGAAAAGCATAACTCAAAGGAATTATATGATAAACTCAATCAAACTCAAACAATCTAGCAACTCACCTCATTATTTAGTGGATGTCCTCGTGGGAGGATAGCCGAAGGCTAAAATCCAGGAATAAGGTTAATTCAACACTCAATTGCCTGATTGGATATCAAACCCAAATGGACTCATCAATACTCAACAAAGTCACCTTGACTGGAATTTAAGATATATTATCAACATCTTGATACTCAAGAGAGAATTTAGAAACTTCGATATCATCATTAACATTCCAAAGTGATAGAAATAATATACCAATCAAAATAGGAAACCTAAATATACAATAGGATGCTATAAAACAAAGGATTGGACTTAATATCAAATTAGTCAATCCTTCTCAAATCAAATGCATCTCAAGATTGTAAGTAACAAACAAATACTCACAAAATCATCATCAAATAAAAAACCTCAGAATTCTTAAAATGAACCAATCGTTGTGGATCCCCTCAATATGATTCACAACTCTCAGAGGAACACAACAAGAATAATCAAAGGAATCGGTAAGCTTCATTGATACGAGCTCACTCGCATCGACAAAAATAAGAATAGAATAATCCCAAATAAGATTATTCATAAGATAAGATAATGTCCAACTCAATTATCGAATACTACGGAATACAGCATATATTCCTAGACATATTCCATCTCAACATATCCCAATACTCGAAAAAGAATCAAAGCATGATTCGAAAACAAGCTCGAATTAAGGACAATGATTCACTCGTATTGTACTTCGACATATCGTGATATACATAATGTTCTATGTTTATTCTACTTTGTTCTGACCACAGCTCTGATACCATGCTGTAACGCCCCACCCCGAGGCCCACCTTAGTAAAGAGAATTAACGAGTAATTCCGTCTACTAAAGCGGACAATAAGGCTGGTTAAGGGCGACCATCCATAACTTTGTCTAAAACATCTACTGAATACGTCAATAAATGCAATATAATTTTTTTCTTTTCTATCTCAATGGATCGACATACACAGTAAATACTTAATCCAAAACTATAGGTGGCTAATGGATCTATTAGAACAAAATAAAATAACTAAATGTAAATCACATCATAGAACGGTAATCAACATCATATATATACATATACGCTGATACATGTTTAGTACAATACAATATGAATACAAATAAAGGTGGTACTCGACCACACCATATATATCAAATCAAATGAAAAATACATCAGAGTATGCGAAAGAACAGAAATTTCTCAAGAGAAAGGAGAGCTGATACGCAGCATCAACTTCAAGCTAAGTCCAATATATGATACCTGAAACAACTCGGTCTGACCCGAGTATAAATACACGAGTCAGTCTAGCTACACAAATCAGTCAATATCGATAATATGAAGCAGAGTGGATATAGTGATACTTCTTCTCGAATGAGGAGAAGGATTAGATAACTCATACCTCAATACTTAAGTAACAACCGCTGCCTAAGTGACTAAATACGTCGAAAGAGGTAACTCAAACTCAATACTCAAATAAAACACAAGTGCCTCATATCATCGGCGATAACCCATAATGAAATCAAATCAACTCATATAAAACTCGAGCAAAACTCAAATGGTTCGATGAACCATTACTCCACAAAGGAGAAAACTCATCTCAATCACAAATAGAAGTCATTAAAGCAACACAAGACAACTCCATTAGAATGTGAGATCTCAAACTCATAAGGAAGCTAAGGCGGCTAAATCTCACACATACATCTCAATCTTAAAAACCCATGGAACTCGATACGAATTCAAACTTATAAAATCTCAAACTCAATAAAGAATTCGATGCAAGTTCAAAACCCAGAAAATCTTAACACTAATGTGCCAAAAACTACAAACTCAAAACTAAAAAAACCAGAATTGGCCAGATCCCTGATTACAATGCCGAAGCAATACCGCACATGCTAAACTCAGATGGCCAAAGCCTTAGACAAGGTTGATAACACCTCCCAAAGCAGTTCGTCCTCATGACAAGGTCGCTGACACCTTTCCAAGCCGTTTTGTCACCTCCCAAAGCAGTTCGCCATCATGACAAACACCTCTTCAAGCCATTTTGTCAGCCCTAACAAGGTCGCTAACACCTCCCAAAGCAGTTTGTCCTCATGACAAGGTCGCTAACACCTCTCAAAGCAGTTCTGTTAGGTAAACATCGTGAATGTGTCACAAACTCACAGATAGGAACCCGAAAATTGTTAACGTGTGTCCCATACCCCACATTCGCACTTAGCGGTTTACGAGCCGCTAGTCTACGCCTCACTAGGAACATCATAAAACTCAAAAAATCTTATCTCGCCTCATCTCATTGGAAAGTGATAAAGAGATACCATACTCGTCTCATCTCATCTACAATTATTAAATGGTATCGTAACTTGTGACATCTCTTCGACAAGTGAAAACATCGTGATGGTTCCTCATAAACCATAACTTAAAATATGAAATCATATACTCAAGACTTCCCTTATATCATTAGAAAGTAAATAAAACGTCATAATGGTTCTCATCGACCATACTCCTACGTAGGAGATCTCAAACCATAATACTTGCCAAGTATTGGCCATCTTAAATAATTCCAATAAATAGGAATTGTAAAACTCAAAATATGCCATAAAATGGCAAAACATCTCAGAATCATTAATCTCAAATAACTTCGATCGTACAAGTCCGAAATTAACCGAAATAGTAAATGCACATGTCCCATACCATGTGTTTTACTAAATCGTTTAATTCTCTTTCTTATACGTTCGAATAGTGCAAAATTATATGTTTTATATTTAAAATAATTTACTAGAGAAAACAAGCTTTTAAAACTTTTTCCCGAAAAGATTAATAAAACCCATATTTGAAATTCTTTTATTATAGGGAATAAATAGTTTTTTTACTATTAGAAAAATAATTTTAAAATACTATACCATACTAATTTGAAATTTCCATTTACTTCAAAAATTAATTCAAAAACGGTTTAGTGATAACCGTACTCGAAAACAATGAAAAACAAGAAAGATAACTCAAGACCGATACCTTGAGTTCAATACGAATTCAATTCAAATTTAACTAAAAATCAATTCGAATTCTATTTTAATTTGAATTTCAAATTCTTCAAATATAGCTAGCCTATTGATAGGCATCATAGCTCTCAAAAATCTCAAAAACATCATCAAAACCAAAAGAGAATAAGAGTAAAAATGAGCTAATACAATTCTAAGGTCAATGTTTGTTGCTATTGTCATCTTGTTCTCAGGATAACAATATATAGCCATAATTTGGACCAAGCGAACTTCAAAATTGTAGAAAAAACAATGAACAATACTTGTAGTACATGATATACGCTTTTCGAAACATCTAAACTTATCAAAATCGGATCAAAAACGAAGAAGTGATGGCTAATTTAGTTTCAGCCTTAAGCATAGAGCAAATATTGATTTTTCTCTCGGGATTACAGTAAAATAAATTCGATTTTGACATGGCTAACCTCAAAACAAAATAAAACAAAAAACAAGAAAGTTGTAGCACATGAATTAAGCTTTTCGAAACATCTAAAATTATCAAAATCGGGTCAATAACAAAGAAGTTATGGCTAATTTAGTTTCAGCCTTAAGCACAGAGCAAATATTGATTTTGCTCTCGGGATTACAGTATAAAAATTCAATTTTGTCATTGATAACCTCAAAATTACAGAAAACTCAACAAATGAAAGTTGTAGTATATGAAATATTCTTTTCGGAATGGCTAAGATTATCAAAATCGGATCTGTGTTTCAAAAGTTATGGCTGTTTTGCTGACGAATTCAAACTCAGCCTGATTTGTTAAAGACAGAATCGGGCTTTTATCTTCAAACTCATTTTAGGTCAAGTAAATTGAAGAATTTCGAACAGTAACCAAAAGACAAATTGCATCTCATTGAATCTATTTTCTAACCTAAAAAGAATGAGCCATTTCAGGTAGTTATGCACCAATATATCGCTGTTTTACTACAGCGATTTTCATATAAAATTTTCAGTAAACAATTATTGGATTTATTTAACACATACAATCAATTCACGATCAAATTGAAAGCAATTCAATCAACAACCATCTAATTCAATCCAAATAACAACTAAAAATCACACAGATGGATTAGAGATAGCAAGTGAGTTGTAAATAACTCACCTTTTATTTTCCTATGGCTTGCTAAATCCTCTTTTAAGCCTTGCTAACCTCTTATCTTCTCCAAGATCACCTAAAAACTCAAGAACAAAATTTGGACAGCAAGCAATTTGATCAAAAAGGGGACCAAAATCATTCTTTTAGAGTTCTAAAGGATAGAGATAGAGTTTAAAACACTTACTCTACATTATTGTACAAAATCCCTTTGATTTGAGCTATGAATTTGGAAATTAGGAACTAGGGTTTTAAAGCTTTGAGAAGAAGGAGTTTGGTTTTTTTTCTTTCTCTTTTCTGACCTTAGAATGAAGGTGAATACATAATAAGGGAAGGTACTTTCTCTTATTTGCACTAATGGGTCAATAGAGTTAAGATAGGGATCGATTAACAAGGTGTTGCTAATTCTCTTAAGTGTTACTAATATTTGTTTAGCTCTATCATTAATAAACCAATTTTTTTTCTAAAAATGTTTTCACAAAATTTATTCACTAATTTATCAGATTTGACAAAACCAAATAACCATTTAAAAATTGCATTTTAACAAAAACTCTCAATATTAACACTTTACTCTAAACACCAAATTCAAATAATTGATTTTATAATATTTCAAAATCTTAAATTGAAATTCTTTATTTAAGAAATAAAAATTATTCCTTAAATAGATCCAACCAAATATTCTTAAAATATGTTTTAATTACTCAATTAAATTTCAAAAATCATAAATTAAAATTAATCACCCGTAATTAAATTTAATTAATTAGTGAATTTACACCAGGGTTTTCACACTAATTTAAATTTTAAATTTATTTTAAATGCCTATGAGCATTATTGCTACCCTCACTGGCCTTGAAACCCTTTAGATAAGACATATAAATAGGCTCTTCTAAGTCATTATTTAGAAAATTTTACTGTGTATGACATATTTCATAGTCAAAATGTGCTGCATCCACAAGCATAATATGAATGGACCTAAGCGTGGCGACTAGTGAAATTCTAAGTAGTTAATATTGGTATCAGTAAGATATCGATTAATAAGCGATGTGCAATATTTAAAATATCGAGTTAATATCGTGTAATATGGACATATTTATTAGCATGTTATTCAAATTATGGCAACAATAAAAGATGTAAATATTCATTTTTGACACTTTAAATAATTGTTGAAATGATTGAGGATGTACCTATATAAAGAATTTAGATATAAAATGTAGATTTTACATTAGTATAACATATTCATGAACTTTTCCTACTTAATGAGGATATTTGACCACTTCCACTGATATTTATGTCAAATATTAGTGTATTATCGCATATATATTGGCAAATATTAGAAATATATCACTAAAATATTACCACTTGATGCAATATATTACAAAAAATATCACTAGAAGTTTGATATGAGATACATCGACGATACTATTTGTTATTAGTTGCTTAGGTTTAATCGTTTCTTCATAATCAACACCTTACACAGTCCCCTCAACTTGAGAATATCATGGAATTTCAATGTGAACACTCCACTTTGATTATAGTTAAATCACGACATGGTGACTCATCTACCGATGATAGTTGGGTCTATGTTGAAACATTAGAAGTGAAACATTATTCAATAGAGAATTCGAGTTCTCAGTTGTATGAGCTTAGTATCATGGTCAACTATGGTCAACTCAAAGTCAAAATCACTAGCCAGAGTAGTACGGTTACTTTGTTTTTGGACTAACTGAGTTGAATGTGAATAATATTAGAATTTTTACCAATACCAAATTCCATATATCTTAAAGAGATATAGTTTTACAAAAGAGAACATGTGTAAATTATTGCTACTAAAAGGTATAATTTAAGAAAACATGAAATTGGATGTTATCGATAAGATTTGTAAGAAATTAGTTTTTGCAAAACCGTCACACCGCTAGCTATGGTGACGTGTGAATATTTAAATTATTCAATATTAATCACTGACTAGATCTACACCTTTCACAGCAGCATTTGTGAATTCTTTGGAAAACCACACGATTTAATAGTTTATACATCTTTATAAATTATTACTATTTAAGAAATATATTTTTTAGAGAAATGTGTGATCCTGTAAAGTAGAAGAGAGCACACATGAACATATATATAAATTACCAATAACAAAGGAGCTGCTAACATGCTTGGCAGGTAACAAACTATAACACAGAAAAAAAATAAGAAAACAAACTCTGGCAACTTCTTAACTGAGCTCAGGTAAGGCCACTGCCCATTACACCTTAATATCGAACTCCAGCAATGCCACCGCCCGATAATGAGGTCTTAGAAGTACCCACTAAAAAACCATGGTGCATCCAAGTGAAAAAATGAGATCAACAAGCAGCTCCACTAGAGAATGAAACGCTTCACAGCTAGCATAGAGGATCCAGATCTAAAATATAAATCTCTCCTAATAACGATCCTACGAACAACAATTCTGGCAACAGCAATCCTGAAACCCTGCTAATAGCATACTAGCACCACGTAAAGCCTATAACTTGTACCTGAAGATAAAACTAAACAAAAATAAGAATAATACACATATATATGTATATAAATAAAATTCATACACACACACACATATATATATGTGTATTAATGAAATAAAAGTAATAAATCTAGAGTTAAAAATATGAAACTTAATATTATGTTATGAGATAGAATCAAGAGGCATCAATATTAACGTAATATGTAAATATATAGTTATAAGATTTTAAAAAGCGAAAAAAATATTAAAATTATGCCTCTTTGATCAAAAGAAGATTATGATAATCAAAAAAGTCTTCATTCGAATTCGAATAAACGCTAATGCTATATTTATTAATGTTAACAATATTGTTTTTTCTTTGAAGTAAATTGATGCGTTTTCTAATCTTATTAAGATATTCATTAAAATGATAATTTTTAGCCAGTCTATAATTTGGATTTGAAATCCACTTGAAACAAAAAAAAGCAACTGTTACTACCAGTCTATTAATATAACTGTTATTATTATTAAATAGTCTTTGGTTTTTCTCAAACCAAATATACCAACATATTATAATGAATAAAGTATCTAATAAAACTCTATTTCTTTTTTAAACTTAAATCTTAAGATTTTTCAGTAAAAAACGCAATCTTTCATTTTAGTTGTAAGAATAAAGTTAAAGATTTCGAGAGTATTATTAAGAATGTAGCAATTATCCATATGTCGTAATATATATGATTGATATTTTCAAAATCCAAGTTAAAAAAAAGTACATTTATTATCAAGAGGCAAATTCTTTCTTTTTAAAAGTTCAATGGTGTTTAGCTTCCCATGCATGATAAACCTTGTACGAATCTTAGCTTTTGGTGGTGCATTTGCTTTCCAAATAAGATTAAATGTATTATTAGAAATGCCCGAGAAATTAAGAAATTTATATAATGAATTAGAAGTGATTTCTTACTTTTATCTAATCCCGAGTTAATAATATCGTTTTTGTTATCAATATTATATAATCAATCTTGCACATAATAAAGCAAACTGTCTCGGAGTTGTATTTTCTAAGATTCTATTAAAACTAAAGTTCCAACGGGGATCATTATTTGACGAAAAAACATCTTTAATTAAAGTATTTTTTTAGTTACAAATTTCAAAAAGATCTTCATATTCGACCCTAATAGGAATGATAGATACCCGATGATCATGCCAAAAAGTTGTATTATTACCTGAATGAACAATCATATTAGTATGAAGGTCATAAATCTCATGACATTTCAAAATTGATTTCAAAAAATTAGGCAATTTATTATTATCAGAAGATGTAATTTGGTATAAATTATTACTACCATTATAATAATGTTTAGAAATAATTTCTTTCCAAATAGAATTATCATTTATATCCTTAAACTTCCATGACCACTTCCCTAATAAAGAAAAATTCATGTTATGCAAATTAATAACACCAAGTCCACCCTGCTTTTTCGATTTACAAATTGTTGTCCAGTTGACTAAACACTTAAGACTACTATTAGGATTATCGCCGCTCCAAAAGAAATCCCTTCTTATTTTATCAATTTTATCAATTACCCAAACTAGGAACAGATGCATAAACATCCAATAAATCAGAAGTGCAAATAAAACAGAGTTGATAAGAACTAATCTACCGGCTCTCAATAAAAATGTAACAACCCGCATATTTAACGATTATATATTTAAATGTTTTATTTAAATATAGCGTCGTTAGTCGGATTTAGGTCCGAAATGTTACATTTTGCAAACTATCGATTTGGGACTCCAAACCACTTCCATTGAGTTGGAAATGGCATTTGCGATCTTTGTGAGTATAAACTTCGATGTGTTTGGAGTAAGTAGGATTTTGCTACCTTTTCTATTTGGGTTTTCGGTCTGGGTTCGGGCCATAAGCTTAACTTAATACCCTAACTCAGCCCTACTCTTCTCCATTCACTCATTTTCCCTTGTTAAACTCTAGCTCAACTGAAAATGGGGGAAAGAAGAAGAATTAGAAACTCCAAGCCCTATTTTACTCTTGCAAACTCAAATTCTTGCCCTATAATCGAAGAGAAGCTATTGGTAAGCCTCCTCTTCATCTTCTCCAACTCTTTCTTCCTTTAGTTTCAGAAAGTTTCCTAAACCTAACTTAGGAAATACTTGTTTTGATCTTAGATTGAAGCTTGTAGAGTTGAAGTGGAGAGTGGTTGGTCTTTCCTTTGCATTGAGCTTCTCATCCTTGTTTTGGAGTTAAAAGGTGAGATTTTTTTTATCTCACATTTATGTTTACAACTATGTTGGATTGTTAGGAATGAATTCCTAACATATTTACATGTTCGTTTGCTTCGATTTGGATTGATTCGGTGAAATTGCCAATTTATGATTTTTGAAGCCAAATCTATGAAATCCTTGCATGGTTGATGTTTTTGTTGTTCGGAGTGTATCGGTGAGTCGTTAAGGTTGGGTAGTCGTTTGACGTAAGCCCCGTAATCATCGCTCATCTGATTGCTTTCGACTTGTTTTGGCCATCAATGGCCTAGGTTCAGGAAATGCCTGAACAACAGGATTCATACGTCTGAATCCTCATTTTCAAACTTCTGAATATCATACTGGGAATTTTCTTTCCCCAGTATTAACACATCTAAATTGAGAGTTCCGGAAGTCTGAATTGGTTCGTTTTCAATCAGAGAAAATAGGCTTAAAAAGCCATTTTCAGACGTCTGAATTATATGGTCCAGACATCTGAATTAGCTTCTGGAAAACTTTTAATTTTCCAGATTCAGACGTCTAAACCATACATTTCAGACGTCTGAATCTACAGTCTTTTGCCCAATTTTCTTTTGGGATTGAAATTCCAATTTTTATCAGCTTTGGTTGTTCCGATTGTTGTTATCATTCGTCTTTGACTTTGATGATTCCTTTTTGACTTCATCCACGGTATTTTATAAAATAATCTTTTAAATTGTATTAAAAGATCTTTTCTTCAATTTATAATTTCTACTTAAAACACACACACACACAATTTTGCACTTCGAGCGAAGTGGAAAGGAGATTAAATGGTTAGGTAAAACACAGACCATGAATCCGTGTGTTTATCTTTCCGATTAATCCCCGACCTATTCGATAGACTGTTTTGACCTTTGGTCTGGTTTACCGATGAGATGAGGTAAACTTTGTACAGCTTTGAGTGTGAAATTGACTAGCGGATAGTAAACCGTTTAGTGCAAACGGGTGGTTATGGGACTCACATTAACGCTTTTCGGTTCCTTTTTGAGAGTTGTGACACATTCTGCCAGTTAGTGGTGTCCAGTACTGGGCCTCCGGACCTTCACCACTACGGTTTGTTGCCTTTGGGATAGTGTCTTCGAACTGTTTACTTCAGGTTTATTGCCTTCGGGTTTGTTGCCCTATTGTATCGCTTTTGGAGTTGGTCATTCATCACCGCTCGAGTGATATTGGGTTTGGAGCCTTCGAGCTCATGGATCCTTGTTTATATAGTTCCGAGCACGTGCAATTTTCTATTGTTCCATTGATATGTATATTCCATATGTATCGCCCTACGGTGTTGGTCTTTTTGAGCCACACGTTGTATAGCAGTTACCTTGTGGAACTTGTGTTACCTTCATTGGTGTTTGTTATTTTCCTTTTTGGCTTGTTTTGGGATATTCATATCCTTTGTTTATTTGAGTTGCCGATGATATTAGGCTTGTCTTGCTATGATTCATCTTTGGTTCGATGATTGTGTTATCTCTTTTTGAGATATTTGTTATACTTTATGACCTTGCAGGTTTATTGTTGTTCAGTTTATCTAACTGATTTGTTTAGCTAGACTGACCCGTGTATTCTATACTCGGGTCAGACCGAGATGTTTCAGGTAAGGTACTTTTGGACTTAGCCTCTTTTGCTTTCGCATGGACTATTTAGCTATCTCCTTTTCGTTATAGCTTTTGTGTAGTCCTTTTCAGTTGTAACTCTGATATGTATTCTTTTGGATTCATCTGTATATTGTGGTTTGCTATGCCACTTGACATGTATCAGTTTGTATACTCTGTTGTGTATCCGTATATGTGTTTATGATGATCTACTGTTCTGTGGTGTATATTACATTTGAATTGTTATATTCTGTTCTGATAGATCCTCTAGCCACGTATGGTTTTGTTTTAAGTATTCATTGGATATGTCGATCTGCAGGTATGAAAATTGTCAATGTATTCAATAGATAGTTAAAGCAAGGCGATAGATGGTCGCTCCTAACCAGCCTTATTCTCCGCGTTAGTTGACGGCATTACCCTATAGTGTCCTTGGCTAGCATGGGTATAGAGGTAGGGCGTCACAGCTTGGTATCAAAGCTTAGTTCAGAACAAAATATGATAAACACAGAATAGAAGCACATATTCTTGTACATCAAAGTTATAAGTGACTCTTTGAACCATCGTGCCTCTATATTCCTTTTGTGTCTTTAGTGCTAGATAGAATGTGGGAATACGGTTAGGAATGCATTTTTATTCCCAGGTATTCCACATTTGAATTACTGATGTCTCCCATGTGAATAATCTTTATCTTGTCTTAACTTTCAGCGTATGGCTGGAAGAGGCAGGGGACGACGTTCGGGCGTTGGGCAATCAAGTGGCTCACATCCAGTTGGCGTTTATATGTCTGCCGATCAGTTTTTGGAGTTGTTTAGGAGCACTTAGCCTCTAGTTCTTACTCGAGTATCTCCACATCGCAAGTCTGCCTTTTCACGTCTGTATAGTGATTTTTCTCATCTTGGAGGAAAGCCGTTTAAAGGCTCCGAGTCTGTTCTTGAAGTCCAAGCTTGGACTCGCACGTGCGAGCGTATCTTCTCTCACATGGATCTTTCTGCTAATGATAGAGTTCTTGTAACTTCTAGTTTATTGCAAGAGCGTGCCCTTGATTGGTACGAGCTTCTTTATTGCCAAAATTAATGAGTCTACTCTTTCTTGGATTCAGTTTCGGGAGCGATTGGAACTCAAGTTCGTTTTTGAATCTGAAAAGTTTTATTGACCCGTCGTTTTCTGTAGTTGAAGCAAGGGAAATCTTCTGTTTCTGAGTATGTTGCATCATTCGAGGCTTTATCTAAGTATGGTCTTGAATTCATTAGCACATCTTATAAGAAGAATCTGAAGTTTGTTTCTGGTCTTTAGAAATATCTTAAGAAGTCTTTATTGCTCCATCTTAAGCTTTCTTGTGAGGAGTTGATAAATTCTGCATTTCATCTCAAAGCTATCGAGAAGGAGTACGATAGTGGGGATGATGTTGAGGTTCCCAAGAACCCCAACAAGAAGCAGTTTCCATTTCAGAAGTCCAGGTCTTTTCCTTTCAAGAAGAAGAAGACCGGTGGTTCTAGCTCTCAGTCTTAGTCTGTTGGAACACCTTCCATTCGAAAGTGTTTCAATTGTGGTTCTCTTGATCATATGATACGAGCTTGTCCTAAGCTCTCTTCTGCCGCTATTGCAAGAAGGAAGGTCATCATGTTTCCACTTGCCATACTATTCCTGCTGGTGCTAAGTCTAGCATGCTTTATGCCGCTTATGCTTCTGAAGGTTCTTTTCAGCCCAAAGATATATCTCCATCTATTTTGGAAGGTTTTATTTTATTTCATGACCATAGTATTCGAGTTCTTTTCGTATGGGAGCTTCACATTCTTTCGTATCGAAGGAGCTCGTCGATGATTTATCTTTGGATGTTTCTTGTATGATTACTTCAGTGAGGATTGCGAATCCTATTGGAGGATCCGCAACCCTTAGCTTGTTTTGTGATGATGTGGAGATTGTTTTATGTGGCTTTTCTTTTCGTGCGAATCTGCATGTTATTTCTTATCTGGGATTTGATATGATTTTGGGTATGGACTGGCTAGTGAGATACGATGCCAGGATTATTTGTTTGGAGAGGATTTTATATCTTCGACATTCGGATTCGCCTACTCAGCTATCACTTGTTCTTCGGAATGTAGATAATTTTGAAATGACTTTATGTTCTCTTGACTCACGAGATGATGATGATATATCTCGTATTCCTATTTCTTGTGACTTTCCTGATGTTTTTGAGCCTATTTCGGATTTGCCACCCAAGCGGGCATTTGAGTTCCACATCGATCTCATTCCAGGAGCGCAGGTAGTTAGTCGTCCTCCCACGAGGATATCTATAAAGGAAAATGAGGAACTCAAGAAACAGCTTTTAGAGGTTGAGTCCAAGCAGTTGATTCAGTCCATTTTTTCACCGTGGGGATCCGCGGTCCTCTTTGTGAAGATGTCCGATGGAAGTCTTAGGCTTTGCATTGACTATCGCATGCTTAACGAGTTAACGATCAAGAATAGGTATCCATTGCCTAGGATCGATGATATGTTCGATCTATTGAGTAGTGCTAAGGTCTTTTCTCAGCTTGACCTTGCCATGGGTTTTCATCAGTTACGAGTGGCGTTACAGCTTTCTGCACTTGTTATGGTTCTTTTGAGTGGCTCGTTATGTCGTTTGGTTTGACGAACGCTCCTGCTTTCTTTGTTGATCTAATGAATCGAGTATTCCGGGAATATCTTGATAATTTCGTCCTTGTGTTCATCGATGACATCCTTATTTATTCTAAGTCTGAAGCCGAGCATGCTAATCACTTGAGAATTGTCTTGAGTACTCTCCGTCACCATCAGCTTAGAGCCAAATTCTCCAAGTGCCATTTTTGGGAGAATAAGGTAAAGTTCTTAGGCCACGTTGTATCTTCCGAGGGCATTTCAGTCGATCCCTCAAAGATCGAAGCTATCCAGAATTGGAAGAAGCCTGAGAATGTGCATGAGATTCATAGTTTCCTTGGACTGGCGGGTTATTACCGTCGGTTCATTAAGGATTTTTCCCGTATTGTGCTTCCTCTTACCGGCCTTACTCGGAAAGGCATTCGTTACATTTGGCCCGACAAGTGTGAAGCTTCCTTTCAGACATTAAAGGAACTTCTCACTAATGCTCCTATTCTTGTGGTTCCCGAAGGGAATCATGATCTTGTTGTCTACACTGATGCTTGTGGTAGTGGTCTCCGTGCTGTTCTTATGTAGAAGGATCGGGTAGTTGCTTATGCCTCAAGGCAACTACGTCCGAATGAAGTTCGCTATGCCACTCATGATCTTGAGTTAGCCGCCGTTGTCTTCGCCTTGAAGATTTGGCGACACTATTTATTGGGCGAGCGCTTCATTCTCTATACCAATCATAAATCCTTGAAGTATTTGTTCACTCAGAAGGAACTCAATACGTGACAACAGCGTTTGCTCGAGTTTTTTGCTTCCTATGACTTTGATATCCAGTATACCCCTGGTAAGGGTAATCGTGTTGCTGATGCGCTTAGTTGCAAACATTCGGCTATTGTTTCTATGATGCTTGCCGAATGGGATATTCTTGAGACTCTATCTTTTTGTGATATTCGTGATCGAGGTTCATCTTCTGATTCTCCTATTCTATTATTTAGTTTGGGAGCTCGACCCATTTTATTGGATCGTATTGCCGATGCTCAGCGGCATGATCCTGATTTGTTGCATCTTATTCAGCTTCGTGAGTCTGAATCCTATGATGAGGCGTTGTGGATTTCAGCATTGATTCACATGGATGTCTTCGCAAGAAGAACCGTCTTGTTGTGCCTTCTGATTTTGCACTTAGGCGTGACATTCTGGATGACTGTCATCGTTCTAAGTATACCATTCATCCTGGTAGTAATAAGATGTATGCTGATATGCGTCGCCTTTATTATTGGGAAGGCATGAAGCGCGATGTGGCGAGTTATGTGAATAATTGCATAACTTGTCAGCGTATTAAAGCCGAACATCAGGTCCTTCGGGTCTTCTTCAGCCTCTAGAGATTCCATTGTGGAAATGGGATCAGGTTTCGATGGATTTCATTGACGGCCTACCTCGTTCAAGATCGGGTCATTCTAGCATATGGATTATTGTTGATCGCCTCACCAAGTCTGCTCATTTTATTCCTATTAAGTCTAATAGGACTGCTTCGCATTTGGCTAACTTGTATGTCAGGGAAATCATGACACTTCACGGTGTTCCTAGTTCTATTGTAAGTGACTGTGATCCTTTATTCACGAGACATTTTTGGCAGAGTCTTCAGCAAGCTTTGGGAACAAAGCTTAATTTTAGCACAGCTTATCATCCATAGTCTGACGGACAGACAGAATGGGTGAATCGTATCTTGGAAGATCTCCTCTATATTTGTATTCTTGATTTCGGTGGTAGTTGGGAGGATCACCTACCTCTTGTAGAGTTCTCCTACAATAATAGTTTCAGTCCAATATCGGTATGGCTCCTTTTGAAGCTTTATACGGAAGGTCATGTCGATCACCTTCTTGTGGGTGGGAATCTGAGGAGAAGCTTATTCTTGGCCCAGATTTTGTTCATGATTCTTCCGAGAAGATTGATCTTGTTCGCTTGAGAATGAAAGAGGCACAAAGCCGCCATAAATCCTACACGAACAACTGTAGGAAGCCTCTCGAGTTCTCGATTGGTGATCTCGTCTTTAATCGTGTTTCTCCTTTGAAAGGGGTTATGCGTTTCAGTACGACTGGGAAATTGGATCCTTGCTTTATAAGACCATTTTCTATTACTGAATGTATTGGCCCTGTGGCTTATAGAGTTTCACTTCTTGCTAATTTATCTGGCATTCACGACGTGTTTCACGTCTCTCAACTTCGGAAGTGTCTTCGAGAGTCGGATTCTGTTATCGATTCTCCTGATTTCCAAGAGCTTGAGATCTTACCAGACCTATCTATTGCACAGCAACCTATTTGCGTGCTTGCCACGGAGATGCTTCACCTTCGAAACAAGGACGTACCGCACATTAAAGTTCAATGGTCCGCTAATCCCAATGACTGTACTTGGGAGACCAGAGAGTTTATCGAGCGATCCTATCCGGGTTTTCTATCTTTGCTTGGCAACGGTGAGAATATCTCTTCATCTCAAGCTTATTTCCTTTTCCTTGAAATTGTAATATGTAATTGTTACAAATATCGTCTCTAGGAATTGCGTGGACGCAATTTTGTTAGGAGGGGAGATATGTAACAACCCGCATATTTAACGATTATATATTTAAATGTTTTATTTAAATATAGCGTCGTTAGTCGGATTTAGGTCTGAAATGTTACTTTTTGCAAACTGTCGATTTGCGACTCGAAACCACTTCCATTGAGTTCGAAATGGCGTTTGCGATCTTTTTGAGTATAAACTTCGATATGTTTGGAGTAAGTAGGATTTTGCTACTTTTTCTATTTGGGTTTTGGGTCTGGATTCAGCCCATTAGCTTAACTTAATACCCTAACTCTGCCCCTCTCTTCTCCATTCACTCATTTTCCTTTCATAAACTCTAGCTCAACTGAAAATGGAGGGAAGGAAGAAGAATTAGAAACTCCAAGCCCTAGTTTACTCTTGCAAACTCAAATTCTTGCCCCATAATCCAAGAGAAGCTATTGGTAATCCTCCTCTTCATCTTCTCTAATTCTTTCTTCCTTCAATTTCAGAAAGTTTCCTAAACCTAACTTAGGAAATACTTGTTTTGATCTTAAATTGAAGCTTGTAGAGTTGAAGTGGAGAGTGGTTGGTCTTTTCTTTGCATTGAGCTTCTCATCCTTGTTTTGGAGTTAAAAGGTGAGATTTTTTGTAATCTCACATCTATGTTTAGAACTATGTTGGATTGTTAGGAATGAATTCCTAACATAGTTAGGAATGAATTCCTAACATATTTACATGTTCGTTTGCTTCGATTTGGATTGATTCGGTGAAATTGCCAGTTTATGATTTTTGAAGCCAAATCTATGAAATCCTTGCATGGTTGATGTTTTTGTTGTTCGTAGTGTATCGGTGAGTCGTTAAGTTTGGGTAGTCATTTGACGTAAGCCCCACAATCATCGCTCATCCGATTGCTTTCGATTTATTTTGGCCATCAATGGCCTAGGTTCAGGAAATGCCTGAACAACAGGATTCAGACATCTGAATCCTTATTTTCAGACGTCTGAATATCATACTGGGAATTTTCTTTCCCCAATATTCAAACGTCTGAATCGAGAGTTCCAGACGTCTGAATTGGTTCGTTTTCAACCAGAGAGAAAATAGGCTTAAAAAGCCATTTTCATACGTCTGAATTATATGGGCCAGACGTCTGAATTAGCTTCTGGAGAACTTTTAATTTTCCAGATTCAGACGTCTGAACCATACATTTCAGACATCTGAATCTGCAGTCTTTTGCCCAATTCGCTTTTGGGATCGAAATTCCAATTTTTATAGGCTTTCGTTGTTCCGATTGTTGTTATCATTCGTTTTTGACTTTGATGATTCCTTTTTGACTTCATCCATGATTTTTTATAAAATAATCTTTTAAATTGTATTAAAAGCTCGTTTCTCCAATTTATAATTTCTATTTAAAACACACACACAATTTCGCACTTCGAGGGAAGTGGAAAAGGAGATTAAATGGTTAGGTAAAACAAAGATCATGAATCTGTGCGTTTACCTTTTCGATGAATCCTCGACCTATTCGATTGACTGTTTTGACCTTTGGTCTGGTTTACCGATGTGATGAGGTAAACTTTGTACTACTTTGAGTGTGAAATTGACTAGCGGATAGTAAACCGTTTAGTGCAAACGGGTGGTTATGGGACTCACATTAACGCTTTTCGGGTTCCTTTTTGAGAGTTGTGACACATTCTGCGAGTTAGTGGTGTCCAGTACTGGGCCTCCGGACCTTCACCACTACGGTTTGTTGCCTTTGGGATAGTATCTTCGGACTGTCTCCTTCAGTTTGTTGCCTTCGGGTATGTTACCTTCGGGCGTGTTGCCATCGGGTTTGTGCCTTCGGGTTCGTTGCCTTCGGGTTTGTTGCCCTATTGTATCGCTTTTGGAGTTGGTCATTCGTCACCGCTCGAGTGATATTAGGTTTGGAGCCTTCGGGCTCATGAATTCTTGTTTATACAGTACCGAGCACGTGCAATTTTCTGTTGTTCCACTGGTATGTATATTCCCTAGGTATCGCCCTTCGGTGTTGATCTTTTTGAGCCACATGTTATATAGCGGTTACCTTGTGGAACTTGTGTTACCTTCATTGGTATTTGTTATTTGCCTTTTTGGCTTGTTTTGGGATATTCATATCCTTTGTTTATTTGAGTTGTCAATGATATGAGGCTTGTCTTGCTATGATTCATCTTTGGTTAGATGATTGTGTTATCTCTTTTTGAGATATTTGTTATACTTTATCACCTTACAGGATTATTGTTGTTCAGCTTATCTAACTGATCTGTTTAGCTAGACTGACTCGTGTATTCTATACTTGGGTCAGACCGAGATGTTTCAGGTTAGGTACTTTTGAACTTAGCCTCTTTTGCTTCCGCATGGACTATTCAGCTAGCTCCTTTTTGTTATAGCTTTTGTGTAGTCCTTTTCAGTTGTAACTCTGATATGTATTCTTTTGGATTCGCCTGTATATTGTGGTTTGCTATACCACTTGGCATGTATCAGTTTGTATACTCTGTTGTGTATCCGTATATGTGTATATGATGATCTACTGTTCTGTGGTGTATATTACATTTGAGTTGTTATATTCTGTTCTGATAGATCCTCTAGCCACCTATGGTTTTGTTTTATGTATTCATTGGATATGTCGATCTGCTTTGTATGAAAATTGTCGATGTATTCAACAGATAGTTAAAGCAAGGCTATAGATGGTCGCTCCAAACCAGCCTTATTCTCCACGTTAGTTGACGGCATTACCCCGTGTGTCCTTGGCTAGCGTGGGTATAGAGGTGGGGCGTCACAAAAAACCACTCATTCCAGTTAGAAAATTCTATTTTTAATTTTATCTGCTGTAATTAGTCAGTCACCATGCTTAAGTTTAGTTGGTCTAATAAAAATTCCAAGACTTACAGCAGGGAAATTCATTGTTTTACAATTAAGCGTATTAGCTACTACACCCTCAACCATATCAACGTCATTTAATACTAAAACCGAATTCTTATCAAAATTAATTTTTAGTCCTGAAAGTAGCTCCAAGCTATATAAAATAAATTTAAGGGTAATGACATGATTAGGCAAGTGAGAAGTAAATAATAAGGTAACATCTGCAAATTGAAGAACAGAGAGACTGTTACAAGAAATTTCACTACCTACGCAACCTAAAGATCCACTTCCAACAGGTTTTTTTAATAACCATAGGGATAACATCTACAGCTAAGTTAACAAGAGAGGTGATAAAGCATCATCTTGTCTTAAGCCACATTTTGATTGAATTTTATTCCCTAAGATCCCGTTAACCATTATTCTAGAATTACAAGTTTTAAGGAGAGCCATAATCCATTTAATCCATTTGCCACTAAAACCTCTAGCCAGTAACATATCAATAAGAAAATCCAAATCTACCGAGTCAAAACTTTTCACAAAGTCAAGTTTAGAAGCGCACATGTAATGTTATTCTTGCAACAGTGATTAATGTATTCTTGAACAATAGCCACTCCATACATGATATTTCTACCCTTAATGATAGCGGTTTGTGAACAATCAATTAGATCATTCATTCTTGTATTAAGTCTACTTGCTAAAACTTTAGAAATATTTTTAATATAACAATAAATTAAAGAAATTAATTTAAAATCTTTTAAATTATTAGCATCTTTTTTTATGTAATAGAATGACATTTGCAAAATTGAATCTTCCTAATTTTGGTTTCCCATTATAAAATTCATTAAACGTGCAAACTAAATCAAGTTTTAATACATCCCAAGATATTTTGTAAAATAAAATAGGAAAACCATCAGGACAAAGAGCTTTATAACTAGGCATGTCGTTAATAGCCTTCAAAATCTTCTCTTCGAAAAAAGGATTATCAAAGTCAGTAAGATTAATTCTAGACTCAAAAGGATATAGTTAATTTCATCTAATGTTTATTTTTTGATTATTCTTGTTGCCAAAAATATCCTTATAGTAATCAGTAAAGGCCCTATTTAGATCCCTTTGATCAACCAATTCAACATTACTCACAAAAATAGAATTTATTATGTTGCTACATTTTTTACAATTAGCCATATTATGAATTTATTTTGTATTATTATCACCTTCTTTAATCCATTAAATTCTAGATCTCTGTTTCCACATAACCTCTTCCTTCTCTAAAATTGAATTAAGCTCTACTTTTAAATTAGCGAGTACGTTACGCTCTCTAAGATTTGATTCCCTTGTTTCTTCTATCTTATTAATTTTAAGCATTTTAGAAAGTAAATTTTCTTTTTTAATTTTAATAAAGCTAAATACATTCTTATTCTAATTTTTAAGAAAATTTCTAAGACCTCTAAGTTTTAAAAAAAATTATTGCAGAGTTATACATATTTTTGATATTATAATAATTCACTGATCTCCATTTATGACGCAGCGGATTAATCAAACAAAACTTCAATCGATGAAATGTAGCAATCGGTGAGTTGAAGATACCAAAAATGCCCAAGTTCGTTGATCCGAAGATACCGAACTCTAGCTATCTCAAACACGTTGATAGCGCACTATACCGTGTTCAAAGATCTATGATTCTTCGCACGTTGATCTAGCGCACTAGATTCCGTGAATCGGCTTCAACAAACGTGGATTCGAGCGCACTCGAATGACGTAAGTGGAGATAGGAGATTACACTCAACTACCAATTGGAGAAGAAAGCACAAAGCAATCAACAATAAATTTTATTTCAAAATCAACCACCTCAAATGTACAACACACACACCTATTTATAGGATTCCACAACACGGTCCCTTAAGTCGTGGCCGACTCATGTCCAACGACTCACGACTCATAACTAAGGGCACACGACTCACGACTCATCATGAGTCATTACTGACTTCACAACACAGCACGACTCATCAATATACGACTGATCCTCCATACAGACTCAACCTCAAACGACTTAACATATTACAGACATATACGACTCAAATCAGGCGACTCAAACAATTACAACACATCAGACATAATACGCGACACAATAAGATACGACTCACGACTCATAGCTTCAGCGACTCAGCATCCTTCCTACGACTCAAGCTTCCAAGGCCCCTGCGACACAACCCTTCACACGAGTCAACTCTGGACGACTCATCTATGTCGTAACTCGTTCCCGCCTTATGGCCTCCCATTACTATTATTCCTTTTTGCTTCCTGATGAGTCGTGAACGACTCATAGCCTTGCAATTAGGTAGTATACGACTCATCAATTCTGAGTTATTGAAACTCCCATTGAGTCGTGACTCGTGTCCTTCCTCTGTCTCCAGATCTCTCCTTGCTGAAACGTTCCTCTTCCTCCTGTTAAGCCGTAAACGACTTATGGGTGAGTTATTGAGTCGTGTACAACTCATAAAACACGAACGACTCAAGTCCCTGATGAGTCGTGAACGACTTATCACACTACACCACAAATTCCTGCTAAGTCGTAAAACTTCCATAGGCCTTGCTGCATCATCCTCCCCTGGTTGAGAAAAATTCGTCCTCGAATTTGCAACTTCTTCCACAACAAATTCACTTCCATGATATGGAATTAAATGCTTGACATTAAAAACATCAGAAGTATAGACATCATCTGGTAACTTTAATCGATAAGCATTTTCATTGATTTTCTTCAAAACTTCGACTGGACCAATTTTCCGTGCTTTCAATTTATTGTATGCACCAACCGGAAAACGATCCTTCGTCAATACCGCATAAACCAAATCACCTTCCTTAAATTCAACATTTCGACGTTTCAGATCTGCAGACTTCTTATACTTCTCATTCGATTTCTCCAATCGTTCCTGAACGATTTTATGACATTCGGTCAGCTCATCAACAAAATCAACAGCTCGTTTAACTGTTCCCTTCGACTGTGGTACTACTGTCAAATCCAACGGCCCCCTGGGTAAATTTGAATAAACAATCTGAAATGGACTGAATCCTGTGCTACGATTCATGGCATGATTATGAGCAAACTCAGCTTGGCATAACTTCATGTCCCAACTCTTCAGATTATCCTGTACAAGACATCGCAATAAATTCCCCAATGACCTGTTAACAACTTCTGTCTGCCCATCAGTTTGCGGATGATAAGCACTACTAAATTTCAGTTTCGTTCCCACCATCTTCCACAAACTCAGCCAAAAGTGACTCAGAAAACGAGTATCTCGATCAGAAACAATAGATTCTGGTAAACCATGAAGTCGATAGATCTCCTTGAAAAATAACTGTGCTACTCGAACTGCATCCGCCGTCTTTTTGCAAGCAACAAAATGTGCCATCTTCGAAAACCTATCCACCACAACAAATATCGAATCATTTCCCCTTTGAGTTCTCGGCAAACCCAAGACGAAATCCATGCTAATATCAACCCATGGCTTAGATGGTACTGGTAATGGCATATACAACCCTGCATTCGTTGTTGTTCCTTTTGAAACCTGGCAAATATGGCATCTCTCCACAAATCTTTCAACCTCTTTTCTCATCGATGGCCAAAAGTAAGACTGTGAAATCATCTGTAAAGTACGATCACGGCCCACATGCCCTTCCTCGTGTAACTCCTTGACAATTTTCAATCTCAAGCTACAGTCTGGAATACACAAACGATTTCCTTTAAACAGAAAACCATCAACTAACATAAATTCATCCGAACTTCCCTCCTTAACTTTCTCAACAAATTTCAAAAAGTAAGGATCTTCTTTAATCATCTCTGGCAACATTTCAAACCCTGTCACTTCAACCTTCATTGTCGTTAATAAATGACTCCTCCTGCTCAAAGCATCAGCTACTCGATTTGTCACCCCTGATTTGTGCTTAACGACAAAAGTAAACTGCTGTAAATAAGCAATCCATGATGCATGTCTTGCTGAAATTTTTTTCTGCCCTTGTAAATGTTTCAAAGCTTCATGATCAGTGTAAAGAACAAATTCCTTCTGAAATAGATAATGTCTCCAATGCTTAACAGCTTGCACAACAGCATAAAATTCAACGTCATATGTACTGTATCTCATCTTTGCCCCTGACAATTTTTCGCTGAAATAAGCAACTGGCTTCCCATTCTGACTCAGAAATCCTC
Source organism: Allium cepa (assembly GCA_030765085.1). Classification (NCBI taxonomy): domain Eukaryota; kingdom Viridiplantae; phylum Streptophyta; class Magnoliopsida; order Asparagales; family Amaryllidaceae; genus Allium; species Allium cepa. The sequence goes on from CM060938.1 coordinate 229,698,431, forward strand.
CAATACCAACCTTCGAAGCATCAGTATGCAATTCAAACAATAACTGGAAATTTGGTAAAACAAGAATTGGTGCAGACGTCAACAATTCCTTGATCTTTTCAAAAGCAACCCCCGCTTCTTCTGACCATACAAATTGTTTCACTTTCATGCAATCAGTCACTGGAGCCATCACGCTACTGAAGTGTGGTATGAATCTTCGGTAGAATGATGCTAACCCATGAAAACTTCTAACTTCAGTGATAGTTCTCGGCTGTGGCCAATGTCTAATAGCTTCAACTTTACTCTGGTCAACTTGAATACCTTCTCTCGAAACAACATATCCCAGAAATAGAACTCTGTGCGTCATAAACACACATTTCTTCGTAGCAGCATAAAATTGTTCCTCACGAAGAATAATCAATACTTCCCTCAAATGTTGAACATGCTCCTCCGTACTCCTGCTGTATATCAGAATATCATCGAAATAAACCACGACGAACTTCCCAATGAATGGTCTAAAGATTTGATTCATCACCCGCATGAATGTACTAGGTGCATTTGACAAACCAAATGGCATAACCAACCATTCGTACAACCCCTCTCTTGTCTTGAAAGATGTCTTCCATTCGTCCCCAGGTCTGATTCGAATTTGATGATAACCACTCTTCAAATCAATCTTTGAAAATATAGTTGCCCCACTCAATTGATCTAACAAATCATCCAACCTTGGCATAGGAAATCGATAACGAACAGTAATCTTGTTCAAAGCTCGACTATCAGTGCACATCCTCCAAGTTCCGTCCTTCTTCGGTACTAACAGAGCTGGCACAGCACAAGGACTCAAACTTTCCTGAACACGTCCCTGCTCTAATAACTCTTCCACTTGCCTTCGTAACTCCTCATGTTCCTTTGGACTCATTCGGTAATGCGATCTATGTGGTATAACTGCTCCCGGAACAAGATCAATTTGATGTTGAATGTCTCTAAGTGGCGGTAACTCCTTAGGCAACTCCTCTGGAAAGACATCTTCAAACTCTTTCAAAATTGGCTTTGCTTCTTCTGGAGTCTCAACTTCTTCACTACTCTCTCTCCCAATCAACAAAAACACTTCAGGTTCTTCCTCAACTTCCTTGACAAACTCCTTCAAAGTCAACAGAGTTTTCAATTCCTCAATCTCTTCTAGCTTGCTCTCCTTCTGCTGTTGCTTCTTAGGAACCAAAGTGATTTTAGTACCCTCGAACATGAAACTGTAACTGTTGGCACGACCATCATGCTGAACTGCTCTATCAAACTGCCATGGTCTGCCCAACAATAAGTGACAAACATCCATATCTACGACATCACACCAAATTTCATCTTTATACTTCTTCCCAATCGAAAAATTCACACAAGCTCTTCGACACACTTTTACTTCACCACCCTTCCTTAACCATGCTAGCTTGTACGGTTTAGGATGTTTCTCAGTCTTCAAGTTCAACTTCCTTACTGCTTCTGTAGAAATAATATTATCACAACTTCCCGCATCAATAACGAACTTGCAGACTTTTCCCAGAATAGTACATGTCGATTGAAAAATATTGCTTCTCAGCCAACTAGAATCCTCTTCTTGCTTTGGTGTCAAACAACTTCTCCTCATCATAAGATTACAACCTTCATCTCCACACAATTCTTCTTCCTCCTCAACATAAGGTGTATTTGAACATTCTGCCTCCTCACCATCATCCTCCTCAACTTCTGCAACCATGGTTCTCTTCTTCGGCTTCGGACATTCATTGCTTTTGTGACCCAACTCCTGACAATTATAACATTTGAAAACACTACTAGCCTTCGCCTTCTCAACCTCCTTCATCACTGGCTTTGTAACAGGTTTAGGAACATTAGAACTTCCACCAACACCCCTTGCTTGATTATTGGAATTAGTAAACACACCACCCCCACGTCTTCCTTGTTTCTCCCAAGCCAACGCTTTCTGATGTGCCTCTGCAACGGATCTAGGATCAAACATATTAACCATATCCTGGATCTGCATTCTCAAACCCCCAACGAATCTAGCAGTCAGCTGTTCTTCCGTCTCCATAATATCATTCCTGGCAATGAGTTGGTAAAATTCATCAGCATAATCACTAACAGACTTTGTCCCTTGCCTCAGATTCTGCAACCTTTGATACATAAGTGATTGGTAGTTGTAAGGTAGGAAAGTAGATCTCATTAGCTTCTTCATCTTATCCCATGATTCTATCTTTGACTTCCCCATCCGTTCACGAGTAAGTTTAGTTTGCTGCCACCACGCCAAAGCTCTCCCTCTCAACCTAGTAGCAACCAACTTCACCCTTCTATGCTCAGGAACCTCCTTGAAATCAAAGATCTCTTCAACATTTGAAACCCAATCTAAGAACTCTTCAACAACCATCCCGCCTTTAAACTCCGGAATCTCCATTTTCATACCCGATTCCCATCGACGATCATCTTCAACATCCCGATAAGAATTTCGAACTTGGTCTCGATCTCGATAATGAATACTAGCTCTATCACCTTCTTCAACAAAATCAAAAGTACGCCTACATCGATCTCGACCATTATCATCCCTTCGCTCATGCATGCTTCTTTGACTATGTCTCTCTTCTTCCCTAGATGCTCCATGGTCAAATTCACGTTGACTTCTCCTTTCTTCATGTACATAGTCATGATGATCTCTTTGTGATGAAATTGATGTTTCTCTTCTATCTCTACAAGAATGTGGCGATACCCTCCTCGCTTCCGTAACCGATGGTGAAACTCGGTTTCCTCCATGGTTCGAGTTTGGTGATCTCCTCCTTTGATTCAAATCATTCATCAATCTCTCCAATTTTCCAATGCCTTCGTCAAACTTTTCATTAATACGTTGTTCCATAAGCTCGGCTTCTTCTCTACGATACAAAGCTTCAACGTTTTGATGACGATTAGCTCTCCTTGGTGGCATGATTGAAAACTTCACAAAACTTCACAATTCAATCACAAGACTTCAAAACTTTCAACACAATACAACAATCAACAAGTCACGGCTCAACAATGTCTCGGCTATGACACTTCACGGCTTATCACCACTAGCTTGCATCAACTTATCTCGGTTCACCACTAAGTCGGCAAAGACTTAGCTCGGCAAGGTTCTACACTTCAACCCTTGGCGCGCAAAACTTCCACAAGATAGATCTAAACAATTTCCAACTCCTCGATCCAAAATGAAATGGATCAAACACTCCAAACTTGATGCAACTGCAATATGAACACGATGAACAACTTCAAACTTCAAACTTCAAAAACTTGGCTCCACGAATCAACTTAGCTATGATTGGCTAAGTATGGCTCCGATACCAAAACTGACGCAGCGGATTAATCAAACAAAACTTCAATCGATGAAATGTAGCAATCGGTGAGTTGAAGATACCAAAAATGCCCAAGTTCGTTGATCCGAAGATACCGAACTCTAGCTATCTCAAACACGTTGATAGCGCACTATACCGTGTTCAAAGATCTACGATTCTTCGCACGTTGATCTAGCGCACTAGATTCCGTGAATCGGCTTCAACAAACGTGGATTCGAGCGCACTCGAATGACGTAAGTGGAGATAGGAGATTACACTCAACTACCAATTGGAGAAGAAAGCACAAAGCAATCAACAATAAATTTTATTTCAAAATCAACCACCTCAAATGTACAACACACACACCTATTTATAGGATTCCACAACACGGTCCCTTAAGTCGTGGCCGACTCATGTCCAACGACTCACGACTCATAACTAAGGGCACACGACTCACGACTCATCATGAGTCATTACTGACTTCACAACACAGCACGACTCATCAATATACGACTCATCCTCCATACAGACTCAACCTCAAACGACTTAACATATTACAGACATATACGACTCAAATCAGGCGACTCAAACAATTACAACACATCAGACATAATACGCGACACAATAAGATACGACTCACGACTCATAGCTTCAGCGACTCAGCATCCTTCCTACGACTCAAGCTTCCAAGTCCCCTGCGACACAACCCTTCACACGAGTCAACTCTGGACGACTCATCTATGTCGTAACTCGTTCCCGCCTTATGGCCTCCCATTACTATTATTCCTTTTTGCTTCCTGATGAGTCGTGAACGACTCATAGCCTTGCAATTAGGTAGTATACGACTCATCAATTCTGAGTTATTGAAACTCCCATTGAGTCGTGACTCGTGTCCTTCCTCTGTCTCCAGATCTCTCCTTGCTGAAACGTTCCTCTTCCTCCTGTTAAGCCGTAAACGACTTATGGGTGAGTTATTGAGTCGTGTACAACTCATAAAACACGAACGACTCAAGTCCCTGATAAGTCGTGAACGACTTATCACACTACACCACAAATTCCTGCTAAGTCGTAAAACTTCCATAGGCCTTGCTGCATCAATTTATTTTAATTAGTTTAGTAAAGTTAGATTCTAATAACCACGTTTTTTTCAAATTTAAATTTTTTATTATCAATTCTAAGATGATCACACGTAAGAATGATAGGGCAAGGCAAACCAGTAACTCTAAAAATAGGAAATTTATCTGTGATTTTGTCACTAAAGAAAAATCTATCTAAAAGAGCCATTGAAGGGGAATCCCTATTATTACTCAAGAAGAATTCTCTGTTAGATAAAGGCATTTCTATCAAATTACTATTAATAATAAATAGATCAAATTCTTCCATAGAAGAAAAATCTCCCTCCCATGGTGATAGTTCCCCTAAAAAACATGTAACATTGTAGTTGCCTCCCAAAATCCAAGATCTAGGAGCAAATGATCTAAATTCAAGATATTCGCTCCATGAAACTCAAAGACCAATTTTCGAATTAGGGCCATCAACGTTAGATATATTTAATAAGGAGTTATCGCTAAGGTTAATGAGAATAACATGTAAAGAGTGTTGCTTAGTTATAATTTGAAGAAGTTTAAAAGAATTATCATGCCACCCTATAAGTAAACCTCTAGAAGCACCAAGGATGAAAGTTAACAAACCTAATGTCTAAATTGATAACCACCTAATTTTCTATAAAAACAAACATCAGGACATTCTATTTTTGTTTCCAGTAAAAGGGCAATATCTATAAAGTAATCTTTAAAAAATGCTCTAATTTTATCACATTTATTTAAATCATGAATATCCTTAATTTTCCAGCTAATAATCCTTATACTCCAAATGATCTAAACCTCTTTATTTCCCTACTAATGAAAGTAGTATCTAATTCATCATTAATAAAACAAAAGTAGTATCCCTAGCTAACTGACATAACTGACTGGTATATAAATTGCCTAGAGCATTGGAAGAATAGGTACTGCCTAAATCAGAAACCATACCAGAGCCTAAATTTGTAGTGCCACTGGTGGCACTCAAATCAGGTGACTCATCCATAAACGAAGAATGCCTACTAAGGACCCTGGCACTACGACGAACAACACCGCTGACAGCAACAGATTTCGTATGCCTACCCTCTATGTTGATGAAGATATAAATAAAGCTATGCTAAAAATACTACCCTCTCTATTAATTACCGTAGATAAACTTAAGCTACCCTGAAAAACATTCTTTTCCTTAAAAACATCATTCATTGAAGCATCAAATTTTACTACAACCACATCCTCAACTTATAGAGCATCAAATCTGCTGGCAGCATATCCATCAATTTCCCCACGCACGCCACATAAACTATCACCATTATTAAACAATCTCTATGAGCTTTCATTAACATTCTTTCCTTTCACTATTGTAACGTACGCGATTTTTCGTTGCCGAAAAACCGAATAGTTAGGGTTTTAAAAAGAATTTAAGAAAAGAAAAAGAAAGAAGAAGAGATAAGGAGAGAGAATAGAGAGAAAAGAAAATAGGAAATGGAGAGAAAGAAAACAGAAAATAGAACGGAACACAACAGAACAACATCAGAATCTCACAATTCGCAGCGGAACAACATATAATAATAAATGAATAATCTTTAAACAAAGAACTATATCAGTTATTACATTACATCATATCATCAGAGTGTACAACAACAACAACAAACAGTGCAGCGGAAAAAGAAATACTATATACTAGTAATACGCCATGCCATCCATCTTGCCTCCAGCATATCCAGAATATCCTGATAAACCTTAACTCTTGACTGCCCGTGTGGAAATTGGTGGGCACCCAGAGTTTAGGAAGGAAAACAATAAACTCCAAGTCAGTCATGTGACTGGTGTGAGAACTCAAAACAGTTTACTTTTCTTTAAAATCAAAAATATAGGAATATTTTTAAAAATCAATTCGCAATGCTTTTAAAAATGAGACTACCATAAGACCTCCCGCCACACACACAATGCAAACGCAGACTTGGGGAAGATTTCTTCTTATGTTAGTCAAAGATGCTTGATACGTATTAAAAGAAAACATTTGTTATTATTTCTAGTGCATAGTGTAGAAAATATTTCGAAAGTAGAATATAAATCTTAGCCATCATAGGTACCATTATATTATGCTTACTATAGCTACCATATTAGATGACAGGTTCTACAACTAAAACCGTACAAGTCTCGTATTGTTTCTTTGGATTTCCAACGAATGATCAGGCCAAGGAACTTCCCATTGCCACATGAGAATGCCTCTGGATGGACATCCCTGAGAACCAAACCGGATCTCTACCAACACAAGGCCAGGTTACCCCTAACTGAGTAACAACTGACCGAATATGCCATCCCCCGGTCCTTTGGGACCTTTTCACCGAGCGCTCGTAATCAATTCACACAATCATAACAAAGTGTTTTCAACATGAGTAAGTATCTGGGCTCCATACCATGATACCACCCTTTTCCAGAAGGAAATGCACACATCCTAAAGGGCGCTACCCCTCATAACCTTGCCGCATCTTTCCTGTTTTGACCATTCCGGGGTGTGAGGTTCGACGAAGTCACGTCCACAAAAACATACTTTATACAAAAGCCATGCTTTGGGTCAACAAATGATCATAGAAATGATCACCAGGATAGACGATCAAATAAACGATCCTATCACAAATAATCAACACAATGATCATTTCACAGCAACACTCAGCATGTCACATTACCAAATTGGGAATATATCGCTGATAACCATCAACTATATAACCTCTAAGCTCGTACGTCTAAGAGAAGGGTGTTAAGCTAAAAGAATAAATTCTCCGCCACCAACAGAAATATATTTGAAAGAAATCGGCTTTATATCTCAACTTGTAATGTCAGACATACAATCCATACAAGTCTGTTCCGGGCTCGAACAAAACCGAAGGCACTTACAAAGAAGTCCTTGCAATCCGGATATTCACAATCCTGATCGGATTCACCATCACATATGGAGAACTCTATACCGTAGCTACTCGGTGCAGAGTCAATCGACAGGTCATCCTATCGCTCTCGCAAATACCGGGTCTTCAACACCGATCTTCAATGCAATTCACAACGACGTATCACATATTCGGAATGGGTTATACGACCCCATGGTCCTTTCCCGGTTAACCCGAATAGTGAGCGCTTATTCAAAAATAAGTGTGGCATTCAAATTCAAACAAATCACATCAATTACCCGTTCAAAGGGAAATTATTGATAGTCGGTTATTGAACTATCAATGGATATGCACAACATCACTAGATTCCAAATAATTTTCCAAATTATTTATTTTCCAAAATATCTTTACTAGATATATAATTCACACTTCAAAAATAAATCAATATTTATTTTTAAACAAGTTCCCCTTTCTTTTATAAATTCCATAGTGAATTTATATTTCACAATATCTACTGATATACGATTTTTCAATAGGTTTCAATATTCCTTTTCAATTTATCTTCAAAAAGATAAATTCTCAAAATATTCACTTTATATTGGAAAACATTTCCATACTTATTTAATAAGTAATTCACAAATCTTTTTATTTTCTACACTTGGAAAATATTCAATATACTTAAATCGAGATTAAGTATATATTTCATTCTTTAAGGAAATCATTCTCTTAAACATATTTATTTGGGCCAAAACGAATGTTACGTAAAACATCGTTACGACAACCCAAAATCACTAGTATAGGGATTTGAAATTAAAATAGATATATAAATCCCAATACTATACAAAACATTTCCTTTCGGAAATCATTTACTATAACAACAGTGTTATAGTCCACTATTTCCTTTTATTTCTCGAAAACGTCTATTTCAACAATAAATGTTGAAATCTATGGTTTCGAATCTTAACACATTTTAAAACATCGTTAGATCGTTTTAATTTCTATTTAAAACATCACATTCTAAACATTTTCTTTAACATAATATTCATTATTCAAAAACGTGAATATACTACGTTAACACATTTTCATCCTTTTATACATTTCATTTTAAAGGATTATTCACAGTTAAAAATGTGAATATAACTCCATTAATAGGTTTCAACAATTTACTTATCAAAATAAGTCGTTTGCGAATTTATAAAACAACGTTTATAAATTCCTTTTCTATTTATTTTATAACAACTTTTTATAAATCTCCTTTATTAATCTATTCGATTTATAACTCAATTATAAACCAAAAGTTCACATTAAAAGTTAATGCTTATAAAACGATTATTTTACAAAAATTATTATTTTAAACTTCATAATTATAAATCTTATAACTTATAAGATTCAATTATTTTTCCAAACCTATTCTTTTAACAACTTTATAAATTTTATAAACCTACTGCTTATAAAATTCCTTTATAACTTCACCGTTTATAATTCTATAAATTCCTTCGTTTATAAAATCCATTCATAATTTATTCTAACACTTATAAAAGCTCGTTTTAAAATTTCAATATTTCAATTTATAAATATCCATTTATAAATTTCTTATATAAATCAATTCATACTATTATTTTAAAACATCTTTAATCTCCTTTACAATTTCACCCTTCTCTTGATTTATAAAATAATCAAATTTTTTGTAAATCCTATATTTAAACTTTTCACAATAGATTCAGAAATCTCGATTTTACTATTTTATAAAATCATCAGCATCATATTCTAAAAAATCAGTTTTTAACTATATTTCTCAAAAATCATAATTTTTATATAACATTAAAATTATACGTTTATTTATTTAAAATGGATCAATTCAAAATTTTTTTTATAACTTATACTTTCAAAAATCACTTTAAAAATCATTTTAAAGTTTCAAAATTTGGTCCAATGATGCTACATACCAAATAGTCAATCACGACACACAACGACATCATATATCGATATGATAATCCATCAAATATCAAAATATCTGAAATCAAATAAAAACTGTTGAGGAATCCAGTTGGATCCCTCCAACCTGTTTTCCTGCATCCAAAAACATTAGCACAATACCAATTTCTCTCCAGTACGAAATTATCGCGGTATATGGGATTTAAAATATTATCCGCTTAATAGACGGCGCAATAGGGTCTCATCCGCTAAACAAAAAAATGCGTGAAATCAATAACTCCAATATATACATATGCCAATATATATATATTGCTATTATATATAATACCAATTTCACTGTTTATGAAATATTCGCGGTATATGTTTTTAATAAATAACATCCGCTTACTAACGGCGTATAATGTCTATTTTTACAATCAATAGATAACAATCATCATTCAAACATGCATTCAAATATTTTAAATCTAACTATTTAAAATAAAATCGAAACTGATTCGATTGAGTGAGAAGTTCTCACCTTGATTTCAATTCCGTTTTAGCGATTTATTTCGAATAAAATTAAACGGACGTTTAATTTTACCCAAAATTCTCACTAACTCCAAACAACTCCAATCCAACTCCAACGCGTAGTGCTCGTCCATACGATTCCAACGCAACTGGTTTCGCGCGTTTTCGACCTCGTATGAAAAAGATATGAATATTTGAAGTTACATGAATTTTCTATAATTAATTTACAACATTTATTTAAAACTTTTAACCTAAATTATTAACAGCCGTTAGATCCTGCTCCTTTGAATCCAGGCCGTTGATTTCTCCTGCATCCACATCAGAGCCGCACGCACGTCTTCCCTTCCCCTTCTTCATCTTGCACGCACGCAACATGTACAGACCGAACAAACCCAATGCTTGCAACTAGGGTTCCATCTTCGAGCCTCCACGTTCAACTTTAGGTCGATCAACTAGTGCCATATCGCGCGCCTCCATCTCCTCCATGCTCGGCCAGAAGGCTTTGAAGCTCGGCCCCTCCTTTTTTCTCGAATTTCATGCGCAAGCTGCCACAAACGGCCCCTCATATCTCCCAATTTATAACTCCAATCCACATCTTAACCGTTGATCTTGTAGTTCTCTTCATGCTCTACATCTTTCATTTAGGAAGTTATTCGATTCGATGCATGGATTTTGAGAAAATGGAGGAAGAAGTTGGGATGATTTCGGCCATTCATGGGGGTGCTGGCGGCTGCGTTAGGGTTAGGTTTAGATATTTTTTTTTTATTATTTTCTTGAGAATTATGGGCTATTTATAGAGAATTTTCGAACACTATTCATCCGGGAATTCCGAACTCCGATTCACGCGCCGTAACCAGCGTTTCTAGGGTTTACCCCGCATTCCGGACACAATGGAACAGGTTTCGGAAGCTAATTCGGACATCTATGCGAGTTATGGCTATAAATGTTCAATTTAAATTAAACCGATTTAAACGATTTTCTAGGCGTTTTAATTTGTACCGGACAAACGGTAAATCCAATTGACACGAAATTTGAAACCTTACAATAATATCACATTACGGATCCGATGAAACTAGTTTCGTCGAAATCCAAGACTTTTGAAAAATGGCTATTTTAACTCGCCAAATTAAAATTAAAAACGATTCGATGCGTTTCGAGCTGCCACGATCAAACGGTAACTCCGATTGACACGAAAATTGAAATCCGGTAATAACTAACTATTACGGATCCAATGGAACTGGTTTCGTTCAATTCTGAGACTGTTCAAAAATTGACTATTTTCACTAGTCGATTTAATATTAAAATATTCAATTTTCACAAATTAACTTTTAATTCGATTTTAAAAGTTCTAAAATATCGTTCTAACTTCAATATGATAAAATAAAATTTTACAAATCATTTTCAATCATATTTAACTCAATTTTCAATTAATTCCATAATTTCACATATTAAATTATCGATTTAATTATCCAATTAAATCCAATTATTCAAATAAAAATTTATTTGACTTATAAATTCACTTATTAATATTTAAAATTAATTAAATATTCAAATTTTAATTTCTAAAAATTCTGGGTCGTTACAATCTTCCCCCCTTAAAAGAATTTCGTCCTCGAAATTATCAAGTAAGAAAAGTTATAGAATTCATTAACTTTCCAAAATTCATAGTTAAACTTTTTACAAATCTTTACTAAGTTTTCAAATCATACTTAGTTATCTTTTCAAAAACAACTACTATTGTTTAACTTTCAATTCCAAATCAAAGTTAAAGTTTTCAAAAAATTTCCCATTTTCTCAAATTTTTCTAACGCCTTAAATTTTCCGAAAAATTCGCCAGTCTCCTTTGCGCGGCTCGATCCGAAAAAAAATGACAGTATATATATCACAAATATACATCTCATCAAGTAATGAGGCATCCCGAAGGGAAAAAATGTAAAAGTACGATATTTAATCCGAGATATGTACCTTATATTTTATTAGCGAGCATATACGGCTAATATAGCGCGAAAGCGAGCTCCAAATGCGAAGCAAACGCGATCCGCACCTACTAAACACTCAACAAACAACATGAGAATCATGCATATATGAACATAGTATCGATATACAACATATAGCAACATAATAACTATATATGTCAACATAGCAAATGAAATAAAACAACAAGTGCAAACATCAACCAACTATCATCCATAACCAAATCAATATTCATTTATATTCTCATTAATATTCAATGAATTGGTTTTCAATTTAAATCACATTGATTCATTAACAGTGGATGTTTACTAACATTCATTCTCAATTAGTTTATATTCACTAATTCATATTCAATTTGGTTCACTTCTAATTCAAATTCAATTCTATTTAAAATTCACTTAACTTCCAATTGGATTTTAATTACTTTAGCTTCCAATTTCATTAAATCTTAATGAATTATATACAATCAATCAACTAACAACCATATAACAACCAATGTATATCAATTGCAACCAAATTCCTTTGCTTATCAATTGGTTTAATTAAATTGATTTTCATTCATTTATTCGACTTCCAATTACATTAGATTTTAATGAATTAACACGTACATCCATTATTTCATATCAATTTTTCACATTTAATTGATTAATATTTAATCCATTAATTTAATTCAATTACAAAAGTTGAATTTCATTTATATAACTCAAGTTCAAATCTATCTCTTAACTTTGTTAATTTACTTTGATACCACTATCAACTTCATTCAATATCTCTTAAGTTATACTCCATTTTAAACATCACTTGGTTTTTACATAACTTAAATTCACTTATAAATCAATTCATTTTTTTATTTTCAACTCATATTCATAAATATATTCATATAGTTTCACTTCTCATATATAAGTTTATTTCATAATTGCAAATCACTTTAATTATAATTCAATTCTTATAATTCTTTTGCTTATACAATTATTCTTTTATTTAGATTATTCAAACAACTAAACAATCAACTTATATACTTTAAATAATTCTGAAAAATTATTTCTTTATATATAAAAATATAATCAATTCAAAATTATTTCATTTACCCAATTTAAAACAATATTGTGTCGAATTGTTCTGTACAAGTGTTTAGAGATCCCTATCAACAACGTTAATTACTCGTATTAACCAGAATCTATATACCACTCAACAAACCAATCATCACAATATAAAACAATTTTACATTCACTAACAAATACGCTCTCATAGCCATTATTACACTCAACTCATTCTAGAGTACTACTGACTCTATCTCTAATGAGTAACACCCAACAGAACCATGGTTGTCGCTTAACCATATGCTCTGATACCAAATGTAACGTACGCGATTTTTCGTTGCCGAAAAACCGAATAGTTAGGGTTTTAAAAAGAATTTAAGAAAAGAAAAAGAAAGAAGAAGAGATAAGGAGAGAGAATAGAGAGAAAAGAAAATAGGAAATGGAGAGAAAGAAAACAGAAAATAGAACGGAACACAACAGAACAACATCAGAATCTCACAATTCGCAGCGGAACAACATATAATAATAAATGAATAATCTTTAAACAAAGAACTATATCAGTTATTACATTACATCATATCATCAGAGTGTACAACAACAACAACAAACAGTGCAGCGGAAAAAGAAATACTATATACTAGTAATACGCCATGCCATCCATCTTGCCTCCAGCATATCCAGAATATCCTGATAAACCTTAACTCTTGACTGCCCGTGTGGAAATTGGTGGGCACCCAGAGTTTAGGAAGGAAAACAATAAACTCCAAGTCAGTCATGTGACTGGTGTGAGAACTCAAAACAGTTTATTTTTCTTTAAAATCAAAAATAGAGGAATATTTTTAAAAATCAATTCGCAATGCTTTTAAAAATGAGACTACCATAAGACCTCCCGCCACACACACAATGCAAACGCAGACTTGGGGAAGATTTCTTCTTATGTTAGTCAAAGATGCTTAATACGTATTAAAAGAAAACATTTGTTATTATTTCTAGTGCATAGTGTAGAAAATATTTCGAAAGTAGAATATAAATCTTAGCCAGCATAGGTACCATTATATTATGCTTACTATAGCTACCATATTAGATGGCAGGTTCTACAACTAAAACCGTACAAGTCTCGTATTGTTTCTTTGGATTTCCAACGAATGATCAGGCCAAGGAACTTCCCATTGCCACATGAGAATGCCTCTGGATGGACATCCCCGAGAACCAAACCGGATCTCTACCAACACAAGGCCGGGTTACCCCTAACTGAGTAACAACTGACCGAATATGCCATCCCCCGGTCCTTTGGGACCTTTTCACCGAGCGCTCGTAATCAATTCACACAATCATAACAAAGTGTTTTCAACATGAGTAAGTATCTGGGCTCCATACCATGATACCACCCTTTTCCAGAAGGAAATGCACACATCCTAAAGGGCGCTACCCCTCATAACCTTGCCGCATCTTTCCTGTTTTGACCATTCCGGGGTGTGAGGTTCGACGAAGTCACGTCCACAAAAACATACTTTATACAAAAGCCATGCTTTGGGTCAACAAATGATCATAGAAATGATCACCAGGATAGACGATCAAATAAACGATCCTATCACAAATAATCAACACAATGATCATTTCACAGCAACACTCAGCATGTCACATTACCAAATTGGGAATATATCACTGATAACCATCAACTATATAACCTCTAAGCTCGTATGTCTCAGAGAAGGGTGTTAAGCTAAAAGAATAAATTCTCCGCCACCAACAGAAATATATTTGAAAGAAATCGGCTTTATATCTCAACTTGTAATGTCAGACATACAATCCATACAAGTCTGTTCCGGGCTCGAACAAAACCGAAGGCACTTACAAAGAAGTCCTTGCAATATGGATATTCACAATCCTGATCGGATTCACCATCACATATGGAGAACTCTATACCGTAGCTACTCGGTGCAGAGTCAATCGACAGGTCATCCTATCGCTCTCGCAAATACCGGGTCTTCAACACCGATCTTCAATGCAATTCACAACGACGTATCACATATTCGGAATGGGTTATACGACCCCATGGTCCTTTCCCGGTTAACCCGAATAGTGAGCGCTTATTCAAAAATAAGTGTGGCATTCAAATTCAAACAAATCACATCAATTACCCGTTCAAAGGGAAATTATTGATAGTCGGTTATTGAACTATCAATGGATATGCACAACATCACTAGATTCCAAATAATTTTCCAAATTATTTATTTTCCAAAATATCTTTAATAGATATATAATTTCACACTTCAAAAATAAATCAATATTTATTTTTAAACAAGTTCCCCTTTCTTTTATAAATTCCATAGTGAATTTATATTTCACAATATCTACTGATATACGATTTTTCAATAGGTTTCAATATTCCTTTTCAATTTATCTTCAAAAAGATAAATTCTCAAAATATTCACTTTATATTGGAAAACATTTCCATACTTATTTAATAAGTAATTCACAAATCTTTTTATTTTCTACACTTGGAAAATATTCAATATACTTAAATCGAGATTAAGTATATATTTCATTCTTTAAGGAAATCATTCTCTTAAACATATTTATTTGGGCCAAAACGAATGTTACGTAAAACATCGTTACGACAACCCAAAATCACTAGTATAGGGATTTGAAATTAAAATAGATATATAAATCCCAATACTATACAAAACATTTCCTTTCGGAAATCATTTACTATAACAACAGTGTTATAGTCCACTATTTCCTTTTATTTCTCGAAAACGTCTATTTCAACAATAAATGTTGAAATCTATGGTTTCGAATCTTAACACATTTTAAAACATCGTTAGATCGTTTTAATTTCTATTTAAAACATCACATTCTAAACATTTTCTTTAACATAATATTCATTATTCAAAAACGTGAATATACTACGTTAACACATTTTCATCCTTTTATACATTTCATTTTAAAGGATTATTCACAGTTAAAAATGTGAATATATCTCCATTAATAGGTTTCAACAATTTACTTATCAAAATAAGTCGTTTGCGAATTTATAAAACAACGTTTATAAATTCCTTTTCTATTTATTTTATAACAACTTTTTATAAATCTCCTTTATTAATCTATTCGATTTATAACTCAATTATAAACCAAAAGTTCACATTATAAGTTAATGCTTATAAAACGATTATTTTACAAAAATTATTCTTTTAAACTTCATAATTATAAATCTTATAACTTATAAGATTCAATTATTTATCCAAACCTATTCTTTTAACAACTTTATAAATTTTATAAACCTACTGCTTATAAAATTCCTTTATAACTTCACCGTTTATAATTCTATAAATTCCTTCGTTTATAAAATCCATTCATAATTTATTCTAACACTTATAAAAGCTCGTTTTAAAATTTCAATATTTCAATTTATAAATATCCATTTATAAATTTCTTATATAAATCAATTCATACTATTATTTTAAAACATCTTTAATCTCCTTTACAATTTCACCCTTCTCTTGATTTATAAAATAATCAAATTTTTTGTAAATCCTATATTTAAACTTTTCACAATAGATTCAGAAATCCCGATTTTACTATTTTATAAAATCATCAGCATCATATTCTAAAAAATCAGTTTTTAACTATATTTCTCAAAAATCATAATTTTTATATAACATTAAAATTATACGTTTATTTATTTAAAATGGATCAATTCAAAAATTTTTTTATAACTTATACTTTCAAAAATCACTTTAAAAATCATTTTAAAGTTTCAAAATTTGGTCCAATGATGCTACATACCAAATAGTCAATCACGACACACAACGACATCATATATCGATATGATAATCCATCAAATATCAAAATATCTGAAATCAAATAAAAACTGTTGAGGAATCCAGTTGGATCCCTCCAACCTGTTTTCCTGCATCCAAAAACATTAGCACAATACCAATTTCTCTCCAGTACGAAATTATCGCGGTATATGGGATTTAAAATATTATCCGCTTAATAGACGGCGCAATAGGGTCTCATCCGCTAAACAAAAAAATGCGTGAAATCAATAACTCCAATATATACATATGCCAATATATATATATTGCTATTATATATAATACCAATTTCACTGTTTATGAAATATTCGCGGTATATGTTTTTAATAAATAACATCCGCTTACTAACGGCGTATAATGTCTATTTTAACAATCAATAGATAACAATCATCATTCAAACATGCATTCAAATATTTTAAATCTAACTATTTAAAATAAAATCGAAACTGATTCGATTGAGTGAGAAGTTCTCACCTTGATTTCAATTTCGTTTTAGCGATTTATTTCGAATAAAATTAAACGGACGTTTAATTTTACCCAAAATTCTCACTAACTCCAAACGACTCCAATCTAACTCCATCGCGTAGTGCTCGTCCATACGATTCCAACGCAACTGGTTTCGCGCGTTTTCGACCTCGTATGAAAAAGATATGAATATTTGAAGTTACATGAATTTTCTATAATTAATTTACAACATTTATTTAAAACTTTTAACCTAAATTATTAACAGCCGTTAGATCCTGCTCCTTTGAATCCAGGCCGTTGATTTCTCCTGCATCCACATCAGAGCCGCACGCACGTCTTCCCTTCCCCTTCTTCATCTTGCACGCACGCAACATGTACAGACCGAACAAACCCAATGCTTGCAACTAGGGTTCCATCTTCGAGCCTCCACGTTCAACTTTAGGTCGATCAACTAGTGCCATATCGCGCGCCTCCATCTCCTCCATGCTCGGCCAGAAGGCTTTGAAGCTCGGCCCCTCCTTTTTTCTCGAATTTCATGCGCAAGCTGCCACAAACGGCCCCTCATATCTCCCAATTTATAACTCCAATCCACATCTTAACCGTTGATCTTGTAGTTCTCTTCATGCTCTACATCTTTCATTTAGGAAGTTATTCGATTCGATGCATGGATTTTGAGAAAATGGAGGAAGAAGTTGGGATGATTTCGGCCATTCATGGGGGTGCTGGCGGCTGCGTTAGGGTTAGGTTTAGATATTTTTTTTTTATTATTTTCTTGAGAATTATGGGCTATTTATAGAGAATTTTCGAACACTATTCATCCGGGAATTCCGAACTCCGATTCACGCGCCGTAACCAGCGTTTCTAGGGTTTACCCCGCATTCCGGACACAATGGAACAGGTTTCGGAAGCTAATTCGGACATCTATGCGAGTTATGGCTATAAATGTTCAATTTAAATTAAACCGATTTAAACGATTTTCTAGGCGTTTTAATTTGTACCGGACAAACGGTAAATCCAATTGACACGAAATTTGAAACCTTACAATAATATCACATTACGGATCCGATGAAACTAGTTTCGTCGAAATCCAAGACTTTTGAAAAATGGCTATTTTAACTCGCCAAATTAAAATTAAAAACGATTCGATGCGTTTCGAGCTGCCACGATCAAACGGTAACTCCGATTGACACGAAAATTGAAATCCGGTAATAACTAACTATTACGAATCCAATGGAACTGGTTTCGTTCAATTCTGAGACTGTTCAAAAATTGACTATTTTCACTAGTCGATTTAATATTAAAATATTCAATTTTCACAAATTAACTTTTAATTCGATTTTAAAAGTTCTAAAATATCGTTCTAACTTCAATATGATAAAATAAAATTTTACAAATCATTTTCAATCATATTTAACTCAATTTTCAATTAATTCCATAATTTCACATATTAAATTATCGATTTAATTATCCAATTAAATCCAATTATTCAAATAAAAATTTATTTGACTTATAAATTCACTTATTAATATTTAAAATTAATTAAATATTCAAATTTTAATTTCTAAAAATTCTGGGTCGTTACAATCTTCCCCCCTTAAAAGAATTTCGTCCTCGAAATTATCAAGTAAGAAAAGTTATAGAATTCATTAACTTTCCAAAATTCATAGTTAAACTTTTTACAAATCTTTACTAAGTTTTCAAATCATACTTAGTTATCTTTTCAAAAACAACTACTATTGTTTAACTTTCAATTCCAAATCAAAGTTAAAGTTTTCAAAAAATTTCCCATTTTCTCAAATTTTTCTAACGCCTTAAATTTTCCGAAAAATTCGCCAGTCTCCTTTGCGCGGCTCGATCCGAAAAAAAATGACAGTATATATATCACAAATATACATCTCATCAAGTAATGAGGCATCCCGAAGGGAAAAAATGTAAAAGTACGATATTTAATCCGAGATATGTACCTTATATTTTATTAGCGAGCATATACGGCTAATATAGCGCGAAAGCGAGCTCCAAATGCGAAGCAAACGCGATCCGCACCTACTAAACACTCAACAAACAACATGAGAATCATGCATATATGAACATAGTATCGATATACAACATATAGCAACATAATAACTATATATGTCAACATAGCAAATGAAATAAAACAACAAGTGCAAACATCAACCAACTATCATCCATAACCAAATCAATATTCATTTATATTCTCATTAATATTCAATGAATTGGTTTTCAATTTAAATCACATTGATTCATTAACAGTGGATGTTTACTAACATTCATTCTCAATTAGTTTATATTCACTAATTCATATTCAATTTGGTTCACTTCTAATTCAAATTCAATTCTATTTAAAATTCACTTAACTTCCAATTGGATTTTAATTACTTTAGCTTCCAATTTCATTAAATCTTAATGAATTATATACAATCAATCAACTAACAACCATATAACAACCAATGTATATCAATTGCAACCAAATTCCTTTGCTTATCAATTGGTTTAATTAAATTGATTTTCATTCATTTATTCGACTTCCAATTACATTAGATTTTAATGAATTAACACGTACATCCATTATTTCATATCAATTTTTCACATTTAATTGATTAATATTTAATCCATTAATTTAATTCAATTACAAAAGTTGAATTTCATTTATATAACTCAAGTTCAAATCTATCTCTTAACTTTGTTAATTTACTTTGATACCACTATCAACTTCATTCAATATCTCTTAAGTTATACTCCATTTTAAACATCACTTGGTTTTTACATAACTTAAATTCACTTATAAATCAATTCATTTTTTTATTTTCAACTCATATTCATAAATATATTCATATAGTTTCACTTCTCATATATAAGTTTATTTCATAATTGCAAATCACTTTAATTATAATTCAATTCTTATAATTCTTTTGCTTATACAATTATTCTTTTATTTAGATTATTCAAACAACTAAACAATCAACTTATATACTTTAAATAATTCTGAAAAATTATTTCTTTATATATAAAAATATAATCAATTCAAAATTATTTCATTTACCCAATTTAAAACAATATTGTGTCGAATTGTTCTGTACAAGTGTTTAGAGATCCCTATCAACAACGTTAATTACTCGTATTAACCAGAATCTATATACCACTCAACAAACCAATCATCACAATATAAAACAATTTTACATTCACTAACAAATACGCTCTCATAGCCATTATTACACTCAACTCATTCTAGAGTACTACTGACTCTATCTCTAATGAGTAATACCCAACAGAACCATGGTTGTCGCTTAACCATATGCTCTGATACCAAATGTAACGTACGCGATTTTTCGTTGCCGAAAAACCGAATAGTTAGGGTTTTAAAAAGAATTTAAGAAAAGAAAAAGAAAGAAGAAGAGATAAGGAGAGAGAATAGAGAGAAAAGAAAATAGGAAATGGAGGGAAAGAAAACAGAAAATAGAACGGAACACAACAGAACAACATCAGAATCTCACAATTCGCAGCGGAACAACATATAATAATAAATGAATAATCTTTAAACAAAGAACTATATCAGTTATTACATTACATCATATCATCAGAGTGTACAAAAACAACAACAACAAACAGTGCAGCGGAAAAAGAAATACTATATACTAGTAATACGCCATGCCATCCATCTTGCCTCCAGCATATCCAGAATATCCTGATAAACCTTAACTCTTGACTGCCCGTGTGGAAATTGGTGGGCACCCAGAGTTTAGGAAGGAAAACAATAAACTCCAAGTCAGTCATGTGACTGGTGTGAGAACTCAAAACAGTTTATTTTTCTTTAAAATCAAAAATAGAGGAATATTTTTAAAAATCAATTCGCAATGCTTTTAAAAATGAGACTACCATAAGACCTCCCGCCACACACACAATGCAAACGCAGACTTGGGGAAGATTTCTTCTTATGTTAGTCAAAGATGCTTGATACGTATTAAAAGAAAACATTTGTTATTATTTCTAGTGCATAGTGTAGAAAATATTTCGAAAGTAGAATATAAATATTAGCCAGCATAGGTACCATTATATTATGCTTACTATAGCTACCATATTAGATGGCAGGTTCTACAACTAAAACCGTACAAGTCTCGTATTGTTTCTTTGGATTTCCAACGAATGATCAGGCCAAGGAACTTCCCATTGCCACATGAGAATGCCTCTGGATGGACATCCCCGAGAACCAAACCGGATCTCTACCAACACAAGGCCGGGTTACCCCTAACTGATAAACAACTGACCGAATATGCCATCCCCCGGTCCTTTGGGACCTTTTCACCGAGCGCTCGTAATCAATTCACACAATCATAACAAAGTGTTTTCAACATGAGTAAGTATCTGGGCTCCATACCATGATACCACCCTTTTCCAGAAGGAAATGCACACATCCTAAAGGGCGCTACCCCTCATAACCTTGCCGCATCTTTCCTGTTTTGACCATTCCGGGGTGTGAGGTTCGACGAAGTCACGTCCACAAAAACATACTTTATACAAAAGCCATGCTTTGGGTCAACAAATGATCATAGAAATGATCACCAGGATAGACGATCAAATAAACGATCCTATCACAAATAATCAACACAATGATCATTTCACAGCAACACTCAGCATGTCACATTACCAAATTGGGAATATATCGCTGATAACCATCAACTATATAACCTCTAAGCTCGTACGTCTCAGAGAAGGGTGTTAAGCTAAAAGAATAAATTCTCCGCCACCAACAGAAATATATTTGAAAGAAATCGGCTTTATATCTCAACTTGTAATGTCAGACATACAATCCATACAAGTCTGTTCCGGGCTCGAACAAAACCGAAGGCACTTACAAAGAAGTCCTTGCAATCCGGATATTCACAATCCTGATCGGATTCACCATCACATATGGAGAACTCTATACCGTAGCTACTCGGTGCAGAGTCAATCGACAGGTCATCCTATCGCTCTCGCAAATACCGGGTCTTCAACACCGATCTTCAATGCAATTCACAACGACGTATCACATATTCGGAATGGGTTATACGACCCCATGGTCCTTTCCCGGTTAACCCGAATAGTGAGCGCTTATTCAAAAATAAGTGTGGCATTCAAATTCAAACAAATCACATCAATTACCCGTTCAAAGGGAAATTATTGATAGTCGGTTATTGAACTATCAATGGATATGCACAACATCACTAGATTCCAAATAATTTTCCAAATTATTTATTTTCCAAAATATCTTTAATAGATATATAATTTCACACTTCAAAAATAAATCAATATTTATTTTTAAACAAGTTCCCCTTTCTTTTATAAATTCCATAGTGAATTTATATTTCACAATATCTACTGATATACGATTTTTCAATAGGTTTCAATATTCCTTTTCAATTTATCTTCAAAAAGATAAATTCTCAAAATATTCACTTTATATTGGAAAACATTTCCATACTTATTTAATAAGTAATTCACAAATCTTTTTATTTTCTACACTTGGAAAATATTCAATATACTTAAATCGAGATTAAGTATATATTTCATTCTTTAAGGAAATCATTCTCTTAAACATATTTATTTGGGCCAAAACGAATGTTACGTAAAACATCGTTACGACAACCCAAAATCACTAGTATAGGGATTTGAAATTAAAATAGATATATAAATCCCAATACTATACAAAACATTTCCTTTCGGAAATCATTTACTATAACAACAGTGTTATAGTCCACTATTTCCTATTATTTCTCGAAAACGTCTATTTCAACAATAAATGTTGAAATCTATGGTTTCGAATCTTAACACATTTTAAAACATCGTTAGATCGTTTTAATTTCTATTTAAAACATCACATTCTAAACATTTTCTTTAACATAATATTCATTATTCAAAAACGTGAATATACTACGTTAACACATTTTCATCCTTTTATACATTTCATTTTAAAGGATTATTCACAGTTAAAAATGTGAATATATCTCCATTAATAGGTTTCAACAATTTACTTATCAAAATAAGTCGTTTGCGAATTTATAAAACAACGTTTATAAATTCCTTTTCTATTTATTTTATAACAACTTTTTATAAATCTCCTTTATTAATCTATTCGATTTATAACTCAATTATAAACCAAAAGTTCACATTATAAGTTAATGCTTATAAAACGATTATTTTACAAAAATTATTCTTTTAAACTTCATAATTATAAATCTTATAACTTATAAGATTCAATTATTTATCCAAACCTATTCTTTTAACAACTTTATAAATTTTATAAACCTACTGCTTATAAAATTCCTTTATAACTTCACCGTTTATAATTCTATAAATTCCTTCGTTTATAAAATCCATTCATAATTTATTCTAACACTTATAAAAGCTCGTTTTAAAATTTCAATATTTCAATTTATAAATATCCATTTATAAATTTCTTATATAAATCAATTCATACTATTATTTTAAAACATCTTTAATCTCCTTTACAATTTCACCCTTCTCTTGATTTATAAAATAATCAAATTTTTTGTAAATCCTATATTTAAACTTTTCACAATAGATTCAGAAATCCCGATTTTACTATTTTATAAAATCATCAGCATCATATTCTCAAAAATCAGTTTTTAACTATATTTCTCAAAAATCATAATTTTTATATAACAATAAAATTATACGTTTATTTATTTAAAATGGATCAATTCAAAAAAATATTTTATAACTTATACTTTCAAAAATCACTTTAAAAATCATTTTAAAGTTTCAAAATTTGGTCCAATGATGCTACATACCAAATAGTCAATCACGACACACAACGACATCATATATCGATATGATAATCCATCAAATATCAAAATATATGAAATCAAATAAAAACAGTTGAGGAATCCAGTTGGATCCCTCCAACCTGTTTTCCTGCATCCAAAAACATTAGCACAATACCAATTTCTCTCCAGTACGAAATTATCGCGGTATATGGAATTTAAAATATTATCCGCTTAATAGACGGCGCAATAGGGTCTCATCCGCTAAACAAAAAAATGCGGGAAATCAATAACTCCAATATATACATATGCCAATATATATATTGCTATTATATATAATACCAATTTCACTGTTTATGAAATATTCGCGGTATATGTTTTTAATAAATAACATCCGCTTACTAACGGCGTATAATGTCTATTTTAACAATCAATAGATAACAATCATCATTCAAACATGCATTCAAATATTTTAAATCTAACTATTTAAAATAAAATCGAAACTGATTCGATTGAGTGAGAAGTTCTCACCTTGATTTCAATTTCGTTTTAGCGATTTATTTCGAATAAAATTAAACGGACGTTTAATTTTACCCAAAATTCTCACTAACTCCAAACGACTCCAATCTAACTCCATCGCGTAGTGCTCGTCCATACGATTCCAATGCAACTGGTTTCGCGCGTTTTCGACCTCGTATGAAAAAGATATGAATATTTGAAGTTACATGAATTTTCTATAATTAATTTACAACATTTATTTAAAACTTTTAACCTAAATTATTAACAGCCGTTAGATCCTGCTCCTTTGAATCCAGGCCGTTGATTTCTCCTGCATCCACATCAGAGCCGCACGCACATCTTCCCTTCCCCTTCTTCATCTTGCACGCACGCAACATGTACAGATCGAACAAACCCAATGCTTGCAACTAGGGTTCCATCTTCGAGCCTCCACGTTCAACTTTAGGTCGATCAACTAGTGCCATATCGCGCGCCTCCATCTCCTCCATGCTCGGCCAGAAGGCTTTGAAGCTCGGCCCCTCCTTTTTTCTCGAATTCCGTGCGCAAGCTGCCACAAACGGCCCCTCATATCTCCCAATTTATAGCTCCAATCCACATCTTAACCGTTGATCTTGTAGTTCTCTTCATGCTCTACATCTTTCATTTAGGAAGTTATTCGATTCGATGCATGGATTTTGAGAAAATGGAGGAAGAAGTTGGGATGATTTCGGCCATTCATGGGGGTGCTAGCGGCTGCGTTAGGGTTAGGTTTAGATATATTTTTTTTCTTGAGAATTATGGGCTATTTATAGAGAATTTTCGAACACTATTCATCCGGGAATTCCGAACTCCGATTCACGCGCCGTAACCAGCGTTTCTAGGGTTTACCCCGCGTTCCGGACACAATGGAACAGGTTTCGGAAGCTAATTCGGACATCTGTGCGAGTTATGGCTATAAACGTTCAATTTAAATTAAACCGATTTAAACGATTTTCTAGGCGTTTTAATTTGTACCGGACAAACGGTAAATCCAATTGACACGAAATTTGAAACCTTACAATAATATCACATTACGGATCTGATGAAACTGGTTTCGTCGAAATCCGAGACTTTTTGAAAAATGGCTATTTTAACTCGCCAAATTAAAATTAAAAACGATTCGATGCGTTTCGAGCTGCCACGATCAAAGGGTAACTCCGATTGACACGAAAATTGAAATCCGGTAATAACTAACTATTACGGATCCAATGGAACTGGTTTCGTTCAATTCTGAGACTGTTCAAAAATTGACTATTTTCACTAGTCGATTTAATATTAAAATATTCAATTTTCACAAATTAACTTTTAATTCGATTTTAAAAGTTCTAAAATATCGTTCTAACTTCAATATGATAAAATAAAATTTTACAAATCATTTTCAATCATATTTAACTCAATTTTCAATTAATTCCATAATTTCACATATTAAATTATCGATTTAATTATCCAATTAAATCCAATTATTCAAATAAAAATTTATTTGACTTATAAATTCACTTATTAATATTTAAAATTAATTAAATATTCAAATTTTAATTTCTAAAAATTCT
Source organism: Allium cepa (assembly GCA_030765085.1). NCBI lineage: Eukaryota > Viridiplantae > Streptophyta > Magnoliopsida > Asparagales > Amaryllidaceae > Allium > Allium cepa. The sequence continues at coordinate 229,724,323 of CM060938.1, forward strand.
GGGTCGTTACAACTATAGCATCAGATTTTATTAATGAATAATTTACTTGATGTTTAGGTGTTGTTAATAATATTTGAATGCATAAATAAAAGTTATATATACACATATCGATAACAATGTCAATACGTATTTAAATAGGTTTTAAATATAGTTAATTTCTTAATATGCTTTCGAAAATATTTATCCATGTGATGGAATGATGTGGTAGGACATACAAGAGAGAGAAGGGGATATTTATGAGATTTGATTGAGAATTAAAAGGGGAATTTTTATATTGAGAATAAGAAAGGTTCGATTCTCCCAATTGAAACAAAATCCATAGATTTTCTCTCATATTCATTCCTTCCTTTCCCCTTTTCCCTTCCTCCTTCTCATGGCGGCCTCTACATTCATCTATAGTCAAAAATCATTTTTCTATTTAACCAAAAATCAAATCGGTTATAAAATACAAGTGGCTCACTAGAAACTAGCAAAGTTTGAAAGTTGACTCTAGAAATCTATGGAGAATTTTCAAATCAAGGTGTCACTAATATGCCATATATATAAGGTATAATCTTTTTTAGCATTTATATATTTTGGTTCATCCATATCATCATTTTCATATGTGTAATTGCCATTAGTGCAATTATAATTAACTGTAACAATTTAATTAGTTAATTAAATGTTCTATATTAATTCAATATGATAGTTTTAAATTAATATATATATATATATATTTGTATATATTTAATTCTTTTCACATATGTTTAAATACATATATAACAATCTTATAAACATAAAACTTATTTTAACGATTTTAAATAAGCATTCATTAATTTTAATCATCTTAAATCATCGAGATAGATTGATATCATTGTTCAGATTAATACCATATTTTAAATTAGCATATAAGTTTGTTAGATCTAAATAACTTTTGAAATTTAAATATAATTTTTTTATTAATAATTGTGGAAAAAACATTATTTATAATAATATTCATATTTTGTAGTAGCATAATTAAACTTTGAACTCTTGAATTCAAGATATAAAATATATACGGTTAGAATTATAAAATCATTTTGGCTGTGTATTACACCAAATATTATTGTATGTATTTTATAATAATAATATTAGTCAAGTTTAAGATATTTCATAATTTTGAATCTATGTTTTAGATCTAGATCTAGCATTTGAATATATGTTTACCAAGTCAAAAGTTAGATTTTTTAATTTTAGATTTGAGTTTGAAAACTCTGACATAGTGTTAAATATTATTTGTAATACATATGCATATTTTGTTATACTATAATTAAATTTTGTACTCTTGAATTCAAAATATAAAATATGCATAGTTGGATATATAAAATCATTATGGGTTTCATCAAATATTATTATACATATTTTATAATAATAATATTAGTCAAATTTAAGATATTTCATAATTTGAATTTATGTTTTAGATCTAAATCTAGCATTTGAATTCATGCTTATTAAGTCAAAATTTAGATATTTTAGTTTTTGATTTGAGTTTGAAAATTGTGATACAGTCATACTATACATGGTAATTTTATAAATTTATAACTATTATTTCATGAATATAAATTTAGAAAACGTAATATGTATATTTATTTCACATCAAAGTATTTTAATGTGCAAATTAATATATATATATATATATATATGCTAGTATATACATGGTAGATATAAATCCTGATACCTACAAATGTATATATTTGACCATCTTCGCATCACCTATGTTCTTTATTTCATATGCAAGTCAAATCAATTCTATATGGGTATACTAGGCATGTACAATCTAAGTCACCTATCACACTTAATCAATATATTAAATATAGATTAAGGAGAGAGAAAAGCTTGAGTTAGTTGAGAATTAAGTAAAAGCCAAGGATTTAAAGAGAAAATGGAAAAGATTTCTATTATCTCCATAAAACTTTATTCTCCCATTCATTTCTAATTAATTTTCTCTCTTTTTTTACCCCATCATTAGCTGACACCTTTTTTATTATCATATAGTCATATTAAATATATTTAATTAATAAGACTAACTAAATAAAGCAAAAAATTCAAAATAAAATAAGATTTTATCAAAACAATTAGATTGGATATAATGTTAAATGTTAGACTTCAAAGACCCACTAAGATCTAATTAGGGAATATTTTTTAAAATTTACACATTTCACTCTTTACGAATGAAATGGGTTCCAATAATTTACATAATTAATTATTTATTAAAAAATGATATTACGTTGTAGAATTACTACACACATCTTAAAAGATGCTACAATTGTTTATAAACAGCCACTATTATTTAGAAAATGCAACTATGATTCAGAAACAGCCACTACAATTCATAAAATAGCACTATAAATTAGCACTATGAGTAGAAATATTCATAATTATTAGTTATTAAACAAAAATAGAAAATAATATTACACGGTAAAATTACTACGCAAATCTAAAGATGTTACAATTGTTTAAAAACCATTACTCAAAAATGCTACTATAATTCAAAAACTGCTACTACAATTTCTAAAATGCTACTATAAAATAGTATAATGAACAATAATATGCTTGATCAATTTTTTTAGAAAATAAAATAAAAAGGATACTACATGTAGCATTAGTACACACTATCTTCTTCTATCTCAATCTTCTACTTCTCCTCTAACATTACCCAAGTCCAAACTCAAAATCATTATTGCTAAGGAGACGCTCCTTCTGCATCCTTACTCATCGCTACCACAATTTCAAAGCGTTGCAACATTATGCTCCTCCAAAACCCGAGCTGACCACTATCACATCCACCTACATCATCTCCAATGCTAGTGAGATATTTCATGCCTTCATCGAGAGCCATCGAGATTTGTTGTGACTTCACCAAAGAAACTGTAAATATACTCCATCGTCCTGGCTCCAACTTATGTGAATCGAGTGCCCATGCTTCTCACCCATTTTTAGCCTGCTATCATATTTAATTGAAAAGTTTTTCAACCTCACTAAAAAAAGAAAAGCTTATCCTTTGAGATAAAAAATTGATAAAATTTTTCCTTCAGACTTCTAGTAACTAAACATCTTATATACTATAAAGTAATCATAATTTCACAAAAAAGATTTCTACTAAAATATATAAAGGACATTATATAATAAATACATCCATTTATATAACAACATGTTTTATCTCTTTCTTAGAAAATGAACGTGCACACACAGACAAGCATACTTACACTTCTCGCAGAAGTAGTACCCAGGGGTTATAGATGACATCAGTTGAAGCGAACGAGCAAAACATAATTCCACTCAGGAGTTTACCGATCCACGGGTTCTCCTAAATATATTAAAAAAACATTTCTACAAATATCACTAGAGGTGTGTAACGACCCGTATAAATTCGGTGTTTAAAATGAATTAAATTAATAAGACTTTTTTTTATTTTAGAAAGAAATAAAAATCTTATTTATTTATATGAAAGAGAATGTTGAAATTTGATGTATTAAGGGTAATTAAAATTTACAAATTAAATTATATATTGCAATTATTAGTAGTAGCGGAAATTGTTGCATTTGGATATAAAGTTTGAATAAGTAAATTAAGGCAAATATTGAATTTATCAATGAAATAAAATATTGATTTATGGAAGTTGAATGTAAATGGCGGTAATAAAGTAATGCAGGACAATAAATAATTTATTACTGCAATACCCATTAATGAATGGAATGAAATGGGACTAATATAAATGTATATTAGGTTATAAATCAATTTGAATGAAAAAAAATGTAAATATTGATTGATGAATAAATATACAAGTATATTTAAGGATATAATAATTACAATTGGATAGAGATTTTAAGTAACAATGTTAATGCGATGTAAGTAATGCTAATTTAAGTCAATAATAAGGAATTGGGATGAATTCAAAATTTGTAACGTATGGTTTGTAAACATATATTATTAATTACCTGCTTATTTGTTAATGGAAATAGAATTTGTAATAAGTGATAATAAAATAAATGAACGTTACACTAATGGAAAATGAAATAACGTTCATTTAAAATGTTGAGTAATTATAATGTCGTTATTGATTATGAGCGTTACTTTAATAATTATGATTTATTTGAAAAATCAATACGGGAAGTATGTAAAGTAATAACTAAGAGAAGAATACGTTATAAATTGGTTATAACCTAAACTTATGTGTAAGGTTGAAATTGAATCTAATCCGTTTAATTGGAAACTTATTAAAATAAATTGGATTCAAAGTGTAATAAAGAGATTTTTTTAAGAAATTGAAATAAATACTATAATTTGTGAAATAATTTACACTTAAAATTTGAGATGGGAATTGGCTTGAAGAATTATAAATTTATAAGTAAATCAAGGTGATAAAATTTATGAATTATAGAATTTGAAATTTTATCGTGAGTTAATTTATTTAATTTACAATAATTGGATTTATTGCAAACGAATAAAAATCAAATATGAAATTACTACGTAATTTAAAAAAATTAAGTTGAAAACCAGAAATGTTTATGTGATAATTTTAAATCCAATGGTAAACCCTTATATTTGAAATTAATGAATGGAATAAATATAGGTTAATTCAATTAAAAGGAAAATTTTGGAAATTTATCTATAATTTGAAATTTTATGAAATCGAAGATTTATATTGATTTAATCTTTAGTATATTGTCATTTAAAATTTTTTTAATCATTTTAAATGTTTGAGAATTATTAAGTGATAAAAAAATTTCCAATTCCAAAACTGAAATATATAAAAAAAATGGATTTATTTACTAATTCTTAATTTATTAATTAATATAAAAATAGCCATTTTGGTCACAGACTCGGATTTCGGCGAGACCAGTTTCATCAGATCCGTAACAGTGAATTATTGTAAGGTTTCAAGTTTCGTAGCGATCGGACTTGTCCTTTGATCGTACGAACGCGAAACGCCTTGAAATTGATTTAATTGAAATCAATTTGAAATCAATTTGAAAATATTTTTTTCAGCATAACTTCTTTATACGACGGAATTTGAACGCGAAACTTTTTCCATCACGTTCAGAATATTTTTAAATACCTATTTTGATATATGGGTTGACCCAATTTCGTTCCGGGGTCGAAACGGGCTTTTTGGGTCAATTATCGTTCAGCACGTTTGTTTATCAGATCCATCTACTCTATTTCTAACCTACCTATATAAACCCAATTATAAACCCTAGCCTCCATCTATTCTCATTTGTTTGTGCGTTCATTTCCTCAGCTCCTCATCTTCCCAATGGCTGCAAACCAAAACCAAAATCCAATTTCAAAATTCAAAAATCAAATGAAAATTCGATCTCCCCAAACTATAGCAAATTATATATGGATTTGAAGGTCTCGAAGAGCGCAAGTCGAATATGGGATTCGTTTTTTGATCTGGGTTGATGTGTGGTCGGAATTAGGGGAAGAAATTTCGGCCGTCCATAGGGCGTCGCCTATTTTAACGGTGGATTCACGTTTTTGGTCGATCGGAGGGGATATTCGCGTAGAGGGAGGCAAGTGGTGTTCATCCATCCGGTTGCCTCACCGAGACGTGGCCGGAGTTTGCCGTGGTTGGGGGTTTTTGGCAGCGGCTGTGGCATAGGAGGGGCGCCAGGGTGGGCCGATCGGCCTGGGAAGGGGCGGCTCGTGGAGGCGATGGCAACGGTGGCCTCTGATCGTCGAGGTGGTGGTTGTAGGTGGCGAAATTTTTGCCCTAAGGATCGGCGGCTAGGGTTTTCCTCAGAATCGAGATAGCCTGATGGTCGCATGGGTGATTGGGAACGTGTGACGTGGCTTCGCGTGAGTGGATCGTTTTTCTTATTTATTTGTTTATTTTAACTTATAAATTCCAATCTTCTAACGTATATAACTTTTGCATACGATGTCCAATTCACGCGCGGTTTTCTCCGCTAGGTTCGTATTGGAATTCTGGATCTTTTGACGCTGGTTTGGATGGATTTGGAGACTGCACAATTTTTGAATTTAAATTGGATTTGAATCCAGTTTAAATTCAAAAGGTGAGTGTTTTAACCCACTCACAACTTCTAAAATTTCTTATCTTCGTTAAATTGATTTAAGATATGAGTAGAAATTTATTTATGACTGTTTGGCATGTTTTATTCGTCATCTCATTTAAATCGCATTTATTTAATTTAACCGTTAATCAATTATTATTATTGCATATAAATTGACAGTTAGAATTTATTTGTTTGTATATAAACTGCTAGTTAAACAGTTATTAAATTTATTACTGAATATAAACTGTTAGTTAATACCTATTGTTTATTCACTGTTATATTTTATGTGCTTTATATTGATATTTGTTTAAATTGGACCATGATTATAATTAATGGTTGATGATTGATGTTTGGTGAATGGATGATGTGTACTATATTTTAAAATCTACAAGTTATCATATATTTCATTCATTTGGGATTGCGGTTTGAAATGCTATACAACCGCATTTTATTTTTAAATTGCGGATTGAAATGATAAATATCCGTATCACTTGACCATAGGATAGAAAATTATATACATGCACCGCAGTCTATATATGAAAGATTTTTGAAATGATTTTTTTATGGTTTGGATAGGATACGGTTAATAAATATAAATTTTGATGTTTTATAAAATCTTATTTTATATATACATCTATAGTTAAAGTATTGAATTTAAGCTATGCATGGATTTGTTAAATAAAATAAATAAGTTGAATAATGAAGTTTGATTATTTTATATGGTTAAGTACATGTTAAGATATTGAAAATATATAGAATTTTTAAATGATCTAAATCAATTAAGGTTGGGAGTTAAATTGGAAAATTTATTTGGAATTGAGCTAAATTAAGAATTTAGCTTCATAAGTTGATGTAAAATTTATTAACTTGAAATTTTAAAAAGGGTATGATATTTATAACTGAATTTTTATTCAAGGTGAATTAAATAAATGTTTGTAGTATAGATAAATTGAAGGAAATTTTCTTTTATAAGTAATTTGAGTTTTACTTAAATGATTACGGATTTATTATGCAATTATTTCAAACTAAATAATAGGACATTAAATTGTTGAATAGAAATTTCCAACCTTAGTTCCAATTGTTCAATATTCAAAGTTTGAAATATATTGAAACTAAAGTGGTGATTAAAACTGAAAGCGATTTTTAAATCTATGGATTTTGAGTTAATTTTAAATAAAATAAATTGTAAGTCGTGGAAATTATTTTATTTTATAAAGAAACTTTAAATGCAAACTATTTTATTCTATATACTTTTGAATATCCAAAACCATTCAAGTTTTAGAAGTTATGGTTTTAAAGCTATGAATTTCGAAGTATTATGTTTTGAAAGTCATAATCCAAATTTTTGGATTCCAGATATTATAAATTTTAAGCAGTATGATTTTGGAAAGGAAATATATTTGAAATAAAAATGATATTATTGATTTGGGTTTTAAAATAATATATATCAAAATGAGTTATTTTTGAAATGGAAATGATATCATACTTATGGGTTTTGAAATGGATAATTATTTTCTGTTTTTAAAGTATAAACTATTTTAAAGACCGCGATGTTATAATAACGTTTGGTTGTTGAAGAGACCGGGATCGGAAGTTGTCATACTCTCTGCCAACCCCGAAAACCACTTTAACAACCGTGTACGCGGTGGAGATTCCAGAATGAAGTAGGTTGGTGGCGGCGTTTCCTGTAAGGTAAATACGTGGACCCAACTCCCGTGAGTTGGCAAAAGGTGGCTAAAATAGGAGCGATTGACGGGTTAATAAGGTAGCACCTTTGATCGGACACATCCCTTCGATATTATACTTTGACTTTTAGATTGATTCGGTGGCCACTATTGATTTTATTTGGGGGTGTGGCTCGAGGTGGGCGGTAGCTGCGCGCTACGCATTACCACCAACCTGGAAGCGTAATTGGTATATCTACCTTAGCATTGCCCAGTTGTGCCGTGTCACCTACCCTATCGTGTCTTGTACGAGTTTGGATTTCTCCCTAGCCCGTGTGGTATCCTCTGGTGGCATCCCGATCAGGAGGGACTATGATATTGGATGGACTACTCGGACTATTATTGTGTTAAGGGGGAGATTGGGTAACTCCTTAATGCTATTTAAAAGTAAGTTTGTTTTATAAATAGACACTATTATAATAGCGCAATATACTACATAGTAAATAGTTTAACGGATCCTTAGGAGATGTAAATCCCATGCATCTCTTGAGTTACTGCACTCATATTGATTTCTGTTAATTTAACTCACATAAGATCTTTTAGTTCTGACTCGAGTGTTTTTGTCTTTTCAAACTCGCTCGGGTCAGTCCGAGCGTTTCAGGATTTGAAGATTTTATTTCTTGAGGACGAAGACGGAGATTTTATTATTATTATATACTATATGGTTCCACTACACTGTATTCCGCTGCATTAATATTTATTGGTATGTGAACTATGATATTTATTGTATAAAGAAGAATAATATGTTTTGAAAACAGTTTTATGAATTGTATATTGATTATTATATTGTATCCTTCCGCTGTGAGATTCTGTTTTGTTTTATTTTTCTTGTTTTTTTCTTATTTACCCCATAACAATCCGCCCTTCCGTATGGTTTGAATTGGCACGTGTGTCGATTTAAAGCATGCGAAAAGGATGGATGTTACATCTGGTATCATAGCTTTGGTTTAGCGATAAACCTTAGCTTTGTGGGGTTGACTCTTTATTAATAGGGTAGTAATACCCTATGGGAGTCGCTGAGTGTATGTATATGAGAAAGCATATTTGTTAGTGTTATAAAAAGGTTTTAATATTGTGTTAATCTGTTCCGTTTTGTATTTATAAATTTTGGTTGGTGCATGGGACGCTATGACATCAATAGGGATTTCTAAACACTTAATAGGACAGACCGACATAATATTTTTTTAATATAGGTGAATGAAATAATTTTGCCTATTATATTTTTCTATATATAAAATAATTTTTTTTAAATGATATCTATATTTGGCTGCAATAGATAGGTTGTTAGGTAATAAAGTGTACAAATAATAATAGAAATAAGATTGAAAAATAAAAATAAGGAAATTTGGAAATTTAGAACTTAAGATCCGGGGTTTTGAAATTTTCTCGAATAAATTTTGAAATATAATAATATTGTTTTTAAGTTTTTTCTGATATAAATATTTCAATGTAATTTGTAAGAAGTGTTTAAAGAAGATTTTGGAGAAAATAAGTTTTGTACTTTCCTCTCTGTCGCTGGAAAATAATTTCGGTGATGGCGGCCGCATCATCGACTTTCATTTTCGAGTTTCGAAGGGGTAAGGCCACTGTAGTTGTTCTACTACAGATTCATTTTTGAAAAAAATATATAAATTTTGAATTATTTAAATATAATTAGAGATATATAAGTTGTAAGAATATATTTATCTATTATTTTAAAATAATTTGAAATTTAACCCGGTATTAAATTCTTAAATTTCCATTAATTAATTGTTTCACTTAGTGTAGTGAAATGGAAGGTAAGTAATTAATAATTGAAACCTCTAATTTAGGTAAGAGATTTAAGGCTAAGTTATAAAAGAAATAAAAAGGAAGTTGAAATTGTAACTTATAAGGAAAGGGTAGAATTTTATTAAACAATGAATTAATTAAAAGAAATAGGAAAACTTGTATAATTTTCAATTACATTCTTTAAAAGCATATATGTAACTTACCAAATATTAAAAGTGGAAATATTAATAAGAGGATGTAATTGATATTATACAAGAAATAAACTTGAGGTAATGAAAGTAATTAATGAAATTCTTTAACAAACAAGGATATGATGTTGTAATTGTTGTAAACTTAAGTTACAATTGGAATTTTACTATATTTAAAAATAATTAAAGGTAAGAATCACAAATAGATGATTATAAACTTAAGTAATTAAAGGGTAAATAGATGAGGTCATGCAATTATATAATATAATAAAGAGAAATTGTAAACTTAAGTAAAAGGGTTGAAGTTATTTCTATATAAAATTGAAAAAATATAAATGAAAATAAAATTGAAAGAGATATAAATGAATATAAAATTGAAAGAAATATAAATGAAAATAAAATTGAAAGAAATAAATGAAAATAAAAAGATAAACCGTCATATGAATGAAAAGAATCACTGAATGGAAGAAAGGAAATTTAAACTAATGTATGAAATAAAATTAATGATAAGTTAACTTGATTTGTAGTCTGGATTTGTTGTTGTTTAGTTGATGGTTGTTTGGGCAAGGATACTTTTAAATTGGATTTGGGTGAATGAATAATCCATTTAGTTCTATCTAAGACTGTTGAGTAAATGATGCGCTAGTATTTTATTCTTCATTCCGTACAATTTAAAGGTTTTGAACCCGAACGACTATTTGTTTGTTTGGTTGAATGGTTGTTTTATATTTGTTGTGTATGCCGGTTTTTGGAATTGATGGTTGTTGTATTGATTTGTTGTTAGTGATTGAAACCACTTAAATATTTCACTTTATATAAATTGTTAACTTTGGATTTTATAAGGGAAATGCAGGTTATGGAAGCAATTGCTACCGCTTTTGGTTCCATAAATTAAGCGTAAATTACCCGACGAATAGGTACGTTTCGGATTACGGTTTATAGCGCTATTTTATATATTTTCCCTGGTTGGAATATAATATTTTGGATAATATATGTAATAAATTTTCTATATTTTGATATTATATTTTCTCCCGAGCCTCTCCGTACAAGGGAGACTCTGCCGAAATTTTTCGTAAAATTTTGGACTTAGAAATTATTTTGAAAATGTTTTTCCAAACTTTATTTATTCAAGTATAAAAAGATATAATGATTATAAAATGGGTTTATTTTATTTAAAGTAATAAATTTTGTAAATTATTATTTATAAGTAAATATTTTGAATAAAATATATTGATCTCTAAATTCTTCCTTCTCCCCTCTGTTTCCTTTTCGGGGACGAAAAGTTTTGAGCGGGGGAGAGTGTAACGACCCGTATAAATTCGGTGTTTAAAATGAATTAAATTAATAATATTTTTTTAGAAAGAAATAAAAATCTTATTTATTTATATGAAAGAGAATGTTGAAATTAGATGTATCAAGGGTAATTAAAATTTACAAATTAAATTATATATTGCAATTATTAGTAATAGTGGAAATTGTTGCATTTGGATATAAAGTTAGAATAAGTAAATTAAGGCAAGTATTGTATTTATCAATGAAATAAAATATTGATTTATGGAAGTTGAATGTAAATGGGGGTAATAAAGTAATGCCGGACAATAAATAATTTATTTAGTGCAATACCCATTAATGAATGGAACGAAATGGGACTAATATAAATGTATATTAGGTTATAAATCAATTTGAATGAAAAAAAATGTAAATATTGATTGATGAATAAATATACAAGTATATTTAAGGATATAATAGTTGGGTTACTAGTAAATTCACTCATTTACCAATAAGGATATTTAGATGTGCCTTAATTGTAATTAAATAAAATAACGAAAGGAGTAAATGTATTTATTTAGAGTATTAATTACAATTGGATAGAGATTTTAAGTAACAATGTTAATGCAATGTAAGTAATGCTAATTTAAGTCAATAATAAGGAATTGGGATGAATTCAAAATTTGTAACATATGGTTTGTAAACATATATTATTAACTACCTGCTTATTTGTTAATGGAATTAGAATTTGTAATAAGTGATAATAAAATAAATGAATGTTACACTAATGGAAAATGAAATAACGTTCATTTAAAATGTTGAGTAATTATAATGTCGTTATTGATTATAAGCGTTACTTTAATAATTATGATTTATTTGAGAAATCAATACGGGAAGTGTGTAAAGTAATAACTAAGAGAAGAATATGTTATAAATTGGTTATAACCTAAACTTATGTGTAAGGTTGAAATTGAATCTAATCCGTTTAATTGGAAACTTAATAAAATAAATTGGATTCAAAGTGTAATAAAGGGATTTGTTTTTTAAGAAATTGAAATAAATACTATAATTTGTGAAATAATTTACACTTAAAATTTGAGATGGGAATTGGTTTAAAGAATTATAAATTTATAATTAAATCAAGGTGATAAAATTTATGAATTATAGAATTTGAATTTTTACCGTGAGTTAATTTATTTAATTTATAATAGTTGGATTTATTGCAAATGAATATAAACCAAATATGAAATTATTACGTAATTTAAAAAATTTAAGTTGAAAACCGGAAATATTTATGTGATAATTTTTAATCCAATAGTAAACCCTTATATTTGAAATTAATGAATGGAATAAATATAGGTTAATTCAATTAAAAGGAAATTTTGGAAATTTATCAATAATTTTGAATTTTATGAAATTGAAGATTTATATCGATTTAATCTTTAATAAATTGACATTTTTTTTAATCATTTTAAATGTTTGAGAATTATTAAGTGATAAAAAAAATTTCCAATTCTAAAGCTGAAATATAAAAAAAAAGTTGGATTCCTAATTTATTAATTAAAATAAAAATAGCAATTTTGGTCACGGACTCGGATTTCGACGAGGCTAGTTTCATCAGATCCGTAACAGTGAATTATTGTAGGGTTTCATGTTTCGTAGCGATCGGACTTGTCATTTGATCGTACGAACGCGAAATGCCTTGAAATCGATTTAATTGAGATCAATTTGAAAATATTATTTTCAGCATAACTTCTTCATACGATGGAATTTGAACGTGGAACTTTTTCCATCGCATTCAGAATATTTTTAAATACCTATTTTGATATATGCGTTGACCCAATTTCGTTCCGGAGTCGAAACGGGCGTTTTGGGCCAATTATCGTTTAGCACGTTTGTTTATCAGATCCATCTACTCTATTTCAAACCTACCTATATAAACCCAGTTATAAACCCTACCCTCCATCTATTCTCATTTGTTTGTGCGTTCATTTCCTCAGCTCCTCATCTTCCCAATGGCTGCAAACCAAAACCTCGATCCAATTTCAAAATTCAAAAATCAAATGAAAATTCAATCTCCCCAAACTATAGCAAATTATATATGGATTTGAAGGTCTTGAAGAGTGCAAGTCGAATATGGGATTCGTTTTTTGATCTGGGTTGATGTGTGGTCGGAATCGGGTGAAGAAGTTCCGGCCGTCCATAGGGCGTCGCCTAATGGTGGATTCACGTTTTTGGGTCGATCGGAGGGGATATTCGCGTAGAGGGAGGCAAGTCGTGTCCGTCCATGCGGTTGCCTTGCCGAGACGTGGCCAGAGTTTGCCGTGGTTGGGGATTTTTGGCGGCGGCTGTGGCATAGGAGGGGTCGCCAGAGTGGGCCGCTCGGCCTGGGAAGAGGCGGCTCGTGGAGGCGATGGCAACGGTGGCCTCTGATCGTCGAGGAGGTGGTTGTAGGCGGCGAAATTTTTGCTCTAAGGATCGGCGGCTAGGGTTTTCTTCAGAATCGAGATAGCCCGATGGTCGCGTGGGTGATTGGGAACGTGTGACGTGGCTTCGCGTGAGTGGATCGTTTTTCTTATTTATTTGTTTATTTTAACTTATAAATTCCAATCTTTTGACGAATATAACTTTTGCATACGATGTCCAATTCACGCGCGGTTTTCTCCGCTAGGTTCGTATTAGAATTCTAGATCTTTTGACACTGGTTTGGATGGATTTGGAGACTGTATAATTCTTGAATTTAAATTGGATTTGAATCCAGTTTAAATTCAAAAGGTGAGTGTTTTAACCCACTCACAACTTCTAAAATTTCTTATGTTCATTAAATTGATTTAAGATATGAGTAGAAATTTATTTATGACTGTTTGGCATGTTTTATTCATCATCTCACAACTTCTAAAATTTCTTATGTTCGTTAATTAACTGTTAATTAATTTTTATTATTGCATATAAATTGAGAGTTAGATTTTATTTATTTGTATATAAACTGCTAGTTAAACAGCTATTAAATTTATTACTGAATATAAACCGTTAGTTAATACCAGTTATTTATTCCCTGTTATATTTTATATGCTCTATATTGATGTTTTTTTAAAATGGTTGATGATTATAATTAATGGTTGATGATTTATGTTTGGTGAATGGATGATGTGTACTATATTTTAAAATCTGCAAGTTATCATGTATTTCATTCATTCGGGATTGCGGTTTGAAATGATATACATCCGCATTTTATTTTTAAATTGCGGATTGAAATGATAAATATCTGTATCACTTGACCATAGGATAGAAAATTATATACAGGCACCGCGGTCTATATATGAAAGATTTTTGAAATGATTTTTCTATGGTTTGGATAGGACACGGTTAATAAATATAAATTTTGATGTTTTATAAAATCTTATTTTATATATACATCTATAGTTAAAGTATTGAATTTAAGCTATGTATGGATTTGTTAAATAAAATAAATAGGTCGAATAATGAAGTTTGATTATTTTATATGATTAAGTACATGTTAAGATATTGAAAATATATAGAATCTTTAAATGATTTAAATCAATTAAGATTGGGAGTTAAATTGGAAAATTTATTTGGAATTGAGCTTAATTAACAATTTAGCTTCATAAGTTGATGTAAAATTTATTAACTTGAAATTTTAAAAATGGTATGATATTTATAACTGAATTTTTATTCAAGGTGAATTAAATAAATATTTCTAGTATAGATAAATTGACGGAAATTTTCTTTTATAAGTAATTTGAGTTTTACTTAAATGATTATGGGTTTATTATGCAATTATTTCAAACTGAATAATAGGACTTTACATTGTTGAATAGAAATTTCCAACCTTAGTTCCAATTATTCAATATTCAAAGTTTGAAATATATTGAAACTGAAGTGGTTATTGAAACTGAAAGCGATTTTTAAATCTATGGATTTTGACTTAATTTTAAATAAAATAAATTTTAAGTCGCGGAAATTATTTTATTTTATAAAGAAACTTTAAATGCAAACTATTTTATTCTATATACTGTTGAATATCCAAAACCATTCAAGTTTTAGAAGTTATGGTTTTAAAGCTATGAATTTCGAAGTATTATGTTTTGAAAGTCATGATCCAAATGTTTGGATTCCAGATATTATAAATCTTAAGCAGTATGATTTTGGAAAGGAAATATATTTGAAATAAAAATGATATTACTGATTTGGGTTTAAAAAAAAAATATCGAAATGAGTTATTTTTGAAATGGAAATGATATCGTATTTATGGGTTTTGATGGATAATTATTTTCTGGTTTTAAAGTATAAACTATTTTAAAGACCGCGGTGTTATAATAACGTTTGGTTGTTGAAGACACCGGGATCGGAAGTTGTCATACTCTCTGCCAACCCCGAAAACCACTTTAACAACCATGTATGCGATAGAGATTCCAGAATGAAGTAGGTTGGCGGCGGCGTTTCCTGTAAAGTAAATACGCGGACCCAACTCCCGTGAGTTGGCATAAGGTGGCTAAAATAGGAGCGATTGACGGGTTAATAAGGTAGCACCTTTGATCGGACACATCCTTTCGATATTATACTTTGACTTTTGGATTGATTCGGTGGCCACTTTTGATTTTATTTGGGGGTGTGGCTCGAGGTGGGCGTAGCTGCACGCTACGCGTTACCACCGACCCAGAAGCGTAATTGGTATATCTACCCTGGCATTGCCTAGTTATGCCGTGTCACCCACCCTATCGCGCCTTGTACGAGTTTGGATTTCTCCCGTAGCCAGTGTGGTATCCTCTGGTGGCTTCCCGATCAGGAGGGACTATGATATTGGATGGACTACTGGGACTATTATTGTGTTAAGGGGGAGATTGGGTAACTCCTTTACGCTATTTAAAAGTAAGTTTATTTTATAAATAGACACTATTATAATAGCGCAATATACTACATAGTAAATAGTTTAACGGATCCTTAGGAGATGTAAATCCCGAGCATCTCTTGAGTTACTACACTCATATTTACTTCTGTTAATTTAACTCACATAAGATATTTTAGTTCTGACTCGAGTGTTTTTGTCTTTTCAAATTCGCTCGGGTCAGTCTGAGCGTTTCAGGATTTGTAGATTTTATTTCTGGAGGACGAAGACGGAGATTTTATTATTATTATATACTATATGGTTCCACTACACTGTATTCCGCTGCATTAATATTTATTGGTATGTGAACTCTGATATTTATTGTATAAAGAAGAATCATATGTTTTGTAAACAGTTTTATGAACTGTATATTGGTTATTATATTTTATCCTTCCGCTGTGAGATTCTGTTTTGTTTTATTTTTCTTATTTTTTTCTTCTTTACCCCATAACAATCCGCCCTTCCGTATGGTTTAAATTGGCACGTGTGTCGATTTAAAGCATGCGAAAAGGTTGGATGTTACAAGGTGTATTTTCTAAATAAAGTAAACTCACCATCCTAAAGTTAGAAATTATACATACGACAATTGCTTCTATTAAATCGTATGTTTGACTTCTTACGAATATAGGATCTATATTAGAATTATTTATATGAGTTAATTAATTTAATGACCAGTTTAATAGTAGCAAAGGTCTCAAAAATCAAATGATATATACCAATCTCAAGTTTCAAAAGCTATACCAAATTGGAACATCACATATATCAATAACATTTAATATGATATTAGTTATCATCAAATTTCTACGCTAAAACAATTATATATTCAACAATAAGTTGCAATAATTATTATATACAGAAATAATTATGAACGATTCATAATATCATTATGTTACCTCTGTTAATGTTTTTGGTCTTAAATTTTCATTTAGAACAACTTTTAGCCAACTTCCAGGAACTTAATAGTCTTATTTTATACAAATGATAATAACTTTTTTTTGAGCCATTTTATTAGAATATACTTAACATTTTTGAATTTTTTAGTCAATTTTATACGTTTAAGCTTGTTTATGCACTATAAAATTTGCTTTACCAATTCAAGCTAACTGGTTATAACTAACAGTTCCTTTAATGGAATAGTGCTTCATCTAAATTTATCCCATAAACTTTAAACAAGGAACGCTGCCAAGTCCCTAGAATTGGAAGATAATGGAAGAAAAATCCTTCCTGACAAAGTTATGAAAATTTGGTCCCTATTTTCAGTTTTTAACTAATTTCCCTATTTTCAATGCTGGGCTGATTTACTAAAATGGGACAATTTGGTAAAAAATATCAGAACATGGACCTAATTTACATGGGTTTATTAGTGTGGACTTTTTGTGCATGGGCTTTGAGAATATGGACTTTTGATCCATAACCCCAATTCTAAATCTTAAACTCGTCAAAAGTAATATTGACTTATCTTTTAACACAAATTCTACATGAGAAATCTATTCTATTTTAGTTCTACAAAAAAGGGAAAATAATAAAGTCCTCCTAATATAAATGGACCAACGGAGAAGTTTAGTTTAATGAAATGTATAATTACGAAACAATTGTGTCAACTAATTACCAAATCACTTTTTGCATATTAGATTTCTTCTTTACAATCAATAATTCATAGAAAATAAACTAAATAGGAATTCAAACAAAAATTGTACCTGATGGGATAGCTCATTTCAAACTATTATCTTTTCCAATGACTTACAATTGCTTTCAACCTCCTCTCATGTTTATGTAGCAGTAACCATGACAACAATAGTAGCATCTTAGAAACCTCTTTTAACTCTCCTTTTAATACTAGTCCGATATATACCTTTTCTCTTTTTTTGAAAATTGCTTTTAAGTTATTTGAATTAAAAGGTAGAAATAAGAAGAATGAACAATAAAAGTTTCTTCACTATGGGTGCATCACTGCCTAAAAGCGAAATTAGGCACAAACATGATGTAATTAATAATGTTATCCGCTTGTTAAGGTTAATGCAAAGATCCTTCAATATTATGCACTTGATGCCGTATTATATGAAGGTTTGCTAAAATAATTTCCAAACCTTGAAATATGTTTGTAAGTTAATTTTGAGAACTGTTTGATAGATGATCCCAGAAGATGTATTTAGATGACAATTTCATTTTTTTATGCAAATCATTTGAACTGATCATACCAATATATAGTCATTCTTACATGGAAAGGGTTATTTGAAGCTAAAGATCAGATAAACAAATAAATACATCTTTTGCATTTCAGTGAATTCAATTTTAATTGTCTAATAAAGTTAGGCTATCATAATTCATCACCTAGTATGAACTTCTCATTAACTCACAAAGTTAGTCCAAAAATTGGGCCTAACTTACGTTCAAGTTATTTACAATATGGCAAGTTCAAATATGCTTGGGCCCGCATATTTATAGTTGAATAGTCAAGAAAGTCAATATGCATATAGCCAAATGTCAAAGTCTATATTACAAAGTCTTGATTAATTCGACCTAGGCAACCGCGATTGTCCCAAAATTCAAGTTCTATAAATTTGAAAGTTATAAAATGAAAATAATAAAGAATACTAGTTTCGAATCTACCTCATTCTAGTGGCACACATTCCTATTTCTTGCATCCGTAGATCTATGATATATAGCGTGATGTAGCCTTGGACTACTGAGATTATGTTGGTGTGGTACATTATCGAAGCGACGTATGGCATAGCTTAATTTTTTCCTTTGAAGATGAATGGAATTATCAAACCAACCAAAAGCTACAACATAACCAATTGAAATTTTTATGGTTGATTTTTGATGTGTGATAGTAGTAGTTTATGGGTACTTGGTACTACTATCGTAAATATGCAATAGCTTGCCAATTCCAGTCACTCGATGGCTTCATGTTCTACCATGCGATATTGATAGTATTATTGTTGGCACATGATATCTTTCTATTTCTTGATACTAGATAGTAGTAAAATTTTCATGCGATAACACTTTGCACCTTGAACTACGATAGCTCAAATATCTTTAGTAGCTCTTGCATTTTGAACATCGATAACTTTGACATCTTTGGTATGCGATGGGTCCTTGCACCTTGAACTTTGATTGTTCTAACATCTTTGATATGTGATAGCTCTTTTTTACTTTTAACACTCGATAGCTTATTCCATCTTAATACTTAATGGTACTTTTCACTTTGATACTTGATAGCTTTATTAATCTCCAGCCCTTAGTAGCTCATTGATTTCAAATCGTCAATAGCTTGTCGGCCTTATATTTTCGTTAGCTTGTTGATACAGATCCTCCATAGCGAGATGATTTTGGACTCTCGATAGCTTCACTCCTATTCAAACTTTGAAAATTTGTATGTAACATTCAACACCCTACTTTTAGAAAAGTATTCTTGTAACGATCCACTTTTTTGAACGGTTTAAATCGACTTATAGACCATACACATTAGACTCAAACCATTCAAAAGGGAGGATTGTTATGGGTAAATAAGAAAAGTAGAGAAAGAAAGAAAACATACACAAAATCTCGCAGTGGAATGATAAAATATAATAATCTAATAAATAGTTCATGAAGCTATTTTAAAAACAACATTGATTACACTTTTACAATACAGAGTCAGAGTACATACAACAGAAATGTATAAATGCAGCGGAATAAAATTATTTAGTGGGATAAATATAATAAATAATATAATATACAAATCTCCATCTTCGTCCTCCAGAAAGTAGTCTTTGATACATTGAAAAGCTCAGACTGACCCGAACATAATGAAAAGACAAAGCAATCGAGTCAGAACTAAAAGTCTTATGTAAGTTTAATCAGTAGTAAATAAATATGAGTGTAACGGTGTCAGAGATGTTTACATAATTTGACATCTCCTATCCAGTGTCTAATGGGAGTGCAATAAATTAAGAGATGCTTGGGATTTCCACCTCCTAAGGATACGTTAAACTATCTACATATATAGTACAATATGCTATTATAATAGTGTCTACAGTAAAGTAGAGTATTAAAATAGCGTTAAGGCGTTATCCATATCCCTCTTAATACATTTTTTATATTACCATAGTCTATGTAGTACTGTATTTCGTCCATAACCTGGAGGGCTATCAGAGGACACTCCATAGGTATGGTGCAAACCAAACTTATAGAAAGCGCGATAAGGCATGTGACAAGGCACGCGAGGGTTTGCCTAGGGTAGGATGCTACCGTTTTGCAGATCCGGACTGGTGGTAACACATAACAGCTACTACCACCCACCTCGAAACACACTCCCAAATAAAATCGAGGGGTGGCCAACGAATCAATCACAAAGTCATAATATGGTAACGAAGAAATGTGCTTGATAGGAGGAGCGACCTCACTTGGCTCGACGTGGCTCCTGTTTTAGCCACATCAAGTTGACTCATGGGAGTCAGGGCTACGTAAATACCAATACAGAATCATTCGCCAAACCATCCTACTTCATTTTGAAATCTCCACCATGTACATAGTTGTTAAAATGGTATTCGATATTGACAGAGAGTATGATAATATATGATTCTGGTCTCTTTAATGACCAAATGCATATTTCACAACGGATGGTTCTTTTACATTTCCAAAACCAATTCATAACTGATATCAAAATATAATATTCAATTCAAACCATATCGGTTTCGAAATCATATTGACCAAATATGTTAAATCCTCATTTCAAAATCATCATATTTAATCAAATATGTCATTTAAATCCCTACTTAGGTTATAACATCATTTAACTGTATTTGCTTCTAAATCAAGGATTTAAATATAAACCATCCCACTTTATCCAGTCTGAAATTTAAAAAATAGTTTAGATAGTTATAAATAGTTTAAATAGCTTTGCATAGTTTAAAATAAATTTTAAATAGTTAAAATGCTCTAAAATAGTTTAAAAATAGATTAAAATGGTTTAAATTGATTTATGATAGTTTAAATAAATTTAGGATAGATTAAATAGATTTAAAATAGAGTAAATGGACTTAAAATAGAGTAAATGGACTTAAAATAGATTAAATGGATTTAAAATAGATCAAAATGGATTAATTAGTTTAAAATAGGTAAAATAGATTAAATTGGATTAAATAGATTATAATAGATTAAATCAATTAAAATTGTTTAAATTGATTAAAATAGTTTAAAATAGATTAAATTATTTTAGTAGTTTGAAATCTTAATAATCAAGATTTTTTAAAATAATATATTTTTAAACAGTTTATATTAGAATAACAGATTGAAATTAATACTAAATTAAACTATTCCTTTCATTTCAACACATCTAGACCAAGTCTAGCTTTCAATTTAAGTAGTAAAAACTGGATTTTAAATTCCGATTCTCATTAAACCATTTAATCAATATCAATTTCAAATCCATATTTGAATTATCTGTCTAAACCACTTCAAATTAAATAGATTTCAAAGTTATATTCAAACAATTTCAATTACTCAATTTCAATAAATTTCATTTATGCTTCAAAAATTCAACTTTGAAATTTCCATTTTAATTCTTTAAACAATTTATTAAATCAATTCCAATTTTAAACATTTAAAGCTTGGATTTCAAGAATAATTAAGTTTATGCAAATCAAATTTTATTTCAAAATATCATTTAACTATATTCCAATTTTTAAGAATTTAAAATCGTTTAATTTAACCAATCATGTCCATATATAATTCTCTACCTTATGGACAAATGATACAGATATCTATCATTTCAATCCGCAATTATTTTATATTTACAGATATATATCATTTTGACCCGCAATCTTGAATTTAATTACAAATCCATGAAATTGCTCAAGTCTATTTTTTCGACCCATAAGGATTTCTCCCTAACCTATCAGATCATTCGAGTATGTATCATTTTAACCTATAGGGAACTGAAAGTGTTACAACACTATAAAAATATAACGTTCAATCATCCAATATCAACAATCAACATCCATCACAATCACCATTCAAACCAATTAATGAACAATGACAAGTGACTGATTATTAATAACGGGTATTAACTAGCAATTTAGAATTTAAATTAAGTTAATAGCAATAATATTCAATAATAGTCATATTTAACTGGAATGACAATTTAAATATACCAAACATCAACCAATCAATTTCTAATCACATCATAAATTCAATTTAACTAACATAAGATAATTTAGTAGTTGTGAGTGTATCAAAACACTCACCTTTGATTTCAAATTGATTTGAAATCAAAAATAAGGCCCAAATTCAACAGTCTTAGAATTCATCCAAACAAGTTTCATAATGCCAGAATTTTGATGCGATCGCAGTGGAATAAACCGCGCGTGACTCTGACCTCGTACGTAAAAGTTATGTACGTTAGAAGTTACACGATTTAAAGTTAAAATAAATGTAAAAAAAGTAAACAACATGTACCTGCCTACACATCAACCTCGTTTATTCGGTTGAAACCCTAATCTCGCATGCAACATCGAACCCATCCCTCACCTACAGCCGCCACACCATTTCAACCTAACGCCGCCGCATCTATCGCTAAAACCACGGTTAGACTAAAGCGCCGAGTTCCTCATACCACGCTGACCCTCTAACCCACGTGTGGTCCCTCCAAGCGTCGTCCATCTCAGTCCGCCGCCGCCGCCATGTTGCTCAATTTTTGACGAACTTGAGCAAGATGCCATGATCCAAACCCTTCAGATGAACGCTGCACAATGCCCTTACACGCCAGAACCCTCTGATCGACTAAACGACGAAGATCCGCCGCAAAATCCAAAAATGTAGAATGGACGACCGAGGATATTTCGTCAATTTTTGGCCCAACTGAACCTCCAATTGAAAACGAAGTTGCAGATATAGGTTGCATTCAATGAGAGCTTCATAATGATATATTATTCGGTAGGTTTTGTGGAGTTTGATTTTGAAATTGATTTGGAAATTGAAATAAGGGTTTGCAATTTGATTTTGGTTTCTGCCATTGAAGAAAGGAACTGACAGAAGTTGATGTACGTACAATAATAAGAAATAGGAAGGCTGTTAGGGTTTAGAAAAATATATTTATATGAACAAAGCCCAATAAAAAAGAATATCGTATTGAGTTGATTCGTACGGACAATAACGACCTGAAAAGCCCGTTCTGTTTCCGAAATGAAAGTAGGACATCCCATATATCAAAATAGATGTTTTTGGTATTTCTAAACTTAATGCAATAGGTTCCTAGTCTTAATTCCATTGTACGATGAAGTTAGCTTTTAAAATCAGCTTACTTAAATTGATTTCAGTTAAATTGGCTTCTGTGCATTTCGAGCCTGCAGGATCAAACGACCAGTTAAATTGCTACGAAACTTGAAATCCTACAACAATTCATTGTTACGGATCCGTTGAAACTAGTTTCATTGAAATCCGAGACATTGGCCAAAATGGCTATTTTCACGTTAATTAAATAAATTATTATTAGATTAATTAAATCACTTTTCAATTCAATTTTTATAATTAACAAATTTTATCATTTTTGATTACTTAAAAATTTACAATAATTTAAAACAAATTTACATATCAATTCAATGTTAAATATTACACTAATTACAGTATTCAGTTTCAACTGTAAATAAAATCCAATTAATTATATTTTAATTCCTAAATTTATTTAGTTCGATTATAATCCTTTATTCAATCAATCATTACTCTATTGACATAGTTAACATTGGTTTACCATTTATTACATTAATACTCTATGATTATCATATTATTTCATATTAACTGCAATAATTAAGTGGATTAATGCAATAGATTTCAAATTTATCATCGATGAATGAAATATTGAATTTATAATTAAACCATTGTTATTACTAATTCAACACATTCTATGTTTATTGTAACGATTTGGATTTTTTTATTGTCTTTTTAAATATTTAAATGATTTTAAATATTTGATTTGGAATTTATAATTGAGTTAGAAAAATTTTAAACTGAAATTTCATGCGATTTCACAAAATCTGAAATTTTTCGATTTGATCGACGATATAAAATAGCAATCCGGGCCACAGTCTCGAAATTTGACAAAACCAATTCCATTAAACCATAATAGTGTATTATTACCGGATTTTGAATTTCGTAGTGTTTGAATTTACCGTTTGATCGTACAGGATACAAAAGCGTTGAATTTAATATCGAAAATTCAATATAATAATTGAGTCCAAAAGGCTATCTTCTACATTGATCGAATTTGGACTCGAAACCTTTTCCATTGCGTACGGAATAGGGTATAACTTTCTAAACGCCTAGCGGCATGCCTCGTTAGGGGTTCGAAATTTGAGTTGCGTAAATCGAGATATTTTGGAGATTTATTTATTCATGTATATATTGTCCAATCGACTATTTTTCCTTCTCAAATACGCTACCTTTCTCCATTTAAACACGCCGCCTTCCCTTCTCCCTTCAAATCACATATTTTCCCCTTTCTTAGTTTCAATCAAATTCAATTCAACCAGAGCAAGGAAAGAATTTTTTTATACTGATTTGAAATCGTACCTCTCCCTCTCCTCATTTTTCTATTCGAAATCAAAAATCCATTCTAAAAAAATTGCATATACCATTTTGGCCACAAAAAAAATCTCGATCCATGAATTCAAACAAGGAGGTCGTGGCTCAAGGAGATGGTGTGAAGCTAGGAGTGCGGAATCTTGAGCGAGTGAGAGAGAGAGAGAGAACAGGGCGAATTAAAGCGGGGCGTTTAGGGTTATGCATGATGTTCTCTGGTAAGGCTGGCACGTGTAACGACCCATATTGTTAGCCATCTGATTTTGGGACGACTAACTAATTTTAATTGTGAATATTGATTTTTATAAGTCGGAGATAAATTTTATGATATTTAAAATATCTAAATGTATAAGTTAATATAAAAACTATATTCAAAATTTAAAATATAAATTTCTGAATATGATAAATTTATTTGATATATGTATATAAAAGCTCCACCTTTTAATAATTTAAGATAGAATATCCTTATATGTATGTATGTATGTGTATGAGTATATACAAGTTTTGTGATGTTTAAATATATAAATAAGTTATATATGTTTATTTATGTTCGTGAAAGATATTGTGTAAGTAAATGACTATATATATATAGGTAAATGTTTATAAAAAAGTGCATGTGGAAAATATACATATACATATACATATATATATATATATATATATATGTGTGTGTGTGTGAGTTTATACGTGTTTATGTGTTATAAGAATATCGTATATGCAATGAAATTTATATATGTAAATATGACAAAATACCTATGTACATTGTATACGTATGCATACTTATATATATAAAGGAATTTATGTTAAAAATGGTGTGTGTGTGAATATTATATATGTGTGTGTGTGCGTGTTTGTATATGCAAACCTGTGATATAAAATAAAAATAAAAATAAAGTAATACATGTAGGTGGCTAATTATGTTTTATGTAATATAGTGTTTATGTTCAAACCTTAGCATGTTAAAATATGTTAGTATATAGTCAAAATCATTTACATATAGTCAAGACAAAATCCATCTATGTATATATTTATGTGAAATATGTATATGCATCAGGGAACATCATTATGAGTTATATCTAGTCAAGCACATAATGAATTAAATCACACAAAAGTTTTCAAGTCACATTCTTATCAAATCAAGTCAAACCATTTTCAAATAAAAATAGAGAAAAAAAGAAAAAAAATGATGTACTATATATGATAACAACCTTCATCCTTTTGTTTACTTGTTCCCTCTTGCTATATATATGCACTGCCTTGTTTTTGTGCATATATACATTCTAGCCCAAGAGAAGCAATAAAAAAAAAGAAACAAAATCTGCCATTAAAACTATAGAGAAGCTAAATATTCAAGCTCCAGGAAGAAGAATAGAAAGAAAGCAACAGTTAGTCATTTGTTTCAAAATTGTGAGTAAACATTATGTTTTTTTCGTTTTACTGGACATCACTTATGTTTTCATTTAGGACCGTGATATTGATGAAACATTTTTCTATGACAATCATACATGTTTTTGATATGTATACATGGTATGTGTATTAGATCTTGTAGGCACTCAAACTCTGTACCGATTCTAAGAAAGAGCTCCTCTGTTCCTTAATTGTTTAAAAACAGTTCAAAACATAACTTAAAAAAATTCAAAATCTCATTATCCAATCTGTTTTAAAATATGATCTCAAAACAAAAGTTACTTTTTTTGAGTATAGAATATATTAGAATTTGTTTCATTTCATTTCATGAAGTATAGAGAGAGGGAATCATATTTTACAGTAAGTAGCTTAGGTTTGGTTAAATTTCCAATGTCATGATTCAATCAATGGATTATATAGTCGTGATCATTGTGGGAAATGTGAATTTTAAGCTTGGTTTGCAGATTTTTAATGAAGCATGGAGAAAGAAATGCCAGGTTGAACAGATTTGGGCATATTGTCGAATTCCGACAACCTAGGCTATTATGTGGCATGAGACTCATCGTGGAGGAGGTTAGGGTGGAGGTACATCGGAGAAGAATGGAGCGGCATCTTTCAGGTGGTCGTGGCGTCGAGTCAAAGTCGAAGTAGAGTTTGGTGTGATTTTTGTTTGGGTTCGGGTTTTGGGTAATGGTGACGAAGATAGGATGAAAGAGGCATGCGGTCCAAGGAAATTAGGTGGCGATGGTTGTGGTGGAGCTCATGGTAAATTACGGAGAACGACGATGGTTTGAGGTGGCTGGACGAGGTGTTGAGTGGTCGGTGTTGGCTCCAGTTTTGGGTACGAGATAGAAATTTAGAACAAGGGACTTTGCCATGGTTTCCTGGTGGTCAGGTGAATGTGAGGGTCGGGGCAATTGTCAAGGCAGCGGCGAGGAATGGGTCGTGGATAGTGCGTGCATATGCACGTAAGCAGGCGTGCACGTCTTCATGCATCCAGGAGAAAGTAAAGAGAAGAGTAAGGAACTGGAAGAGATAGGGAAGAAGTTTTTTTGTGAATGGGCCGGATTTTTTTTAGTATGGGCCTAGTTTTCTTTTAGTAAATAAACATTTATTTTTAACGTTAAAATTTAAAACATTATTATCAACTCATTTAAAACCAAATCAAACATGAAGGTTGGTACATTGTGATCATATCACCTAGATTTATAATCTGTAATTATTTGGTTGGTTTGCGGTAATATAAATTAAGTTATTTATAATAATTTAAGAGAATATTTAAGTTTAAATTCTTAATCGATTTAATCTTATATTAATCAATAAATTAGTTGTTAAATGGATTGCTTAACTTTAATTTACTAACAATAAATCTTTTTTTCTTAAATTATAAGTAATTCGGATTTAAAATATAAATAGATCCAATTAATTTAAACCAATTACATCCTCTCTGTGAATTGGTTAATATTAATTATTAATCGTTAATTTGTTAATGATATATGCTTTGGTTTACTACTCTTGGACATTTATTTTAACTGTTCGTATTTGTACCATTAAGTGGCCAGACAAGTTAAAATAGCTAGAGAAAAACATTGATACGTTTTATTAGGAAAAAAACATATGTAGCAAATTCCTACATGTGAATATTGTCACCCTGAATATAAATTGTGTATTTAAAAACGACTTGGACATTTAAATTTTATCGATTAGATTCGAAGAGATGGGGATCAGATATTAGTGTTTTTCGGAACCACTTCGAGTTAATAATCACTACAAACCCTTACGATTTTGATTATGGAGTCCTATATGCTAGAATTTAATTAATTTGGACAAATTCGGCTTTTTAATAAGTATTTTGATATTAGACATTACTAAATATCGATGGTTTTCTGCAGAAGTGTTTTGGTAATAACAAGATAAAAACTCGTCATATTTTTTCGAGTTACCTTGGATTTTCGAAGTTTTTTGATAACTTTAGCAGTTCAATTTAAGTGTGCTCACGCTGGTTTCCGGCCTGACTCGGGTGTTACTTTATTATAATGCTCGGGTCAGACTGAGTAATACAAATTCAGGTTATGCTGTTTGGAGATTAGGAGATGACCTGGATATCAGAGACGAATTACGCGTATCTTGATTATATTCCATTGTGTGTTGTAGGTTGTATATTCAGTATTTGTGAGGGTAAGTTATTATAAATGTCTAGATTTATATGTTGATAATTGTACTCCGATAATCTGTATGTATATAAACAGTTACAGTTTTTTGTGTAAAAGCTGACATTGTATATTATATTTTGTTCCGCTGAGATTGTGAGATTCTGTGTTTTTATTTATGTTCTTCTTCTATCTTTTTCTTATTTAACCCTAATAACCTAGTAGTTCCGACACTCGGTTGCTCGGCACTCTATACAGTGAACGTATCAATGTCGATTTTTAGGGATAGAAAATCGCACAGTCGTTACACGTGGTATCGAAGCTGAAGGTTAAGCGAGAACCTTCGCTCTGGTGGGAATTACTCATTAGAGATTGGGTCAGTAGCACCCTAGAATGAGTCGAGTGTTTTATATATGAGGGCGTGCTTGTTATTTTCTTATATAATGATTTTAAAAATAAGTTTAAAGCAATTTTTGTAAAAGATTATATATTGATATAAAAAGAAATAATTTTTCTGAAATAATATAGTATATTAAGGTCATTGGTTGTTGCTATAATCAAATAAAGACTATAGAATTTAAGTGGTTATATATATATATATATATATATATATATAACCAAATATAAATTTGATAAGAATGAACTATACAAATGGATTAAGCTAAAAATATAGATGCAAACCAGAATTTAAATTTCGAGAATTTCGGAAGAGCTTTTCAAAGTGTTTTGAAATAAAAATAAGTTTACCCTGATTATATTTATATATATAAATGATTTTTGTAGGAAATTATTATGGAATATATGGTGTGTTTGGTATCTAGGTATGGTAGTATTGATTATAATTGTAATTTGGACGTTATGTATTGATGAAGGTGTTTATTACAAAATAACAATGATAAAACATGGTGAAATGTTGAAGGAAGTGGAATTATATAAGCATAATTTATAAATATGAGTTATAAATTAAATGAATTTAAATTGAGGAGTTTTAAATCTGACTCTCGAAAACTTTAAAATGTTTCAAAACATTTAAGGAAATAATAAGTATATTATTTAAATATATTTTGATATGAAAATTTTTGTTTTGAAAACTAGGGATATTTTGAAAATTCCAAAGAATCTATTTTGGATAGAAACCAAAGTTGGTTTAAATTTAAAAGTGTGATTTGGTGTATAAATGGGATATATATGTATATGTGTGTCATTTCAAAGGTGATTTGAAATAAATACCTGTGTTTGGATTCTGGAATTCCCATTAAAATGAGAAGTGTAACCCAAGGAAAATAAGTTTTTGAACTTATAAATGGAAAATGATGTTAATAACAAAAAAGGGTGTAAATTAAAATTTGGAAGGTAAAAATTTAGACTGAGTAAGTTTAAAGGGGTTGACCAAATTGGGAATTAACTCAGGCCAAGTTAAATAAGTTTTGAACTTATAACCTGAAATTAAAGATTTCAAGATAAATTCAAATCTAACTTATGGAAGTTAAAGAAATTAAATTGTAAAAGAAAAGGTATAGATTTGATAAAAGGTAAGAAGAAGTTATGTACGAATGATTTCAAAATGATTTTTGAAATAAAACGGGTTTCGAATTTTGGAAATTTGTGATGGATGCTATTGATGTTTAGATGATTTGGATGTTTATTTATTTTGATATATCTTGCTATCATCCTATATGTTTTTTATAGTATATAGAACTGTAAATCGAATTATTTCGAATAAATTAAGAAAATAGGTTAAAATGATATATATTCATCCTTGGAATTAAATACAAATAAAACTTTGATTTGAAACTATTTAAATGATTTGATTTTAAGAAATTGAATTTATATAAATGGAATCATTTTTGAACATGAGTATGAAATGTTAAAAAATGAACTTGTCAATCGAAATTTGTTTAAAGAATTGGGTTTGAAATTTTGAAGTTATAATTGGAAAATCAATTGAATTCTGATAAAAATGATTTGTATTAAAAAGATTTGAACTCTCACTCGAATCTTGAAATAAATCCAAGTGAAAGAAATTTGATTGAATGTTTCGAAATTTGGGCTCAAAATTGAATAATTTTTAAAGATTTGGATTTTTAAATTGAATATTTAAGGTCAATTTGATTTAAGTGATTTAATCGATACTTCGAATTTAAACTCGAATTTAAATAAATTGAGATGGTTTAAGATTGAGGAGTGAATTGAAATTAATTCAAATTGGAATTGAATTAGTTGGAATTAAAGACAAAATTGAATTTATTTAAAATCGAAATCGATTTGAATTAAAACTGGAATCGAAGTTAATTGAAATTGAAATCGGAATTGAATCGATTTAAATGGAAATGGAAATTGAAATTGATTTGAATTGGAAGATTGAGAATTGAATTAGTTTGACTTTGAAACTATTTTCAAATGAATTAATATAAACTGTTTAAAATCCGTCTTCTTAAATATTCAAATTATTTTGATTTTCCAAGCTATTTTACTATACAAACAATTTTTAAAACTCAAATTATCTTATATTAACTATTTAACTACTTTAAAACCATTCAAACAATTTTCTAAATTCAAACCGATCGGCGTGGAAATTTTTTATACGTAAATCATGGATTTAAATACAAATTGGGTTAAATTGAAGTTATAAACCAAATGGAAATTCGAAGCAGTTTTGAATTAGGACCAGAATCGGGATATTAAGACAAAAATGATTTTTGAAGTGAAATAGTATATTTTGAGTAAATATGATGATTTTAAAATGAAGATTGAATAGTTACTATAATTGAAATTTACTTATAAGATGTAAGAAATGCTACAAATAACTTTGAAAAGTGATCGAACTTCAAAATTTGATTTGGCATAAATAAGTTGATATATATTAGTTAGATATTCAAACTCCCCTTATTGAATTTATAACCAGAAAGAAATGATCTTTGAAAGATAATTGAAATACTAAATGGAGTTTATATAAGTATGAGGTGGACTCAAAAATTATTGATCTAAAAATTAGTCGAGTTGAAAGGAATAATCTTATATGTATATGAGAATTAAACTGAAATAGTTTTGGAACCCATTAATTTTTAAAGACATTTGGGCAAATAGTCAATTTTGGGAATTAGGTAAACTGAATTTAAAACTATCGATTTAGAACATAGCAATGTTATGTAGATAAAATTTAGGGTACTTTTGGCACAGGTCGTTGTTAAGTTTTAAAATTCACGAAAAGTCCTTCACTAAATTTCACTATAAATTAGGTACCTGTTTTTTATTCACGATTATTACAGAGCATGATGCAACTTTTCATAAAAGTTGCTGACATTTCTGCAACTTTTCTTTACAATGTGAACATAGTGTATGAAAGTTGCTGAAATATCAGCACTTATTTATAAAAGTTTCTGACATTTCAGCAACATTTATGTACACTGTAAACACAGTTTATCAAAGTTACTGAAATATCAGCACTTATTTATAAATGTTGCTGACATTTCAGCAAGAATTTTTCTTTGTTTCTAGAAAATAAAGACCGGATTTACAATGAAACTTTGACAGGGAAAGTTGCTGAAATATCAGCACTTATTTATAAAAGTTGTTGACATTTCAGCAATAATTTTTCTTCTTTTCCATAAAATAGGGACCCGCTTTACAATGAAACTTTGACAGGGACCCGCTTTACAATACAAAAATATGATAGAGATGCCTCCCTAATTTCCACTAAAATTTATATGTGATACATATGAAGTATATGATTTGGAAGGTACTATATATATGGTATGATATACTTTGAAACCAAAGGTATGAAAGTCAAAAATTAGAGTAGGAGATCCACTGGGTGGTTGACGTGCACGTAAATGTGCATATTTTTGCCACCATATCTAATATATTTAAAATGAATAAATGAACATATTGGGTATTTTAACCTATTTAGACCAAAATTTAAATTATTTGCAATTGTCACATATTCATCTTCATCCAAGGGCAAAATGGTCATTTTTGTGCATATATTAATTTGAGAAAATTTAATTGGAAATTTCTATATTATTTTGTAGGAATTTAAACTCAATTACAAGTGGTTCATGAAGGAATATGCGTTCACAAAGAAGAAATGAAGAAGGAAATAACTCAAAGTGATGAATATGGAGGACCCCACCCACTCACCTTGATTTTCAATTAGGAGCTAATGCACATGCTGAAAGTCCATTAAAGTTTCACTTGGAGCTAACGATTAAACGATGGCCACACTACCTCAAGGGCATTTTGGGCATTCCCCAAAATTATGAATTAGGGTTTAACACATGTATATATACCTCTTATGTTTCAAGTAACCCTCTTCCTTAGTCTCTCTTAGTTTTAGTTCAGGCACAAAAATAAATCAAGCACTCTTCTTTCTTTTCATGGCTACTTATCCATTTCTTATTTATGTAATTCCTTTTTTTTAATGCAATTTCAGTACATGCTCTTTTCTTCTTTTGTTTATTTCCTTTCATGTTAGTACTGTAGGTTTTCTATTTATGCAAGTAGTGTAGATTTTCCTTTATGCAATTAGATTAGTTGTTTTTTTCAGCAGCTTTCATTTTCCTTTCTTTTTGTTCAAAAGTGCATGCTACATTTGTTCATATGATAAAAAAAATGAGAGCTTAACCTCTTCAATTTAGGGGCAATGAAGCCTCTAATCATGTAGCTTCAACATTTTGATAATTTTGATCTCTTTTGTGCTTAAAGGAATGTTGATGTGATTCATTGTTTCATGTTGAATTTGATAGTCTATGTTATTCGTAACAAATAGACTATGCTTAAACAATCACAAACAATGATTACCTCTTCATTACAAATGATGATCGTAATGAAGTGAATGTGAAAATAAAATTTGATGGCCTACATTTCTAAACAATAGTTGATAGGTCATGCTTAAAATAGATTTTTCTATCAACTTATTGTCATTTTTCATGAGATTTAAAAGTTGTTTGAGGGGTGTGTTATAGTTTGATGTCTTATGTTGAGCTAATTAGTAGCACAAATAAGCCATACTTATGATAAACACATCAATTAAACTAACTAATGACCAAAAAAGGAAGATCGTAATTTCATGTTTTGTTGAACTATATGACCTAGATAGTGGAATTATTTCTAAATTTCCTCTCATATTTTTTATCACTTTTTTTTGTCATTTTTCTCACTTTTTAGCTAATCACTCTCTAAATTTTTGGTTAATTTGATTGAATGGAAATTTAAAATCAATAATTCCCTACGGATCGACCCGTACTCGCCACGTACTACGATAGGACGTTTTGCGCTTGCTGTTATTTTTATTTCGAAATTTGTTGATGGTTTTCTATTTCAATAGAAATTCCGCCGTGAAACAATTTTTTGGTGTCGTTGCCGGAGAATTTGTTTTGATTTTGTATGTTTGTTTTGTGTGTGTTTGCATAAAAAATTATGTGTTTGTTGTCTAAAATTTTCTTGCATTTTGATTTTTGCTTGTTATTGGTTTCTTGTTTCATTTTGCATTTGCATTGCTATATATTAAAAAAATGCATAATTAAAAAGAAAAAAATTCATTTTCATTTACAATTTTTTTATTACATTTTCATTTGCATTGGTTTACAGCTTTACATTCACAATATTACATTTACAAAATCTTCACTGTGTACATTTCCCTTCCTCTCTGTCTCTGCTACATCACAGCGATACATCCCACTTCATTCAAAATCCACCTCATTCCTACAACATACATAACTGCACAAACTAAAATGTTGTCCCCTGATCATCGTCCCCATTCACTGTTTTTCTTCGCTGCTGTGCAATACAATTCGAACAGTGCACAGCCCCTTCTACCACTCATTCACCTATCTACTACCTACTGTACTTCCATCATCACTACTTCTACCATTTCAACTGCTCATACTTCAAACAATCACTTACATCCTCAAGCATCAACTTCCTTTGACAAACATTGCTTTCATTTCACTGTTAGCCACATAACCTACCTGTCAGCTACTACCATCAGTTCATCTCTCCCTTCAGGAAAACCACATAACAACTATAAGCTGCCAGTTCATCTTTAATCATCACTACTTGACCATCTACTATAGCTACTGCATGCAACCCCCCGCCTAATATTCTTCCATTACTTCATCTTCTCCTCCAATCTGCCAAATACCATAACAATCCTAAACCTCTCTACACTACAACATCCACTGTGCAGCAACCCCTTGCCTTCACTTTGCTATCACAACTATGTCATCACCTTGCTATAGTCACCAACACTGCAACAAAACTTACTCCCCACTGCAGTTGTCCTCACCATCCCTTAAATTCGCAACACTCTTCATTCACCTACCATATATCTACCATCCCACTGCAACTCTCAGTGAACGACCTCTGTTGCACTCAAATACCATGACATACCTCTCTATCGAACATAGTTGTTCTCCTCCGTAACATTTCCTCCACCTCTGTGTTGTTCAACTTGCCATACAATTTCAACTTCAGGCACCTCTGCCACCTCATCATCCTGTACATTTTTCTTTATCATCACAGAACATATACTCACAAACTTCTGCTATAACATACTAGTGCCATTGTTAGCATCAGAATTGGTCACTAACCCCCGAAGAAGGATTTGTGTAGAGAGATTAATGAAGATAGAAAATTAAAATAGAGGAATATATGCAGAATTTATTACAAAAACTAGAACACTAGATTTATAGTGGTTCGACGTAACTGCCTATGTCCACTTTGAGTTTAATCTTTATTGTTGTCTCAAACAATTGAATACAGATACAATCCGTACGCCAATAATTTGAACACAAGTTCTAAGTGAAAAAGAATAAGTCTTGGAAATGGAAAAGTCTCCCCAGTGTTCTCATAAAAAAAGTCCATTTCATTGTGCCCCTGCTCTTCTATTTATAGGCGAAGATATGCTGGACTTCTCTCACGGGCTCAGGAATATGGTGCCTCGCCCCCCAGTAGGTGACTTCTACGCACCGGGCCAGGCATGCCGAACGAGGAATGCCGGTCGAGAATTGTTTTTTCGATCGTCGAGTGACTCAAAGTAGAGTCATGCCGAACGCCCTTGCCTTTTGTGGGCTTGACAACTTGCTAACACCTCTTGTATGCACTGAGCTAGGGATGTCAAACGGCAGTTGCCGAGCGACCTTGCTGAGTGACTTTGACAAACGACATTGTCAAAGAAGTTTGCCAAATGGTATTGGCCAAAGGATGGATGCTGGGCAGCGATAATTGAGATGGTTGCGCTTCTAAGGTCGAAACAATTTTACACCTAGCGGTAATTGAACGAATGGTGACTTTAGGTAGTTAACCCAAAGTTAGGTCATGCGGAGCGATGGAGTTAGAACCTTAGATACCGAGCGATGATGGTCGAACCAGAGAATGTCGAGCGATGGAGCTTGAACTCGAGATGTCGAACATCGTTGGTCGAACTAGAGAATGCCGAGCGATGGATATAGAAATCAAGAATGCCGAGCGGTGGCGCTTGAACTCGAGATGCCGAACGGCATTGGTCGAACCATAGAATGTCGAGCGAAGGACTTAGGCCAAGCGACATTCAACAATTTGCCTCTAATAGCCGGGAAGCAACCAAGTAACATTTTCCCTCCAAAGTGTATCGTGTGAGTCAAACAAAAGACACGCTTTGAACCATAAGCAAACCATGTTTCCTTCTTGTTCGGTAAGTACATTATCGTTCGGCCCAACTGCTCATCGAACCACTGAAATACCTTGATCGGGTCCATCGGTTTGTGCTTGTTCACCTCCTCTTCCTCATATAAAAGCTGACACTTCTCCTTTTCTTCTTTTCACTTCCACTTCTACACTACAGGACTTTTTTATCTAATTTCCCTCGAACTTTAGCTACCACACAACCTTCCTCTCTTATCCTAAACCCAAAGCGTCTGCTTCGAAACTACCCCGATAATAAATCGAAAGGAGCTTCGGTAACAAATCCATCAATTCTCCAAGCCTCGACTCGCTCTCTTAAGTAGAACTACCCCTTCATTCAAATTTCTCTAGCTAGGGGTTTTGTATGAAATTCAATTTCGTGAGTCTCCTTCAAATTATGAATCGGCAGGAGTTGTTTAGGTGATGAAGATGAAACCAAGGTTTGAACATGTCTTTGGTTGAAGCCGGTAATTCCAAGGATATTGGCTCCTGTTGGGTCACCAAGCGATGGAGTAGGAAGTAGTAGAGGGTTGGTAGGAGTTTAGTGAGTTGTGGAGACATTGGTTGAATGTTAATGCTGAGTTGTTAGGTTGTGTGGAAGTCTACTAGACGGTAGGTTTAGTGCAGCTACGAGTGAAAGTATCTTTCGGTGAGCAACAAGGAAGGCGTTTAGGTTACTCGAGGGAGTGAGATGGAGGGAAACGAGTGGGTCGTTCGGCACGGGCGGTTTCCATAGCCAAGGATTGAGGCCTTGTATCGTTTGGTGTGAGTGAGAGTGTAGTTTAACCAATTGAGGGTAGTGTTAGGGCCCATTTGGAGATTGCAAGGTGGGTTCGTTATATCGAGCGAGTGTGGTTGCGTATGCCCCCTATGAGTCGTTCGGTGAGGAGAGAGTTGTTGGTGTTATGGAGGTAGGAAGTAAGTGGATCGGTATAGCCTTCGTGAGAGGTTGGTGTTAGGCGGGTAGGAAGTAAGTGGATCGATGTATCTATCTTAGGTGGCCGTTCGGCCGTATGTTTTGAGTGTCTCTCGGCATCGAGCCTTGAAGTAAGCAACAACAATCAACATCATTCTTACTCGAACACAACTTATGTCAAATTTACCTACTTCCCATGCCTAATCAAATGATAATAAACAAGGACAAGGACGTAAGCAAACAAGCATACCAAACTAATCCAGACTAACAACTCCCCTGTCTCAACAACTATAAACTTGAGTTTAACTCGATAAAAACAGACAATAGCCTTCAATATATAGTGCCAATGTCCAAGTTTAAAAATTAAACCGTCATAGGGTAGGCTCTCAGAGACGGTCAGTGATGACGGTCTTTGAAGATGATAGCTCAATGCTTAACTTTTATTTTATCAGCTTTGTGATTTTAATTGTCTTATATTTACACTTGAACGATTGCATTAGTCCACACACCGTGTGGAGAAAGCACTTTTGTAGTTATGTCTAATATTGATTGTCTTTCAAGTATAGTTCAAACAGGTGTTTACCCAATCTTTGACGCTCATTGAAGTTGTCAAGAAAGTCGAGCTCTGCTACAGTCTCACATAAACCTGAGCCAAGTTTTCAACAAGAAGTAGTGGGAACTTCAAATCCATCAACAACTCCTGTACAGAATATACCGGGTCCAACGACTGCATCTGTTGACTTAGCCTCTGATGCCATAGATGCAGCAATCATCCTAGATGATTCGACTGATTCTCAAGCTTTGAGAATTAATGAAAATGCTCTTCACCGACTATGCTCAATACACGGGATTCCTTTTGACGATGTACTGGTTCCATTGAGGCAAGATCGTCCTCGCCTGCCCCCAGCCGGATATACAGCCTGCAACAAATTTGTTTGCTGGATTGATAGCGTGCCACCATTCAACTCCTTCCTCCGTGATCTGTTGCAATATATTGAGATCGCCCCATCACAGTTGCATCCCAACAGTCACGCATTCGTATATGGCACGTGCATTATCTTCATAAGCATTCTATTCAGGCTTCCCACTCTCGATGACATCTGCTATATTTATCGTTTCAAGAGATGATCCGACAGCCCATCTTTCATATTCCTGGAGCCGCATAACAAGTGCCAGATCTTGATGGGGGCGTGGAGCAAATTCGCCCAATGTAAAAAAGAATGGTTTTATGTGTGCTGTCTTGCTGGCTTTGCGAGGAGATGGCTAGATGGGAGTAAGTTTCTTTTCTGCATCAATACTTTATGTGGCAGAAAGTGCTTCCTTTCTAAACCCTTTCTTTACTTTTACATGTATCAGCCTACGTCCCCAAGGCTTCGGGTAATCTGAGGCTGTTGAAGCTATTCGAGCTTTTCTCGTGGGAGACAGGGACATCAGATCCATCATTTCCAATGCATCGCTCTCGAAATTTGGGT
This sequence comes from Allium cepa, assembly GCA_030765085.1. Classification (NCBI taxonomy): domain Eukaryota; kingdom Viridiplantae; phylum Streptophyta; class Magnoliopsida; order Asparagales; family Amaryllidaceae; genus Allium; species Allium cepa. The sequence goes on from CM060938.1 coordinate 229,762,384, forward strand.
TGTTGGTAGAATGTCGCCGAAGAAGTCTTCCTCACGGCGTCATTACAACTGGACCTGCCTTGGACAAAGGCAAAAGGCAAGCTGGGCCTTCAAAACGCGATGCCCCCGGCACACCTGAAGAGGGCGAGATTAGAGAGACTAAGGTGTTAGAAATACCGAGTGAAAATGTGTAACGACCCGTATTTTACGTGTCGATAGATCGTAGAATTTACAGGTCGTTAGTGTTGTTATATTGTCTCTAGCATGAGTCGTATAAGGAGTTAACTCGTGCAAGTGTTGAGTCGTGACCGACTCATAGGGCTTGGCCGAGTTAAGGATGTTAACGACTTAAAGCTTAAGTTGTATGGTAGTTAGCTTAGGTCGTGAACGAGTTACGACTTAAGAACTGGGACGAGCTAGCAAGTTGGTAGAGTTAGCGGGTTAGTGCTAGGGCTTGAGTCGTAAGTGACATAAGGATGTTACGACCTAAGAGTTGCCGAGTTATAGCTTAAATCGTAGGAGAGTTAACGGTTTAAGGGGTGGTGACCGACTTAAGAGAAGACCGACTCAAGAGGGGAACAGCAACCCATAGAAGGACCGACTTAAGAGATAGAGGGTTACTAGATGGGTTGTATATGCTATGAGTCGTAAGTCGTTAGGTAGCCGGGGCGATGAGTCGCATAGTAGTTAGGTCGTTGAACGACTCATGTGATAAGTCGAGAGGTCCTGTGTTTGAGTTGAGTCGGCCTCGTAGTTGAGTCGTGAGTGTGTACTGTTGAGTCGTATGCAGTTGAGTCGGCAGAGGCTGTTGAGTCGTATGCAGTTGAGTCGGTAGAGGCTTAGGTCGGCAGGGTGTGTTAGGTCGTTAGGGGTGTTGAGTCGTGTCTGAGGTGAGTCGCGTACAAGTTAGACGTGAGGCCCTGTGTTTTGTTGAGTCGGCATGATGATGAGTCGGGGATGACTCAAGGGGTGGGTCGGCAACGACCTAAGGGGCGACGACTCATAGTGGTTTCAGCCTATAAATAGAGGGGTTTGGCTCACTTTTTGGCACCGGTTTTTGAAGCGACGAAGTGCTGCCATTTTAGGAACTTGACTTCAACATTTCTTCATCTTCTTTTCTCCATTCCAATCTAGTTCTAACTTCCATCCAAGATCGAAGATCGAGATCAAAGATTCAAGGGCCAAAGTTGAAGATCTTCATCCAACAAAGCTAGATTTCATCGTTTTAAGCGAGATTTCGCCGGATCAAGCCTTGATCTTCGCTGTCCTGATCTGAAGTGTTTAGTTTTTGAGGTGTTTTGGTGATTTGGTGAGTGGTGGTTATCTCTCACGCGGACCCAAAGGAGTATATTGGTTTGGTGGTTTGTTGGAGTGTTGTAGATAGTGATTTTTATGCATTTTTCCTTAGATCCAAGTGTAGATCCATTACTTATGAGGATGTTTATTTATGCAAGTTCATTTGACAAGTATTAGAGACAAAACCCATGTTTTATATTTGATAGATCTATGCTAAAAACCTATGAATCATGCATGTTGGACTTATGCTCATTTATTTACGAAATTGCCATTATGGTTAATATTGCTTATTAGATCTTCTTTGAATGATTGATTGCTTGAATGTATGATTGATTTGATTGTTTCCAAGTTAGCTAGTAGTAATTTGGAACAAGATGATTGAGGTGATTCGAAAGCTAAGTGGGAAGGCTCTTGAATGGTGAAAGCTGCTTGAGACATATGTAGCGGATGTTGAAGCTCATATGTATGGATTGAATGATGTTGAGATGGAACTTTTCCATGATGCGATGAGGCAAACCATGTTGTTGAGTTGAGACTTTGCTATGGTGTGATAAAGCGAAGTACGATGTGATGTAGACTTGGCGTAATCCAGGCAGGGATCATTCCAAGCATGTTGATGACTCGAGGGATGGTTCAAGTTGGTTGATAATGGATGGCTCGAGAGGTAGCTTGAGCTAGTATGAGGATAGTCGTCAAGGAGGATGACTAGGAGGCTTGGATCTCATCATTGTTGAAGGTTCTAGCATGCTCAAAAGCAAGAGTACATGGGGCGCCCAAAACGACTACAGGTAGGTAGTCGGGACACCCAAAAGACTACAGGTAGGTAGTTGAGTATTCTGGGCAGAGTAGGTAAGTCCTAGGCACGGGTCACGATGACGTGCGGAGCTATGCCTAGAACCGGGGTCACCATTAGCCCTTGACAGGTGGTCATTCAACTAACGGTGATATCAAGGCAATGATAACAGTGATAGCCAGAGTCATGGATGTTTGGTTGTATCATCATTCGGTCTCAAGAGCGGTGTTTTCTGGGTGCTTATCTGATCTTGGTTTAGGCCTTGGGGGTTTGTATTTGGAAAACATCGCCCTTGACTCGAGTGGTTATTTCTTTTCCTTAATTGTATGCTATGTTATACTTGCTTCTCCTTAGTGTGAGTCTGGGGGCTATCACTATAGAAAGAGGTGGAGTGGGATGGTTTGGTTCCTATTCCTTTTATCCCTTATGCTCTTTTGGTATGTTTGATAGTTGATTTACTGCTCACTAAGACTCTGTCTGACTCAAGGTTTTATGTCTCCTCTTATTACCTTGGGCTGTTCATCCATGTTGGGATGGGCAGACTAGGTAGCAGGTGACAGGTGCTGTTCTTAGAGATCTACGCTGATGATGACGAAGACGAGCAGGAGGCTTTGCATACTAGTTTTCTTACTATATGTACTGGGTGTTCCGCTGTTATATCTGATTGAGTGTTTGTAGTGAGGCTTTGATGTATGGATGATTCATGTTTGTATAAAACTACTACGATGTTTATAGGATGATTTTTCTGCTATGGAGCTTCACTATATATTTCTCTATTGTATTTTATCCATGCGCTGTAAGTTGTACGATAGGGTTTGCTGTTTTATTTTACCCTGACTATCATCCATGGCTACCTGGCACGCCTTTCAGCGCACTATTTCCTTGTTTTGGTGCAGGAGTCATGGGCGGTCGTCACATTTGGTATCAGAGCTTTGGTTAATCGATTTTAGCCAACGCTCGCTGACGTAACTACGTATGAGAGACGTAATTGTATTTTGATGGATGATTACTATATATATAATATGGTAGCCTAGAAGGATTTGAACTCCTTATGCAGTTGTTCCTTAAGGTGTTCTAATCATTCTTATTACAGATATTAAGGATGAGTCGAAGAGGGAGACCAGCTGAAAGGGAAAGCCGTGCTGATGAAGGAGCTGTTGATTATGGAACTATGTTCGAAGCGATGATGACTTCGATCATGAGAAGGATACCAGCTTCAGGATCATCAGTGGATGTGGGAGTTCAAGTTCAAGCTCCAAGACCGGTGGATTTTGCTAAGCTTTGCAAGGATTATACTTCTCTTGGAGGAAAAGCTTTCTTGGGGACGGAGTCGACTATTGAGGTGCAGAGATGGATTGATGCATGTCGAAGGATCTTTGGTGACTTAGGGATTGAGGATGCAACTAAGAGAAAGCTTGCATCGAGACAGCTTCAGGGAAGAGCTGCTGATTGGTGGAATTCTATCACCATTGATACCCCAGAAGAAGAAATTACTTGGGAGCAATTCCAAGTTAGATTTGAAGCCAAGTTCATCTCTACGGCTCAGAAGTCTGTTTTGTTCAAGAGGTTTGTAGAGCTCAAGCAAGGTGGGAGACCAGTTCTTGAGTATATTTCTGAGTTTGAAGCTTTGTCCAAGTATGCCAGATCGTACATTGATTCTCCCTATCAGAAGAACGAGAAGTTTGTGACCGGTTTGGATGCTTATCTTGGGAGGCAGTTGGTGGATCATCTAGACGATCCATTTGAGAAGCTTGTGGAGAAAGCTCTCAGGCATGAGAGTTTGTTTCCTAAGGAAAGTTTTGTTGTTGCTGTAACCAGGGAAGGATCTAAACCACAGCAGAGTGGCAATAGGAAGAGGAAGCAGCAGCAGAAGAGTAAGGATGGCCAGAAGAAGCCGAAAGGCGAAGTGACTTGTTATAACTGCCAACAGAAGGGCCATCTTTACAAAGATTGTAAGAATCCCAAGGTGCCAGGAAAGTGTTATAACTGTGATAAGCTGGGACATATCAAGAAGGATTGCCCAGAGCCGAGGAAAGATAGGCAGATTGTGCAAGCTTATGCTTTGGGAGTTGTGCCGTCGTCTTCAAAAGCTCCTACTGCTGAAGAGAAGGGGAAGAGTGTGGTGGTTCAAGGTACTCTTTCTATCTGTGGTGTTCCAGTTAGAGTGTTGTTTGATACTGGAGCGTCGCATTCTTTTGTTTGTAATGATTTGGTAGACCGGTTAGGTTTGAGACCGAATATTGTTGATAGGCCATTGGTTGTGACTAATCCAGTTGGGGGTTCGTCATGTTTGTGTATGATATGCCGTGGTCTAGTTGTGTCGAGTCATGATTACTCGTTTGTTTGTGATTGCTTTGTTCTGAACTTTGCGGGGTTCGGAATTATTTTGGGTATGGACTGGCTTAGGAAGTATGCGGCTAGGATTGATTGTGAGAGGCTTGAGGTGACAGTCGGGAATGTGGAAGGGCGAAAGGTTGTGATACGATGTAAGCATGAGGAAGGCGTCTTCATGAGCTTCATGTATTCGCTGGTTGTTCCACGGGATGGACTGTCATCGGTGCCAATTGTGAATGGATTTGAGGACGTCTTTGACGAAGTCAAAGGGTTACCGCCGCATAGGGAGATCGAGTTTCGTATCGATCTAGTCGAGGGAGCCAGACCTGTTGTGATGCCTCTTAGGCGGATGGCGCCTAGGGAGCAGCTAGAGTTGAGGGTGCAGGTTGATGACCTTTTGCAGAAAGGATTCATTCGGAGAAGTGTGTCCGAATGGGTGCACCAGTTGTGTTCGCAACCAAAGCGGATGGATCGTTGAGGTTGTGTGTGGATTATCGTGAGCTGAATAAGTTGACTAAGAAGAACAAGTATCCATTGCCGAGAATATATGACTTGTTTGATCAGCTTCACGAGGCTAAGGTGTTTTCTCAGATGGATTTGGCAACGGGATTTCACCAGTTGAGAGTGGCGAAGGATAGTGTGCCGAAAACTGCTTTCAGGACACCATCCGGTTTTTATGAGTGGCTGGTAATGCCGTTTGGATTGACTAACGCGCCAGCATATTTTGTGGATCTTATGAATAGAGTGTTCAGAGATCAGTTGAATAAGTTCGTGCTTGTGTTCGTGGATGATATTTTGGTTTACTCCAGAACTGAGGAAGAGCACAAGACACACTTGAGAATTGTTTTGGAAATCTTGCGGAAACATCAGCTGAAGGCTAAGTTTTCGAAGTGTCACTTCTGGAAGAGTGAAGTGAGGTTCTTAGGCCATGTTATCTCTGGAAATGGAATAGCGGTTGATCCCGCTAAGGTGGCAGCAATCCAGGATTGGGTTAGACCTAAGAATGCATCAGATGTGAGAAGTTTTCTTGGATTAGCAGGATATTATCGTCGGTTTATCAAAGACTTTTCCAAGATAGCTGCACCGTTGACAGGATTGACGAAGAAGAACCAAGTGTTCAGATGGGATGATAAGTGTGAGCAAGCTTTCGTAATCCTAAAAGGGCGACTGACAAGTGCTCCTGTTTTGACTATTCCAAGTGGGAATGATGAGATGGTGGTTTACACCGATGCATGTGGTACTGGACTTGGAGCAGTGCTAATGCAGAAGGATAAAGTTGTTGCGTATGCTAGTCGACAACTGAAGCCGCATGAAAGGAATTACCCGACTCATGATTTGGAGTTAGCGGCGATTGTGTTTGCTTTGAAGATGTGGAGACATTATCTATTGGGAGTTAGATTCGATTTGTTTACAGATCATAAGTCGTTGAAGTATCTGTTCTCCCAAAAGGATTTGAATCTTCGACAGCAACGGTGGCTAGAGTTTCTAGCATCTTATGATTTTGGTATAGCCTATACTCCGGGAAAAGGTAACGCAGTGGCTGATGCGTTAAGTCGAAGACATGCAGGATTGGGAGCCATGTTTTCGGAATGGAAGAGTCTCGAGTATTTGGCTGGATTTGATTTTAGGCCCAGATGTGAATTAGGACCTGAGATGTTGGCAAACTTATCGATAAGACCTACTCTTGTGGAAAGAATTGGCGAGAGCCAAAAGCGAGACGATAAGCTTGTCAAGATCATCCGAGATTTGGAATCTGGATTGGACCCAGAGAAGGATAAGGGATTCGAGGTCGATCGAAAGGGTTGGCTTCGAAAGCAAGGACGGCTAGTTGTTCCCGATGTAGATGGATTAAGAGATGAAGTTCTGAGGGAAAGTCATCACTCGAAGTTGACAATTCATCCAGGTGGAAATAAGATGTATCGGGATATGAAGAGAACTTACTACTGGGAAGGCATGAAGAAGGATGTTGGAAATTTTATTTCCAAGTGTATGAACTGCCAGTTGGTGAAAGCTGAGCAGAAGAAGCCCAGTGGATTACTTCAGCCATTAGAGGTTCCTACATGGAAGTGGGAGCAGATATCGATGGATTTTATCGATGGTCTACCTAGGACCAGGGCAGGGAATGAAGGGATTTGGGTCATAGTAGATCGATTGACCAAGAGTGCAAGGTTCATTCCTGTTCGATCAACTAGGACTGCATCGAAGCTGGCTGAGCTTTATGTTAAGTGGATAGTTCGATTCCATGGTATTCCGAAGAGTATAGTGAGCGATCGAGACCCATTGTTCACTAGTGGATTTTGGAAGAGCTTCCAGGAGGTTTTGGGAACTGAGTTGTGTTTAAGTACAGCCTATCACCCTCAAACAGATGGTCAGACCGAGAGAGTCAACCGAGTATTGGAAGATCTTCTTAGAGCATGTGTTTTGGACTTCGGAGGATCATGGGAAGATCACCTTCATTTGGTGGAATTTGCATATAACAACAGTTACCAGTCGAGTATTGGTATGGCACCATATGAGGCATTATATGGAAGACCGTGTAACTCTCCGACATGTTGGTTGGAAACTGGAGAAAAACTGATGCTTGGGCCAGAGATGATCCGACAGACTTCGGATTGTATAGAGATCATTCGGCAACGAATGAAGGTAGCCCAAGATCGTCAGAAAAGTTATGCCGATAATCGTCGTAAGGATCTGGAGTTCGACGTAGGTGAGATGGTTTTTGTGAAGATTTCTCCATTAAAGAGTACTATTAGATTCGGGAAGAAAGGAAAGTTAACTCCGAGATTTGTTGGACCATTCCCGATTATCGAGCGAATTGGAAAGCTCGCTTACAGATTGGAGTTACCGGAAAAGATGGCGGGTGTGCACAATGTTTTTCATGTATCTTATCTACGGAAGTATGTGCATGACCCAAGTACTGTGGTTTCTGCTGATAGCTGTGAAGACTTGGAGGTTGATCCAGTTGTTTCGAGACCTCGTAAGCCGCTTCGTATTGTTGAAACCGATACGAAACAGCTTAGGAGGAAGACGATTACGTTGCTCAAGGTACAATGGAGTGATGATGTTAACGACTGTACGTGGGAGGAGGAAGAGAGGATGAAGGCAGCTCATCCCGGACTCTTCGAGGTATGGCCCTAAAGTGTCGTGACATCTCATGAATTTGTAGCTTGTTTTAAGTCTTAGAATTCTGCATGCTAGGCTAGAATTGGATGCATGGTTTGTTGATTGCTATGGATGGTAGGCATGCGGAATATCTTTGATTGCTGTTGTTTGCTTGGAATTTCGGGGGCGAAATTCCTAAGGGGGAGAGAATGTAACGACCCGTATTTTACGTGTCGATAGATCGTAGAATTTACAGGTCGTTAGTGTTGTTATATTGTCTCTAGCATGAGTCGTATAAGGAGTTAACTCGTGCAAGTGTTGAGTCGTGACCGACTCATAGGGCTTGGCCGAGTTAAGGATGTTAACGACTTAAAGCTTAAGTTGTATGGTAGTTAGCTTAGGTCGTGAACGAGTTACGACTTAAGAACTGGGACGAGCTAGCAAGTTGGTAGAGTTAGCGGGTTAGTGCTAGGGCTTGAGTCGTAAGTGACATAAGGATGTTACGACCTAAGAGTTGCCGAGTTATAGCTTAAATCGTAGGAGAGTTAACGGTTTAAGGGGTGGTGACCGACTTAAGAGAAGACCGACTCAAGAGGGGAACAGCAACCCATAGAAGGACCGACTTAAGAGATAGAGGGTTACTAGATGGGTCGTATATGCTATGAGTCGTAAGTCGTTAGGTAGCTAGGGCGATGAGTCGCATAGTAGTTAGGTCGTTGAACGACTCATGTGATAAGTCGAGAGGTCCTGTGTTTGAGTTGAGTCGGCCTCGTAGTTGAGTCGTGAGTGTGTACTGTTGAGTCGTATGCAGTTGAGTCGGCAGAGGCTGTTGAGTCGTATGCAGTTGAGTCGGTAGAGGCTTAGGTCGGCAGGGTGTGTTAGGTCGTTAGGGGTGTTGAGTCGTGTCTGGGGTGAGTCGCGTACAAGTTAGACGTGAGGCCCTGTGTTTTGTTGAGTCGGCATGATGATGAGTCGGGGATGACTCAAGGGGTGGGTCGGCAACGACCTAAGGGGCGACGACTCATAGTGGTTTCAGCCTATAAATAGAGGGGTTTGGCTCACTTTTTGGCACCGGTTTTTGAAGCGACGAAGTGCTGCCATTTTAGGAACTTGACTTCAACATTTCTTCATCTTCTTTTCTCCATTCCAATCTAGTTCTAACTTCCATCCAAGATCGAAGATCGAGATCAAAGATTCAAGGGCCAAAGTTGAAGATCTTCATCCAACAAAGCTAGATTTCATCGTTTTAAGCGAGATTTCGCCGGATCAAGCCTTGATCTTCGCTGTCCTGATCTGAAGTGTTTAGTTTTTGAGGTGTTTTGGTGATTTGGTGAGTGGTGGTTATCTCTCACGCGGACCCAAAGGAGTATATTGGTTTGGTGGTTTGTTGGAGTGTTGTAGATAGTGATTTTTATGCATTTTTCCTTAGATCCAAGTGTAGATCCATTACTTATGAGGATGTTTATTTATGCAAGTTCATTTGACAAGTATTAGAGACAAAACCCATGTTTTATATTTGATAGATCTATGCTAAAAACCTATGAATCATGCATGTTGGACTTATGCTCATTTATTTACGAAATTGCCATTATGGTTAATATTGCTTATTAGATCTTCTTTGAATGATTGATTGCTTGAATGTATGATTGATTTGATTGTTTCCAAGTTAGCTAGTAGTAATTTGGAACAAGATGATTGAGGTGATTCGAAAGCTAAGTGGGAAGGCTCTTGAATGGTGAAAGCTGCTTGAGACATATGTAGCGGATGTTGAAGCTCATATGTATGGATTGAATGATGTTGAGATGGAACTTTGCCATGATGCGATGAGGCAAACCATGTTGTTGAGTTGAGACTTTGCTATGGTGTGATAAAGCGAAGTACGATGTGATGTAGACTTGGCGTAATCCAGGCAGGGATCATTCCAAGCATGTTGATGACTCGAGGGATGGTTCGAGTTGGTTGATAATGGATTGCTCGAGAGGTAGCTTGAGCTAGTATGAGGATAGTCGTCAAGGAGGATGACTAGGAGGCTTGGATCTCATCGTTGTTGAAGGTTCTAGCATGCTCAAAAGCAAGAGTACATGGGGCGCCCAAAACGACTACAGGTAGGTAATCGGGACACCCAAAAGACTACAGGTAGGTAGTTGAGTATTCTGGGCAGAGTAGGTAAGTCCTAGGCACGGGTCACGATGACGTGCGGAGCTATGCCTAGAACCGGGGTCACCATTAGCCCTTGACAGGTGGTCATTCAACTAACGGTGATATCAAGGCAATGATAACAGTGATAGCCAGAGTCATGGATGTCTGGTTGTATCATCATTCGGTCTCAAGAGCGGTGTTTTCTGGGTGCTTATCTGATCTTGGTTTAGGCCTTGGGGGTTTGTATTTGGAAAACATCGCCCTTGACTCGAGTGGTTATTTCTTTTCCTTAATTGTATGCTATGTTATACTTGCTTCTCCTTAGTGTGAGTCTGGGGGCTATCACTGTAGAAAGAGGTGGAGTGGGATGGTTTGGTTCCTATTCCTTTTATCCCTTATGCTCTTTTGGTATGTTTGATAGTTGATTTACTGCTCACTAAGACTCTGTCTGACTCAAGGTTTTATGTCTCCTCTTATTACCTTGGGCTTTTCATCCATGTTGGGATGGGCAGACTAGGTAGCAGGTGACAGGTGCTGTTCTTAGAGATCTACGCTGATGATGACGAAGACGAGCAGGAGGCTTTGCATACTAGTTTTCTTACTATATGTACTGGGTGTTCCGCTGTTATATCTGATTGAGTGTTTGTAGTGAGGCTTTGATGTATGGATGATTCATGTTTGTATAAAACTACTACGATGCTTATAGGATGATTTTTCTGTTATGGAGCTTCACTATATATTTCTCTATTGTATTTTATCCATGCGCTGTAAGTTGTACGATAGGGTTTGCTGTTTTATTTTACCCTGACTATCATCCATGGCTACCTGGCACGCCTTTCAGCGCACTATTTCCTTGTTTTGGTGCAGGAGTCATGGGCGGTCGTCACAAAATGTAAGTCCTGCTCGGGAACCGGTGGTTCGGGCACACGGCACTGATGTATCGCCTTGCCCTTCGATGGAAAAAAAGAAACTAGCGTACAAACTGGGGAAAAAGACCGTTGGCGGAACCTCAAAGTTCACAATCACTCCAGTGGAGAAAGAGTCATCTCCTCAACATTTAGAGACTTCATTGAAAGGCTTATCTGACCTCACTATTCCCGATGACTTGCTCAATTATGGTTTCAATGATCCAAAAGCCCTTAAACTCCATTCGACCGCGAGAGGCGATGAAGGTGCTCAAGCCCATAATTAAGGAGAAAAAACTCCGATAAGTAAAGCCAAATTAATTGGTCCATCGGGTGAAAACAATAGGACACAAACAATAAACTTCCACTTCACTTTTCACCTAAACTTCAGCCATCAAGTAATTCCTGATAACTCGTATTTACTTAATTTCTGTGCAGCTGATATGGGACGCTCCCATGGATTTGACCGCCTTCACGGGTTATCTATTTTCCATCATTCCGACCGGGATTTGGTCTCCGTAAAACGCCGAGATAGATATGACGACAGTGATAGGGACTATCGTTCTCGGGATTCATAACCTCGAAGGAAAAATCACCATCAATCTTCATACCATCATGATCCTCCCTCTTACTCGGAGTAAGGCAAGGAGAAATTTGGTCATAAAGGGTCCCAGTCCGATACTCCCTACGACCAACACTCGGGTTCATCTAACACCAGGCAATCTCGAAAACATCACAAAATACCCGTAGTCTCCAGACAAAATTTTTCTGCTCCCGCACATGATCCGTCGATAGCGGAAAAGCTAACCGAGCTTAAGGCCACGTTCCTTAAAATACGCTTCGACGGTCTGAAGTTTCTTCCAACGATTTGTCACATTCTGGGGCACGTCAAACAAAGTGCCACTGTTTGCAACAATGATGTCTACATTCAAAACGATGCATTCGTTCATTTGGCAGAGAAAGTTTCATAAGTTCCTATTGAACGCCAACATGAAATTGATCGTATGAAACTCGAAGCCATTCATGACAAAGACATCAATAAAGCCCGAGATGAAGAGCTTTTCTCATACAAGTATCAGCTTGAAACTACTCAGAAAAATGCTAAAGACACAGCCGAAGTAGTTAATTGTCTGGAGGATACACATAAGAAAGAGATCGACGAAGCAGTTCAACGCTGCGGTGCTTTGGGTCTAAAGAAAGACTCCGTTCAGAAGGAGAGAGATTCATTCTCTCAGCGAGTCAAAGAGTTGGAAGAGCTACTTCTCAAAGAGAAGGAGGAAAATACTGTTGTTCAGGAGGAGTCAAAACGATATTGCGATGAGATCGTTGTTGCATGACTCCTGAAGACAAAATTCATTGAAGAACTCTCTATGCCTAAAATGATAAAGGATGTGGCCCGTGAAGAGGGCTAGAGAATAGCGCTTATGGAAATTGATTCTCGCCTTGAGGTGGCTACGGAGACCAGAAGGGAGGAAATCAAGTGCATGTTTGATCTACTTATAGGTGAGTATAATGTTCGAGTTCTTATGCATCCTGACCTACATTTCTCGACGAGGGTTACCTTGAATCTTTGGCCAAAGCATGGGAAACCTTGATAAAGATCAAAAAGGTTGAGTCGGGTGCTGAAGAAGTTAGCGAAGAAGCTTTAGTGGAGGAATTTCTCCAGGGGAATGAGCCTTTAGACTTGTCTACAGCGAAGGCTCTCTATAGCAAGGATTCTTCCTCGTCAAAAGGAAAGAATGACACTACCGGTCTGTTTGGGACCGAGTCTCCAGTTCCTCCCCCTACTCAAGCCGACTGGTCGCCTAGCACTTGATCCCTTCGAGCAGCACATTGGCTACAACGCAGAAGATCCTGGCCTTGACATTCATGTTCTATCTCCTATTCCAAAGGGTGAAACTCCCCGGATGGTTGAGAGGCAGGCAGAAACCAGTACATAAGTTTTCTTCTTAATGTTCAAGGGCCGTCATTTTCGGCGAGTAGTTAATGTATTCTAACATTTGTATTTTATGATTTCGTGTGGGCTGTTTTGATCCTAATCCAACTCCAAGGAGCGATGAGGCACAGAGAAGGAGGAGAAGATGGATTAGGAAATTTAAACGGGAGAGATTCCCGGTCTTAACGCTCAAGTGAGAACGAGGACAAGTCTGAAAATCCATCACCCATCGAAGGAGACTATGAAGTTGAGATTATAGGTGCCTCTGGACCTGCTTCAAGGTTGAGCATGAAGGAGTAACTTACGGAAGAGACGAAAAAGAAAGTTGAAATCAAGGTCGAGCCCCAAGAAGTGGTACTAGATGATCCTTTGAACAGACCTTTGAAAGTCATTCTTCCCAGTGGGTCCAGGTCACTAGAAGTTTCTCTTCCTTCCTTGGAAGTCACTTCCCTAGCTTACAAAGCGTCCAAGCGAAAGTGCATGAGGGACAAGTGAGAAATCGAGGAAGGAGAAGAAGCCAAAGAAGTAGTTATCATGCTCGTCCAATAAGAGTTAGCCTGGTTTATGTAATTGTTTCTATTTATTTTCACAGCCAATGTAAATAGACTTTTGATTCCAAGTTTAGGAGGAATTGTGGCGGGATTTTATTTTAGGATTTGTGAATAAAACTTAGTTTCTTTGTTTTTCAATGATTCTTGATTTTCAACTTATCGTCAAACTTGTTGCCACAACACAGAATTTGGTGAGTTATAGAAGCTCCAGTCCACCTCCATGTGACTCGGGTATTTTTTGAGAACCGTTGATACTTGATTCCACGCTTTGGATATTTAAAATACTTTTAGTCCGCATTCTAGGGACTTGGAGATTTCGAAGTCGCTTATACTCTAGTCTGCACTGTGGGGACTCAGAGTACTCAAGTCCACACTCCCGGGACTTGGAGATTTTAAGTCGTTTATACTCTAGTCCGCACTCTAGGACTTAGAGTACTCCAATCCGCACTCCGGAGACTTGGAGATTTTAAGTTGTTTATACCTTAGTCCGCACTGGGGACTCAGAGTACTCCCGTCCACACTCCGGGGACTTGCATATTTTAAGTCGTTTATACTCTAGTCCGCATTCTGGGGACTCAGAGTACTCCCGTCTGCACTCTGGGTACTTAGAGATTTTAAGTCGTTTGTACTCTAGTCCGCACTTTGGGGACTCAGAGTACTCCAGTCCGCACTTCAGGGACTTGGAGATTTTAAGTCATTTATACTCTAGTCTGCACTCTGAGGACTCAGAGTACTCTCATCCGCCCTCCAGAGACTTGGAGATTTTAAGTCATTTATAATATAATCTGCACTTTGGGAACTCAGAGTACTCCCATCTGCACTCCGGGGACTTGGAGATTTTAAGTCGTTTATACTCTAGTCCGCACTCTAGGGACTCAGAGTACTCCCTTACGCACTTTGGGGACCTGGAGATTTTAAATCTTTGTGTTCGTTCATAAGCCAGATAGAATAATGTAATTTTAATTTTTTTTCATAGAATTGTCACACATGGAAACATCAATAATTCATGGAAAAGATGGCTTCAAGCCTTTATTACTAAAAACAAACAGGATTGTCCTATTACATGCTGAAAACTAAGAATCAACGAAATAAAAAATACATTGGAAACAATTGCAACTAAAATGCGAAAGAAAAGGATTAAATATAATAACGTCGTAGATGCTCGCTATTCCATGCTTAGGGGTGAGTCGCGCCATCAACTGTCGCCAGCTTGAAAGATCCCTTTCCAAGCCTTCGTTCAATGACGTATGGAATTTCTCATGTGGGATTCATATGCGATGGGACTTGAAAAAATCGTTTCAAAACGAGATCGCCCACATCAAAGATTCTCGGTCAGACTTTTTTATTATAATATCGAGCTACTCGGTGCCTATATGCGGCCGCCCTTAGATCTGCTTCTTCACGGTTTCATCAACAAAGTCCAATGACTCCAATAAGAGAGCCCTATTCATCTTAGCATCATAATGAGTTACCCGATGTAAAGGGACTTCAAGTTCCATGGGTATAACAACTTCCGTGCCATATGCCAATGCGAATGGAGTGTGGCCAATCGCGGACTTGTTGGTGGTTCTGTAAGCCCAAAGTGTTGTTGGAAGTTCATCCACCCACTTGCCTCTAGCCTTTTCCAAACATTTTTTCAACATGGACTTGATTATTTTGTTCATGGCTTCTACTTGTCCATTTGGCTTTTGGATGAGCAACTGCTGCAAACCTTTTTTCAATGCCATACTTTTGACAAAAGTCTTTGAACTCCCTACTTTCAAACTGAGTTATGTTGTCTGTAATGATAGTTTGCACAAGGCCAAAATGGCATATGATGTTTCATACAACGAAATTAATGACCTTTTTGGTGATGATTGTAGCTAAGGGCTCTGGTTCCGCCCACTTGGCAAAGTAATCGACCGCAACTATTGTGTATTTTGCACCACCGTAGGAGATAGGTATGGAACCGATTATATCGATCCCCAGATTGCAAACGGCCAGGGACTAACCATTTGTGTGAGTTCCGTTGCTGGAGGTCTTGGGATTTTTGCATATTTTTGACACTTGTCACATCTTCTTACGTAGTCTGCAGCGTCCCAATTTACAATCGGACAGTAGTATCCATAGAAGAGGATCATTTTTGCCAGTTTCTGCTCCCTTGTATGGCCACCACACTCTCCTTCATGAACTTCTTTCAAGACTCATTTTATCTCAACGTAGGCAATGCACCAGAGTAAGGGGACTGAGAATCCCTTACGATACTTTATTCCGCCTTGCATTACATATGGTGCAGCTTTGCAAATGACTTGTCGTCTTTCGCTCTTTCTTTCGGGCAAGACCCTGTGTAGCAGGTATTTCTTGAATAGGGTTATCCATGACTCCTTCTCGATTTCTGTTTCTAAGACGAAATCTACCTGCATCATATTTATATTCGGAGCTTGTAAGGTTTTGACGGGAACCAATCCCATTTGTTGTGCATCGCCGGTACTTGCAAATTTGGCCAATGAATCGGTTTCTCTATTTTGTTCATGCTGGACATATGAAATATCGTAATATTCTAGACCTGCTAACAGCTCTTGAACCCGAGAAAGGTACAGAGCAAGCCTCTGCCCCTTCGCTTGATAATCTCCACACACAGGGCACACCACCAATTGTGAGTCACAAAAGATTTCAACCGATTTTACTCCAAGTTCCCTGATAAGTTTCAAGCCAGCAACCAATGCTTCATATTCAGCTTCGTTATTTCTAGCTGGTAAATTGAGCTTCAAAGCGTAACAAATTGATCGGTTTTTCGGAATCACAAGAACTATTCCAGCTCCAGAACAACTGTCGTTGGATGCCCAATCGGTGTACAGTTACCATTGAATGGGGGAATGACATCATAACTGTTCGGTTCGTCTAACATGGTGAATTCAGTGATGAAGTCTGCTAGCGCTTAACCTTGTATGGCCCTTCATGGAAGGCAGGTAATATCAAACTGACTCAACTCGATATTCCATTTTAACATCCTTCCAGAGGTTTCTGGTCGTTGGAGTACCTGTCGCAAGGGTTGATCGGTATGAAGACTGATCGAGTGTGCCTGAAAGTACGGACAAAGCTTGCATAATGCAATCACCAAGCAGTAGGCCAGTTTCTCAATCTAAGCATGCAGGGATACAGCCAAGTATACATACAATATTTCATGGTCTATAGGCTTCAACAGCACCGGGGGACTTTATAAATGCCTTACCAGAGCTCGAAATGCATCCTCACAATTGGGCGTCCATTCGAAATTTCTCTTTCCTTTCTTTATCACATAGAAGAAGGGATTACACTTATCTGTGGCTCTGGATATGAATCGACTCAACGCGGCCACTTTCCCGTTTAGGCTTTATACTTGCTTTATAGTTTTGGGCACTTGTAGGTCTCGAATAGCTTGAATCTTCTCCAGGTTAGCCTCGATTTCCCGCGCATTAACAATGAAACCTAAAAACTCCCCAGACGCAATGCCAATGGAACATTATAAAGGATCGATTATCATTCCATAATATCTGAGTATATCAAACATTTTTGCTAAGTATGGTCTTTAATATCTGAGTATATCACGAGCACGTCATCCACATAGACTTCTATTGTTCTGCTAATCTATTCTTTAAACATCCGGTTCACTAGACGTTGATAAGTTGTTCCTGCATTTTTCAATCCGAAAGGCATCACTACGTAACAATACATCACAACATCTATGACGAAACTAGTGTTTTCTTGGTCTAGGATATGCATCTGGATTTGATTATATCCCGAATGCACATCCATAAATGACAACAACTTGTGTCTTGCTGTTGAGTTGACCAGCTGGTCAATTCTGGGAAAAGGAAAACTTTCCTTGGGGCATTCTTTGTTCTAATCAAAGTAATCTACGTAGGTTCTCCATTTTCCATTTGCTTTTCTCACCAGCACAGGGTTAGACACCCATTCATGGTAGAGGGCATTGCGTACGAACCCATTGGCTTTGAGTTTGTCGACCCCCTCTCTGAGAGCAGCGGACCTCCCCGGGTCCATGCCTCTTCTTTTCTCCTTTACTGGTGCATACCTCGAGTCTATGTTCAACATATAACTCTCAATCGCATGAGAAATCCTACACATATCAGAATATGTCTAAGAGAAAACATCCGAATTCGCTCGGAGGAAATCGGTGAGATCCTCGGTCATCGAGGGGTTACGTTGTGATCCAATCTTAATTACTCGCGATGGGTCATCTCGGCTGAATGGAATGTAAATCGTCAGTTCAACCGGTGCTGCTTTTTCTTCCCTAGGTTCCTCAACATCATCTCTCAATTCTACGTCTCTATAGATCCGATTGTGTTGCCAGAGCCAAGGCTCGGGCTCTACTTGTCAATTTTCAATGACTCGGGTGCGGACGGAGCTATTTGCAACCTTTCCTTTCTCTTTTCGCTGGGCCTCTCTCAGGTCAGCCACATAACATGCACAACCGGTCACCTAATCGCCATGCAACACACCAACTCCTTTGTCAGTCGGAAATTTCAAAGTTAAACACCAAGGGACCAAAGCTGCCCTAAACTCTGCCAGGGCCGGTCGACCTAGAAACACATTGTATGGAGAATCGACATCCAAAACAATGAAAGGCAGGATTCTTACCCTCTACGTTCATCTTGTCCCAGTTCAACTGGCAAATTAACACAACCCGATGCATCGGTAGCTGCACCATCAAAGCCATCGATACGGGCTTTCGATGGTATTAAATCCTTTGTCTCTATCTTCATTGGTCATATGCTTTTTTAAAGATGATGTTAACAGAACTTCCATAATCAATCAAAAATCTTCTCACAAATGTTGGTCCGATTGTCGTGGAGATGACCATCGGGTCGACGGTAGGAGGCTCCAACTGATCATCATTTCTACTCTTGAATACTACGTCCACCGCCATCGTTTGCTGCTGCTTAGCCGGAGACCCGTCCTTTATATTTGAAAAAAATTCAAAATCTACGTGCTTTAAGGAATTGGCATAACGCTCCATCTCTTGCCAAATCTTGTCAGCCGGATGAGGTCCACTGACTATCATGTTTATGACAAGTCGACTTATAGTTCGAGTAGGTTCCTTTGGATGGCATGGAGTTTGCCCACAATCGAGGTCTGATGTTCCTTGTCTACCTTCCTTGGGGTTCTTGACAAATTCCTACAACTTTTTGTAATGACCCGATTTTTCGACTCACGAAAGTCGACATTTATACGTCCACTGTATCAAATGCCGCGCAATCGAATGCCGGAAAACCGAACCGTTAGGGTTTAAAGAACGAAGAAGATAAAAGAAGAACAAAAACAATAACAGAATCTCACATTTCGCAGTGGAATAAATATAATAGATAAATAAATATCTTTAAGCAGAATCACTATATCAGTTATTACATTACATCACATTACATTATCAGAGTGTACAACAACAACAGCAGAAGAAAATATAACATATACTAGTGATACGCTACGCCATCCAGCTTGCTCCTGATCTCCACAGCAACTCCTGATTTCCAGAATGACCTGATAATCTAACTCTAGGCTGCCCGTGTGGAAAATTATGGGCACCCGGAGTTTAGAAAGGGAATAATAAACTCCAGGTCAGTCATGGGACTGGTGTGAGATCTCAAAAACAGTTATACTTTTACGAAAGAAAAATAAAGGAATTTAAAAGAAATCCGCAATGCTTTTTAGAAAATGAAACTACCATAAGGCCTCCCGCCACGCACACAATGCAAACACAGAATTGGAGGAGATTTCTCCTTATGATAGTCAAATATGATTGATACGCAAAATCTTTTTGATATTATTATTATTAGTGCATAGTGGAAAACATTTCGAAAGTGTAATATTAATCTTAGCCAGCATAGACATTCCGAACTATGCCTACTATAGCTACCATCTAAACAGTGTGGCGCCACCATAAGTAGATGGCGGGTTATATAACTAAAACCGTACTGGGTTCGTATTGGGAATTGGATTTCCAACAAATGGTCAAGCCAAGGAACTTCCCATTGCCACATGGATACGCCTCTGGATAGACTCCCTGAGAACCTAAACGGATCTCTGCCAACACAAGGTCGGGTTACCTCTGCAAAAATAGGTAACTACTGACATAAGTATGCCATCGCCCGGTTGTAAACAACCTTTATCCGAGGATGCTCAACACCCAAAATCACAAAGTAATACATATTTGCGATATTCACATAAGTTAAGTATCTGGGCTCCATACCATGATACCACTCTGTCCAGAAGGAAACGTACATACCCTAAGGTGCGCTACCCCCTATAACCTTGCCGCATCCTTCTTGTTTTGACCATTCCGGGGTGTGAGGTCCAACGAAGTCTCGTCCACAAAGCTACGCTTTTGACAAAAGCCATGCTTCGATCAATAAATGATCAGCAAAACTTTGTATACCACATTACCAAATTGGGAATGTATCGCTAGTAACCATCAACTACATAACCTCTGAGCTCGTACGTCTTAGAGAAGGGTGTTAGCTAAGAGAATAAATTCACCGCCACCAACAGAAATGTATTTGATAGAAACTAGCTTTACATCGCAAAGTGCAACGTCAGAAACACATCCATACAGGTCCATTTCGGGATCGAACGGAACTGAAGGCACTTCAAAAGAAGCCCTAGCAACCTGGATATTCATTAATCACGTCTGGAATCCCCACCACAAAGGGTGATAAAATCTCTATACCGGAGCAACCCGGTGCAGAGACATTCGACAGGTATCCTTTCATTTTCGAAAATACCTGGTCTTCAACACCAACTTCAAATGCAATCCCATTTCGTCGTATCATTATTCAGAATGGGTTTTATGACACAAGGTCCTCTCCTGGCTAATCCGAATAACGAGCGCTTATTTTAAAAATAAGTGTTCATTCAGATTCAAGTAAATCACAACAATTTCACTTTGATCTTTTAAACAAAAGATCCATCACAATCACAAAGGTTCGATGTGGTTCCGAATATCCAGTTGGAATTCGACTCTCAATCGCATCGAAATTCAAATGCCGATTAAAGGCCAATACTGATAGTCTGTTATTTAACTATTAATCATCACTCACAAAAGTCACTGAATTTCAAAAAAATTCCCCCCCCCCCCGAATTATTTTTTTATATATCTTCGCAAGCTAAAACTTCACACTTCAATCCTTTGAAAATAAATTTCAAATCAACTTCCAAACATTTATTCATTTCCACTGAAAATCTGCCGATTTCTAATAATTTAAAATAATATAAAAAACTTATTCAAAATATACTTGGAAACATTTAAAATAAACTATATTTTAGAATATTCGCTTAAATATTAGTTATGGAAAAAATATCATACTGACATCTCGTACAAAAAATTCAGGTCCAAAACTAATTTTAAAAATAAAATTAGTAGATAAGTATATATATTTAAATAACTATTTTCTAAATCAAATATCGATCTAAATCTTTACAATAATCCCTTATATAGTTAATTAGATACATTTTTACTTTAAAACAATTTCCAAAACTAATTTCTTTAACTATACTATTTTAAAACCAAATCTAAAACTTTTAAATTTTATTCAAAAGCTATTTTCAAAAAAAAATTATACTCGGCTTTCCAGGGAAGAATTTCATTTCCCATTACAAAATGGTTCATTCAAATAAATTAATAAATCTTCTTGATTTATTTTAATTTACATTTCAAATTTGTAAATTTCTTTCCACACTTTAAAAATAAACCAATATTTATTTTTGAACGATTTCTCTTTCTTTTACAAAGTCCCATTGTGAATTTACATTCCAAATATCAACGAATATATGAATTTAAATCGATTTCCCAATAATACCTTCAACCCAAATCAAATCCCAATTTGATTTACAATTTATTTCAAATGCAAAATCAAATTCCAATTTGATTTCCCCAAACTAATTTTCCAATAACAAATCAATTTCAAATTGATTTCCCAAAAGTATTTCCAACACACCAAACCAAATTTCCAAATCGATTCCTAAGATTTATTATAACTCCAAAGTAATTCCCGAATCGATTTCTAAAATTAATTTCAACCCTCGATTAAATTCCAAATTTAATTTCTAAATTTATTTCCTTTTGAAATAAATTCTTTACCTCTTTCAAATATTTAAAATATGTATCTTAAATAATTTCTTCAACCATTGAACAATATTACTCGAAAATCCTTTATTAAAATATTTTCTCGAATTTTTGGAATCACTTCGATGGGATTATAAAAATCAACTTTAATACTTTAATTGTAATGGTCTAGGCTCTTGTACTCTAATTTTTAAAACTTCAATTTCATATTTCTGGTATCCTACGATACTAAAAATATATTTGCATAAATTACAGCCTTCACGGTTGCAATCACAAACATTCACACGAATTAAAAATAATCAACACACAACATACGCAACAAATTAAACATTTGAGGAATCCAATTGGATCCCTCCAACCTGTTTCCCCTGCATCCACGGACGTTAGCACAACAATTAACTACTCATTCCACTTCATGGTGGAATATCGCGGTATATGGGATTTATAAAATACTATTTGCTATTATGCGGCGTAATAGGGTCTCATCCGCTATATAATGAGGGAAATCAACAACACCAAATACATATATAATACCAATTCCACTTCGAGGTGGAATATCGTGGTATATGGGTTTAATATAATAACCTCCGCTATTATGCGGCGCATAGGGTCTAAACTAATATAACTAATAATAAATAAATTATCCAAACACATAATCAATCAATTTTAATTTAACTACCACGATTCCACAACCAATCAATAACTAGAATTTTCAATTAAAATTTTTGAGTGAGAAGATCTCACCTTTGACTTTGTTTTGCAATCCATTTCGAATCCTTCTTGACTCGTTTTCATG
Source organism: Allium cepa (assembly GCA_030765085.1). Taxonomy (NCBI): domain Eukaryota; kingdom Viridiplantae; phylum Streptophyta; class Magnoliopsida; order Asparagales; family Amaryllidaceae; genus Allium; species Allium cepa. Next base: position 229,784,310 of record CM060938.1, read on the forward strand.
TCTTTTGACCTTGTAAAATAATTTATATAATTGATTAATATTTGAAATGATCGAATAATTCATTTTTATTTTATAAAGTTTTATTTTATCTCAACAATTTAATTTCAAACAATTTCCTTTTAATAAAATATTTGAATTAATTGAATAATCTCTTGCCATTAATAATTAAATTAACTAATACTTTAGTTTTAAACTAATTTCCTTTTATATAATTTTAATAAACTAACAATTTTATTAAAAGCTAACTTCCCTTTTAATTAAAATCTTTGTTTAACCAAACATTAAATTTAAAACTAAATTTCCTTTAAAAGTATTTTTAAATAAGCTTATCAAACAAATTAATTTCCATATTGATTTAAAACAAGGATATTTTTATGGTCTTATAAATAAATTAAATCAATTTATTAAACAAATTAATCTGTATAGGGATTAAAATTTCTAATTATAATTTCTTTAACAATTCAAAATGTCTATTTTCAAATCCTATCTTTACAAAAATTAATTTCTGTTTATTTAAAAATAAGCATGCATATAAATCAATTGCCACTTTTATTTGCATATATTTTTTACTTTGAACATATATTTTATATTTATTTATATAATACAGAAATAGTTTTTTTTTTCACTGTAATACATATTTCTTTCATTACAGAATATAAAATTTAAATAAAATAAAAAAATTATACCTCCACCCTAAATCAAAACCATCGCGACATGAACTTGACGACTACCACGACGCCTCCGTCAGCTCAAACTACCACTGAATCGCCGACCTCGAACCTGCCTCGCTCGAACAAAAGCACATCATTGCAACTACCCTCCAACCTGATCGAAGCCGCGCCTGGAAACAACTATCGCGATTGAGAATTTTGCCAATTCCATGTCTGTGACGCCCCACCTCTATACCCACACTAGCCAAGAACACTACGGTGTAGTGCTGTCAACTAGCATGGAGAATAAGGCTGTTGAGGAGCGACCATCCATGTAATTGCTTATCACACGGTGGCTATAAATAATCTTCGAAAACAAACATAGAAATAATCATAACACAAATCAGTCACAGATATCCATATCACAAAGGGGGAAGAAGATATGAATATATAACTAACACATGAAAGTGTACATCAGAGTAGTGGTCAGTAAGATCCACAATAACACAAAAGAATAGCAACACGTGCTATACAAAAGAATACAACTATGAGTCTATATCTCAAGTGTATACAACAAAAACTGCTAATCTAAACAGTTAGACAAAAGTCAGAGTGATGAATCCCTGGGAAGAAGTCAAGCAGAAGCACGTGTAACATCTCGGTCTGACCCGAGTATTATTGAAGAAAATAATAAACAGGTCAGTCTAGCTATAAATATCAGATGACATGATATAACATAAAAGATATGGCATAAACATAAAATATCCATAATGACATACCACTATAAGTATGTAAATAATGATCAACAGAAGATCAATCAATAAGAGATAATCAATATCACAAGAATCTTCTCAAAGATTCGGAAAGGGCATCATACCCCAAACTTATACTCATAACAAGTCAATGACATAAATTCTAGAAATCAATGCAAGAAGTCCAGAAATCATAGAAAAGAGAAAGAGGCCTATCACATGACGGCCCGAAGACCAAGGGGAGCTACCCCACATGTGTGAATGGAATCACACAGATTAAGGTCCAGACTAACCAAAAAGCAAAAAGGTATGTGTGAGTGGAATCACACAAGTGGTGTCTAGTCTAACCTCGCAACAAGAGACATCGCACAGTTGCTAGTCTAAATCATCAGAATGATCGTCATGATCAACGAGAAGTGTCAATTACACTAAGCTAGTAAATATAGAAGTTTAGCTTCATGTCCCATAACCACTTGCTTAACTTAAATATTTACGAACAAACTGTAAATCTTCACTAATAAAATTGTCACAAGAGGTTCAATCGAACAAGTCCAAGAATTAACTGACGAAGTGAACGCAAGCGTTTCATACCACTTGTTTTACTAAGTCGTTTAATTAGATTTCTCATCCGAGTGAGGTAAAGGTTTGTATATACTAATAGATTGGAAAACGGTTTAAGAAAAGAGCTTTGTTATTAAAAATAGAGTTGAAATTGTTTGTTAAAAGAGTTTTGATATTTACTACTAGTATTGAAACCTTTATATTGTAAAGTGACAAAACACAGAAGCATATGTAGAAACAATCAGTCACAAAAATCGCATACGGAGATGTGAATAATATCCAAGGAAATCAGCTCAATGTTTTTCAGATAAGATCCCCTACGGAGGGGGTTCCAGGGGGTGGCAACCCCCTAAGGTTGGGGTGCGGGGGCAACGCCACCGCTTACGGGCAGCGCCCCATCCAAAACGGTACGACCTAGTGAAGACAAAATGGGGTCTAACGACCTAAGAAGAATAGAGTCGAGCGACCTAATGGTTGCGACCTAGGGGTCTAAGGGGTCAAACGACCTAGTGGTGTTCGCGAGTTAGCAGAAGCGAGCGACCTAAGAGAGACGAGCGACTTAAGGAGCTCGCGACCTAACATTTGAATAGGTCAAGCGACCTAAGTGGTCAGGCGACCTAAGGTCTTACGATCTAACGACCTACGGACTAAACAAGGTCACGCGACCTAAGGCCAGCAACGACCTAATGTGGGACGACCTAAGGTCCAGCGACCTATCGGTATGAGGACTAGCGACCTAATGGAAAACGGCTTAGGGTCTTACGACCTAACGACCTAAGTCAAGTACAAGGTCACGCGACCTAAAATGGTTCAGAGCCGTACGTGTTAACGAGTTAACGACTTAAGGGGGTCAACGACCTACGGGATATAGGTCACGCGACCTAACGGTTTACAAGGTCTTGCGACCTAAGGAGACAGGGTCTAGCGACCTACGACCTAGGTCAATACGACCTACGACCTAAGGTCCATACGACCTAACTCCGAAGACGTTAGAAATGGCCAGAACGACCTACGACCTAGGGTCTATACGACCTACGACCTAAGCCCGAACGACCTAACACCGAACAAGCATTTAGATGGCCCAGCGACCTATGGTGCTAACTCGCGAGCGACCCAAGGGTTAGGTCGCGAGCGACCTAACTCCGAGCACCAAAAATGGCCAGAACGACCTAAGTGCAGAAAATTCACCAAAACGCTAAAAATTGGAGTTTTTCGCCAATCCAATCCAAATCAAATGCTAATATGCATGCAAAAGTGATAGGGAATCATTCCCAACAGTCCAATATAGTTATAGGCTAGAATTGTGAGATAAAAATCTCACCTTTGCACTAAAATTTATGAAGATGAAGCTTGAAAGCAAGGAGAAGCAATCCAAAGCTTGAATCCAATATCTTCTACTTGAATTTGGAGTTGAATGTTGGATTTGCAATTGAATTTGTGCTTGGAGTTTTAATTTCCCATTCTCTTCACCATTAATGCCAAAGCTTGAGTTAGTTAGGAAATTTATGAAGAGTGAGGAGAAGGGGTTGGAACTTGGGCTTAATTGGCTAAACTAACCCTAAGTCCAAAGCGGGAAAAGTTAGTGAAATTCCACTAACTCCAAACCTATCAATGTTTATACTTAAAAAGGTTGTAAATGGCATTTCGAACTCAATGGAAGTGGTCTCGAGTCCTAATTTGACCGTTTGCAAAAAGTAGCTTTTTGGACCAATATCCGATTAACGACAAAATATTTAAATAAAATATTTAAATATAAAATCGATAAATATGTGGGTTGTTACAATGTCGCCCACAATCCACCGCCTCCACGTAATTGCTCGCCGACCCATCCCCCCTACGCGGACGAACGCGCCTACTCTCTATGCCGAAATTGAAATCATCGCACTCGACATCGGCCTCGCGACAAGGTCGTGATCGATTCGATTGATTTCGAACGAACTGCGGCCATCTCTATTGAAGCTAATGCATGCGCCTGGTCTTGATTTTGAGTTCGGGTTCGAACAAGGAAAAGGAAATCTCGAATTAATTTTTTTTCTTAATCAGAGTGAAGGAAGAAGATAAGAAAGTCTATTTCTACCGAGCTTTGATTTTTATTTCGAACGGAGAAGAATTTTTTTAAATTAACCGAGTTGCGTTTTCTTATTTTAAAAACGAACGCGTGTTAAGATAAAGGACACGTGTTTGAAAAAGGAAACCACATGTTGAACAATAGAGATTTTGTTTTTGATTAGTCAAAATATCAATTTTAATTTAAATTTGAATTTAAACATCTCGAAATCGAGCCAAAAATCTCAACCTCCTATCGAGACGTGCCGCAAGGCATTTATAATGTTTAACCCCTATTCATAACGCAACGGAAAAGGTTCCGGGTCCAAATTCGATCGTATGGAGAAGATAGCTTTTCGAACCAATTAAAACATCGAATTTTCAATTAAAATTTCAGCGTGTTTGCTTATCGTACGGCCAAATGATCACTCCAAACACTATGAAAATTGAAAACTGATAATAATAAAATATTACGGATCCAATGGAACTTGTTTCGTCAAATTCCAAGACTGTGCCTTGGAAAGCTATTTTCAAATATCGATTTAAACGATAAAATTCAATACTGACCAAAACAGTTTTCAAATTAAATTCTGAAGCTTCTATCATCTTCAATATTATCAATATAAATTTTCTAAGTCATCAAATTATTTTTAACAGGCTCAAAATTGAAGATTTACAGTTTTACGCAAATTTCTATAATTAAATTTGATAATTAAATTGCTAAATTCATAGTTAAAATTAAAATTCAAGTTAAATTGACGATTCAGATATTTGAAATCAATTGAATATTTCAATTTCAAACGTTGAAAATTTTGGGTCGTCACATCCTTCCCTCCTTAAAAGAACTTCGTCCCGAAATTACTAGTTAAGAAGAATGGACCTTAACCCGTGTAATATTTTCCAACCCAAACAGTTTTATCAGTTTATCAACCCAAATCTTTCTATTAAAGATTCATTTCAACTAACTTTCCAAGTTTAATTAAAAATTCCAAACAATATTGTTTACTTCTCAATTCAAATTTAGATTTGAATTCAAATTTCAAACTTTCAAAATTTTCTCAAAAATTTTCTAATTTTCGAAATTTTTTGCCTGCGTCTCCTTTGCGCGGCTAGCTCGGTACGACTACAAAATGGCACCACAGGCCCTCAAATTCCAAAAGAAAACAAAACGCCAAGTGGCTAAACAAGAAAATCACCAAATTTCATATAGAAATTTAAATACGTACCTTTTGTCGAGCAATTCAATTTTATCTTTAAAAATCAAAATCCCAATTCCATTTCCTTTAATACACCTGTATATCCTGATATCCATAATATCCAACTACGATGTTCAAATATCATTTTACACCTTTCATTACAAAATTTTCAATATATATGCTTCTTGTACCATTTTTACTTTACTATTGAAGTTACATATCCATTTTCATTCGATCCTAATTCAATTTACACTTCAATTCTGTTTGGATTAAATTTATTTCTACTATGAGTATTGAATTTTATCTTTCAATTATAACTGATTCATATTATTATTTTAATTCAGCTTCATTCACTAATTTACTTCAATTTCCAATTTGAAACCGTTTGTCGCCAACAATTTTTTCAAAAAATTTCTAACTCCCAAAATTTTCGAAATTTTTTGGCAGATTCTCCGTTGTACGGAGGAGCTTTTGCAATTTGACAAAAGATATAAATATATATACATCGACCCACCAGGTCGAAAAAGCAAAAATAGTTCATATTTCCTATTTTTACTGCGTAGGCATACCTTGTTTAGCATTTTTAAGCAAAGCCGTTTATTATTAGCATTTTAGCACGACCAAATCTAGCAAAACGACCCTTCTGTACTTGTATTTACTAAATTTAAACACATAAGTGACATATATAAGATATTTATTCACATTTCACTTATTTTTAATAGTAAACACATAGTTTTCACAAGCAATACATTCAAAATAGTTCCCATAAGCAGTTTATATGGTTTCGATAAAATTTTAGTTGCTTACAACTAAATCCCATATCATTTCTGTTCGATTTAAGTGATTTACAACTCATTATATTTCATTCAATTTATTTTTAAATGAAACGAAATCATATCCATTTCAATTGATCCAAAAATCAATTTTATTAGGTTTCATTAACTCATAGGATTTTATGCAATCACATTTGCGTTAAATAGCAATCATTTCTATGAAAATTTCGATGATATTGACTTAATAGAATATCCAATCTAGTTTATAACTAATTTAAATTGATACAAACTCAATTTACTCTTTATTTTATTTCATTTCCAATTGATTCTATTCAATTCATTTTGCATTCCATATTCACATTCATTTCAATTAAAACCATTTCACAATTTCCAGTTTATCCTCCATTTATTAATCTAGAATATTTCTCAACTCTAAATTTTTACTTAAATTTTACCATTTATTTCTTAAGTTCAAAATAATTGTTCTATGTACTTCTTATATTTATTTCCATTTTACCACTTTGGTTTATAACCACTTATATTTAAACTGGATTCCAAATTCCATATGAATTCATTTTACCTTTCATTTATAAATATTGAATTCAATTCATTTGAAACCATATTAAATTTTTCATTCTTTTAAATAGTTTCATTAACTAATTTTAATTCAAAATTCAAAATTATTTTTCCTTGTAACACTTCCCAATTCAAATCCTTGATTTTATTTTTATTTATCAAATTCTCTCCATTTACTAATTTAATTAAATTAGTTTTACTCACTTATTCATTTTAAATTTCAACTTTCCTTTCTTAATTCATCTCGGATTTATTTTATCAATAACCAGGAAATCTTCAATTTATTTCTATACTTGAATTTATCTGCAAATTCAAACCATTTTTTATTTAACTCACAATTCAAGCTTTGATTTAACTAATTCAACTTTCCTATTTCATGAATTGATTAATTATCATATTATTTTACTTGAATTCAATCCATTTTATTTGCTTTTTCCCCAAATTTGGATTTTTATTCAACTTGATCCAAGTCAAATCTCATTCAATTTATAAAACCCATTTATACATTCACATTACCAATTTCATTCTATTAATGAATTTTATTCCAAATTATAAATTACATTTAAAATTTACATTTACAGATCTCATTTGAAATTTTTTATTTTTTATTTTTTTAGCTTTTGGTTTTGATTTCAATTTCTCATACAACGATGATAATAATCTAATATTATCGCTTCCTAACAACCAAGCAACCATATATTATAATAATTCACAGAAAATTTATTTCTTTTTTATACGAAAATAGTTTTGGGTAAAATTATTTCATTTACCATATTTTAAAACAATTCTGTGTCGGTTTATCTTATTTTAAGAGTTTAGAAATCCCTATCGATACAGTTGGCTAGACTGCACCGACCAGAATCTATAAACAATCAACCGATAAGTCAACACAATATAAAACAATTTTATATTCACTAACAAATACACGCTCATATCTATTATTACACTCAAACTCATTCTAGAGTACTACTGACTCTATCTCTAATGAGTAACGCCCAACAAAGCCAAGGTTGTCGCTTAACCAAATTCTCCGATACCAAATTTGTAACGACCCGATTTTTTGACTCACGAAAGTCGACATTTATATGTCCACTATATCAAATGTCGTGCAATCGAATGCTGGAAAACCGAACCTTTAGGGTTTAAAGAACAAAGAGGATAGAAGAAGAACAGAAACAATAACAGAATCTCACATTTCGTAGCGAAATAAATATAATAGATAAATAAATATCTTTAAACAGAATCACTATATCAGTTATTACATTACATCACATTACATTATCAGAGTGTACAACAACAACAACAGCAAAAGAAAATATTACATATACTAGTGATACGCTACGCTATCCAGCTTGCTCCTGATCTCCACAGCAACTCCTGAATTCCAGAATGACCTGATAATCTAACTCTAGACTGCCCGTGTGGAAAATTATGGGCACCCAGAGTTTAGAAGTGGAACAATAAACTCCAGGTCAGTCATGGGACTGGTGTGAGATCTCAAAAACAGTTATACTTTTATGAAAGAAAAATAAAGGAATTTAAAAGAAATCCGCAATGCATTTTAGAAAATGAAACTACCATAAGGCCTCCCGCCACACACACAATGCAAAAGCAGAATTGGAGGAGATTTCTCCATATGATAGTCAAATATGCTTGATACGCAAAATCTTTTTGATATTATTATTATTAGTGCATAGTGGAAAACATTTCGAAAGTATAATATTAATTTTAGCCAGCATAGACATTCCGAGCTATGCCAACTATAGCTACCATCTAAACAGTGGGGCGCCACCATAAGTAGATGGCAGGTTATACAACTAAAACCGTACTGGGTTCGTATTTGGAATTGGATTTCCAACAAATGGTCAGGCCAAGGAAATTCCCATTGCCACATGGGTACGCCTCTGGATAGACGCCCCGAGAACCTAACCGGATCTCTACCAACACAAGGCCGGGTTACCTCTGCAAAAATAGGTAACTACTGACACGAGTATGCCATCCTCCGGTATTAAACAATCTTTATCCGAGGATGCTCAACAACAACAATCACAAAGTAATATATATTTGCGATTTTCACATAAGTTAAGTATCTGGGCTTCATACCATGATACCACTCTATCCAGAAGGAAATGTACATACCCTAAGGGGCGCTACCCCCTATAACTTTGCCGTATTCTTCCTGTTTTGACCATTCCGGGGTGTGAGGTCCGACGAAGTCTCGTCCACAAAGCTACGCTTTTCACAAAAGCCATGCTTCGATCAATAAATGATTAGCAACACTTCGTATGCCACATTACCAAATTGGGAATGTATTGCTAGTAACCATCAATTACATAACCTCTGAGCTCGTACGTCTCAGAGAAGGGTGTTAAGCTAAGAGAATAAATTCTCCGCCACCAACAGAAATGTATTTGATAGAAACCAGCTTTACGTCTCAAAGTGTAACGTCAGACACACATCCATACAAGTCCGTTATGGGATCGAACGGAACCAAAGGCACTTCAAAAGAAGCCTTGCAATCCTGATATTCACTAATCGCGCCTGGAATCCCCATCATAAAGGGTGATAAAATCTCTATACCGGAACAACCCGGTGCAGAGACATTCGACAGGTATCCTTTCGTTTTCGAAAATACCCGGTATTCAACACCATCTTCAAATGCAATCCCATTTCGTCGTATCGTTATTCGGAATGGGTTTTATGACACAAGGTCCTCTCCCGGCTAATCCGAATAACGAGCGCTTACTTTGAAAACAAGTCTTCATTCAGATTCAAGTAAATCACAACAATTTCACTTTGATCTTTTAAACAAAAGATCTGTCACAATCACAAGGGTTCGAATTGGGTTCCGAATATCCAGTTGGAATTCGACTCTCTGTCGCATCGAAATTCAAATGCCCATTAAAGGCCAAAACTGATAGTCGGTTATTTAACTATCAATCATCATTCACAACAGTCACTGAATTTCAAAAAAATTCCCCCCCCCCCCCCCGATTTTTTTTATATATCTTCGCAAACATTTATTCATCCCCCCCCCCAAATTGAAAATTTCAAATCAACTTCCAAACATTTATTCATTTCCACTGAAAATCTGCCGATTTCAAATAATTTAAAATAATATAAAAATGCTTATTCAAAATATACTTGGAAACATTTAAAATAAACTATATTTTAGAATATTCGATTAAATATTAGTTATGGAAAAAAATATCATACTAACATCTCATACAAAAAATTCAGGTCCAAAACTAATTTTTAAAATAAAATTAGTAGATAGGTATATATATTTAAATAACTATTTTCTAAATCAAATATCAATCTAAATCTTTACAATAATCCCTTATATAATTAATTAGATACATTTTTACTTTAAAACAATTTCCAAAACTAATTTCTTTAACTATATTATTTTAAAACCAAATCTAAAACTTTTAAATTTTATTTAAAAGCTATTTTTAAAAAAAATATACTCGGCTTTCCAGGGAAGAATTTCTTTTTCCATTACAAAATGGTTCATTCAAATAAATTAATAAATCTTCTCGATTTGTTTTAATATACATTTCAAATTTGTAAATTTCTTTCCACACTTTAAAAATAAACCAGTATTTATTTTTGAACGATTTCTCTTTCTTTTACAAATTCCCGTTGTGAATTTACACTCCAAATATCAAAGAACATATGAATTTAAATCAATTTCCCAGTAACATCTTCAACCCAAATCAAATCCCAATTTGATTTCCAATTTATTTCAAGCGCAACATCAATTTCCAATTTGATTTCCCCAAACTAATTTTCCAATAACGAATCAATTTCAAATTGATTTCCCAAAAGTATTTCCAACACACCAAACCAAATTTCCAAATCAATTCCTAAGATTTATTCTAACTCCAAATTAATTCCCGAATCGATTTTTAAAATTAATTTCAACCCTCAGTTAAATCCCAAATTTAATTTCTAAATTTATTTCCTTTTGAAATAAATTCTTTACCTCTTTCAATTATTTAAAATACGTATCTTAACTAATTTCTTCAACCATTAAACAATATTACTCGAAATTCCTTTATTAAAATATTTTCCCATATTTTTGGAATCACTTCGATGGGATTATAAAAATCAACTTTAATACTTTAATTGTAACGGTCTAGGCTCTTCTACTCTAATTTTCAAAACTTCAATTTCATATTTTTGGTATCCTACGATACCAAAAATATATTTGGCTAAATTACAGCCTTCATGGTTTCAATCACAAACATTCACACGAATTAAAAAGAGTCAACACACAACATACGCAACAAATTAACATTTGAGGAATCCAGTTGGATCCCTCCAACCCGTTTCCCCTGCATCCATAGACGTTAGCACAACAATTAAATACCCATTCCACTTTAAGGTGGAATATCAGGGTATATGGGATTTATAAAATATTATTCGCTATTATGCGACGCAATAGGGTCTCATCCGCTATATAATGCGGGAATAAACAACACCAAATACATATATAATACCAATTCAACTTCGAGGTGGAATATCGCGCTATATGGGTCTAATATAATAACCTCTGCTATTATGCGGCGCATAGGGTCTAAACTAATATAAATAATAATAAATAAATTATCCAAACACACAATCAATCAATTTCAATTTAACTAACACAATTCCATAACCAATCAATAACTGGAATTTTCAATTAAAATTTTTGGGTGAATAGATCTCACCTTTGACTTTGTTTTGCAATCCATTTCCAATCCTTCTTGACTCGTTTTCATGTCTTTTGATCTTGTAAACTAATTTATATAATTGATTAATATTTGAAATGATCGAACAATTCATTTTTATTTTATAAAGTTTTATTTTATCTCAACAATTTAATTTCAAACAATTTCCTTTTAATAAAATATTTGAATTAATTGAATAATCTCTTACCATTAATAATTAAATTTACTAATACTTTAGTTTTAAACTAATTTACTTTTATATAATTTTAATAAACTAACAATTTTATTTAAAGCTAACTTCCCTTTTAATTAAAATCTTTGTTTAACCAAACATTAAATTTAAAACTAAATTTCCTTTAAAAGTATTTGTAAATTAGCTTATCAAACAAATTAATTTCCATATTGATTAAAACAAGGATATTTTTATGGTCTTATAAATAAATTAAATTAAATTATTAAGCAAATTAATCTGTATAGGGATTATAATTTCTAATTATAATTTCTTTAACATTTCAAAACGTCTATTTTCAAAATAATATCTTTACAAAAATTAATTTCAGTTTATTTAAAAATCAGCATGCATATAAATCAATTGCAACTTTTATTTGTATATATTTTTTACTTTGAACATATATTTGTATATTTATTTATATAAAATAGAAATAGTTTTTTTACACTGTAATACATATTTCTTTCATTATAGATTTAAATAAAATAAAAAAAATTATACCTCCACCCCAAATCGAAACCATCGCGACATGAACTCGACAACTACCACGACGCCTCCGTCAGCTCGAACTACCACTTAATTGCCGACCTCGAACCTGCCTCGCTCATACAAAAACACATCATTGCAACTACCCTCCAACCTGATCGAAGCCGCGCCTGGAAACAACTATCGCGATTGAGAATTTCGCCAATTCCATGTCGCCCATAATCCACCGCCGCCACGTAATTGCTCGCCGACCCATCCCCCTACGCTGACGAACGCGCCTCCTCTCTATGCCGAAATTGAAATCATCGCACTCGAGATCGGCCTCGCGACAAGGTCGTGATCGATTTTTGATTTCGAACGAACTGCGACCATCTCGATTGAAGCTATTGCGTGCGCCTGGTCTTGATTTTGAGTTCGGGTTCGAACAAGGAAAAGGAAATCTTGAATTAATTTTTTTTCTTAATAACAGTGAAGGAAGAAGATAAGAAAGTCTATTTCTACCAAGCTTTGATTTTTATTTTGAACGGAGAAGAATTTTTTTTAATTAACCGAGTTGCGTTTTGTTATTTTAAAAACGAACGAGTGTTAAGATAAAGGACACGTGTTTGAAAAAGGAAACCACGTGTTGAACAATAGAGATTTTGTTTTTGACTAGATAAAATATCAATTTAAATTTAAATTTGAATTTAAACGTGTCGAAATCGAGCCAAATATCTCAACCTCCTATCGAGACGTGCCACCAGGCATTTATAATGTTTAACCTCTATTCCAAATGCAATGGAAAATGTTCCGGGTCCAAATTCGATCGTATGGATAAGACAGCTTTTCGAACCAGTTAAAATATCAAATTTTCAATTTAAATTTCAGCGCGTTTGCTTATCGTACGGCCAAACGATCACTCCAAACACTATGAAAATTGAAAACCGATAATAATAAAATATTATGGCTCCAATGGAACTTGTTTCGTCAAATTCCGAGACTGTTCCTCGGAAAGCTATTTTCAAATATCGATTTAAACGGTAAAATTCAATACTGAACAAAACAGTTTTCAATTTAAATTCTGAAGCTTCTATCATCTTCAGTATTATCAATATAAATTTTCTAAGTCATCAAATTATTTTTAACAAGCTCAAAATTGAAGATTTATAGTTTTACCCAAATTTCTATAATTAAATTTGATAATTAAATTGCGAAACTCATAGTTAAAATTAAAATTAAAGTTAAATTGACGATTCAGATATTTGAAATCAATTGAATATTTCAATTTCAAACATTGAAAATTATGGGTCTTCACATTTTTCTGTCGAATCAACTCTTCTATGCCATCGTGGAGGTGTCTACACTCCTTGGTATTGTGTCCATAAGTATCATGGAAGCGGCAGTACTTTCCAATCCGCTTTTATTCCTCTATGGACTCTTTTGGGCGTGGCTTTCGGTATGGAAAAGTATTGCAAGTTGATAGATATATATTTTCCATAGAGAAATTTAGGGGAGTGTATTCGTTGTAAGTCGGAATCCTTGACTTCCATTTTCCCGTTTCCCTTTTCTTTTCGAGATTTCCTCCTCCGGACCCTTTAGATTTCCCTGGCTTGTTCTGGACATTGACCTGGACTTTCCCCGTGTTATCTTTTGATTTTTTTACAACAATGTTTCTCTTCATAGTCTCCTAGCCAGGCCCTGGTGCCTTATCTCACCTCGTCCACGTGGCTTCCTCCCTTCTAATGAATTGATAAGCATTTTGATGTGCACGTAAATGTGCATATTTTTACCACCATATTTATTCTATTTAAATTAAGTAAATAATCATATTGGGTTTCTTAACTTGTTTAAACCAAATTCAAATTATTTTCAAATTGTCACATATTCATCTTCATATAGGGACAAAATTGTCTTTTTTATGCGTTTATTAATTTGTGAAAATTTAATTGAAAATCTTTATGTATTTTGTAGGAATTAAAATTGAAACACAAGTGGCTTCATGAAAATATATGTATGCACAAGAGCGAAGAGAACAAATGAAGATGGAAATAATTCAAAGGCATGATAATGGAGGACCCCACCTACCTACCTTTCTTCATGTACAAATTAGAAGCTAACCCACATGCTTATGGCCATTAAATCTTCATGCATACTTAATGGATGATTAGTGGAAGTTAATGGTTACTTGGTGGCCACACTACCTCATGGGCATTTCGGGCATTCTCCAAAAATATGAATTAGGGTTTCATACATGTATAAATACCCATATGTTTCATGTAATCTATAGATCTCTTCTCTTAGTCTCTCTTGGGACTCCTTCTCTTTAGTTTAGTTTAGATCAAAAATAAAATGAAAGCTCCTCTTTCTCTTTTCATGGCTACTTAGCCATTTTTATTTTATGTAATTTTCTTTTCTTTTTATGCAACGTTAATTAGTGTTTCCTTTTACTTACATGTTCATTTCCTTTCATGCTAGTAGTATAGATTTACTTTTATGCAAGTAGAATAGTTTTCTTTTCATTTGCTTTCATTTTTCTTTCCATTTTCTTTCATGTTGCTAGCTACATTTGTTTATATGATAACAAATATAAGAGGCCGAACCCCTTCAATTTAGGGGTAATGAAGCTCTCTAATCATGTAGCTTCAACTTAGTTTGATGTTTATGCTCTCTTTTTGTGCTTAATGAGAATGATTGAAGTGGTTTAATGTTGTTGTTTAGCTTTGAATTTGATAGTCTATGTTGTTCATAACAAATAGGCTATGCTTAAACAAACAAAACACAAATTGCCTCTTCATTTACATATGATTATGGCAAAGAAGTGATTGTTGAAATTAAAATTTGATGGCTTATATTTTTAATTAATAGTAAATAGGCCATGCTTAAAATAGATTTTTCTTTCAACTTCGTTGTCATATTTTATGAGATTTAAAAGTGTATTAGTGGTTGTGTTATAGTTTGATGGTTTATATTGAGCTAATTAATAGCACAAATATACCATACTTATGATAAGCACATCAACTAATCCACTAATGACAAGAAAAGAGAGGCCATAACTACATTTTGTTGATTTATGTGATCTAGAGAGTGGAAATTGCCTCTAAATTGTCTTAACACTCATATTTTTATCAATTTTCTTTTGCTTGTTTTTCTTCTTTTCTAGTTTAACATTCTCTTCAACCTTGGTTTAATTTGATTGAATAGAATTTTAAAATCATCAATTCTCTGCGGATCGACCCGTATTCGCCGCGTGCTACATTCGACACCGTGCGCTTGCGGTTATTTTTATTTCAAAATTCGTTCGACGGTTTTCTAAACCGATAGAATTTCCTTCGACGAACATGTTTTTGGCGCCGTTGCCGGGGAATTGTTTTGATTTTGATTTTCTATTCTTCGAATTATTTTTCTTTGATTTTTGTGTGTTTTTTATTTTGTGTGTGTGTTTGCGATTAAAAGAAATTGTGTTTGTTTGTTGTGTGTTTTTGTTCTTGTGCATTGTTCGTTTATAATTAGCATTTGCATTTTTAGTTTCTATACAAAAAAAATACACAAGTTCATTTCAAAAACAAAAAAAATCCATTTCATTTTTCTTATCATTTTCAATTCTCACCTGTACAGCTTTCATTGCATTACACTCTCTGTTACACTGTTCTGTTACAATTTCATTCTGTTTGTTCAACTGAACATTCTCTGTTACAACACTCCTCTGCTTCTACCATTCCTCTACATGTACCATTCCTCTTCCTATAACACCAATCTCCCACTCATATACACATACATTCATCCCGACCAGACAATACATTCAACACAACTTCATACCAAACTATCACCTGAACCACCTACTCCGACCACATACACATTAGACCACAAACCACTACCATAGTGCAGTTCGAAATCACCATTCACCTGAAACTGTGACTATTACATATCACAGTGCACTTCTACAACCACAAACACTATTTGACACACCACTTTCATAGAGTTCAAGGCACATAGACTCCCATACTTCAATCATCCCCTGTAAACTCTTCTGCAAACACCTCCCAATCAACTCTGCACTTCATCCTCCTTCAACCCTGAAACATCCACCAACATACTTCTACATGACATCACAATTCATCATCCACAATCACTCTTGTACAACCGTAGAAACATTGCAGTTCCTCCCCTACTGTCATTGATTTCCTACAATTTCTCCCATATTTTCCTCTGCCTCCTCCCCTTACAACTTGCGGTCATCACTTCATTTTCCAGTCATCACCCGCGTTCGACATCCCCTTAACTGACCAAACACTCATTCACTGACCCCAAACTTCACTTCATACAACACGCTACCCCTCTGCGTTCTGCCAACAACTACTCACCATTGTTCAACTGCAACCCTGCATTACCCTTTCAAACTACTCATCCACCTTGCACAACCATACCACCCCCTGCCTTCACAACATCACCATTACAAGAACTGCTATTGAAAAATTCCTCCAACCATCAGCCTGATCAGTTGCAACAACATCCTGAAACGTACATCATTTCATCCCAAAACTGTCACTCGCAAAATCCCACTGCATCCTCACCACCAGTCAAAACTGCGACATTTTCTGCCTCAAACTCTCATCACATCCTCAAGAAAAAAACCATCAAACTTCATCACAACCTTCACTCCTCTGCGCACAGTCTTCAGTTCGTCGACAATTACCCACCCTACCTTCAACGATACTGCTGCAGCTAGCATAACTCAAACTTCCATACATTCATAGCATACATATATTTAACCCTGACCATAAATACATACATCTCAACTAAACACCCAAACCACATCAATCATCATTTCAAAAATCACCCTCTAGCATACAAAACAAACCATCACTTGAATCTCCTCACACTTGCAAACACAACATTTCTCAAGTCGCCAATCAACAGTTGCACACCTCTGCTCAACCACACAGACCAACCAGTAGCAACGACTACTGCTGAGACAACTTGCTTTTTCTTCCACCAAACCACCCTTGACACCTGAAGCACTACTGAGCATCTCCACCCACTGAAACTCTACAAAACTTTACTAAGCACTTCGAAAGCACTACTGAGCTTCATATAATTCATTTGCCTCTTCAAGCGTCATTGCTCACCAAAACAACACCTCATTGCACATATCAATTCCATTTTGAACAGCAAACATCCACTGTTCTCTGCCTCATTTCTCAAATCGTTCGACATCGAACGAGAACACTCACTGCATCTCAACCTCAAGATCCCCGAATTCCGACCTTCACCAAATCACTACGCCAATCCATCGCAACAAATTCCATCACGGCACTCGAATTCGAAGCCACCGCAAACCCATTCGAACATCCTAATCGAAATCGTCACTACCTTCGAATCATTCCTTCAATCAGCACATCCGCGAACACAGCCTTCGAACCACTCTACACATCCGCGAACCAGTGATTTGAGAAGTTCGAAATTATTATTATTACTATTTCTCGAATTTGCGTTTCCTGGTTAATTGAGGAATTTGAGAAATTATATGTGAATTAAAGAAGACTGATTATCTTTGTGGGTGGTGGGTTTATTTTTGGGTCGGGTTTGTGTGTGACAGTGTTTAAAAAAAAGGAGGGGTTTTTTGTTGTATAATTTTTTTTTCTTAATAAAAATTAAAAAAAGAAAGAGTGGAATGGTCTGGTTAATAAAAAAATAGAACTGAAGTGGGCTGTGGTTTGATTGTGAGTTTATTTGGGGAATTCATTTGTTTGGTGTTTAGTTGAGTTTTTGGTTTTTTAGTTTGTTTTAGGTGCCTTATTTAAAGCATTTGTTTTGAGTTGAATGTGTTGTTTTAATTTCGTTTGAGGGTTAATGATTTTCATTTCTCAAAAAGAAATTGTGTGTATATATTTATCTTGTTTTTAATTTCAGGTTGCAAAAGCAGAAAAGGAAAGGAGCTGCTTGCTAAAAATAATTGCTTCGCTCTGCTTCAAAAAAAATTGTTTGCTTGTTTACCTATTGTTTTATTAGCTTTGCATTGTTGGTTGCTTGCATTTTCATTTTTATAAATAAAAAAAAGAATTCAAAAAAAAATCCATTCGTGGTTGTATTGTTAATGCATGTTTAATTTCGGCCTTGCATTTCATTCAGATCTTAATTAATAATAACGGTTAGACATCTATAAATCTTAATTGTATATTGACAAGTTGTCTTCTTTGAACAATTTAATTTCTTGGTGTCTAGGCTACGGCAAAGTAATAACCATTTATAAATATTATGGTGATTCGTAAATATTATAGTGGTTGTTCCTCTGAAGGTACTTAAACCTTCGGCTGCATTGCTACGGTGATTCGTGGTGCACCGATAAATCCTGCCCGTTACCTGGCTGAGAACTATCTTGTTTGTCTAAGACAATTTGTGATTATACAATTTTAGGTTAACTTAAGATAAACAAGTTGTAATTAGACCCTTGCATTCATTTAGTTGCATTAGTTCATGCATATTTAAAAAAAATTCAAAATCCAAAACTAAAAAAGTTGTAAATATAACTTAGTTTTTTTTTTCTTTTCCCTTTTTTCAAATCAAAATTCCAAAAATCCAAAAAAAATTAAAATCAAAGGTCCAAATAAAATCTTTTCAAAAACAAAAAAAAAATTAAAATCCGAAAAAAAAATCAATTTTCCATTTTGAAAAATAAATTCTACTCGTAAATAATTTTCTTTATAAAAAAACAAAAAAAAATTCTTGAAAATGTCCGAGTTTCCTTTTTCTTACTCATTTGATTTTAGTTGTGAAAATCAATATAATCCATATGAGTTCACTCCAAATTCGTATGGATATTTTAACAGCAACTTTTGTTTAGACAATTCGAATTTTGAACCACCAAATTTCCAAAATAATGGTCAACCCTCAACTCTTGAAAATAGCATTTCGTCGTTACTTGAACTCTCTACACAACAAAATCAAGAGATAAATGAGTTATGCAATTTATATTTGTGCTATAACTCAAATCAAAGTTTTCAAAATAATCAAAATTTGAATTCACTTCAAAATTCAAATAATTTCGAGTGTAACCCATGCCAATTCAATTTCGAGCTTCAAAATGAATTTCAAACTCAACATGAAAATGGGAACAACTTTTCAAACAAATTTGGCAATGGGAATAATCTTGACTACGATACGAGTGAAATTTTTGTTCTCAACAAATCCAAATCGAAAATTCTCATGTTAATAACTATAAATTAGACTTTGTTGAGCAAATGAATGAAATTTACGATGACCACACGAATTCATTGTTTGAAACATATATGAAACAACGTGATAAACAAAATCAAATTCCAACGTGTGATGAGTCAAGTTATAATCCATCTTTTACCACAATTGACGATTTTCAAACAACAACTTTTGAAACTGAAAATAACAATCTCAATGAAGTTGTTGAAAACACGGTAATTGAGTTGGATTTCAATTCTTTTGAGGGTGTGAAACTTGATTTAAACTTCAATCTTCCTTTTTCAGAAAATTTGAATATGACAACTTTGAACTTTAAACTCGATTTACGCGATGAAGTTGTTGATAATCCAACAAAGGAAGTCGAATTTAACGAACATAAACTTTTTGGACTTTTCGAAAATGAGTTGTTAAATTCCGAAAGGGAAGAGTTAAATCACCATTTCAATTTTGAAATCGATAATTTTCAAAAATTTGTTGATAATGAGCTTAACTTTCAATTTGGTGAAAATAAACTTGAATTTCAATCAATTGTTTTATCAACCCCAAAAATCATCAAAAATAAAACAACTCATACGGTTCTCAATAAAACGACATTCGTTTTTCCAAATCGACAATCAACTCCGGAATCTTTTACGAATTGTCATGCTTAAGTTGTGTCTCGTATACTTGACGAGACAAATGAATCAGTTTTTGAAAGACCGTTTCATTTACTCTTTAACTGTATATTTTCTGATCTCTTGTAAATAATAACCTTTTCATTTTCATTTAAATAAATGTCATGTTTTTATTTTTATTTTTCTCCTTCCACTAGGGTTGACAAATGTTTTTATTTTTATTGTCTGCGTCCTTTTTTAATCCGTGCGTGCTTATATTACGTGCTATTTTCATTACTTCATTTTTGCAAGTTGTATAGTATAGAAAATATGGTTCAAGAAAATATTGCATACACGTGTTTGCGTTTTGTAACGTTGTCCAGAACTTCCTATTTTCGTGCGTGCAAAAATTTATGCCCAGATTTTATTTCTTGAATGCGTGCATTTATAGTGTGCGTCGGTAAAAATTTTATGGCCAGATCGTCAAAAATTTTCTCAACTTCATATTTGCGTGCAGTGTTTGCTAGTGTGTTGTGTTGTTGCATTGTATATAATGTGTCCAGTCCAATTATTTCATGCTAATAGGTGTAGCACGAAACATGTCCAGATGCATTTATATGTGTTGCGTGAAAACTTTATTGCTAGCTCATTATATTTTTATCAACTTCATTTTATCAATATTGTATAATAATATTTCAGGCATCAATTGCTTGCATACTATAATACATGTACAAGGAAGACTCTGCCCAGATTACTTTATTTCATGACTCATTTATGTGTATTCACGTTTATACGAAAGCTAGGGCCATCATTTACAATTTTGTTCTTTGTGCATACGTATAAGTCCGGAGTAAAAAGCATTTTGTATTTGTCTACATCAGTACGTGCCTGTATATGGTAGTATGTCCAAGTTATTTTTCTAATATATTGGTGTGTGCAAGTGTAACGCACGAAATTATGTCAGGCCATCACCATGTTGTTACCTGTGTGCGTGCAAATTTGGGTTGCACGTTACTAAGTCCAGACGGTGTAATATTTTGATGCATATAAAGCATTGTAGACCGATGTTTAATTTACGTTGAACCGGTGTTTTGTTTTGAAACGTATTTTATTACCTTTATTTATAAATGGATTTTTACTCCAATGCTATATTTTTGAAGCGTGTTGTTTTGATGAGAATTTTGACGAATAAAAATTACTGTTGTTTTGACTTCAGTAACCATCAATTTAAAGTGAATTTTCAAGTGGCTATCCCGCAACGCTGATTTGATATCCGTTTTTACGGTTTTTTGCGAAGCGCAATTTCCTTGTCAAAATTGCTATAGATGTTGCTGTTTAATCACGTGTTTTTAAAATCATTTTAAAATAAAACTGTTTCCAAAAAATTTACAATTACGCTTTCAAAAGAATGAGGAATCGATTTAAACGCTTCAGCAAAGTTAAGGACTATGAACCCTTACTTTTACTGATCTGATTAATTGCGGACTTGTCCATATGAGAACGTAAATTTTATTTATATAAAATACACAATTTTGCACTTTCAAGGAAACAATGAAGAGATTTAGACGATTTAGCAATAGTGCGGAGTATGGAACTACGCTTTTACTAATTCGGTTAATTCCGGATTCGTTAATTGAAATATCTGTTGTTGAATTGCGTTTGAAGATTTTGATGATTTTGTTGGGCTTTCGAGCCACTATGATGGACCTTCGGGTCAATTACCAGTACTAGATCTTCGGGTCATATGTTGGACCTTCGAGTCATTTGTTGGGTGCCAAAAAATTATGATGACAGTACTTGGTAGGCTTCGGCCATATGTTGATGCACATGCGGCATAGCTTAGACTCGCCATATGCTGGGATCGATCCACTTTTATGTTGATTTTCTAGTTATCTATTTTTGATTTCTAGACTTTTGTGTATTGCTGTTCTGAATTCAATTTTGAATTTGAAAGTTGATTTTGATGGAATTTAATGAGATTTCTTCATTTAAACTATGTTGATTATTTACGTTGAATAGTCTCATTCGAGACTATGATTGATTTGCTTTGATGTTGTTTATGATGCATTCATTTCTAAGTTTAAATTAGACTGATCCGTTTATTATTTTCCTTTAAAATAATACTTGGGTCAGACCGGGTTATTTCAGGGTAATCGCTATCTCTGATTCAGTTGCTGCTTTAGCTTTTGGGATTTCACTTCATCTTTTGTTTAGACTTTGAGGTGTTACATTTGGTGTATTGACTCTCATCTCATGTATGTTGATGACTATGTGTATGTGCATTTGGTACATGTGAACCATTGATTGTTGTAACATTTATCCAAACTTATCTTCCGCTATATCTGATATTTCTGTTCTGATGTGATTATACTTATCTGTGTTATTTTTATTATGAGTTGTTCTGAATTTTTCTTAAGCCACCGTAGTTTCTTTTTAGATTTGGATTGAATATATATCGTTGGGAGTAATTTACACAACTCCTATCAATGTAATCAATACTTGCCTAAGGCATAACTTACAGATGGTCGCTTAAGCCTTATTCTTCGCAATAGCAGACGTTATTCCTTATAATAAGCTTTGTCATTGTGAGTATAGAGGTGGGGCATCGCAATAAAATAAATTCATCATTTTGAGGAATCCAGTTGGATCCCTCCAACCTGTTTCCCTACATTCATAGATGTTAGCACAAAAAATTGAAAATACCAATCCCGCTTCAAGGCGGGATATCGCGGTATAAAGGGTCATCCACTATTATGCTGGGTGCGTAGGGTCTCATTCACTATATAATGCGGGAAATCAATCAATCCAATATATACTATATACTACTATTTATGTACTATCACATCCAATCTAATAATAATTAACAATGCAATCAAACAGCCAACGATTTGAATTTATCTATTTAAATTTAAAAAATAATCCATATGAGTAAGATTAACTCACCTTTGATTTTGTCTAGAAATCCGGTCCACACCAGCTTGTTTTCTTTTGATTCTGGACAGAATTGACGGTCCAGTCCTAGAAATTAGCAACTAGACGATGTCAACGTCGTTGCACGAACAAGAAGCTCAGTCCATCCCTTCATCAGTTCGCCTCCACATCATCTCCTTTTCCAACCACTAATCTGAAATTACACCCAACATCAACAAGGCGTCGTCCAGGAAACTGCCTACTTAGCCATCAACGACAGAGCACTCACCTTCTTCAATTTAAATCGCACACATGGTCAGCCGATTTCCCTCACGACATCCCTCCTTGAGTCGCCGTTAGCCAGTACACCATCGTCCCGTCATCATCTTCGGTTTGCTTCCATCTCGACTTGATAATAGACTCTACCATCATCAGCAACTCTAGACGAGGTAGCTAAAACATTTGACTCTCATCGAGCACCACATCTGGTAGACATAAATTCTATCAAATTGTTTGAGTACTTTATCTGCTGCTTCTTATGGGGTCCTTAAATCTTCGATGGTCTTGTATTTTGATGATGAAGGAGAAGATATCTCAACTAATATGTTCTCATCTAGAATGAGAGGGTCTTTGAAATAAAAATATATTTGCACCTACTCCTTTTACTTGAATCCAGTTCCTGGGGTATAAGAATGAATAGCCATCAAATAGATTTATGTGTTCATTAAACTCGACTGAGGACTCAGCTATATTTTCGTTGACGCAAAGTTGAGAGGATTACATTTGACACTAGAAATGTAATGATGATTCGTCTGGGAATTTATGGAGTGTTTACTAGGTTAATTTGTTGAGCGCGAACTAAGAAAGGTGTATTTTTCTGGAATTACGAGGGTTTGGGATGTGAATGGATCCAATGGCGGCAATGGCGACCATGGCCTTTTCTTTTTTTGTGTTCGATAAATAAAAAAGGGGGAAGACTCGGCTTGATTGAAAGAGAAAAGAACTGCTATTTTATTTTCTTCTTGTTCGTTAAAAATTATTTTAAAAAAACGAAGACGAGTGTTTAATCAGAAAAGATGCGTGTGAAAAAACTACTCTACGTGTCTTCTCTTACCCGTGTATTAAAACAACTTATTATTTATTATTAATATTTGGATTTAAATTCAAATTTAAATCATCTTGATTCCCGCAACTCACAATCTTGATCTCCAACCGAGGCGTGTCACTCGGCATTTGTAATGTTAAACACCTATTTCGAAAGCAATGGAAAAGATTTCGAGTCCTAATTCAATCGTATGGAGAAGATAGCTTTTTGGGTCCAGTTATAATATTGAATTTTCGATAAAAATTTCAGTGTGTTTACCTACCGTGCGATCACACGTCAACTCCAAACACTATGAAAATTGATATCCGATAATAATATAATATTACGGATCCCATGGAGCTGGTTTCGTCGAATTTCGAGACTGTGCCTCGAAAGGCTGTTTTTAAATACAATTTAAACTATATATTCTTAAAACTAAACAAAACATTTTCAAATTCATATTTAAAACTTCTATTATCTCGAGCATTATAAATATAAATTTTCCAAGACCTTGAAATATTTTTAACAAGCTTAAAACCAAGATTCGTTATTTTAACCAACTTTCACTTATTAAATTTAATAGTTTAATTACCAATTAAATAGTGATATTTGAAAGTGAAACTAACCTTTCGAATATTTGAAATCAATTAAATATTTCAATTTCAAATATCCAGAAATTCCAGGTCGTCACATTCCTTTCCCCTTAAAAGAATTTCATTTCCGAAATTACTAGTTTAGAAGAATGATCCATAACCCGTTACTATTTTCCAAATCCAAATAGTTTTTAACAACTTCCCAAAACCAAACAGCTTTAACAATACCCGACACAATCCTTTTATTTAAAACACATTAACCCTCAAACTTCTTTCATAGGTTCCCACCAATATCACTTACCTAACTATTCAAATTTAAATTTTAAACCAAATTTTAAGTTATCAAAATTTTCTCAAAATTTTTCTAACCCCCTAAATTTTCGAAAAGTTGTGCCAGCGTCTTCTTTGCGCGGCTAGATCATTACAACTACAAAATGCCTCTATGGACCCCCAAATTTCAAAAGAAAACAAAAGCTAAGTGGCTAGATCAAAAATCATCAAATTTCATACAAAAATTTAAAGAAATACCTTTTAGTCGGGCAATTCAAAATTATTTTTGAAATTCAAAACATTCATTTATCCTTTGCTTTTATAACATCTGTATATCCTATTAGGCAAAAATATCCCATTACAACATTCAAAATCATTTTATATATTTCTTTATAATATTTTCCATATCTACTTCATTCACATCTTTACGATGAAGATATATCATCTGTACGCAATATCCAATTCGATTGCTCACTCGATCACACAATTTCACTTTCGAACTAGTACCGTCCACCCGACTTCTTAGTGCAGACTCAGAACTGGGTTCTTGATCAAAAATCGTCATTCTCCTTGCATATCCACAAACTATGATAGAGAATTTTCAAAATACATCAAAAATCCATATCCAGAGTTCGCCGTCGAAAATCGAGTGAAAAATCCCAACTCGGATCAATATAACTACCTCGAAATTCTGTGCTCGAATCTGGATCGATTCGCCATGCGAACAAAATAATATACGTACATCCTAAGTATTTTGCCTAATTGCTTATTAGCTATATCAATTCTCTTTTATTCACATTTATTTTTATTTTCCATCACCTATACAAAATTATCTCAATTCCCATTCTCTTATCCATAATTTTCCCTTTTACCCAACTTTACCAAATCTTTATTCAAATATTATATAATACCAAATTTTTACTTAAGGATTTCACCATATCTCTTAAGCAAAAATAGGTATTTCACACGCTTAAATATTTATCCCCACCTTACCCCTTTGGTTTATATCTACTTTTTATTCAATTTGGATCTCCAACTTCCATATAAATTCAATTTACCTTTCATTTTTAATTAAGTCCAATTCATCTCAAACCATACTTACTTAACCATTTCTATAATTAGTTCCATTTACTAATTTATTTTAAATCTCAAGGGATTTTTATTTCCAAACTTTAATTATTATTATTCCACCTCGAACCAATTCTTCAACTTTACTTTACACAATTTTTAAATTAAATATATCTCAATATTCAATTTCAATTCATTTGCTTATCTATTTGAATTAATTAGTTTACTTACAAATTTTATTTTCAACCCTTTATTTTATTTAGTTCAACTTGACTAAATTCCCATTCTTAAATATTGAATTCTATCAACTATCTTCCATCTACTAATTTATTTCAACTTCCAGTCATTTTAATTTTTAGTACTTTGTTCTTTTAATCCACTCAAACTATATTTTTCAATTCCACTTACTTAACATAATTCAAATTGATTCCAATATTCAGTTTTCATTTTACTTACTTACAAATGTAATTTCCTTTGTTTCTCTATACAATTGTTTACAATCTGAATAAACTTATTTTCAATAATCATTTTCCTCAAAGCTCACTTTTACTTAACTAGATTCACTTACATTTCGATTTAATTTAAATTTTAAGCCTACTATACTTAATTAAATTCCATTTGCTAACTTTTTTTTTAAATTCACTTCAATTAATTAGCTACCTTCCAACTTATTTGGGTTTCATACATACTTTTTTTAAATCCTTTTTAAGTTAAATTTTACTCTAACATATTCAATGTTTACAAACTATCAACCCATTTATATTCTATAGACAAATTTTCAAACCAACTCTAGAGTATTTTAAACAATTACTCATATTTCAAAAGCATCTTTAAAATCAATAATATACATAATTCATTTATAAATCAAATCATCCTTTGAATTTTAAAATGAAACCCAGTTTTGCAAACAATTCCAATTTAAAATATTTTGGCAGCAATTCCTCTCCTAGAAACTCGAAAATGAACGTCGATGATGTTGTAGTCATCATCAAAGTTATTTTCCAGTCATCATCGAAGTTATTTTCCAGCGACTGGAGAGAGTTTAGTGCTTTTATCTCTTTAAAGCCCTTCTAATATTTTTAAATTCCAAATCTCGCCAGATTTCAAATCCAATACAAAAATATTTCTGAAATAATATCACTATTATTTCTCCAAAACCTTTGAAAACCATTTTCAAGCCCAAAGGAATTTAAATTTTTCCAAAATCTCTATATTCAAATTTTATCTCATTTCAATTATAAATCATATTTACAAATCCATTTTGTTATCTGAATTTATTTCCTTAACCTCTAGTTGTAATTTCAATTCCTATTTTAAATTTCTGCACAACAATGATAATAATTTAATATTATCATTCCCTAACAACCAAGCAACTATATACTATAATAATTTACAAAAATTATTTCTTTTATATATAAAAATAATTTGGGTAAAATTATTTCATTTACCCTATTTTAAAACAATACTGCGTCGGTTTATCTTGTTCAAGAATTTAGAAATCCCTATCGATCACGTGATGTCCCATGCATCGACCAGAATCCATAAACACTCAACCGACAAGTCAACACAATATAAAAGTAATTTTTATATTAAGTAACAAATAAGCTCTCATACTACTAATACACTCAAACTCGTTCTAAAGTACTACAGACTCTATTTCTAATGAGTAATACCCACCAGAGCCAAGGTTCTCGCTTAACCTTCAGCTCTATGCCAATCTGTAACTACCCGATTCTTCGACCTCCGAAAATCAACATCAATACGTCCACCGTATTAAATGCCAAAAAATCGAATGCCGGAAATTAGGGTTAACGAAGAAGGAGGTAGGAGAAGAAATAGAACAATATCAGAATCTTACCAATGCAACGGAACAATATATTATAGATAAATGACTAACCTATAAACAAAGAACTATATATGTTTATATATACAACATTAGAGTTCAATATTATCTATAACACATAACTGGACAGTTATATTAACTTGTCCTCACCAAATCGACAACACATCTTACAACACAGTTGTAACGATCCTGTATTTTTGAACAATTTAAATTGAAAATATTTAATAATTTTAAATATGTGAATGATGGTTTAAATTGAACTTCCAATAAAACTATGAATTTGGCGATTAAATTTTAAAGATTTAATCTATCGAAAGTTGAATAAAATTTGAATTTGACTTTGGAGTTTGAAAATTGAATATTAAATTTGTATTTAAAAAATTCGAACTAATGACTTAGAAAAAAAATTTGGATTTAAGAATTATTATTTATGTAAATTAATAAATTGATGGATAATTTTAAATGGCATTTTTCTTTAACTTAAATAAAATGGAATAAATTTTATCGATACAAAATACAAGTATAAAATCTAATTGTAAAACATGTTAATATAAATTAATATTTGATGGTTGAACTTCAAACAAATATATACCTATGAAGCTTACTAAAGAAGACAAGAAAATGCAAGGCAAAAGAAAAACATAAGTATAAGTAATAGCTTGCAAATGAAGACATGAAGGACACAATGTACTCAAGCATTAAATGCTTTCATCTCAGCCGAAATCGCGTATCACTTCAGCCATTCCCTTTTTATTGCATTTCGACCCGTCCCCCTTTGTTTATTCGTTCGAAACCCTAAATAAATCATACGAGAAAAAAATGGCGGCCTCAGAAATTTTTTTTCGTTCGATCGAGAATGAGGGCTTTCGCTCCTCCGTTTCAAATTAGGGATTCGATTCGTGGTTTGCTTCGTTCTGGGTAACTTGCTGATCGTTCATCGAAGCTAAGGTGAGTGAATATTTCACTCACATCTACTTCTCTCTACTGCTTAGCTATTATCTGATGCTTTTGAATTCTTGTTCGTGTCCTTTTGATTTTGATTTAATTTAACACTGCTTCGATTCTGGCTTTGCTGGTCACCACGGTGTTGACTTTTGACTTGTTCGACTTCGATTTTGATTTCATGAAAGAATTTTTGGCTTCGGCCTTCTTTTGCTTTGTGGACTCAACTTTGTTATGTTCTTGATCATTTGCTGTTGAGGTTTTGTATTGTTTGGTTTTGATAGAACTGTCTGGTGCATTTTTGTTGTGTGGATCTGGAATACTCATCCACTTCGCTTGTATCATCCTATATCCACACTTCATGTTTATGTGTATTTGCTCGGCTTTGGAATTTTTCAAACCTGCCATCATGTTTTGTTCATCTCTGCTTGACTTTTAGTTGTACTTAGCAACACTTGATGTAGTAGTTTTGTTTACGGAAGCATATGCAGTTTACCGTTTGACTTTGTATACTTTGTCTTGATCAAAAACAAAAAAAACAAAAAAAATAAAAATAAAATAAAATTGCCTATATGTATTTATCTATTGCATACCTGTACACATTTCGGTCAGGTATCACTGACTGTGAGTTGCATTGAGCATTTTATAGTCTTCTTCGAACTGTTTGCGTTTCAGTGTACTTGTTGTTTTCATGTTCGATCACTAAGCACTTGTCATGTTGCATACTCTCTGTTGCACTGAGTCTTGATATCACTTGAACCTTAGTGTAGTTGTTGTTGCTTTTGGTTCACTATTTGCATCACTGGTCTTTGATGTTTAGACAGACCTGGACTTTGATGTTGTTATGGTTTCGTTGGTTAGTCGAGTTGCCTACATGTGCTCTTGTAGTCGAGTCTGCATATGTGTATTTTGTAGCAGCTTGGTGTAGCACTTGTATTTAATCTGGATTCTTTTGAAGTCCAGTTCCGTTCTAGTTTATGTTTTGATCGCTGAGACAGTTTTGACTTGTTTCAGTTTGAAGATTTGTCTGGTTACAGAACTATTTCTTGTTCCTGGTCTTGATGGTGCACTGTTACCCTATCATTTGGTTGCATTTGTCTTTGTTAGAATCTTGAAGTAGTCTTCATTGTTGCATTCTTTTGCTTCGAGCATGTTGTCTGCAGATGCTTGGTGCATTCATGTATATTGGTTCAGATTTGTACTGAACTTGTTTTTGTGTCTTTCTTCCAATTTTCATATGTGAATATTGTCGAGTCTGATTGTATAGCAGTTGTACACGTGTCTTGTGATCTTCATATATGAGTCCTTTGCATTCATGTACTTGAGTCATTTGAGATATTGGATCTTTGCATTCAGTTTATTTAATTTGTTGAAGCTTTGCATCCATATACTTGAGTCTTTGCCTTTTGGTCTACATCATTGCTTGACATGTTGCACAGTTGTCGACACTGGGTTGCATACCTTATTGCATTCACTCCAAGTAAGTTGATTCTCTTTACCATATGCATTTGTAGTTGTTTCACCTGTTGTGCTTCATCGTGGTTTCATGTCTGTAGTTGTCTTCATTCACTCCAGATATTCTTCACTTTTGTCTATGTTGATACTGTATGCTTGCATCTCCATATTGCATATGTACTGATCTGGTCTATCTCCTTATGCAATTGCTGTTTGGACCTGTTTGTACCTATGTAATTCACTTGTATCACTTTCTATCACTTCAGTTTGTGGTTGGCATTGATGCAGTTTGTATTTGAGTTGAACTTGGTCCAGTCTCATGTAGTTGTCACTGGTTACTTCACACTTGTACACACATTCATTCATGTTGTGTGTCATTGAGGTTTTTGCACTCAGGCCATATTTCTCCTTATGCAGATATAATGCGTACCCATTTTTGTAAGTGCTCATATAAGTTACAGGTTGATATTTTCTTTTTTAGTGATTCATTCATGTGCCTATTTGTGAATATATTTGGTTCTGGTCTGGTCATCATGTAGTTCTATATATGTACATGTCTTGGTTCACTGTTGTACTTCACTGCACTTGATTGTGATGTTGTTACCAGACTTGAGTTGTACCTTTTTTCATGTTTTCTGGCCACTATGTACTTTGAGTAGTATAGTTGGTTTATCATGCATGTTCACTGGTATCATTTGCTTTGTTGACTTGTGCATTTGAATGTGTATTTGGTTCTGGTGCTTTTGGACACTTGAGACTTTGCACTTTGATGCTGCAGTTGAGTTGAGACCATAGCATTCATGTGTACATTACTTGTTTCACTGTTGGTGTTGATATTGCATGTTGAATCCAGCTTGTCTTTTGACTCAACTGTGCACACAAGTTGGCGAGGCAGTGCACACGGGTACAAATGTACACGAGTGTACTGCAGCCACTCATGATTACCTGTCCCTGATATAAATACTGATATGCACAGATATTACACAATCAAAAGTGATGACAATAACCCATATATCTGAGGCAAACATTATTTTCAAAAATGCAAAAAAAAAATCTGTCATCTATCTTCTTTGAAAATTTGAGTTTGCTGAATTGTTGTTTAACACTGTCAAGTGTTATATCTACTGTTATTCGATTTCTTTGTTAAAAGGGTCGGATAGGTGAACTTATCTTTGACTGTCGTCTAATTGCTATTTAACTATTATTGCTTCTATGCACTAATAACTGAGTTTGAATTAGACTGAACCGTGTATTATTTTCTTTTGAATGTAATACTCGGGTCAGACCGAGTATTTTACAGCTTGAAGATTTTCAGGCAGCGAAGTTAGAGAGAGGGGAATACCGCTTCACTTTAGTTTCTTTTCAGGATTTTTGTACTTAAAAGATTATATTCCGCTGTATGAATGAAATTCATTGTATAAACTCTGATGTATAAAAGAAAAGTTCATTTATGAAAAATATTATTATTCTGCGATTCTGTGGCTGATTCTGTTTAAACTCTATAAACTAAATAACAATCCGTCATTTTGAACATTTCAAGTTGGTTTAATTACCGACTGGAGGCGGTCAGTGCGGCGGGTCGTTACATTTTTGGTATCAGAGCTTTGGTTTACACAAAGCTTAGTTTATGGCGTTTAATATGAATAGTTACTAGAATCACTGTAAAGAATACGTTTTCCAAAACTAAAGAATGTATAAAATTGTTTTCTTTGGAAAATAAAAGGTATTTTGAAAAATTCAAATCTTTTTCGGAAATTCCCCTCTCTAAATTTAGGTTTGCGATAGTTTCTATTCGGTAAGGTCTTCTTAGATTTGAGTCCCGATCATTCGAAAACCCATTATCGATTTGCTGAGATTTATGAAAGAATAAAATATAAGTTAAGTGAATTAGTAAATTGGTTTAAATTAAATATTTTGGATATCTCCAGAGCAATAAATTGGAAAATAAAATGACATGTCAATGTAGTTATAATCAAGCGGATTATTGAACTATAACTTGGGGATTTGACTCTGAATTCTTTTGAAAAAAAATTGATTTCAAATGTTGTGAAGAACGATTTAGTAAATAAATGGATTATAAGTATTTAACTTATAATATGGACTTTTGGTATATAACTGAGTTATATAAATTGAATTGAAGTGATAAAGGGAGATTATAAATCGAAGTTTTATGAATAGAAATGGAATTTGTAAAGATCGTTTATAAATTCCACGAACGACTTATTTTGATAAGTAAATTGTTATAACTTATTAAAGGAGTTATATCTATGATTTCGGACAGCGAATTATCCTTCAAGTTGAATGTTGTGATAATAAAAAGTTAAATGGGAATTTTATTCACAATTTTGGGACAGTGAATATATTATTACATAAAACGGATATGTCTTGGGAAAATGATTGAATAATCCAACCTTCGCTAATAAGGATTGCAAAATTTTGATAGGAAATTTATTTGTCAACTTAACTGTATGAATCAAACTAGTTTTGATGTAAAAGCTTATATTCCAAGTTTAGACTAATGCCTAAAATAGTTAATGTGGAAATATGAGTCTAATGAAACCAAGTCGATGAATGATTTACTAAAGAACTTGTTGATTATTTTGGGAAATAGAAAGCAAATGCAAAGTTCAAATGAGATTTAGATTTCAAAGTTGAAGTTTGTCAACATGAAAATCCACAATAGATTTAATAGATTCAATGATGAATTTGAATTTGAACGAGCAGAGAATTAAGTTAAGTGGAAAACCTAATATTGGAAATTTGAAGTCGGTTTAAAACCAATATTGTGAAATGTATGCGGAATTCAAACTATGAATTAAGTCGAAGTTGAAAATTTTAAATTGCAATGTTTTGGGAAAGTGATATTATGAAATGAAGTTAATGGTTTAAAGATGTTTTAAAATGCATTAAGTATCGAAAGCATAGATTTCAACATTCATTGTTGAAATAGACGTTTTCGAGAGAAATAAAGGGAAATGGTGGACTATAACATTGTTGTTATAGTAAATGGTTTCCGAAAGGAAATGTTTCATGTAGTATTGGGATTTTTATATATCTATCTTAAATTCGAATCCCTATACTAGTGATTTTGGGTCGTCGTAACAATGTTTTACGCAACATTCGTTTTGACTCAAATAAATGTGTTTAAAAGAACGTTTTCCTTGAAGAATGAAATATATACTTGATTATGATTTAAGTATATTGAATGTTTTTCAAGTGTTGAAAATAAATTGATTTGTGAATTACTTATTATTAAATAAGTATCGAAATGTTTTCCAATATGAAGTGAATGTTTTGAGATTTTATCTTTTAAAGATAAATTGAAAATGAATATTTGAAATCGATTTGAAAATCGTATATTCATAGATATTTTGGAAATGTAAATTCATTATGGAATTTATAAAAGAAAGGGAAATTCGTTAAAAATAAACATTGATTTATTTTTGAAGTGTGGAAATAAATTTACGGATTTGGAACGTAAGTGTAAAATAAATTCGTAAGGATTTATTTGATTGATTTTAATGAGCCATTTTAAGTTAAAATGGATAAATATTTGGAAATATTTCTGTTTAAGGAAATCGCTTTGGAATTTGTTTTCAAAGATTGAAAGGTGAAAAAAAATGATTTGAAATTTGTTTTCAAATGGTTAAGTGTGGAAAAAATTATATATATCTTGTGTAGATATTTTTGGGAAATTTGAACAATTAGTTCAACTTGAAATTGGATGGTTGATTTGGATTGTATGTTTAACATTGTGAATTGATGACATATCAATTAATCTCTATTAAATATATATCTGTTTGGTGGCGGAGAATTTATTCTCTTAGCTTAACACCCTTCTCTGAGACGTACGAGCTCAGAGGTTATATATCGATAGACATCAATTATGTGTTGAGAATTGACGATGTAACATGAAATCCAAATCGAGTGTGAAGTCGATAATAAATTGGATTACGAATGTGAATTAGGTTTAAGATAACCTTAAATTTCCAAATCGACTTAGAGGAAAATTTTAAATGGATAATGAAATGGAAAATTTGTGAATCCTCTATTTGTTATGGGTATGAGATATTGAGGTTTTCAGAACGTATATATGAGAATATGATAAATTCGAAAACCATTAGTTTGGAAAGAAATTGTTGTGGAAAACTTATGTAAGTACATGAGTATGATATGTACGAATTGTGAAATGAAATATTATATATGTATGTATGATATTATGTTTCCCAAATTGAGGATATGGAAAAGTACCTTCCATTTAAAATTTGTGAAGGTTGTTGGAACTCGATATGAGTGTCCATGTGAAAATCGTAGCTACGTAGAATTTCCATAAGTTGGTGTGTCCATTTGGACTAGAATCCCTCGCGATAGATCATCGTGATGGGATCATATTGGTTTTGATGTATGCTAGCGTAATTCGAGGGGCGAGATGCCTATGGTTACAAGCGATTCCACTGGGATAGTGGCGTAACCGCTGTGTAAACTGCGATCTAGATATACTGGGGTGATAGCGTAATTTGAGGGGAGAGATGCCTACAGTTACAAACGATTCCACTGGGATAGTGGCGCAACCGCCGTGTAAACTGCAATCTAAATGCCAAAGCGTAATTCGAGGGGCGAGATGCCTAATGTCACGAGCGACTCTACTGGGATAGTAGCGTAACCGCCGTGTGAACCGCGATCTAAGGCGACAACCATGGTGAAATTCAAGAGATGAGAAATCTACAGTTACAAGCGATTCTACTGGGATAGTAGCGGAACCGCCGGGTAAACTGTGATCCATGGGGGAACGTGCTTTCCATATCCATTTTTAAAAGATTTTTAAGTATTTTCACTGGGAATTGAAGCAAGTATATTTAGTACTTGGAGATTTTTAGACTTGCGCCTGGCCAGCATATGCCTAATGTCTTTAAGAACGACAATAGACTTGTTAAATTTCGAGTTAGCAGGTATTTTCAAACTTTAAATAGAAAATCAATAATCTGAAACTAAAGTAACATAAAATTCCAACCTAATGAACTAAGGAAGAGGATTTTTGAAATGTTTTGAAAGTCCACATCTTTGGAAAAGTTATACTACGTAAATTTCTTAAATGAAGAATTTCAAATTTAAAATTTTGGGTTTTGTAAGTTGAAAACTTTAGTAAAAGACTTTTGCGTCTTGATTGTAGAAAATGATGAACAAATGAGCTAATTAACAAAGTTAGTGAGATAAAACAAATAGAATGAATTCTATACTCATTTATTTTTTATTAAGTTTTGAGCTTGGTAAAAAAAATTGTAGGGTATAAACATCAGTGAAATTTTAACAATCATTTTTCCTTACTTGTAATTTCGGGACGAAATTCTTTTAAGGAGGGGAGATTGTAACGATCCTGTATTTTTGAACAATTTAAATTGAAAATATTTAATTAATTTTAAATATGTGAATGATGGTTTAAATTGAATTTCCAATAAAACTATGAGTTTGGCGATTAAATTTTAAAGATTTAATCTATCGAAAGTTGAATAAAATTTGAATTTGACTTTGGAGTTTGAAAATTGAATATTAAATTTGTATTTAAAAAATTCGAACTAATGACTTAGAAAAAAATAATTTGGATTTAAAAATTATTATTTATGTAAATTAATAAATTGATGGATAGTTCTAAATGGCATTTTTCTTTAACTTAAATAAAATGGAATAAATTTTATCGATACAAAATACAAGTATAAAATCTAATTGTAAAACATGTTAATATAAATTAATATTTGATGGTTGAACTTCAAACAAATATATACCTATGAAGCTTACTAAAGAAGAAAAGAAAATGCAAGGCAAAAGAAAAACATAAGTATAGGTAATAGCTTGCAAATGAAGACATGAAGGACACAAGGTACTCAAGCATTAAATGCTTTCATCTCAGCCGAAATCGCGTATCACTTCAGCCGTTCCCTTTTTATTGCAATTCGACCCGTCCCCCTTTGTTTATTCATTCGAAACCCTAAATAAATCATATGAGAAAAAATTGGCGGCCTCAGAAAATTTTCTTCGTTCGATCGAGAATGAGGGCTTTCGCTCCTCCGTTTCAAATTAGGGATTCGATTCGTGGTTTGCTTCGTTCTGGGTTACTTGCTGATCAAATCTCGTGCTCATCGAAGCTAAGGTGAGTGAATATTTCACTCACATCTACTTCTCTCTACTGCTTAGCTATTATCTGATGCTTTTGAATTCTTGTTCGTGTCCTTTTGATTTTGATTTAATTTAACACCGCTTCGATTCTGGCTTTGCTGGTCACCACGGTGTTGACTTTTGACTTGTTCGACTTCGATTTTGATTTCATGAAAGAATTTTTGGCTTCGGCCTTCTTTTGCTTTGTGGACTCAACTTTGTTATGTTCTTGATCATTTGCTGTTGAGGTTTTGTATTGTTTGGTTTTGGTAGAACTGTCTGGTGCATTTTTGTTGTGTGGATCTGGAATACTCATCCACTTCGCTTGTATCATCCTATATCCACACTTCATGTTTATGTGTATTTTCTCGGCTTTGGAATTTTTCGAACCTGCCATCATGTTTTGTTCATCTCTGCTTGACTTTTAGTTGTACTTAGCAACACTTGATGTAGTAGTTTTGTTTACGGAAGCATATGCAGCTTGCTGTTTGACTTTATATACTTTGTCTTGATCAAAAACAAAAAAAAAAAAAAAAAAAAAAAAATAAAATAAAATTGCCTATATGTATTTATCTATTGCATACCTGTACACATTTCGGTCAGGTATCACTGACTGTGAGTTGCATTGAGCATTTTATAGTCTTCTTCGAACTGTTTGCGTTTCAGTGTACTTGTTGTTTTCATGTTCGATCACTAAGCACTTGTCATGTTGCATACTCTCTGTTGCACTGAGTCTTGATATCACTTGAACCTTAGTGTAGTTGTTGTTGCTTTTGGTTCACTATTTGCATCACTGGTCTTTGATGTTTAGACAGACCTGGACTTTGATGTTGTTATGGTTTCGTTGGTTAGTCGAGTTGCCTACATGTGTTCTTGTAGTCGAGTCTGCATATGTGTATTTTGTAGCAGCTTGGTGTAGCACTTGTATTTAATCTGGATTCTTTTGGAGTCCAGTTCCATTCTGGTTTATGTTTTGATCGCTGAGACAGTTTTGACTTGTTTCAATTTGAAGATTTGTCTGGTTACAGAACTATTTCTTGTTCCTGGTCTTGATGGTGCACTGTTACCCTATCATCTGGTTGCATTTGTCTTTGTTAGAATCTTGAAGTAGTCTTCATTGTTGCATTCTTTTGCTTCGAGCATGTTGTCTGCAGATGCTTGGTGCATTCATGTATATTGGTTCAGATTTGTACTGAACTTGTTTTTGTGTCTTTCTTCCAATTTTCATCTGTGAATATTGTCGAGTCTGATTGTATAGCAGTTGTACACGTGTCTTGTGATCTTCATATATGAGTCCTTTGCAATCATGTACTTGAGTCATTTGAGACATTGGATCTTTGCATTCAGTTTATTTAATTTGTTGAAGCTTTGCATCCATATACTTGAGTCTTTGCCTTTTGGTCTGCATCATTGCTTGACATGTTGCACTGTTGTCGACACTGGGTTGCATACCTTATTGCATTCACTCCAAGTAAGTTGATTCTCTTTACCATATGCATCTGTAGTTGTTTCACCTGTTGTGCTTCATTGTGGTTTCATGTCTGTAGTTGTCTTCATTCACTCCAGATATTCTTCACTTTTGTCTATGTTGATACTGTATGCTTGCATATCCATATTGCATATGTACTGATCTGGTCTATCTCCTTATGCAATTGCTGTTTGGACCTGTTTGTACCTATGTAATTCACTTGTATCACTTTCTATCACTTCAGTTTGTGGTTGGCATTGATGCAGTTTGTATTCGAGTTGAACTTGGTCCAGTCTCATGTAGTTGTCACTGGTTACTTCACACTTGTACACACATTCATTCATGTTGTGTGTCATTGAGGTTTTTGCACTCAGGCCATATTTCTCCTTATGCGGATATAATGCGTACCCATTTTTGTAAGTGCTCATATAAGTTACAAGTTGATATTTTCTTTTTTAGTGATTCATTCATGTGCCTATTTGTGAATATATTTGGTTCTGGTCTGGTCATCATGTAGTTCTATATATGTACATGTCTTGGTTCACTGTTGTACTTCACTGCACTTGATTGTGATGTTGTTACCATACTTGAGTTGTACCTTTTTTCATGTTTTCTGGCCACCGTGTACTTTGAGTAGTATAGTTGGTTTATCATGCATGTTCACCGGTATCATTTGCTTTGTTGACTTGTGCATTTGAATGTGTATTTGGTTCCGGTGCTCTTGGACACTTGAGACTTTGCACTTTGGTGCTGCAGTTGAGTTGAGACCATAGCATTCATGTGTACATTACTTGTTTCACTGTTGGTGTTGATATTGCATGTTGAATCCAGCTTGTCTTTTGACTCAACTGTGCACACGAGTTGGCGAGGCAGTGCACACGGGTACAAATGTACACGAGTGTACTGCAGCCACTCATGATTACCTGTCCCTGATAGAAATACTGATATGCACAGATATTACACAATCAAAAGTGATGACAATAACCCATATATCTGAGGCAAACATTATTTTCAAAAATGCAAAAAAAAAAATCTGTCATCTATCTTCTTTGAAAATTTGAGTTTGTTGAATTGTTGTTTAACACTGTCAAGTGTTATATCTACTGTTATTCGATTTCTTTGTTAAAAGGGTCGGATAGGTGAACTTATCTTTGACTGTCGTCTAATTGCTATTTAACTATTATTGCTTCTATGCACTAATAACTGAGTTTGAATTAGACTGAACCGTGTATTATTTTCTTTTGAATGTAATACTCGGGTCAGACCGAGTATTTTACAGCTTGAAGATTTTCAGGCAACGAAGTTAGAGAGAGGGGAATACCGCTTCACTTTAGTTTCTTTTCAGGATTTTTGTACTTAAAAGATTATATTCCGCTGTATGAATGAAATTCATTGTATAAACTCTGATGTATAAAAGAAAAGTTCATTTATGAAAAATATTATTATTCTGCGATTCTGTGGCTGATTCTGTTTAAACTCTATAAACTAAATAACAATCCGTCATTTTGAACATTTCAAGTTGGTTTAATTACCGACTGGAGGCGGTCAGTGCGGCGGGTCGTTACGACAGTGGAATTATACATCAAGTACGTATTCTACGTCTCGCCATCTAACTCGTCTCCTGAGTTCCACAGCATCCTTTCTTGCATCTATAATACTCGGTCTGACCTGAGCCTTATTGTTAAATAACACTCGAGTCAGTCTGGAAAATCAGCGTGCGAAAACACATTCAATTGGATTATTAAAGTTTTCAAAATCCCTTGAAATCAAAGGTATCTCGTAAGACCACCCACAAATAAACATGTCGAGTTTTTACCTTACGGTAACCAAAAACATTTCTTATAAAATCCTCTGATACTATAGTAGTGGCTACATACAAATACTTATTCAAATAGCCGAAATTGTCACATTATTAAATTCCAGCTAATAGGTATACAAACAAAACCATAAAGGCACGTAGGGAGACTGCATTTTCATCAATGGCAGGTCTACTAGGGTGCCTCCCGTCACAGTACGTGGTCTGGGTCATCGTACCGAGGATCCACCCTGATCCTCTGCATCACAAGACTAGAGCTACCCATTACTGGATAGTCCGAATAAATTCACCCCGTGGTAGGGATCAATAACCGCCCACACAGCCGAAAGAAAGAGACATCTAGACAGGGGTGACCCTACCCTAA
Source organism: Allium cepa (assembly GCA_030765085.1). Taxonomy (NCBI): domain Eukaryota; kingdom Viridiplantae; phylum Streptophyta; class Magnoliopsida; order Asparagales; family Amaryllidaceae; genus Allium; species Allium cepa. Next base: position 229,824,041 of record CM060938.1, read on the forward strand.
TTGGTTGCTAGCCACATAGCCTTGTGTGCACCTCCCCTGTTTTAGTCATTCTTGGTTGATGAGGCTCGAGGCAATGCATTACCTTTTTAGCACACATTCACTTAGAATGCTCATCGTCCTCCTAACGATGTTCTGAAAGCATTCATCCATACAAGTCCGTTCCGGGTCCGAACAGAACCGAAGGCACTACTCCTACTACATCCATTTTGAAATCAACCTCAGGATTAGTAGCAACTAGTCCTTGCACTTCACTTTCCATCTTAGACTCCAAGCTCTTGTCTTCCTCACTAAAACTTTCGAACCAAACCAAAGTGGTTTTCAGAAGAAAAAAATCCGATCCCGGTCTTTTGGAAACGATCAGCGCACTGACCAATATTGATAGTCAGTTATTTAACTATCATATAACATTCAAAAACAACCATCAGATTTAATAATTTTCTAAATTATCTATTATACAAAATATCTTTGCTGGATATTTTCTACACTTTAAACCCTTGAAAATAGTTTCCAAATTACTTTTTCTCTTGCGGAATAAATTCCACCCAATTTGTTTTATTTCCCTTAAAATCGCCAAGTCTTAATACTTAGATTTAAAAAAACATATTTAAATCACTTTATACAAAAATACATATTTTAAAACACTTAAAATAAAAACTATTTAAAACACTTTATTTGAAATACTAGTTATTAAATTTTATAATAAGTTCTCACGTAAATTTAAGCCAAAACAATTCTTAAAATAAAAGTTATGAAATTCTATACAAGTTTCCAAATAAAAGCTTAAGCTAACTATCTTTAAAATAAAACTATGTTATAAGATATAAATATTAATAATTATCTTTTTAAATAATGATACCAATTAATTTTTCAAAATAATTACTACTATAACTAATTTAATAAATATTTACCTTCATAATTTTAAACAACTTAATAAAAATTTCTCAAAACATTCCCTTAAAATCAACTTAAAACTTTTAACTTATACTTAAAAATCTACTTTGAAAACATACTTATCTTTTCAGGGAAATAAACTTCTTTTTCACTCCTTTAAAAATAACCACTATTTATTTTTTAAACCAACTACCCATTCCTTTATAAATTCCCACCGTGAATTTATACTTCCAAATATCCATTGAAAACTTTTTCACCATATAAACCCAGTTTATAAATTCCACAGTCTCATTCTTCTTTAAAACACAGTTTCAAACATTAAGTCGATTTCCAAAATTTACTCCATTTAAAATAAATTCCTTTATTTATCTAAATTTATTTCAAAACCCATTAATTTCATATTCAATCCTTTATTTAGATTTACAATCCTATTTAAAATCTAAAATATTAATTTCATACTAAACTTTCAAATTCTTCCTTTATTTCTCCCAAATCATTTTAAATCCCGAATTTAAATATAAATCCTTTATTCCTTTAAATAATGTCACTTAAGTTTAAAAAAATTCATTTATTCCTATTTATTCAAAATATCCTTTCCTATAATCAGAATTTATTTATTAGAATTTAAAAGTCAACTTTATTTCTTTTCCAATTCATTCTCTAAATTTAATCAAATTCTCTATAATAATTATTTACTTAAAATTCCCTGTTTTATTTTTGATGCAGCGCACCATGATAAGCCACTTGCTTTAGGTCGTTCGGTTGCCTTAAGTCGTTCGCTTGCCTTAAGTCGCACGTGACCTAACGAGATAGATGATGCAGTGGAGGAAGATGCAGCGCTCCAGCGGGTTATACTTAAGTCGCCAGCAACATAACAAGTTATGTCTATAAACCGTTCACTTATGCGCTCATTCCTTAAGTCGCGCATTTCCTTAAGTCGTTCGAAGCTTAAGTCCTTCCTGCATCCAAGGCCGCATTTCCTTAAGTCGTTCGAAGCATAAGTCGTACCTGCATCCAAGGCCGCATCTCCTTAAGTCGTTCGAAGCTTAAGTCGTTCCTGCATCTATGCCGCATTGTTCTTATGTCGCTGCCGTGTTGCCTTTGAGTCGCTACTGGATGCCAAAGTTGATTAAGTCGCATGTGTATTGTTATGTCGCTTGTATGTTGTATTGTGTAAGTCGTGAGTCACTATTGTTAAGTCATGTGATTTTAGGTCGTGATTGTTAGGTTGTAAGTCATCTGCTGAGTCAGCTGTGTGAGTTGTAAATTACTATAAATAGGGGTGTGGTGGCACTTGTAAAGGGAGTTGATTTTTGAATAAAATTTATGTGTGTGCTTTTGCCACCATTGTTGAAGTTGAGTGTGATCTCCTTCTTCTTTCCTTCTTCGGGTTATTCGTGCGCGAATCAACGAAGTAGTAGCCAATTCTCAGTATCACTTGCGAGTGATCAACGATCGAATTGTAGATCTTTCAACACGGTATCTTGCAAGATCAACGGGTTGGAGGTAGCTAGATTCCGGTATCATCTCGATCAACGGAATTGGGCATTTATCATTCTATCGGGATTACTTAACACGAAATCATTTCGTGAGGAAGAAAGCTGTGCCAAATTGGTATCAAACATTATTAGCACATCAAAGTTATATCCACTGCGTCAGTTAATTGGTATCAGAGCCATATCAGATCAGAGCTAGGGCAGAGCCATGCAGTTCATATCAAAGCCGAGAGCCAAGTTAAAGTCAAGACAAAGCTGAGTAAGATCAAGGCAGTTCAGAGCTAAGCTAAGTCAAAGCCGAGCAAGTTAAAGGAAGTTAGATCGGAGCCAAGTCAAAGAAACGAGATTGTTTGAAGATCATGCCTCCGAGACGTGCTAATCGCTATCATAATGTGAGGATGTGTATAGAAGACAAGAAGCTGAGCAGATGGAGCAGCGTATCAATGAAAAGTTCAATGAGGGTATTGAGAAATTGGAGAAATTGATGAAAGACATGAATCATAATCAAAGGAGAATGTCACCAGTTTCGAACCAGAGTGGAAAAAGGGTTTAACCATCGATTTCGGAAGATAGGAGGATGTCACCCCAGTCTTATCGGGAGAGGAGAGAATCATCAGTTTTAATGAGGCGAGAACACCATGAGTATCGAAATGAAGAAAGAAGAACCCCACGTGAGTTTGACAATGAACCTTATCTTGATGTTGAAAGACAAGGTAGAAGGGACATGCGTAGTCGTAGAGATGTAGATGGACGGGATCGATATCGAAGTACATATGATTTTGAGGAGGTAGGTGATGGAGGTAGTATTCATTATCGAAATCGAGGCCAGGTGTGAAATCAATATCTTGATTCAGAGAATGATTGTAAATGGGAGTCAGGTATGAGGATGGAAATTCCAGAATTCAAAGGTGGTATGTAAGCAGAAGAATTTCTTTATTGGTTGTCGAATGTTGAAGAAATTTTGGAATTCAAGGAGGTGCCTGAGAATCGCAGAATCCAATTAGTTGCTACAAGGCTAAGGCGAAGAGCTATGGCTTGGTGGCAGCAAACTAAACTAACTTGGGAGAGAATTGGAAAATCAAAGTTGTCACTTAGGAGAAGATGAGAAAGATGATGAAAGCAACTTTCTTGCCATACAATTATCAATCTCTTATGTATCAACGTTTGCAAAATTCGAGACAAGGGACGAAGTTAGTGAATGATTATGCAGATGAAAATTCTATCAATTGATTGCAAGGAATGATATTATGGAAACTGAGGAGAAGCTAACGAGTAGATATATTGGAGGGTTACGAATGCAAATTCAAGACATGGTGAATATGTTTAATCCAGTGTCTGTTGCTGAAGCACATCAGAAAGCTCTAGCTTTGGTGAAACAAGGGAGACGAGGAAGTGGTGTGTTTACAATTTCCAACAACCAAAATATGGGTGCTAGTAGCAGTGCTAATGTTTCCAAGGTAGTCAGTAAACCAATTGTCAATGAAGCCGCTAAAGCAAAGGTCAATAGCAGTATCAAGTGCTATAATTGTCAGGAGTTTGGTCATAAAAGTAATGAATGTACAAAGCCAAAGAAAAGAGCATTAGTTGCAGAGGAATGTGAGTATGAGGATGTAGAAGCTAAAGTTGATTATTCTCAACCATCGAAGTTTGATGAAGAGGAAGAAGTTGTGTCAGGAGATGAAGGGTATAATTTGATGATAAGAAGGTCGTGTTTAGTTCCAAAGCATGAGAATGATTCTAGTTGGCTGAGGAGCAATATTTTTCAGTCTACATGTACTATCTTGGGAAAGGTTTGTCGATTTGTTATTGATGCGGGAAGCTGTAATAACATTATTTCTGAAGAAGCCGTCACAAAGTTAGGGTTGAAGACTGAAAAACACTCTAGACCTTATAAACTGGCATGGCTAAAGAAAGGTGGAGAAGTGACAGTCGGAAGACGAGCATTTGTTACATTTTCTATTGGGAAGAAGTACAAAGATGTTATATGGTGTTATGTTGTTGATATGGATGTGTGTCACTTACTATTGGGAAGACCATGGCAATATGATAGAGTTGTACAACATAATGGTCGCACCAACAGCTACAGTTTCATGTTCGAAGGGACACAAATTACCTTAGTTCCTAAGAAGCGAGAACAAAGTGAAAGCAAATCAAAGAAGAATGTGGAATCAACTAGTTTATTATCTTCGAAAGAATTTGTTGAAGAAGTGAAAGACAGTGCTGAAATGTTTATGTTGATTGGGTATGAAGCAAGTGAAGATCATGAAGTTCCTGCGGAGATTAGACCAATGTTGAATGAATTTGAAGATGTCTTTCCTACGGAATTACCCAAGGAATTACCGCCACTGAGGGATATACAACATCAGATTGATCTAGTGCCAGGTGTTGTTTTACCGCATAGGCCATATTATCGTATGAGTCCAAAGGAGCATGAAGAGTTGAGGTGACAGGTTGAAGAGTTGCTTGAGCAAGGGCGTGTTCGAGAGAGTCTCGGTCCTTGTGCTGTACCAGCTCTGTTGGTACCAAAGAAAGATGGTTCATGGAGAATGTGTACCGACAGCAGGGCACTCAACAAAATAACCGTCGAATACAGATTTCCTATGCCAAGACTTGATGACCTATTAGATCAACTTAGCGGGTCTGTAATCTTTTCAAAGGTCGATCTAAAGAGTGGTTATCATCAGATTCGCATAGACCAGGTGATGAATTGAAGACAGCATTCAAGGCACGCAAAGGATTATATGAATGGCTGGTAATGCATTTGGTCTATCTAATGCACCAAGTACATTTATGAGGGTGATGAATCAAAATTTTAGACTTTACATCGGGAAGTTTTTTATAGTCTACTTTGATGATATCTTGATATATAGTGCTAGCACAGAGGAGCACATTCAACACTTGCGAAAGGTGTTAACTATTCTTCATCAAGAATAGTTCTATGCAGCAACGAAGAAATGCGTGTTCATGACGCCAAGTGTTTTATTTCTTTGATCTGTCGTGTCGAAGGAAGGGATACAAGTGGATCAGAGTAAAGTAGCCGCAATCAGAAATTGGCCACAGCCCAAAACTATAACCGAAGTCAGAAGTTTTCATGGGTTAGCTTCATTTTATCGAACCATTTATACCGCACTTTAGTAGTGTGATGGCTCTTGTTACTGATTGTATGAAGGAAAAGAATTTTTCATGAACGGAAGAGGTAGGATCTGCTTTTGAGAAAATCAAGGAACTTTTAACCACAGCACCGATTCTAGTGTTGTCGGATTTTCAGTTAATATTTGAGTTACAAACGGATGCATCTAAAGTTGGAATTGGAGGAGTGTTGAGTCAGAAGGGACGTCCAATTTCCTATTTCAGCGAAAAACTTTCTATAGCAAAGATGAGATACAATAATTATGATGTGGAGTTTTATGCTATTGTGCAGGCTGTGAAGCATTGGAGGCATTACTTGTTCCATAAAGAATTTGTTTTGTATACGGACCATGAAGCGTTGAAACATTTACAAGGGCAGAATAAAATTGCAGCTAGGCATGCATCATGGATAGCTTCTTTGCAGCAATTTACATTCGTCGTGAAGCATAAGTCTGGAGTAACTAATCGCGTTGCCGATGCATTAAGTAGGAGGAGTAGTTTACTAACAACCATGCGAGTAGAGGTGATGGGTTTTGACTTACTTCCAGATTTGCTTACTTCAGATTCATATTTTTCCGAAATCCTAGACAAAGTCAAGCAGGGAAGCATGGATGGATATATGCCGGTTCATGGTTTTCTATTCAAAGGAAATCAGTTGTGTATTCCAGATTGCAGTCTCCGAATGAAAATCATCAAAGAATTGCATGAAGAAGGACACGTGGGCCGCGACCGTACTATGCAGTTGATCTCAAAGTCTTATTTTTGGCTATCAATGAGGAAAGAAGTTGAAAAGTTTGTGCAGATGTGCCATATTTGTCAAGTTTCAAAGGGAACCACGACAAATGCAGGTTTATATATGTCGTTGCCTACACCTACTAAACCATGGGTGGATGTTATTATGGGTTTTGTATTGGGTTTTCCAAAGACGCAACGTGGCAATAATTCTATCTATGTGGCGGTTGATCATTTTCCGAAAATGGTACATTTTATCGCATGCAAGAAGACGGCAGATGCAGTTAATGTTGCACAGTTATACTTCAGAGAGATCTATCGTCTTTACGGGTTGCCAGAATCTATTGTATCAGATAGAGACACTCGTTTCCTGAGTCATTTTTGGACGAGTCTATGGAAAATGGTCGGGACAAAGCTGAAATTTATTAGTGCTTATCATTCACAGATGGATGGACAGACAGAAGTTGTGAATAGATCCATGTGTAATCTATTGAGATGTCTCGTGAATGATAATTTGAAGAATTGGGATTCCAAGCTGTGTCAAGCTGAGTTTGCACACAACCATGCAATTAATCGTAGCACTGGTTTCAGTCCATTCCAGGTTGTTTATTCAACAATTCCGAAGGGACCATTGGATTTATCTATAGTACCATAGCAGAAATGAGTGATCAAACGAGCTAGTGATTTTGTGAAAGAGTTGCAAGAATGCCACAATGTTGTGCAAGAATGATTGCTAAGGCGAATGAGAAATATAAGCAATCCGCATATATCAAACGATGACATGTTGAATTCAAAGAAGGAGATTTTGTATATGCAGTATTGACTAAGTATCGATTTCCTATTGGTGTTTACAACAAGCTAGCTGCTAGAAAGATTGGTCTTTTGGAAGTCGTAAAGAAGATTAATGAGAATGCTCATCAGTTGAGATTGCCGGATCATATTCATACTGCTAATGTTTTCAACGTCAAACACTTGATTCCATATCATGAGAATAAGTAGGTCGAAGAAGAGGAAAGTGTGAATTCGGGGTCGAATTCTTTTCAACCAGGGGAGGATGATGCAGCGCACCATGATAAGCCGCTTGCTTTAGGTCATTCGGTTTCCTTAAGTCGTTCGCTTGCCTTAAGTCGCACGCGACCTAATGAGAAAGATGATGCAGTGGAGGAAGATGCAGCGCACCAGCGGGTTATGCTTAAGTCGCCCACGACATAACAAGTTATGTCTATAAACCGTTCACTTATGCGCTCATTCCTTAAGTCGCGCATTTCCTTAAGTCGTTCCAAGCTTAAGTCGTTCCTGCATCCAAGGCCGCATTTCCTCAAGTCGTTCGAAGCTTAAGTCGTTCCTGCATCCAAGGCCGCATCTCTTTAAGTCGTTCGAAGCTTAAGTCATTCCTGCATCTATGCCGCATTGTTCTTATGTCACTGCCGTGTTGCCTTTGAGTCGCTATTGGATGCCGAAGTTGATTAAGTCGCATATGTATTGTTATGGCGCTTGTATGTTGTATTGTGTAAGTCGTGAGTCGTTGTTGTTAAGTCGTGTGATTTTAGGTCGTGATTGTTAAGTCGTAAGTCGTCTGTTCAGTCGGCTGTGTGACTTGTAAATTACTATAAATAGGGGTGTGGTGTCACTTGTAAAGGGAGTTGATTTTTGAATAAAATTTGTGTGTGTGCTTTTGCCACCATTGTTGAAGTTGAGTGTGATCTCCTTCTTCTTTCCTTCTCCGGGTTATTCGTGCGCGAATCAACGAAGTAGAAGCCAATTCTCGGTATCACTGGCGAGTGATCAACGATCGAATTGTAGATCTTTCAACACGGTATCTTGCGAGATCAACGGGTTGGAGATAGCTAGATTACGGTATCGTCTCGATCAACGGATTAGGCATTTATCGTTCTATCGGGTTTGCTTGACACGAAATCATTTCGTGAGGAAGAAAGCTGCGCCAAATTGGTATCAAACATTATTAGCACGTCAAAGTTATATCCGCTGCGTAAATTTTCCTTTAAAAATTCAACATTTATATAGATTTCATTTTCCTCAAATACTAATATCTATTCAACTAAGCCATAGCATTAAAATTTCAATTCTCAATATAATCAATATAATTCATCATAGATTATCACATAAATCACACTACTGATTATAAAATAAATTCATCATTTTGAGGAATCTAGTTGGATCCCTCCAACATGTTTCCCTGCATCCATAGATGTTAGCACAAAATTTTTAAATACCTATCCCGCTTCAAGGCGGGATATCATGGTATAAAGGGTTATCCGCTATTATGCAGGGTGCATAGGGTCTTATCCGCTATATAATGCGGAAAATCAATCACTCCAATATATGTTATATATACTACTATATATATACTATCACATCCAAACTGATAACAATTAACAATGCAATCAAACAACCAATGATTTAAATTTATCTATTTAAATTTAAAAAGTAATCCATATGAGTGAGATTAACTCACCTTTGATTTTTTCCAAAAATCCATCCAAACCAGCTTGTTTTCTTTTGATTCTGGACAGAATTGACGGTCGAGTCCTAGAAATTAGCAACTAGACGATGTCAACGTCGTTGCCCGAACAAGAAGCTCAGTCCATCCCTTCATCAGTTCACCTCCACATCATCTCCTTTTCTAGTCACTAATCTGAAGTTGCACCCAACATCAACAAGACGTCATCCAGCAAAATGCCTACATAGCCGTCAACGACAGGGCGCTCGCCTTCTTCAATTTAAATCGCACACATGATCAACCGATTTCCCTCACGACACCCCTCCTTGAGTTGCCGTTAGCCACTGCACTAACATCCCGTCATCATCTCGAGTTTGCTTCCACCTCAACTTGATAATATACTCTACCATCATCAGCAACTCTAGACAAGGTAGCTAAAACATTTGACTCTCGTCGAACGCCAATTCTAGTAGACATAAATTCTGTCAAATTGTTTGAAACTTTGTCTGCTGCTTCTTGTGGGGTCCCTAAATCTTCTACGCTCTTGTATTTTGATGATGAAGGAGAAGATATCTCAACTGATATGTTCTCATCTAGAATGAGAGGGTCTCTGAAAAAAATATCTACATCTGCTCCTTTTACTTGAATCCAGTTCCTGGGGTACAAGAACGAATAGCCATCAAATAGATCTATGTGTTCTCTAAACTTGTCTAAGGACTCAGCTATATTTTCATTGATGCGAAGTTGAGAGAAGATTACATTTGACACTAGAGATGTAATGATTATTCGTCTGGGAATTGATGGATTGTTTACTTGGTTAATTTGTTAAGCGCGAACGGAGAAAGGTGTATTTTTTGGAATTATGAGGGATTGGGATGCGAATGAATCCAATGGCGGCAACGGCAGCCATGGCCTTTTCTGTTTTCGAGTTCGATTAATGAAAAAGGGGGAAGACTTGGCTTGATTGAAAGAGAAAAGAACCACCATCTTATTTTCTTCACGTTCGTTAAATTTTAAAAAAAACAAAGACGCGTTTTGAATCAGAGGGGACGCATGTGAAAAAATTTCTCTACATGTCTGCTCTTGCCCGTGTTTCAAAACAACTTATAATTAATATTTGGATTTAAATTCAAATTTGAATCGTCTCGATTCCCGCAACTCACAATCTCGATCTCCAATCGAGGCGTGCAGCTAGACGTTTATAATGTTAAACCTCTATTTCGAATGCAAGGGAAAAGGTTTCGAGTTCTAATTCGATCGTATGGAGAAGATAACTTTTTGGATCCAGTTATAGTATTGAATATTCAATAAAAATTTCAGCGCGTTTACCAACCGTGCGATCACACGTCAACTCCAAACACTACGAAAATTGAAATCCGATAATAATACAATATTACGGATCCCATGGAACTGGTTTCGTCAAATTTCGAGATTGTGCCTCGGAAGGCTGTTTTTAAATTCAATTTAAGCTGTATAATTTTAAAACTGAACAAAAAAATTTCAAATTCATATTTAAAACTTCTATTATCTCCAGTATTATAAGTATAAATTTTCCAAGCCCTTGAAATATTTTTAGCAAGCTTAAAACCAAGATTCGTTATTTTAACCAACTTTCAATTATTAAATTTAACAACTTAATTACCAAATAAATAGTGATATTTGAAACTCAATTTAAACAAACCTTTCAAATATTTAAAACCAATTAAATATTTCAATTTCAAATATCCAGAAATTCCGGGTCGTCACATACCTTTGTGTAACTGCGATCTATCGTGGTTCCATAGCACTATTCAAGAGGCAGTGATTGCCTATAATCTACATTTGATTTCGCTCTGAGAGTGACGTGACGTCGGTAGATTGCAATCTATGTGGTTTTGTTCCGTAGCGTAATTCGGGTGGCAGGAATTGCCTACAGTCTACGTTGGGTTTCACTAGGATAGTGATGCAACCTTTGTCTAGCTACGATCTATGTGGCATAGTTTCGTTTGATAGCATAATTCGAGGGGCAGACATTGCCTGCATACTACTTACGGTTTTACTGTGATAGCAATGCAGCATTTGCATAGCTGCAGACTATGGTGTTCCCATGGTGTAAGTCAAGAGGTGTTGATACTTACAATTTTCTTATGATTTTGCCAGGATGGCGACGCAATCATCGGGTTAACAGCGATCATGGTGGGAAAGGTGGGTGATACTTTCCATATCATTTTTGAAAATGTTTTTAAATATTTTCACTGGATATTGAAACAGGTCTACTAATTACATATAGATTTTTAGTCCTATGCCTGATCAACGTATGACTAAATTTATGTAAGAACAAGGATGTACTTATTAAGACATCGAGTTATGAAAAATGTTTTGATTTAAAATTAGCTTGGTAATACTATGTGATTTAAAGTGTTGTAACATGAAAAAAATGTATAGTAAAGGAGTAAGAGGGTTAAAATGTTTAAAGATTTGATAATATACATCAAAAATAAAATTCTCGCTTCGTTCCTTTTCAAGGACGAAAAGTTCTAAGGAGGAGGAATGTAAGACCCGTATTGTTAGCCATATGATTTTGGGATGATTAATTTATTTTAGCTGTTGAATATTGATATTTATAAGTCAGATAGATAAATTTTTTGATATTTAAAATATTTTAATTATAAATTAATATAAAAACTATATTCAAAATTTAAAATATAAATTTCTAGATATAATGAATTTGTTATCCCGCCTTTTGGCAAGGCCGTGACAACAAGGGATTCGCTGGAAACCAAAGAAAGTCTGTCTCTAAGATCGGTTATACCCGGGTTCGCTGTGGATACTGGTGAATTTTTCCCAAGTCCGGACCGTGCCATAATTAACATGACATAACAAGCAAAGCTATGAGAGCCAGCATTCCAAAGTACACGTCAACCGGAGTTCATATGCTCAAGATATTGATCGATCCAAGTCGAGTCGTTTCAAGTTGCTTGGGGTTTGCTTCGAGTCGTCCCTAGGTTTACTTCGAGTTCTCAAGCATACTACTTCGAGCCATGGAGATAGAAATTTCGGATTAGGGCTATCAATCGACCAAAGTCAAAAGCAAAGCCCTTAGTTCGTATCCATCAAATCCAAACTCATTCGTATCCATCCAAGGCAACAGCTTCCGTACCTATCCTCATTCGCATCCATCCCAGGCGGTCTCCTTCGCATCCATGCCAAAGCAGTAGCAATTTCATATCCATCTAAGCAAACCGTTCCACTTCTTATCCATCGTACATATCTCACTTCGTACCGATTGAGTGCGTTTTTTCTTCATAACCATCAAGATCAAGTCAATTCGTATCCATAAGGGATTGTCGCTTCGTGTCGATCAAACCATGAATTTCGTATTGATCCACTCATTCATATGTTTCATAGCGATCAACCATTGATCGATACAAAAGGTGCCACATGGATCGATGCAAATGTCACCTTTATTCTATCGATACGAAAAGGCCATGAATCATCGATATGAAATACTTGAGCCTATAACGATACGATTGGGAATGTATGCTATTGATATGATCCTAACTCAAGCAAGAGACAAGAAAGTTTATATCTAATCAATACGAAGTGGGCAACAAACTATCGAAACAAATGAGGCTAAAATGCATCGATACGAATGTGGCACGTCCAAGGGAAAGACTCGGTCGTTCAGCATGAAAAGTGGATCGTTCCTAAAAGTTAGCGTCACGTCATCAGTCATCACATGCCTAGAAGGGATGCGAACAGAAGCGATGCGAACTTGACGGCCTTTAAAAAACTCAAACTTGCATCGATCATAACTCAAAATCTACAAGTCCAAATTCCACCAAATTTTCACAGGAGCTTGTCTACAACTTCAAGGATGTACCTGATCAATTTCAGCCCAAAAGGACCAATTATGGATTGATACGAACTCAATTCGTATCACTCCTATATCGAGTCGAAATCACCTGAACTCGATCCCGTGAGCCTACACACGTGGGGAAGAATTCTTCCAAGATCTAGGCAAGATATTTTCTCCCTACGCCTATAAATAATGACCCCAAACCTATAGAAAATGGACCTTTGGCTTCTCTACGCCGATGCTCTGCCCGAATCATCACTATACTTCAGTTGTACTATTGTAATCTTGTGTAATCGATGAGTGAAATTCAATAAACATTAATCATTTCATAATGGACGTAGGCAATACGCTGAGCCACCCTAAACGTGTGTTTTCGTGCATTTTCTTTCTTGTTGATTGGTGCGTTTGTTAGATCTACCTCATTTTACATTTATTTTCTTCATTTTATCTCTTCAACACATTCGAAAAGTGTTTTGCCCAATTTTGGTACAAAAAATTTGGTGCTTTCACTTAGAAAATCCAGCTTTTCTCCTACTCATAGGATCTACTGCCGATATCAGATTGCAAGAATCTAAGGAGGAGATCCAAATTTCAAGCCTAGAAGTTCTTCCATCCCATTTAGATTTGTACCAAATCTCGGAGAGAACTTCGATATCCACCATGGTCAACACCAGGACCACTTCAACAGCTGCAGATCCAGAAGGACGTGATGACAAAATCCCACGCAACTTCCTCCTACGGACCAGAACGCTGCTGGACCTTTAGATCCGCAAGGCCCTATCATCAGGGAAGAGTTCCAACTACTAATGCAAAGAGCTGTCTCAAAGCTGTTAGCAGCTCACTCAGAAGCTCCGTGCCAACATGGAGTTGACAATCGACAGAACCATGAAATACAAAGGAGATCCAGAAGGGATCAGGCGAGATCTAGAAGGGGTCAGGCTTCTTATTCATCCATTGAAAGTTTAGCCTCTTCTGACTACAACCACTGATCCATGTGCCCATAGTTGGATGGAAGCTACTATAGACTACTGGACATCAACGCACACTAAATCTCGAGCAACCGAGAGTTGGCCCATCGACCAGCCACCAGATCGGACCCTCATCCCGAGGATAGACGGCTCCTTATCATACTATTGACAACCATGCTGCTACCGCTACTATTGAATTGGATTCGACACTCAGAGCCGAACGGATCCGAACCACCATCAATGTGATTATGCTCCTGGGTCTTATGTTCTTGAAGACTTAGAACCAAGGAGGCATATGGACCATCGACCGCGATCGGCCCATCCTCGCATTGTGGAACCCGACCACACCTTGGCTCAACATGCTTAGAATGTCCATATACCGGACATCCTAACAATGATCCTTCAGATCATCCGTGAAAGTCAAGGCCTCACCAATACCGACTAGGGGAATCTCTTGGAGTCATGCCCCCTTCACCGATGACATCCTCTACACTGATCCGCCACAGTGATTCAGAATGCCAACTCTACTTGTTTATGAAGGGTGCTTTAATCCTAAACAACCCATTTTAAAGTACGAATGGTTAATGAATGCCGCACGGACTGATGATGCAGTCAAATGCCGAAGTTTCCCAATCTCCCTAGGGGGCATAGCAATTATGTGGTTTACTCATCTACCACCTCAATCTGTCTCATGTTTTTGACAAGGTTGCAACAAAATTTGTTGAAAAGTTACGCATGCATGTCACAAGGCCGAAAGATGTTAATACCTTGTCCATTGCACTCAAGCTCCTGTAACGACCCGCCCTTCTCGTCCCTAGAAAATCGACACAAAATACACCACTACATAATATGCCGACGATCGGGTGCCGGAAAAGACAGATTGTTGAGGGAAAAGAAAGAAGATAGAAGAAAGAAGGAACTAAACAAGTACAGAATCTCACAACTGCAGCGGAACAAAATATAATACATAATATCATATCTTTACACAAAATGAAAACTATATCTGTTTTATACAATACACCATCAGAGTATCATAAACAAACAACAATTACCAGTTTGACAATTTCAAACAATCACAGCAGCGGTTATAAACAAGTACGGGTAATACGTCTCGGACTCCAGCTCCTCTCCTGAGCTCCACAGCATCCTTTCCTGTAATCTATAATACTTGGTCTGACCCGAGCATTATAAGAAATAACACCCGAGTCAGTCTGAATACCAGCGCAAGAGAAATACACCCAAATTGATTATTAAAGTTTCAAAATCCTTTTAAATCAAAAGCATCTCGTAAGACCATGCCATAAATAAACATGTCGATATTTTACCTTACGGTAGCTAAAACCCTTTTTATAAAATCATATGATTTTATAATAGGGTCCATATACAAATACTTATTCAAATAGCCGAAACTATTACATGATTAAATTCCAGCTACTCGCCACAAAGTGGGTTATACAAACAAAAATCGTAAAAGGCTCATAGGGAAAATGGATTTCCAACTAATGACTAGGCACTAGGGTACCATATGTCACAGTACGTGGCCTAGATCACCATACCGAGGATTACTCCCAATCCCCTGCAACACAAGGCTGGGACTACCCCTTACTGGATAATCCCGAGTAAGATCGCCCCACGGTTGAGATCAGCAACTGCACCACTAAGCCAAAATAAAAAGGGACATCTAGACAGAGATGACCTTACTCTAATGGGTGCATATCCCCTGATTTTCAGTCATTCGGTTGATGAGGCTTGAGGCTAAGCGTTACCTTTTTAGAATGTTTCGCTAAGAATGCCCATCATCAACCTGACGGTGTTCCCAAAACATTCGTCCATACAAGTCCGTCCCGGGTTCGAACGAAACCGAAGGCACTACTCCTACTACATCCATTTTGGAATCATCCTTAGGATTTGTAGCGAATAGCCCTTGTACTTCACTGCTCCATCTTCGACTCCGAACTCCCCTTTCTCACGAAAATGTACAAACCGGATCGAAGTGGTTTTTGAGAAATTAATCCCGATCCCGGTCTCTTCGAAACGATCAACGCATTGGCCAATATTGATAGTCGGTTATTTAACTATCAATTAACATTCACAAACATCCATCAAACAATAAATAATTTCCCCAAATTATTTATTTACCTCAAAAATATCTTCGCGAGATATATTTCTATTTCAACCCTTTTGAAAATAGTTTTCAAACCACATCTTTCTCATGAAATAAATTTCCATATATTTACTTCCACTGAAAACACCAAGCATTATAACTTTAGGTTTTTAAAATAATTTGAAGCAAAACTACTCTAAAAAATATAAGCTAACTTTAAAATAAAAGTTCAATTAAACTAAGTCTTATAGGAAGGGTTACAAAATCCTATAAAATTTTAAAATAAACTCTAACCAATTATCTTTGAAATAAAACCATTTATAAAATATAAATGTTAATAATAATCTTTTGAAACATAATACCAATTACCTATTTTAAAAATAATTATTACTATAACCAATTTAGTACATATTTACCTTTAAAAAATTTACAACTTAAATAAGAATTTTCTTAAAAACATTCTTTAAAAATCAAATTTAAAACTTTTAACTTTTACTTAAAAATCTGCTTTAAAACGTACTTGGCATTTCAGGAAATACACTTTCATTTCAGAATAAATCAAAGAATCCTTTTATAAATTCAGCTTGATTTATCTCAATTCGAATTTACGTTTAAATCCCGTAAATTTCTTCCAAAACTTTAAAAATAAACCCTTTTATTTTTAACACATTTCCCATTTCCTGGAAATCACTCTCCAAAATATATTCTTAAAATATTTAGAATAAGGCTACTAGAAATTTCTTAAATGAAAAAAATACTTAAGAAAATATAGAGGAGTTTCTAAGTAATTTAAACTGAAATTACCTTTTAAAATGGAGTTATTAAATCAAATATTTATGTCAAAATTCCCCTTTTGGAAACTTAATACTAATTGACCTTTAAATAATTTAAATTCCATATTTACTTAAATAAATATATACTTACTTAAAATATATTTAAGAATAATATATTTTTCTAAAATATTTCTAAAATCACATTTAAACTTTTAGTTTATAAATTTGAAAACTTTTCTTTGAAAACATATTTAATTTTCCAAGGAATAAACTTTCCATCTTTAAAAGCAATCTCACTCCTCTTTTAAATGATTTGCACTTCTTATAGAATTTCCCACGGGTAATCTATACTTTTAAATTTATCCTCCGATAAATATTCCACTTCATTTACAAACCCAGTTTATAAATTCTCATTCCTCATTTCCTTTTTAAACACCATTTCAAAAACACTTCAAAATTCCCAAAACAATTTCCTGAATTTAATTTCCTTAATTTCATTACTCAACATTCCATTTTCACTTCCCTTTTTATCCCATTTATTTTATTTATATTTTAAAATTCTAGACTATGTTTATCCAATCATAACACAGCAAAATTTAATTTCCAAATTAATCTATCACAGTATATAAATAAAATGCATTATCAATTATGAAAATAATTTCTATATTGTGAGGAATCCAGTTGGATCCCTCCAACCTGTTTCCCTGCATCCACAGATGTTAGCGCAACAAATAAATATCGATCAAATCTGATAATAGTTATCACATTCAACAAATCAACCAATCAGACATTTACATATTAGCTATTTAAAT
Organism: Allium cepa; assembly: GCA_030765085.1. Lineage (NCBI taxonomy): Eukaryota > Viridiplantae > Streptophyta > Magnoliopsida > Asparagales > Amaryllidaceae > Allium > Allium cepa. Next base: position 229,841,245 of record CM060938.1, read on the forward strand.
TAAACGGCGTCCATATGTGAGTGAGATTAACTCACCTTGAATTTTCGATGAGCATTCAAATTTTAAATTAAATCAAAAGGCTTTCGATTTAACCTAATTTTTTACTTGCTTAGAATGATCGCAGATCTGCACCACAGCGGGCTGTCATCGCTGCGATTTCGGCGCCACCAGATTCGTTGGAATCTGACCAAGTATGTACAAGTTATGGAGTTTTAAAGATTTTGAATATAATTTAAACTAATTTTTATTTATTCTACCAAAAATCAAGATCGACCGTTGATTTTCAGATCCAGGCCGCTCAGAATTCTCCCTCTCCTTCAAACGCGTTCGACCAGGTAAAGGACCTATCGTCGCTGAGGTATGAACTGTCGCACGCTTCTCCAAACACCCGAATGTCAATCCAAGGTCGCCACGTCGAAGCCCCGACCCTCCTCTACCTTCGACCACAACCCGCACCTCCAAAGCGCGCCTATCGACGCGAAAACCCACATTGAATGGCGCCCAAACGCGGTGGAAAATTAGCTCCAATCAATGATTCAAACAAGATCCATCGTACGGATGTGAGGAGCTCAGAAACCTTCACGATTTAAATGTTGGAGATATCCTCTAATTATCGATGGATTATGAGAATATAAGAGGGGAAAATTGAGAATTCATGGCCATAAAAAAAATGTCGGCGGCTCGTAAGAACGAACTAGGGTTAGGCCTAAAAATGTGTTTTTACAAATGTTTATTAATATTATTTTAATATTATTTCCAACTTTAACTAATATTTACAAACGAACTCCAAACAACACATGCCGCCAGACGATTATAAGGTTTTACCCGCATTCCGAACACAATGGAACGTGTTTCGGAAGCTAATTCGATCATATGTGGAAGATAGCTTTGTAAATCGATTTAAAATATCAAATTTTCAATTTTAATTTCAACACGTTTCTCACCCGTACAGATAAACGGTAACTCTAAACGCTACAAAATTTTAAATCCGATAATATTTAACTATTATGGATCTAATGGAACTGGTTTCGTCGAATTCCGAGACTGTGCCTCGGAAGGCTATTTTAACTCGTCGATAAATTCGAGCGATTTTCAAAATCGTCGAAATCACTCAAAATTTCACTTTTAAAAATTTACTAACTTAAATATAAATCATATAGAATTTATAATCACATTAGAAATCATTCATATTCACTTTAAATCAAAATCTGATTATTCGCATTATTATATTAAATCCCATTATTAAATTAATATTAAATTCCAAATTTTAAACTTATCGACTTTTGATTCCATCCAAAAGTCCAACATCATTATTTAAATCCAAATAGACCTAAAATAAATTTTAGAAACTATTTTCATAACCATTACATCTAGATTCACTAATTATCCCAATTCCCAAATATTAAGTTATTATTATTCAAATCCAATTGAATAGCCATATTTGAAATTTAACTAATTTCATTAATCTAATCAAAATCTTTTTGTTTCAAAACCAAATTATAATTCACATACAACATTTAAAATGAATTAAATGTTCAAAATCTAACAACGAAATCCTAGGTCGTTACATTACTCCCCCCTTATAAAAATTTTGTCCCCGAAATTTGATAAGGTTGGAAAATGCTCCTAAACTCTTTTACTCACCCTAAAATTCATTCAATTAAAAACTTTCATACACTTTTCAAAACCTTTTAGCTCAAATTCCAAAACCATTTTATTTTATTTCTAACTCAAAAGCTTGTTTTCAATTTCACTTCAAAAATCACTTTCCTAGTTAACCCAAAATTTTCTAACTCCCAAAATTTTAGAAAATTTTTGACAGCCTCTCCTTTGTACGGAGAGCGTTTCACAATATCACAATAGATATAAATATATATATATATACACACACACACATCGACCCACACGGTCGGAAAACAAAATATATCACAATATATTATCATTTCCCAATTTTATTGCGTAGGCGTACCTTTCGATTAGCATTTTAAAAGAAAACGGCTATATAATATTGCATTTACATGCTTCAACTCTATCGATTGCCTCCCGTACCTGTACTTACTTAAACGAACACATCAGTTTTTAATAATACGAGAATTTAACAACATTTCATTCATTTATCTTAGCCAAACATATCAATTACATACCCAAACAGACAAATTTCATAATCATGCATGTAATCCATCTGTTATAAGCAATCACAAGGTTTCAATACTACTTTAGTTTTCTTTACAAATCCAAACTTCATTTTATTCCACTCGAATGATTTACATTCAAGTTTTCTACATACAATTTATATTTACTTCAATTCAATTCGAAATTAATTTACATTCAAATCTTTATTTTCAATTTGATACATTTGCATTTCTTTTATGATTCACTTGCATTTATATACAAATCCACTTACTACGATTTCACTCCATTCCAATTGATTCAAAAACCATCTTGATTTTCTTTCCTTAATTTATTAGCTTTGTTTACAACAAAACGACAAATCTCAATGCAAATTTGATGTCATTCAAGCAAACAACAATTACTTAAGTTTATAACCATTTTAAAATTAATTCCAACTTAAATTTATATTAATTGTATTCCATTCGGAATTATTTATAACCCACACATTCGTATTTCATTAGAATTATTAATTGAATCCTTACCCTTACCATTTCAATTTCATTATCCACACAGGTTCATTCAAGACTATTTCCTAAGCTTGACAACAACCTTTTCACAATTTTCTCAAGTTATCTCAACTCTATTACATCCCATTTTCTTTCATCCAATCAATTTTTATTTCATTTTAATCTGAATCTCACCCAATCAAATTCCAATCCATTTACAAATTTTAGTTTCAATTTTTTTACTTACTCAATCCATTTTAAATTTTAATTCACCTCCTCAATTCAGTTTTGAATTTATTAATAACATAACCATCCCAATTATTCTAAACCAGAACTGGGTTTTATTTGGCCTTTCAAATTTTTAACAAGCTACCAAAATTTTATTCATCCCCTCACCCTTTTATTTAATTTGGCTTACGCTAAATCATTTCCAAACAATTCTTTTTGAATTTAGTCGAGTGAGAATTTAATTCATTCAGTATCATTCTTACTTAATTTAAATTCCATTTAATTCAATTCTTTTCCAAATTTAATTCAAGTCCAACTAAAATTTATTTAGCCAACTTAAATTCTACCATTTCCTTTACTATTTTAAATAAGGATTGAATTTCATTCAATAATATTTATAACACAACTGAATTTTGATTTCAATTCAATCCAAATTAAACTCAATTTCTCTTAGTCTAAGTTAAATTCAATTCGATCCAACTTTATTTCTTCTTTTATATAATTTCGAGCCTTATTTACTGACTTAAGTCCATTCACCTTCTATATTTCACTTGCCTTTTCTCTATTTACATTTCATTCAATTCTTAAACTTTCCATTCTTTTTATCATAACATTCAACCATTTCTATTTAGGCTTTACAATTCATCTCATATTCTTAAGTTCACCAACTTATTTATTTAAAAGCTTATATTGCTCATTTTTGTCCATTTACATCTTATAATCACAATCCCTTTAATTCCATGATTAATATTTTCATTTTCCTTCTTAATTAGATCAACTTCACTTTAAGTTCAATAGTTGATTCATTCTAACTTTCACATTTTTGAATAGAATTCCTAGAATTCAATTACCCAGTTTTATTTCAAAACCATTGTGAAATAATAATCAACGCATACTAATTTGGTATATCAAATCTCCAGCTCCCAAAACAACTTGTTTTTACCCAAAACAAATTTCCCTTTGAAATTTCTAAAACACCTTGTATATCAAACAAGTCTAAGCAGATGTCATACCCAATTACCACGGAAGCATTCCATCACTTTAGAAACTCGAAAATGAATTATGATGATGTGGCCATCATCATCAGGATTATTTCCCTACGACTGAAGTGAGTTCAGTGCTTCCCTGCTACCACAAATTCCTTTCAAAACAATTTCCATTCAAAAATATTTCTCAAAAAAATACTCCATTATTGCCCTCCCATACTTTGAGAAACATTTCAAACATTCCCACAATTTAAATTTTCAAACTTTTTGTTTAAATTCATTTTAAACACCTTTCAAAATTTCCAAGATTTAAATTCTGGTTTAAATCAAATTTTAGTTATACTTATTCTTATTTAAACCGTACTTAGATAATTCTATTTGGTTATAAACCATTTCAAATTTTAGACTCTTATATTTGATTATAATATTAACAAACAAACATCCAAATATATATAATAATTTCAGAAAATTATTCCTTTTATATCAAAAATAATTTTGGATAAAATTATTTCATTTACCCACTTTAAAAACAATACTATGTCGGTTTATCTTGTTTAGGAGTTTAGAAACCCCTATCGATGCGGTTGTACTTCCCTTACTGACCAGAATTCATAAACACTCAACCGATAAGTCAACACAGTAAAAAAACAATTTTATATTCACCAACAAGTACGCACTCATAGCTATTAATACACTCAACTCATTATAGAGTACTATTGACTCTGTTTAGTGAGTAATTTTCCCCACCAAAGCCTAGGTAATCGCTAACCTAAGCTCCGATACCACATGTAACGACCCGCCATTCTCGACCCTTGAAAATCGACACAAAATACACCACTGTATAATATGCCGACGATCGGGTGCTGGAAAAGATAGATTATTGAGGGAAAATAAAGAAGATAGAAGAAAGAAGGAACTAAACAAGTACAGAATCTCACAACCGCAGTGGAACAAAATATAATACATAATATCAGATCTTTACACAAAATGAAAACTATATCTGTTTTATACAATACACCATCAGAGTATCACAAACAAACAACAATTACCAGTCTAACAATTTCAAACAATCACAACAGCGGTTATAAACAAGTACGGGTAATACGTCTCGGACTCCAACTCCTCTCTTGAGCTCCACAGCATCCTTTCTTGTAATCTATAATACTCGGTCTGACCCGAGCATTATAATGAAATAACACCCGAGTCGGTCTGAATACCAACGTGAGAGAAATACACCGAAATTGATTATTAAAGTTTCAAAATCCTTTGAAATCAAAAGCATCTCGTAAGATCACACCACAAATAAGCATGTCAGGTTTTTACCTTACGATAGCTAAAACACTTTTTATCAAAATCCTCAGATAATATAATAGGGTCTATATACACGGTAATCCCGAGTAAGATCACCCCACGGTTCGGATCAGCAACCGCACCACTAAGCCGAACTAAAAAGGGACATCTAGACTGGGATGACCTTACCCTAATGGGTGCTACCCACATAGCCTTGCTTCATATCCCCTGATTTTTAGTCCTTCTCGGTTGTTGAGGCTTGAGGCTAAGCGTTACCTTTTTAGAACTTTTCACTTAGAATGCCCATCGTCCACCTGACGATGTTTCGAAAACATTCGTCCATACAAGTCCATCCCGGCTTCGAACGGAACTGAAGGCACTACTCCTACAACATCCATTTTGGAATCATCCTCAGGATTAGTAGCGACTAGCCCTTGGACATCGCTGCTCCATCTTTGATTCCGAACTCGTCTTCCTCATGAAAACGTACAAATCAGATCGAAGTGCTTTTCGAGAAATTAAATCCCGATCCTGGTCTCTTCGAAACGATCAAGCATTGGCCAATATTGCTAGTTGGTTATTTAACTATCAGTTAACATTCACAAACATCCATCAAACAATAAATAATTTCCCCAAATTATTTATTTACCTCAAAAATATCTTCGCAAGACATATTTCCATTTCACCGTTTTGAAAACAGTTTTCAAACCACATCTTTCTCATGAAATAAATTTTCAAATATTTATTTCCACGGAAAACACCAAGCACAAAAACTTTATATTTTAAAAATAATTTAAAGCAAAACTACTTAATAAAATATAAGCTAACTTTAAAATAAAAGTTCAATTAAACTAAGTCTTACAAGAAGGGTTACAAAATCCTATACAATTTTCAATTAAACTCTGACCAATTATCTTTGAAATAAAACCATTTATAAAATATAAATATTAATAATATTCTTTTAAAACATAATACCAATGACCCCTTTTAAAAATAATTATTACTATACCCAATTTAGTACATATTTGCCTTTAAAAATTATACAACTTAAATAAGAATTTTCTTAAAAACATTCTTTAAAAATCAAATTTAAAATTTTTAACTTTTACTTAAAAGTCTACTTTAAAACGTCCTTGGCTTTTGAGGAAAATACACTTTAATTTCAGACTAAACCAAAGAATCCTTTTATAAATCCTGCTTGATTTATCTCAATTCGAATTTATGTTTAAATCCCGTAAATTTCTGCCAACACTTTAAAAATAAAACTTTTTATTTTTAACACATTTTCCATTTCCTGGAAATCACTCTCCAAAATATATTTTTAAATTTTTTAGAATAAGGCTACTAGAAATTTCCTAAATGAAAATAATACTAAGAAAATGTAGAGGAGTTTCTGAGTAATTTAAACCGAAATTAGCTTTCAAAATAGAGTTATTAAATCAAATATTTATATCAAAATTCCTCTTTTGGAAACTTAATACTAATTTACCATTAAATAATTTAATTTCCATATTTACTTAAATATATATTTACTTACTTAAAATATATTTAAGAATAGTTTTTTTTTGTAAAATATTTCTAAAATCACATTTTAAACTTTTAGTTTATAAATTTGAAAACTTTTCTTTGAAAACATACTTAATTTTCCAGGGAATACACTTTCCATCTTTAAAAGCAATCCCACTGCTCTTTTAAACGATATGCACTTCTTATAGAATTTCCCATGAGTTATCTATACTTTTAAATTTATCCTCTGATAGATATTCTACTTAATTTATAAACCCGGTTTATAAATTCTCATTCCTCATTTCCTTTTTAAACGCCATTTCAAAAACACCGCAAAATTCCCAAAACAATTTCCTGAATTTAATTTCCTTAAATTCATTACTCAAAATTCCCTTTTCACTTCCCTTTTTATCCCAATTTATTTTATTTATATTTTAAAATTCCAGGCTATGTTTATCCAATGATAACACAACATAATTTAAATTTTAAATTAATCTATCACAGTATATAAATAAAATGCATTTTATGAAAATAATTTCTATATTGTAAGGAATTCAGTTGGATCCCTCTAACCTGTTTCCCTGCATCCACAGATTTTAGCGCAACAAATAAATATCGATCAAATCGACATTCAACTAATCAACCAATCCAACATTTAAATATTAGCTATTTAAATTAAATGGCGTCCAGATGTGAGTGAGATTAACTTACCTTGAATTTTCGACAAGCGTTCAAATTTTAAATTAAATCGAACGACGTTCGATTTAACCTAATTTTTTACTTGCTCGAAATGATCCTAGATCTGCACCACAGCGGGCTGCTCGTCACTACGATTCTGACGCCACCAGATTCGTTAGAATCTGACGAAGAATGCACAAGTTATGGAGTTTTAAAGATTTTGAATATAATTTAAACTAATTTTTATTTATTCTACCAGAAATCAAGATCGGCCATTGATTTTCAAATCCAGGCCGCTCAGAACTCTCCCTCCCCTTCAAACGCGTTCGACCAGGCAAAGGAACCTACCGCCGCTTACGTACGAACTGCCGCACGCTTCTCCAAACACCCAGAAGTCAATCCAAGGTCGCCACGTCCAATCCCCGACCCTACTCTACCTTCGACCACAACCTGCACCTCCAAAGCCCGCCTATCGACGCGAAAACCCCCATTGAACGGCGCGAAACGCGGCGGGAAATTAGCTCCAATCAACGATTCACACAAGATCCATCGTACGGATGTGAAGAGCTCGGAAAGCTCCATGATTTACACGTTGGAGATATCCTCTAATTATCGATGGATTATAAGAATATAAGAGGGGAAAATTGAGAATTCACCGCCATAAAAAAAACAATGTCAGCGGCTTGTAAGAACGAATCAGGGTTAGGCCTAAAAACGCGTTTTTATAAACGTTTATTAATATTATTTTAATATTATTTCCAATTTTAACGAATATTTACCAAAGAACTCCAAACAACACATGAGGCCCGGCGATTATAAGGTTTTACCCGCATTCCGAACATAATGGAACGTGTTTTGAAAGCTAATTCGATCATATGTAGAAGATAGCTTTGTTAATCGATTTAAAATATCTGATTTTCAATTTTAATTTCAACACGTTTCTCACCCGTAAAGACAAATGGTTCCAAACGCTACGAAATTTGAATTTAAATAATAATTAACTATTACGGATCCAATGGAACTGGTTTCGTCAAATTCCGAGACTGTGCCCCGAAAGGCTATATTAACTCGTCGATAAATTCGAGCGAATTTCGAAATCGTCGAAATCACTTAAAATTTCGCTTCTAAAATTTTGCTAACTTAATTATAAATTATATAGAATTTATAATCACATTAGAATTTATTCTGATTCATTTTGAATTAAAATCTGATTATATGCATTATTATATTAAATCCCATTATTAAATTAATATAAAATTCCAAATTTTAAACTTATTGGCTTTTAATTCCATCCAAAAGTCCAACATCATTATTTAAATCCAAATAGACTTAAAATAAATTTTAGAAACTATGTTCATGACCATTTACATCCAGCTTCACTAATTATCCCAATTCCCAAATATTAAATTATTATTATTCAAATCCAATTGAATAGCCATATTTGAAATTTAACTAATTTCATTAATCTAATCAAAATCTTTTTGTTTCAAAACCAAATTATAATTCACATTCAAAATTTAAAATGACTTAAATGTTCAAAATCTAACGACCAAAATTCCGGATCGTTACAAACACTCAGACGTTGTTTGGAAAGGTTTCATGCTACATACGCTGTGATTAGTAATCCCAATGTCAACTTAATTCTTATAGCACTGACCAAGGAGATCGATCTCGATTCCAAATTTGGCAACTGGTTGGCCGAAAAACCTCCTGCATCGTTGAACCGTTTCTGTTCTAAGGCAGCTCAGTTCTTGAGATAAGAGAATGCAAAATTGTCTAAGAAAAACGATGACGTGGGGCCCAGTATGGAAAGAATCCAAAGTAATGTTGCTATTAAGAAAACCGGGAAGAGTCCAAAAGGGTGCAGTTAAACATACAGAATAAACGGAATCAACAAATAGGCAATGGAAATCAAAACAGGGAACAGGATCAGAATCGCGGGCCAAGACATACTCTAACGTTCGAAACTTATGCTCCTTTAAATACGTCTCTAGAAAATGTGTAGTTGCAGACTTACAATACCATTCAATATAAGAAACCTGCTCTGAAGCAATCATCAGAAAAATAGACTCAAACGGGGAAATTTAGTAGATTTCAAGATAGGTATGGCCACATCACGAACGATTGTCATCATTTACAGAATACTATCGAAAAGTTAATCCGAGAAAGAAAGTTGAAGAAGTTTGTCCGAGCGCCGAGTTTGGAGGTGCGGACCCAACGAATCAAAACCAAGTACGAAATCAGGCGAGAACAGAGGAACCCACTTGTACCAGCGGGAGGCTAGTGATTAATACTGTCAGTGGTGGTCCTTATCCAACAGATTGGAGCTCGAGGGAAATGGAGTCATATGCCAGCTCTATTAGGCAAGTGAACTTCGAATGTTGTAGTAATTTGGAAGACGGGGCTCCAGCCACACAACAGAAAATGATGACAGACAACATCGTATTTCGAAATAGGGATGTCGACAGGATCGAAGCCCCAACCATTGATCCACGCGTCATTTCAGGTCAAATAGGCCCTGCTTGGATGAAGAGGATCTTAGTAGACAGTGGAAGTTCAGTGAACATACTATTTAAGCGAGTTTATAATCAGATGAAGATGGAAGCGAAAGATTTGAAGCCTTGTTAATCTCGTATTCATGGCTTCAATGGAAGTGCGACTATACCTATTGGAATGGTGGAGCTACCAGTGGAATTGGGAGTTAGAAAACCCTGGAGAATCCAGATATTACAGTTTATTATACTGGATATAGACTTGCCATACAATTCTTTCTTGGGCCGACCGAGCCTGGCTGAGTTCAAGGCTGCTATCACCTCTTGGTGTCTAACTTTGCAATTCTCTACCGATAATGGAGTTGGAGTCGTTAAGAGAGACCAGGCTGCTGGACGAGCTTGTTATGTCGCCGAGCTGTGGGAGGCGCAGCGAAAAGAAAAGGGAAAGGGTGTAGAGGAATCTCTCTACGTCCGCTTTGCGAAGAATTGACAGTTAATGCCTAGGCCAAAGCCCGGGCACCCCAACCAATTCCAAAGGGGTCTTTCCCAAGAGATACTAAAAGTGAGGATGAAGTCAAAGGCAGTCAAGCATCCCCGACAGAACTAACGATCGATGTCTTGATCAATGACAATGAGGATTCTAAAATGGTAAAGATCGGATCTCAGCAAAGCCAACATATGGAGGAGGAATTGGGTGAATTTTTCGAACAAACCTCGACGTGTTTTCCTGGGCACATTTTGACATGTATGGGATCTCCCCGGAGATTGTGAGCCACACATTAAATATTGACCCATGACATGTCCGATCAAGCAAAAAAGGCATGGTATTGATCCAGAGAGATCTACCGCCCTTAAGGAAGAGGTTGGTAAACTTAGGTCGAACGAGTTTATCGGAGATGTGTTATATCGTGAATGGTTATCCAATCCTGTACTTGTCAGCAAACCTAATGGGAAAAAGAGAACATGCATTGACTACTTAGATTTGAATAAAGAATGGACTAAAGATGGTTTTCCACTTCTCCGAATTGATCAGCTCGTAGTTTCAATAGTTGGGCATGAACTCTTATCCTTCATGAATGCGTATTTTGGCTATAACCAAATACCTATGCACTTGCCCGATCAAAAGCATACCAGCTTCATCATCGATCTAGGATTTTACTGCTATAAAGTCATGCCATTTGTACTCAAGACCGCCTGAGAAACCTACCAACGGCTAGTTAACCGAATGTTCGCTAACCAGATTGGAAAAACCATAAAGGCATATGTAAGCGACATGCTAGTGAAGTCATGATTCTCCACCGATCATATCAAAGACCTGGAAACGATGTTAAACATCCTTCGAGACAGAATGAAACTCAACCCATTGAAATGTCACTTTCGGGTCGCATTTGGAAAATTCCTTGGATTTATCATTAATGCTCGTGGAATCGAAGTTAATCCTGAGAAGATTTGGGTAATCAAAAATCTTGACTCCAAGAACTATAAAACAAGTCCAGAGCCTCAATGGGAAAGTAGCAGCACTGAGCAGGTTCATTTCAAAATCCACCGACAAATGCATTCCTTTCTTCGATCTGGTCAGAAAAAGGAAACGGAATTTGAAAGGACTACCGAAAATGAAGGTGCATTCGAGCACTGGTTCAACACCTATCCACACCACCCATTCTATCGATGCCTATTTATCGCGAGAGATTGTACATCTACTTGGCAATGTCAGAAAATGCAATCAATGCCACCTTAATTCGAGAGGAGGACCGGATGCAATGGCCGGTATATTAAATAAGCAACAACTGACTAGAACAGAGAGAAATTATCCGAAGATGGAAAAATTGGCTTATTGTTTTGTCATTACCTCGAGGAAGCTCCGTCTGTATTTCCAGGCTCATGCTATCATTGTGTACAACTACCAGCCGTTACGACATGGCCTTACACGGCTTGAGACGTCTAGTAGGTCACTCAAGTAGAATATCATATTGAGTCAGTTTGACACCACCTACACACCAAGGCGAGCCATTCAAGGACAAGTCCTAGCAGACTTCATTGTTGAATTCACTATCTCGGAGGACTTCCCCAAAAGCAGTGAATCTCCTAAATATGTCTGGAAGCTACATATTGATGGTGCATCAAATGGCCGTTGTTCAGGCGCCGGGATTGTACTTGAAAATCCTAAAGGTCGATCTATATGCTATGCTTTAAAATTCGGTTTTCGTGGGACCAATAACGAGACCGAATATGAAGCCCTTCTCCCCGGATTTGGTCTAGCCAGAGATTTGCGAATTATTGCTGTAAAGATTTACTGCGATTCACAATTAGTCGTGTGCCAAGTTCCGAGGGAGTACCAGGCCAAAGACCGAAGGCTGGCTGCATATCTTGCCAAGGTTAAGGAAATACTAAACCAGTTCTATTATTATGCCATCTACTACATACCCCGAGAATGCAATCAGAAAGCTGATTCCTTGGCAAAGTTAGACCGTACCGGTGAGGCACAGCAAATGGGACTCGCTCCTATAGAAACATTATCTTCCCCAAGCATTGATCAGATAGAGGCGGACTAGGTTTTTGAAGTCTTCCCCATAAGGAGTCATGGATGACTCCATTCAAAAACTATCTCGAGCATGGAACCCTACCAGAGCACAGGAGTGAAAAAAGAAAAGTTCTTCGAAAGGCTTCACGGTTCACTATTCAGAATGGATTCATGTATAGAAGGGGTACTCCGTTCCATTACAATGGTGTATCGCCCAAGATGAAATCGATCAAGTACTACATGATGTGCATGAAGGAGAATATGACGATCACACCGGAGGGCAAGGCCTTGCCAAAAAAGTACTCCGGTATGGATATTATTGGCTTATTGTAAATCACGATGCATCAGATTATGTTAGGAAGTTTAACAGATGTCAGAAACATGCTCGGATTCAAAGAGCCCCGCCTACTGAAATAACTCAGATGGTCAGTCCCTGGTCGATCGCAATATGGGGCATCGATGTTATTGGTTCTCTACCTCTAGCTAAAAGTGGCGTGAAGTACGCCATCGTTGCAGTTGATTACTTCACCAAATGGGCAGAAGATGAGCCCCTTGCTACCATCACAACGAAAAAAGTGATCAACTTTATTGTACGCAACATTATCTGTTGATTTGGCCTCCCACATAATATCGTCACTAACAATAGAGCACAATTCGACAGTGTTGAATTTAAAAATTTCTGTCAACGATTCCATATCTTGAAGTAGTTCTATGCAGTTGCACACTCTCAATCGAATGGGTAGGTTGAAGCTGTTAATAAAGTTATAAAGTCCATTCTAAAACGACTGGAAAAGGCCGAGGGAAAATGCGTCGATGAACTTCCTACGGCACTTTGGGCTTATCGGACAACCCACAAGTCCAGGACTGACCACACTCCATTTTCTCTTTCCTATGGTTCAGAAGCTGTTATTCCAGTCGAGATGGAAGTACCTTCTCATCGTGCGACACAATATGATCCGAAGACGAATGCTATATTACTTGTCGAATCTCTGGACTTATTAGATGAGAAGCGAGAAGAGGCTGATTTGAGGGCAGTGCGTACCGAAGTGGAGTCGCCTGATTGTACAATGCCAAGGTCCAACCTCGAACCTTCAAACTCGACGATCTCATCCTTAAGAGAATTTACCTGGTTCCTTCACATATGAGACCAATGTGGGAAGTGCCATATGTTATTGAACGAAGACTCAAAGATGACACATTTAAATTATCGATCGTTGATGGTCTCACTCTGCCGAGAGCCTGGAACAGCGAAAGTCTTCGTCGCTACTATATATAATAGGCTATATTTATTCATTTGGTCTGCTTTTCATTTGCAATTTGTTTATGCATTTCAAAATTTTAATTTGTAATAAGGCAACTGAATTTGCCGTATTTTCTTATTTCAGCAATAAAATGCAATCTCTTCGAGGCTGAGCAGTGATTTTTAAATGCGTCATACAACCATCACAATGCACGGGGAGCCAAGTTCCACCCTATGGTGGGATTTATTCAAATAGGGAGTGACTGTGATATGACCGGTCACTCGCTAAGTGAGACCCGAGCTCGAGGGTAAGTCATCGCATTGAAGCCAAAAAAGGATTGATACACGACAATCCTCTAACTAACTCTAGATTCCCATAGTGCAAACTGGAGTATAAACTTAGAAATGCAGTTTTGAGGTGGGTGGATCCGTCCACCTAACGACTTCTCCCGTATTTGAACTAAGTTCGAGGAGGATGGACCCATCCATCTAATGACCTCGCTTGTTAACTCAAGGTGAATGTTATTCGATCATCCACGATCCTGATACATCTACCGTTCCCAGAGTGCGAACGGAATCCTAAAACTCACAACAAATGTGATCTACTGTCCATTATCCAACCCCATATTCCCAAAGTGCGAACAAGAATATAAACATCAAAATGTGTGTAACTGACCGCTCAACGGCTGACTCTAAGTCCCCAGAGTGTGGATTGGAGTATAAACACAAATCAGGTGTGAAAATGACCACCCGTAAGACAACTCTGAGTCCCCGGAGTGTGGACCGGAGTATAAATGCAAATCAGTTATGACTGACCACCTATGAATCAATCTGAGTCCCCAGAGTGTGGATAAAATTATAAATATCAAACAGGTTTGACTGACCGCCCGTAAAATAACTTAAGTCCCCAGAGCATGAACATATCTCTAAACTTTAAGCAGGCATGACAAACCACCAGCATATAAATACAATCCCCAGAGTGTGGATGCAATCACCGATAGATGAGCGAGTGTGATTCGGCCACCCAAATTTATCTTGTTTTGGCCTCATTTGACGAAGTTAAGCTCGATTTATTAAAGGTAAAAAGTGATTGCTGACCAATCTTTTCATCTTATCCCGTGAAGTGCGGATAGAACTTAAGTACCAGCTACTGATCGAGACAGTGCGGTATTGGATCTTGACCTAACGTTCGATTGTGACCCGAATCCGTGGCTTCAAGACTTAATGACTAAACTCAGGTCCGATTCGAAGATTAAAACTTCACAAGTTTGAATGGAAGTTCGAACGCTGAAATACTTAAGCAAATAAATACAAACTATGCTGAAGACAAAATGGAATTTTATTTTAAAAATTCTTTGGAAAAGAAGGATAAGTACAAAAGTGTTCCACATGAACCTACTAGTAGGAGCTGAACCCGCTTCTATACATGGCCTATAGGAAACAAAAAAGAAATCCTTATCTATCTACCAAAAATGGGGGGAAAAAGACATGTTTATTCTCTTGTCTTCTTCTTCTTCGGCATAGACCCACTGGAACTACCACTCTGATGCCTCTTCGAGCCCTTGCTTTTTGGTGGCAGATCTTTGGCTGGGGGAATTACGGTAACCTCTTCCTCCAAACTCACATGAATTGGAAAACTTTCTGAAAGCGGAGTTGGAGGAATAGGTTTAACGTTGGAAGACGAGAGAGGCACATTAGTGTCGACCATAGTATCACCGGGAGAAATCATTCGTAGAGGAGCTGGACTAGGGCCCGCCATCCTACCACCGGTACCACCGCCCGCGTGGCTGCTTCCGCGCGGCTGCTTCCATCTCGACGTTGATCTCCGCTATTATCTCATCTTTATGGATTGTTTGAGCATCTACAGGGATGCTTGAAGTTGGGCCCAAGGAGCTGATCACAGATGCGCCTTCGCCCATGACAAATGGCTGGTCGGTAAAAGGGTCACTTTGATGACCAAGAAATTCCTCCATCATCGGTTGGTGCAGTGGCTGTTGTGGTAGTCACTTTGTTATAAAGGCCTTCTACTTGTGATTCGGCTCTTAGGTTGCGGGGGCACAGCTGATGCAGCTCCTGTCACTAAACAGAGGCAAAGAAAAAACTTTTAGTGATTACTTCGAACAATACTCATGATTTTGAATAAGTACAAGAAATGTTCAGGATACCTTCCTCAGATTAGCTTGCAGGTGGTAGAGAAACTTCAGAGACATGCTCATAAGCTAGAGACAACTGCAGCTGGACGGGGTTGTATGCGAATACAGACCGAGGATCAACCACGGAAGAGATTTGGGCAAAGTTGGTATAAGAATTTGGGAACCCGCATCATAGTGCTCAATGCCAAAACCCTCTTCGGCCTCCATATGCTGAGTACCGAGTCTCTTCTTTTAAAATGTGATACTGATGTCATGGAGAGCTCTTCTCTCATCCTCATTCAACACTCGGTTCTCTAGTTCAAACTCATCAATGGATTCAGCTTAATGCTCTGCTTTTTCATCTTCCACCATGCGACACCAAGACTTATATAGGTGTGATGGATAGTTTTTGACCCAGTTCAGATTTTGGTGCCTCAAGAGTTGGTGTATATGTGATAAGAAGATCTTCTATGTCAGCCTCCAACCTGGTCTCCACCGCTTTCACTTCATTCTCAACCCTGCCTTCAGTTTCTTGAACTTTGAGCGTTGCCGCATCCCTCTCATTCCTAAGCACCACAGCCTATTCACATGCTTCCTGGGCGGCTTTGTTTGCATCATCTTTCTCTTTGACGATTTCAACAAGTTTGGCTTAAGCTCTTTAAGCTCCTCATCTCTTTCGGCCATAACTATGGTGGTCCAATGTCCCATCTTCTCAACCAAAGCTAAATGTGTTCTCCTCATTTCTTCCATCCTCCAAGTTGCCTCATCAGTCCTTTTATTGGCTTCTGTCCCTGAATTTCTCGTGGACTCATACTCATCATTAAGCACCTAAATTATGCGGTCCTTCTGAGCGAGGTCAGTTCCTAATTTCTCAATTTTTTCACCCGCTTGATGGCTACTACTGATGCTTTGTCCACAGTCTTTATCCATTCTCAGTATTACTGTAAACATCATGAATGTAGTCATGCATTGTCTATTCTGCCTCGATGAGAATTCGCTTTTAGTGCGAGGAGAGATGAAGCCATCAAAGTAGATGTTTGACAAATATATTTTTAGGTTGGCGATTCTGATTGCCCTATCCCTACTGGGCTTTGTGATAACTTACTCGGTAACTGCAGGAGTTTCGGTTTCGGTCCTTCGATGCTGTGGATCAGGCCTTGGAACTTGAGAAGATTGAATTTGGCGCGAAGGTTCCGGGGTTTGTTTGCAATGACCAAAAGGTTGTGTTAGAGCTCGAGGTGGCGGGGAGCGTGACCGGGAATGCATCTATATTCCATCTCTCTCTAGACCTCTCCTTTTCATAGCGCTCCCTCTCCTGACTGGAATAACCGTGATCACGGTCTCTATTAGCCTCCATTTGCGTGCCGAGCGAAGGCTACCAAGCACGGATTCTTGCCTCGTCATCGTATCTGTATAATGAAAAGAGAAGCAGAGTTGGTAATCTTCAAAAATGAATAGCTTATGATTGGAAATCATGTAGTGTCTTGAAATGTATGCATGTGCAAACTCCCCGAACAACCGGTTATATTGGCTATACTTGTAGGAAGTGACTCGCCTAAATCTAAAGCACTTTGATGCCCTTCCAATCTGGTGTCTTGTTGGAGCGACACATAGTTTGAAATTGGAATGTCAGCGAGTCCTTCGAAGGGATTCTCCATTTGTAGGGGAGAAGCCTCCGAGATTCTAACACCGGCGGATGGCAGGGACGTGACCACGGATTCCCATCTTGAAGACTTGTGAAGCTTATGAGCAACCACCTTGCCTTTCCTCTTTCCCTTTGAATGTCAAAGACTGTCTGAGGGCCCGGCTACGGGTTCATCTTCGGTGGGCGTATCCTCTTCATCGCCATGCTCAGCTATTACGATCCCGGGTTCCCTGCGCCTTTCCCTTCTTGTCTAGATTCCCTAAGGGATCCTTCAAGCTCTATGCTCTGGTCTGGGTCAATTAGCTTATTAGCCCTCAAATTTTCATAAGTAAGCACCGAGTCAATCTCTTTAATCTCACCAGGCACCGCTTGAAGAATTCACACTATTTCTTTAAATCGGGCAACTTCAGTTCGTGGACTTGCGACTGTAAAGGAAAGAAAATGTTAGGCTCAACGTCGATTACAACTATCTCGTTAGTCATCTGAGAAATTATGGCACTTACGTCTAACTAGCCACCGTCTGGCAAACCCTGGCGAGCATCAATATACAACCACTCAGTTTTGAAGTAGTTAAGTCCGATCCAAGTTCCTATCATGTTTTGGCAGTATCTGGCTCCCTCTAAAATGTGTAAGAAGGATTATCTCCTCGA
Source organism: Allium cepa (assembly GCA_030765085.1). Taxonomy (NCBI): domain Eukaryota; kingdom Viridiplantae; phylum Streptophyta; class Magnoliopsida; order Asparagales; family Amaryllidaceae; genus Allium; species Allium cepa. The sequence continues at coordinate 229,859,231 of CM060938.1, forward strand.
CTCTTTACGTTGAACAAGAATCTGACTTCCTCCGCAGTCGGGGACAGAAAAAGATGCTCCATAAAGATAATAAATAAGCTATTCAACAATGCATATCCATTCGGATGCAACTATGAAAAAGCAATTCCTAAGTAAGACAACACCTCTCGAATATACTGGTTGAATGGTGGGAGCATCCCGGTAGTACAGGAAAACCAGTTAAAAGCGGTGTACCCTTTTGTAGGAGTATCTGGCCTGTCGTTCGGCCCAGGTAGCATAATGCATTTAGCGATAGCACATGTCTTAAGAAGATTCTCCCAAACATATCTTCGGAGACGCTAGATGGTACAGAATCTTGTGGACTCCCAAAAAAGATTGCTCCCGGTAGCTCGTCCGGAGCTGGATTTATCACATCGGCCGCAATGACCGGCATCTCTATTATTAAAGGAGGTGGACTCTGAACCTCCTATTGCTTTGAACTCCTGCGTTCCATAACTAATCAACTAACCAAAAACTATCATTAGGTGATAATAAGCCTGTATGTGCCCTAGAGTGAAGTGCATGAGTTTGTTGTGCAATGCAATATTGTATAGTACTTAAGAAAATTCTACACAGATGAACAAGATGTTCAAACGACGAGACTTCAAAATCCAATCGAAATGACCGTCATTGCTAATTATCACAACCGTGCCATCCTGACTTTGGAAATCGATCCAAGTTAAAGTTCGTCAAATTGGTCAAGCTACAGTTCCATCGACAAGCTTCAAAGGGCAGTCAATGCAATGAAATGGTTAAGTCAAATTATGCAGAGCAAAAGCTCATCAGAGACATATGTTCAAGTATGCAAGGGGTATCGAATTCGTCAAAGTTCAACTTGAATCGATACCAAAGCTCCAATCAAATCGGTCAAGGATGCTATTCGAATCCATCAAGATACGAGTTTGTATCGATCAACAAAGCTTTCTTCGTATCGATCTCCTGGTGTGTAGTTTGCATCGATCAGAAATGCTAAATTTCATATCGATCAAGTGCTACCCCTTCGTATGGACCAGCAAGTTCAAAGCCTTCGTATTGATCATTTTGAGTTAATACGATATCATTACACGATACGAAGATCCCCACTTCATTGTCACGAAGCCTTATTACCCAGATCGATTCAAACTACTATCACCACAGAACAATATAAACCATCCTTCCACCATCACCAATACGAAAACGGGGCTAGGCCATCCTTCATATCCCTCCTCAATCCTTCTTCCCTAATCAAACCAAGAGTCATTGCCCACTTTCATCAAACTCCGACTTTGTTCCGTCCAACCTCCAGCATCGACATCATCGAAAATCAACCAACCTTTGAGTGGGAAGGTATTAAACTTCAAATCTCATCGTTTTCGACACAAGTTCATGCCTTAATTACCAAGATTCAATAATCAGTTTAAGGGGTTAAGGTCTGGAATCGATTCGAAGACGAAGGAAATGTAAGTATTCTTTCGGTGGAGAGCGATACAAAAGGCAAAAGCAAGTAAAATGAGAAAAAGTGAATTTTTCTAAGTACAAAAGTATTTGTATGGATGGAAAGCTAGAGGGACACGATTCGTCTCCCAGTGTATAATGACCAGATAAGATCAAACTTTCTCCATACCGATATGAAACCTAATGTTCGTATCCATTTACTGACAACCTGGAGCCACAGCTATCCATATCCATTGTTGATTCATCGAGAAGAAGAAGCCTACTTTGTATCCATCCATCATCCTTTAGTGTAAACCAATTCGTATCCTGTAATTAATCGAAGCGATATCAACATCCATGGATACGAAAGCAAAGCTTTGTACCCCTCACCTCAAGTGTATCCAGCAAATTCATAACCCTTGAATCTTATAGATACAAACTAAGTCCAATTTGGCCTACTCAACTCCATCGATACGGAATGTCAATCTCGTATCCCACTAATTAAAGATCTTAAGTTTCGTATCCATTGATTCGAACGACATTGAAACGCCAACCAAACTCGTATCAATCGTCATCGATACAAATGTAATTTTTTAACTCTTCAATCGATCCAGGAAAGGATCGATATGAAAAGATATTGCAGAAAAACCATCCAACATTGTTACAACTCGAATTTTACATCGATTCGTGAGAGGATCGATACGGGATTCGGTGCCAGGAAACTGATAATGAATCATGAACGTACGAACATTAACAAGAGTCGGGTTTATATATGTTTTATGTGTCATAAACTAGCATTTAATTTTTAAATTCAAAGGAATTAAATTTTTATCTGACGACAATTACAATGACGAACAGCAAACGCTTGGCACTCAACACTCAGTTACAACAGTACACTATGCAGTCGTCGACAGTCATCAATCCAGTATTGGCAGGCATCGATCAAAAGATTGCATCACTTGACAAAAATACAGCAACTGTTCAGCGAATCAGATTGAACTTTTCAGAATGAAGATGGCCACTTTTCAAAGCACGTCATATTCACACAAGACATACTTTGGGGGGAAAATGTTATCCCGTCTTTTGGCAAATCTGTGACACCAAGGGATTGGCTAGAAACTAAAGACAGTCCATCTCGATGATCGGTTATATTCGGATTTGCTGTGGTTACTGGTGATTTTTTTTCGAGTCCGGACCGTGCTATAATTAACATGACACAACAAGAAAAGCTATGAGAGCCTGCGTTCCAAATTTCAAGTCAATCGGAGTTCGTATGCTCAAGATATTGATCGATCCAAGTTGAGTCGTTTCAAGTTGCTTAGGGTATGCTTTGAGTCATCCTTGGGTTTACTTCGAGTTATCAGGCATACTAATTCGGGCCAAGGAGATAGCTATTTCGGGTTAGAGCTATGAATCGACCAAAGTCAAAAGTAAAGCCTTTAGTTCATATCCATTAAATCCAAACTCATTCGAAGTAGGGTTTAGTGTGAGTTTTGTTTGGGTTTGGGTTTTGGGCATTGGTGACTAAGATAGGACGAATGAGGCGTGTGGTCTAGGGGAATTAGGTGGAGATTGTTGTGGTGGAGGTCGTGGTAAATTATGGCGAAGGACGATGGTCTGAGATGGCTGGGCGAGGTGTTGCAGTGGTCGGTATTGGCTCCGATTTTGGGTACGAGGTCTAAATTTAGAAAGAGGGTCTTCGTCGTGGTTTCCTGGTGGTCAGATGAATGTGGGGTCATGGGTGATCGGCAGGGGCGGTCGGCGGTGAGGACTAGGCTGTAGATAGTGCGTGCATATGCACGTAAGCAAGCATGCACGTCTTCGTGCACCTAGGAGAAAGTAAAGAGAAGAGTAAGGAACTGGAAGAGAGAGGGAAGAATTTTTTTTGATTGGGCAGGAGTTTTTTTGAATATGGGCCGAGTTTTCTTTTAGTAATTAAACATTTATTTTTAACCTTAAAATTTAAAACATTATTATCAACTCATTTAAAACCAAATCAAACATGAAGGTTGGTACATTGTAACCATACCACCTAGATTTATAATCTGTAATTATTTTGGTTGGTTTGCGGTAATATAAATTAAGCTATTTATAATAATTTAAGAGAATATTTAAATTTAAAGTCTTAATCGATTTAATCTTATATTAGTTAAAAAATTAGTTGTTAAATGGATTGCTTAACTTTAATTTACCAATAATTAATCTTTTTTTCTTAAACTATAAATAATTTGGATTTACGATATAAATAGATCTAGTTAATTTAAACCAATCAAATCCTTTTTGTGAATTAGTTAATATTAATTATTAATCATTAATTTTTTAATGATCTATGCTTTAGTTTACTACTATGCCATCAAGATGTCAGACAACTTAAAATAGTTAGAACAAAACGTTGATATGTTTTATAGGGATAAAACATATGTAGCAAATTCCCACTTATGAGTATTGTCACCCTGAATATAAATTGTTTATTTAAAAATGACTTGGAAATTCAAAGTTTATCGATTTGATTCCAAGAGACCGGGATCAGATAATCCGAAACCACTACGAGTTAATAATCACTACGAACCCCTGTGATTTTGATTATGGAGTCCTATATGCTAGAATTTAATTAATTAGACAAATTCGGCTTTTTTAGTAAGTATTTAATCTTAGACAATATTAAATATCGATGGTTTTCTTTAAGAGTGTTTTGGTTATAACAAGATAAAACCTCGTCGTGCTTGTACGAGTTACCTTGGTTTTCCAAAGGATTTTAATAACTTCAATAGTTCAATTTTAAGTGTTTTTACTCATGCTAGTTTTAGCCTGACTCGGGTGTTACTTTATTGTAATGCTCGAGTCAGGTCAAGTGTTACAGATTCAGGTTAGGTTGCTTAGGAGCTCGGGAGACGAGATGGATAGTAGAGACGTATTAAGCGTATCTTAATTATATTCCTCTATGTATCGTAGGCTGTATATTCAGCATTTGTGAGGGCAAGTTATTATAACTGTCCACATTTATATGTTGATAATTGTACTTTGATAATCTATATGTATATAAATAGTTACAGTTCTTTTGAATAAAAAGCTGACATTGTATATTATATTTTATTCCACTATGATTGAGATTCTGTGTTGTTATTTATGTTCTTCTTCTATCTTTTTCTTCTTTAACCCTAACAACTTGGTATTTCCGGCACTGATTGCTCGGCACTCTATACAGTGAACGTATCAGTGTCAATTTTTGGAGGTCGAAAATTGCCCAGTCATTACAACACGGCAATTGTCGAGCGTGGTGAACTCTGGTGGGGCAATGACATGGGTTGAAGGTGAACGCGTGAGGCTGGAGATGGTTTGGTGTTATCACGATGGGGTTTTGGGGAAGGTTGGTCGTTGTAGGGTAGCGTGCATTTTTGGTACGCCTATGGTGATGATGGCAAGGTAGGAGACGATGTCAAATGGTCGATGGTAGCGACAGAATGACGAGCACGATTTCGAAAAAAATAAAATAATACAAGTCGCGTGTAGTTCAATCGACTTCGGTCTGGGTTGATTAAGGAAAGGATTAAGGTAATTTTCTGTAGTTAATTTATTTTATTATTAGGCAATTAAAATTTTTGTAATTATTTTATTAATACAAATTCAAATCCCAATAACTTATAAAATTAGTAACAGTTGCATACGAGGTTTAAATTAAACAGAATCAGTCGCATGAGGAGGAAGGTGTGCAGCGTAGAAGTGCTGCGTCATGAAGAGAAATCGTTTAGGTAAGTAACACTTTAAATTAGTAATTTAATTAACTGAGTAGTAAATCAATGGTTTAATTTATTTGGAATCTTATAAATGATATGTTCCCTTCATTCGAGATCCAAATTAAACGAAACCAGTTGCATTGTACTCATGGAATCGAATCATAAGCATAAAATTTGGTTTGGAATTTTTGGAATTAGCCGGGATTTAGGAAATTTAAAATCCTAATGTTTGATAAGATAAAAATCAAGGTAAGTTAATCTCACTCATTTTTTGGGTTACTAGTTTAATTTCAAACAGTGAAATTAATAACTGGATGCCTGGTTGAATTTGATAATTATTATCCGTTTGGATGTTATTATTTACATAGTAGTGTATATATTAGTGGCTAGATATTCCTGCATTTTTAGCGAATGAGACCTTATGCGCCCCGCATGATAGCGGATGACCCGATATACCGCGATATTTCCCTCGTAGTGGGATTTCCATTTTATATTGTCTAGCATCCGTGGATGCAGGAAAACAGGTTGGTGGGATCCAACTGGATTCCTCAAATATACTTAGTGTTTTCATATATATAAAAATATACGATGTGATTGAATAATTTTATGGATTATTGTGTGTTGTAAATTTTGAAATGTTATAATAGCATGGGAATTAACTTTGGTATATTAAATACCATAAATATTATTTTGAAACTTTTAAGAACTAAAAGAAGATTTCTAACATAAAAATATGTATATCGAAATTTGGATTACTTAAAAGAAATTGATTTGAATAAGCAATAATGGTTTTTGATCGTACTAAATAATGCGGGAAAAATATTTGAAATAGAGACATTAAAATAAATTATATAAATGAATTTTTAAGACTAGATTCTAAAATGATATTTGGTAAAGAATATTGAAAGAAGTTTAAATTGATATTAAAAATAGATTGGCAAAAATGAATGGAATTTATAAGCAATTGAATTTATAAAACAGAATTTTATAAATGAGATTATTTTTAGTGAAACTCAAAGGATATACAAAAATTTGTAAACGATGTTTATAGATAAAGGATATTGATATTAGATGATAAATTGGAGATATACATTTATAGGGAAAATTTATATTGGAATATGGAGATAGGGTAAGAGAAAATAGTGGATATTATTTTTGAAGTGGAAATGGTTAAAGATATCAAAATAAAAGCGATGCATTAGAAATCGAGAGGAACTTGTAAACTGAATGGGTTGTTGATATTTTAAAATTGTATTTTATTTTTACGAAGTTAAGTGTTTTTAAAAGGAAAATTTTATTTATTGATCTATGAAATTTTAAACTAGTTAGAATTGAAATAATTTGGTAAGTGGATTTTTCAAATATTTAAAATATTTAACAAAATTTAAATTTTAAAATAAGCTTTGTAAAGCGATGTTATAAAAAGTGTTTCAATATTTTAGGTTATTACTTGAACATGTCTTAAAAATAAATTATTATTCTTTTAAATACTTATTATATGTATGTATAGAGTTTGTAATGGTTTAAATTTATTTCTAAGTCTTCCCAGAAATATGGAAATGGGGTTATTCAGAATATGGGATTTATAAGAGCATTTTCAAAATGAAATTGGGAAAAAGTAATAAAATTCCCGAAGTAGTTAAATAAAAGCGAACTTCGAAAAAATGAAATAGAATTCATAAAAGAAGTAGAAAGGGAAATTGGAATTATAAGCAGGTATATTTTGCTTTGGAAATATTGAAGAGAAATAAATAATGCATTCCACAACTTATATATTCATTAAAAATGGATAAGGAATTTACAGGTGAATTGTAAAGGAATTGAGAAAATACGAAATAAATGAAATATTTTCTAAATATTGAATTATAAATGGAATTTAAAGAAAATATTTCTAAGTATCGGGATGGTTTGAAATTATCCTTTTGTGCATATAAATAATTGTAATTGTTTTGAATATTGAAGTAGTGAAAGAGATGAACGCGTATCTTTGTAAAGATATTTTAAATGAGTATTTGTGATGAAATTACAAATAATGGCCTAGTGAATGCTTATGGATGTTATACTGATAGTTAAATAACCAACTATCAATATTGGCCAATTTCGTTAATCGTTTTGAAGAGACCGGGATCAGATTTAATTATCCAAAAACCACTTTGATTCGGTTTGAACGTTACGATTGGATACCATGAAGACAGAGAAGAAGGTGATTCGGTTTGTCCAGACACATGATAACTTGTATGGACGAATGATATCAGAACATCGTCATTGAAGGACGATGAGCACTCTAAGTGAAAATTATTTTTGTAAGGTAATCGTAGCCTCAAGCCTCATCAATTGGAATGACTGAATATAGGGTTATGCAGCAAGGCTAAGTGGATCGCACACAATTAGGGTATGTTATCACCATTCTAGATACCCTTGGATATATTGTATATTATGGATACGGTGGTGCATGAAAATGAGCTCTCGATAAGGGTGGGAACACCCAGAGTGATAACATATTCGGTTCTATATAGGTTAGGGATAGGGCCGGTCTTTTGTTGTAGGGGCTCCTGGCGAGGTCCTCGATACATGTTTCCATACGTGTACTGTGATAGGTGGTACCCCAATGCCTAGTCATTATATGGAATCCATTCTTCTATAAGCGTCGTACGGTTTTGATTGTGCCCAACTATGCTGAAACGTGAGATGCAAGAATTTCAGCTATTTTTTATTTACTTTATTTAGGCACTATTACAATATCAGATGATTTTGGTAAAAATGTTCTGGTTATCATAAGGTATAAACTCGTCGTGTTTATGTGTGACATGGTCTTACGAGATACCTTTGTTTTTCAAAGGATTTTGAAAAAGTTAATAACTCAAATTGAGTGTGTTTTCTCACTCTGGTTTTTCTAACTGACTCAAGTGTTATTTACTATAATGCTCAGGTCAGATCGATTATTACAAATTCAGGTTAGAATGATATGGAGCTCAGGAGACGAGCTGGATGATAGAGACGTATCATTGTATTTAATCTATATTTCCGCTGGGTATGTCATGTATGTGAGGACAAGTTATTAAACTGTCCAGATTGATTGTAGTCTATTGTACTCTGATAATGGTATGTGTATTAACATTACAGTTCTTGTATTTAAAATCTGTTATTATATAAAATATTTTGTTCCACTGCGATTGTGAGATTCTGTGATGTTGTTTCCTGTTTATTCTTCTACTTTTTCTTCTTCACACCTAATGAACATGTTTTTTGGCACTCGATTGCTCAGCGTTCGATACAATAAACGTATTGATGTTGATTTTAGAGGGTCGAAAATCGTCGTTCGTTGCAGTTGGTAACAGAGCTGAAGGTTAAGCAAGAACCTTGGCTATGATGGGGATTACTTATTAGGGATAGGGTCAGTAGTAACCTAGAATGAGTTTGAGTATAAGAATAGGTAGGAGCGCGTATTTATTGGTGAATATAAATTGTTTTATATCGTATTGACTTATCGACTGAGTGTTTAAAAATTCTGGTCAGTACAGTCTGGACAACTGTATCAACAGGGATTTCCAAACTCTCAAACTAGGCAAACCGACACAATATTGCTTTAAAAAGTGGATAAATGAAATAATTTTACCCAAACCATATTATGATATCAAGGAATTATAATAGTATATTGGAATGTTTGGTTGATAATATTATAATCTAACAAGATTATAAAATTGGAAGTAGTTTATAAAAATCAAATGAAAATTGTATAGGTGTGAATTATACAAATGAATTATAATTGAAATGGATTCAAACTCGAATTCAGGAATTTAAACCCTGGAAGGTTTAGAAAATATTTTCAGAAAGTTGTGGAAATGAAATTGGTGTTATTTTGGAAACATTTTGGAAATAAACAATGGAGTATTACTTAGAGACATTTTTGAATAGAAAATGCTTTAACCTAATTTAGAAATGGATTTTGAAAGTGATACAGCGCTGAAATCACTACAATAGCTAGAAAATAATTCTGATGATGATCGCGACATCATCGGTGTTCATTTTAGAGTTTCTAAGTGATGGATTGCTACCGTAGAAATTTGATATGAGTATTTTGTTGAAAATGTTTTGGAAAGGAAATTTGTGTTGGATAAAGCAAAATTGGTTTCAGAAATTCTAAAGAATAGTTTGTTAAAACAAGAAAGAGCTGTATATTTGATTTCAAAATGATTTGAAATAAATACCAAGGGTTTAAAAATTCTGGAATTCATATTTAGATGTTTTAGGAAATATTCAAAAATAAGTTATGAACTTATAAATGGTGAATGATTTTAAAGAAAAATATGGAAATTGAATGTTGGAAATAAATTTTAATTTTGGTTAGTTAAAATGAATAAAATTTAACTTGACCTAAGTTAAATAAAATTGGATTGGAAATGGTATCAATTGGGATTGAGATATAAAAGTTAAAATGGAATTTAACTTAAGTTAAGTTGGATAAATTAAATTCTAGAAATTTAATTGATTGAATTTGAATTAAATTAATATAGTGCATTAATGAATTGGGAGTTAACTTAAGCAAACTAACTGAAATATATAATGAAATTGAATGAAACAAAAATAAATCTATTTGGAGTGAAATTTAATTTAAATATGAATAACTCGAATATGGTTTTGAAATGTCGGTTAAAAGAAATTGAAATTTAAATAAAATGGTGAATTGGATTTGAATTTAATGGAATTGAATTAGATATGTAAATGTGAATTATAAAGTGACTATATAACTATAAGTTATAAATTTTGAATTGGATTAGAAATAAAATCGATTTGAAGTAAATATAAATTTTTATTTTTGAAATAATTATATAACCATAACTTATATATTTTTGAATGGAATAAAATTTAAGTAGAATTTGTTGGAAGTGTGAATAAATGAGTTTGTATATCTTATAAAAATTGAAATTAATGAAATAAAAATTTACTTTGGCTATAAATAGATGTATAAACTTGAGTTAAAAATAAAATATGAATATACTCGGGTATAATATTGATGGAAAGATGAAAAATAAGTTGTGTGGCTCATTAAATAGGAAAAATAGAATAAAACAACCAAAATAAAAATGGTGTGGTATTTTACAGTAAAGAAATAAAATTTGAACTTGAATTATAAAATGAATCTGAACTTAAGTAAATTAAAATGGAGGTGAACTAATTAGATAATTAATTAGTAAATTGAATATAAAGATGGATATTAACTTGGTCAAAGAAAATGAATTATGAATTGAAATAGGGATTAGATATGGAACTTGAGCTGTAAATAAAATTTCGACTTAATTGTAAGTGAATTAAATATATTTTAAAACATTGTGGAATTAAATAAAATTGCAAATAATGTAGAATGAAATTGAAATGGTTGGATATAGTGATGATTTAAGTACAAATAAATTCAAATTATGTGTAAATAACTTGAATATGGCCTTGAATATTATTTAAAAGAATTCAAGAATGAATTTGAGTATGGACTAAAATTTAAAGTGGAAAAAATGAAGGAAATAATTGAATAAATTTGTAAACGAGATGGTTTGATTGAATGAGAATCAATCTGAAAAATGAAAATGGGATCTGGCTGCAAGAGTAATAAACCACTACAATAAAAATACCCTATTACAACGGGCATATTCTGTCCATTGTAATAGACGGCTATTACAACTGTCGTTTTAGGACCGTTGTAATAGATTCTCTGTCCAATGCCCTTCTTACAACTTGCATTATTTGCCCGTTGTAATAGAGGGATATTAAAACGGTCAACTTCTACCCATTGTAATAGAAGTATATTTTGCAACATTCAGCAAATGCCCGTTGTAATAGATTGGCTATGAAAATAGGAAAATTTCTTCTTTTAATTTTTGAGCGGGCATATCAAAATATTTGACCGCGCCCTTTTTCTTTTAGTCCAAAATTTTCCTCCTTGCTTTTATCCTATGCCCCAAATCCCAAATCGGTTTCTTCCGGTCCATTCCAAACTCGTTCCATCTCCAAAAAATATATTCTACCACATAAAATAAATCTCTTCACGGATCCACAGTAAAAAATATCGTTAATGTTGGAAAAATTTGATGCCGCAGTGGATGCAAATGGATCCAGAGTTTGTCCCTAGAATTCTATTTTATGGCCACAGATCTAAATTTATCATAGAAATCAACTCACGCCGCTTGAAGAAATCTGGAGCTTTTGATGTAGTCCGCCCTTCGCCTAGAATTGTTGCTACTTCTGAAGTTGACGTGGTATGGTGGTTGTCGGTTTGGTGTTTGGAGTGGCTGAATTTGATTAGCGTGTTGTTTGAGTTGTGCAAGGAGGAGATAGGGTGAGGCAGTTGTCTGAGATCGTGATTATAGTGGAGGCCTGAGGCGGATGTGGGGTGAGGTCAGGCCTGGATTTTTTTGTTGTGGATCTGTAAGTGATGGGTTGGTCGTCTGAAATTTTTTGTTGCCTGATTTCGGCATTAGGCGGTGGTGGTCATTTTTATCTTTACTTGATAACTACTTGTAATATTTCAAATTTTATTTTTTGTTTTTTTATTTTGTTTACTCGTGCTATGAAAGATTCATAACTTCAGTTTCCTAAGGGATTTTTATAAATCCGTTCATTGGATATTTGAGAAATGCTAGAGTTGCAGGGATGTTTTATGCATATAGTACATTACATACAATACTGTATTCCAATTCAGGCTGCAAATTTGATTCATCAACATTGCACATCATATTGGTTACATGTTTGACTTACAGATTAAGCCCCAGCTTCAAATAGGGAAAAACCCATTGATAATTGCACTTGCAAATCCTTTGACATTAATAATCATGTATTTATAAAATATCAACTCCTGAAGAGGTGAGCCTTCACTCTCGTATAGCTTATTTCTGCATAATGAATGTATCATATATTTGGTCATTAATATAATACTGTACATTGTGATATAGGAAAATATTTCTTTGCAGATTATTAACCTACAGGTAGTCTCCTATGCTTTACACATACAAATATGGGAATTTTAAGAGAAGATGGAGTCCTATGAAATCTTTAGAGATTGGTATTTATGCTCTTAGTGGGGTTCGCCTTCTCTTATATCCTCCGGAGTTGTATAATTTATGCACATCTTTAAATGTTACTTTACCTATTTTTCTTTAATTTGACCTACTTGTGTTGATTTCCATTTGATAAAATATCTAATATTTAACGATAAATAACGGTTTTGAATGCAGAAAATAGCTGATTATAGGCAGCGGCTGATTAGAAATAGCCCGTGAAGTGCAAATCAAAATAGATGAAAACACTGATATAGTGGATTTGGATATTAGCATATGTGCTCTTGCTAGTATTTTAGAATGGCTGCTTCGTTTTTAACAATTCTTTATACATGAACAAGTATTGAGGAACAGGTTGTTAGCTACTGAACTATGGGATTTAAGAACAATAGGACCTTTGAATTGACTTCTGAAATGAGGATTTATCACAAACTTTGAACTTAACTGAAAATGTGGGCAAACCCATGACAAGTTGCATACTTGCATGGGATGCAAAATTTCAGATTGTATTTTCTCCCAAACTGAATATGGAGGCATTTTTTCTTCTCTATTCACATTATTTATAGCTATAATTTGTACATTACAAAGTCCTTGTATCAATTTGCTGGTCTAAAATCTATTGCTGCATTTCAGGATTTGGTTCATTAGGATTTATGACGTCCATGTTGGTAATCTTATTTTTTTCAGCATTTCATTGTCTCCAAATTGATTTCAACCAATTGATAATGCGGTTTTCATAATAATTTTGCCAGCTGTCTTCGGATGGAAAAATATTAGAGGCTGTAGTGGCTCATGGAACGGTGACTATACATTTTAGGCTATATCAAAGGGGCAGGAGACTATTACAACCAGCATTGCTTCTATCTGTACATGGACCCATGGATTAGAACACAGGTAAAGCTGAACCCAATAGCCAAAACTGAAAATCAAAGCAAACATGGTGAAAATAAACTAATTCATTGTCTGGCCGCACTCTTTTTCTTCAATTTTCGTCGATCATCAAATATTCTTGTAAAATCACATTTTTGTTACTTTTGTATAATTTTTTTCGCTTTGATGGATTTGTCATCCGGATTGAATTTCATTTGATCACATTGATTTTATGTTAAGTCAATTGTTGGTAGTGATGTTATGGTTGGTTGATATAATTTTTTTTAAATAAACACTTGTGCGTTTTACTGCTGTAAGGGATTGTTTAAACCCTATAAATTATCCTGGGCTTAAATTAAAGTTGCAATGTTTTCTTCCACATATTAGAGTTAGGCGTATGCAAATCAAAAGTTTTGGACATTTGGATTCTTAGACAAATCTTCTCTTGTTTTGTTAGAATTTAGTTTGATTGTTTGATATCCTAATAGGGCTTGCATTTCGTAATACTGCATAACGCTGTCTAAAATTTCATTTTTCCTGAATTCTTGTGTCTTGAATAATATGTTCACAATTTCAAATAATTTGTACAGATCCAATTTATTTGTTCATATTCTATTAGTTTGTGTATGTAAATAACAAGCATTGATAACCACTTTCATAGTTATGGTCATATTATTACCTATTTCGCGTATACCATACCATTAATTATATAAAAGCTTGACCTTAAACCATCAGTAGACAGTTCATGTGCCTTCCATAATTTAAATTTATGTAAGTATGTGTATACACATATGTAAGTATGTGTATACATTTATTTTGCTCCATGTCTGTAATAAATCTACACGTGTTAAAACGCGCTGCTTGCCTTGAATTTGTAAAACAAGAAAACACATTTTGGTTCGCACCCCTTGCCTTGTTCTGTAAACATAAAACTGCCTGTTGCATTTGATTGTGTACAAAAGTCTGTACTAACCCTCAGTATTTGAGGTTATATATTCAAATTTCGTAGCTTACTTTGATGACCTTATATATGTATTTGTAATCTGGCCTTGATTTTTGCATATGATTGAGTATAATTGCGGGCTTATACTTGCCTGGACATTTGTTGCACTTCTGTCCTGTCATTGATCGTAACCTAAACACATGAGCTGTCTTGCCTGCCAATGCCCTGAAACGTTGCGTGATCTCTGATTTTATTGGTCTTTGCCTTGCCACTTTCACAATTCCTAACAAATAGATTAGGAGATTGTGGTGCATTATTAGTTGATTGTATATTTGATATGGTTTGGTATGGTTTTATATATCAGTATATGTTAAGGTCCGTCAATGTTTTGCATGTTTGATGACAGTATATCTCTACAAGACGATATTGATAATCTTCGAAATTCCGTCAACACTTTACAGGTTTGATAACAGTATGTGTCTCTACAAGACGATATTTATAATCTTCGAAATTCCATTAACACTTTGTAGGCTCGTCTAGAAGTGCATTTTGTAAAGCTTGTAGAAAATGCTTGGAAAGTATAAGTTAATGTAGCGGTGGAAGCAGAAGCTTTTTTATTTAGGCTAAATTCAAAGATGTAGACTATCAAAGAGGCCGTTGGATCAACTGTCGCGTGGCATAAAGACTTCATCTATGTGGTATAGTATGATTGTACTTAGAACATTATATTGGTAGTGGACTGTTATGTGTTAATGCTTTATGTATTTGGCATGTAAACTTATCTAACTTTTTGGAGTGTTAGAATTCTATGACGCTAGCTTTTAGTGTTTTTCGTATGTGATTTTAATTATTTTACGACAATATTTAGTATTATTATGGATATATTGTATAGATGCTGCTGTAATTTTTTTTAAATTTGCATTTACTTTGCAATGGGCAATGTGCGTTGTTATATGAGCTTCTTACAACGGTCACTGCACGTCGTTATATAAGATTTTTACAACGGTCAACACACGTTGTTAAATAAGTATTTTACAACGGTCAATACATTTTGTGGAATAGGCTGTGCAATTAATATGGTTAGTCTATTGCAACGGGTTATGGCCGTTGTAAAAAGGTATACTGTAACAGTTTTTACAATGTGTTTTTTCCATTGTAAAATGTGGTGGATCTATTACAACGAGGCCTACTACAACGGGCACATTCCACTTGCGAAACTCATATTACAACGGGCATTGCCCGTTGTAAAAAGACTGTATTGTTGTAGTGAACTTAAGTTACAGAGTCGAAATAATTTGAAATAAATGTATTAAATTAAGTTTATATTGTTGGATGAAAGTTTGGCTCAAAATAAATTTGTGCAAGGGCTATTTAATAAATTAGCATGGAATGGTCAGACCTTAGTAAAATCGATTTGTATAGAATAAATGTGTGTATGAATGGAATGTAAATGAATTAATCGAGAACAAATTTTGAAAGGAATAGAATTGAATATAAATTGATTTGGAATCAACTTAAAATAGGAATAAACTGAAATGGTTATTTTATTAAATGAATATCGCTGAATTTGCATAGAAAAATTTGTCGTTTGACGTAAGCGGAAGTAAATGGCATTCTATAAATTAATAGGAAGTGAACAAATTGATTTTTAATCAATTTGAAATGGATATGAATTTGTTTGGTATAAATATAAGTTGACTGTAAATAATTGGGTTGTAAATCATTCGAATTGAATAAAATGATATATATAAATCGATTGAAATGAATAACCGAGTGTTAGGATCTTATGGTTATATATTCTTTCTATGAAAATTCATGCGTTTAATTTAGTTAAATAAATGAAATGTTAGTGAATTTCATATTTTGGTACAGATTGGTCAAATTGAGTAAGTATAGGTAACCGGAGGCTATTGGGCTAGAGTTGGGTTGCGTAATTGCGTATAAATAAGCCGCTTGCTTAAAAACGTTAAAATATGGTACGTTTACGGATTAAATGCAGTAAAAATTTAAAATATTGATATATATTTTATTTTGCAACCATGTGGGCCGATGCGTACATTTTTGTCTCTCTTGTCATATTGCAAAAGACTCTCCGTACAAGGGAGACTCTGCCAAAAAATTTCAAGAATTTAGAGAGTTAGAAATATTTTTGAAAATTTAGAAATTTTTTTAACTGAAAAGTAGATTTTTGAATTGAAATTGAAATAGAGGCTTTGAATTAGTAATGGAAACTAATTGTTATAGTTGAAGCCAAAATATTAGAAGGGTGAAATAGCAAGTTAACTAAGTGGTTTTGAATAAGTAGTCGGTTTAGAGCAATTTTTCTACCTTAGCAATTTCGGGGACGAAATTCATTTTAGGGGAGGAGGAATGTAACGACCAGGATTTTCGTTGGATAATTTTGAATATTTAAATGGTTTTAAATATTGGATTTGGAATTTATAACTGAGTTAGAAAATTTTAAAACTTAAATTTCATGCGATTTCACAAAATTTTGAAATATGTCGATCTAATCCACAGTAAAAATAGAAATCCGGGCACAGTCTCAAAATTCGACGAAACCTCTTCCATTGGATCCGTAATAATGTGTTATTATTGGATTCCAAATTTCGTAGTGTTTGGATTTACAGTTTGACCTACGGGATACAAACGCGTTGAATTTAATATCGGAAATTCAATATAATAATTGAGTCCAAAAAGCTATCTTCTCCATACGATCGAATTTGGACTTGAAACATTTTCCATTGCGTTCGGAATAGGGGTATACATTATAAACGCCTAGCGGCACGCCTCGTTGGGGGTTCGAAATTTTGAGTTGCGTAAATCAAGATATTTTGGAGATTTATTTATTTATGTATATATTGTCCCGTTAACTATTTTTCCTTCTCAAATATGCCACCGATCTCCTTTTAAACACCCCACCTTCCCTTCTCCCTTCAAATCACGTCTTTTCACCTTTCTTTCAATCTAATTCAATTCAACCAGAGCAAGGAAGGAAATATTTTGTATTGATTTGAAATTGATCCCTCCCTCACCTTGTTTTTCTATTTGAAATCAAAAATTCATTCATCCGATTACCTTTCTTTCTTCAAAAAAATCTCGATCCGCGATTTCAAACAAGGAGGTCGCAACTGAAGGCGATGGTGCGAAGCTAGGGTTCATGAATCTTGAGCAAGAGAGAGAGGGGCGAATTGAAGGGGGTCGTTAGGGTTATGCGTGATGTTGTCTGGCAAGGCTGGCGTGGCAGTTGTTGAGCGTGATGAACTCTGGTGGGGTAGCGACGCGGGTTGAAGGCGAATGCATGAAGGCTGGAGATGGTTTGGTGTTATCACGATAGGGTTTTGTGGGAAGGCTGGTCATTGTAGGGTCGCATCCGTTTCAGGTACTCCTATAGCGATGGTGGTAAGAGGGGAGACGATATCAGATGGTCGGCGGCAATGGCAGAATGACGAGCACAGTTTTGAAAAAAAATACAAGTCGCTTGCAGTTCAATCAACTTCGGTCTGGGTTGATTAAGGAAAGGATTAAGGTAATTTTCTATGGTTAATTTATTTTATTATTTGGTAGTTAAACTTTTTTGTTAATTAGTTTATTAAAATACAAATTTAAATCTCAATTATCAAGTTAATAGCGATTTCATATGAGGTTCAAATTTAACATAATCAGTCGCATGGGGAGGAAGATGTATGGCCTAGGAGTGCTACTTCTCGAAGAGAAATCGTTAAGGTAACTAACACTTTAAATTAGTAATTTAATTAATTGATTAGTAAATCAATGGTTTGATTTATTTGGAATCTCAAAAACGCTATATTCCACTCATTAGAGTTCCAAATTAAACTAGACCAGTTGTGTTGTACTCATGGCACCGAATCATAAGCATAAAAATTGGTTTAGGATTTTTGGAGTCAACCGAGATTTAGGAAATTTATAATCCTGATGTTCGGTAAGATAAAAATCAAGGTGGGTTAATCTCACTAATTTTTTGGATTACTAGTTTAATTTTGAAAAGTGAAATTAATTACTAGTCTAACATCTATGGATGCAGGGAAATAGGTTGGAGGGATCCATCTGGATTCCTCAAATATATTTAGTGTTTTCATATGTATGATTGAATAATCTTCTGAATTATTGTGTGTTGTAAATTTTTAAATGTTATAATAACATGGGAATTAACTTAGGTATGTTCAATACGATAAATATTATTTTTAATTTTTAAAGAATTAAAAGGAGATTTTTAATATAAAAATCTGTATATCGAAATTAGGATTATTTAAAAGAGATTGATTTGAATAAGCAAAAATTGGTTTTTGAAAGTACTAAATAATGCGGGAAAATATTTTAAATAGAGATTTTAAAATAAATTATATAAATGAATTTTTAAGATTGGATTTTATAATGATATTCAGGAAAGAATATGGAAAGAAGTTGAAATCAATATTAAAAATAGATTGGCAAAAATGAATGGAATTTATAAAATGGAATTTTATAAATAAGATTATTTTCAATGAAACTCAAAGGAGTTATAAAAATTTATAAATGATGCTTATAGATAAAGGAAACTGATATCAGATGATAAACTGGAAATATAAATTTATAAGGTGAATTTATATTGGAATATGGAGACATGGTGAGAGAAAATAGTGGATACTATTTTTGACGTGGAAATGGTTAAGGAGATTGAAATAAAAAATGATGCGTTGGAAATCGATAGGAACTTATTGTTATCCCACATTTTGGCAAGGCCGAGACACCAAGGAACTGATTGAAAACCAAGGATCACTCTTCCTGGATATCAAGCCTACACAGGTTCATTATGGATATCGATGAATTTTTTCCGAGTCCAGATTGAGCTACAATTGATAGGACATGACAAGCAAAGCCATGAAGGCCAGCATTCCAATTTTCAAGGAAACCCGAGTTCGTATGCTCAAGTTATGGCCAATACAATTTGAAGGAAAAAGCTTTGTCTTCGTATCCATCAACGAACTCCGGTTCAAATCGATCAACTTCGTATCGATCAGGTGTCCAGCAACTTCGTATCCATCGAAGTGTCTTAGTTCGTATCGATCAAGTTCGAATCCATCGAAGTGCCTCGGTTCGACTCGATCTCACTTGAATCCATCGGGAAGCCTCGGTTCGACTCGATCTCATTCGAATCCATTGGCTCCTCCTTATTCAAATCCATTGGCATCTCCCAACTTCGTATCCATCGGCAGATAACCCACTTTGCATCCATCAACTAAGGCAACGGTTATTGCTTTGCATCCATCATAGAAGCCTCTCTTCGTATCCATCATGCAGTGGTTGTTCGTATCCATCAGGTCACCTTACTTCGTATCCATCAAAGGGCTCCAGTTCGCATCGATTGGCTTCGTATCCATCGACCATCAGTAGTTCGTGTCCATCAATGACTGCTGTTCGAATCCATGACTGAGGCCTTGTTCGAATCCATCAAGTCAACAAACCTGGGTGACGTGTCATCCCTCGATATGAAAAAGGCGAGATATATGGAGTCGATGCGGTCAACTCGGAGTAAAGACCGGATCGAGGCGAAGTATGCGTGCCACATCATCACGAGACCATGTGAGGTGATTGAGTCGAAGTGATCGTTTCGAAGTAGTGGATTCGAACCAAACAGCCACCTATAAAGTCCATTTCGTATCGACTATTTCTCTCAATCCACTGGTCTAAATGCAATGAAATTTTCACAGGATATTGCACACGAGACAAGGAACGCTCACACCAAATTTTAGCTCGATTGGAGATCATCTTGATCGATACGAAATGATTTCGTATCGATTACAAATCGACTCGAAACTTTCTAGAATTGGTCGTGTGGGCCCCCTCACGTGCCAGAGCGAATCTCCCGAAGTTTGAGCGAAGTCTCAACTTCTTACGCCTATTAATAGAGACCCAGAGCCTACAAAAAAGGGATCTTTTGATTCTCAAGCGCACAGACTCTGCCGGATCAAGATCTCCATCATTCTACTACTGTTGATTTCGAATTTCCAGTTGTAACTTGTTGTTGATTGCTGTAACCACTTGTATTCATTGAAAGAGAATAAATAAAACTGCAAAAAACTCCATAGTGGATGTAGGCAACACACTGAACCACTCTAATTCGCTTGTCTACACATTTACTTTCCTGTTGTTTGGAGTTTTTGTTAGATGGTCCTCATTTTCAATTTATACTCTTCATTATTATCTCTTCAAAAACTTCCGAAGAGTGTTGTGACCAATTTTGGTGCAAACACTTATAAACTATATTGGTTGTTGATATTTTAAAATTATAATTTTATTTTCACGAAGATAAGGGTTTTTAAAGGAAAATTTTATTTATTGGTCTATGAAATTTTAAACTCATTAAAATTGAAATAATTCGGTAAGTGGATTTTTCAAATATTTAACATTTATTTTAAAAAAATTCCTAAATTTTAAAATCAACTTTGAAAAGTGATGTTATAAAAAGTATTTCAATATTTTTGGTAATTACTTGAACATGCCTTAAAAATAAATTATCATTCTTTTAAATACTTATTATATATAGTTTGTAATGGTTTAAATTTATTTATAAATCTTCTCGGAAATATGGAAATAGGGTTATTCAGAATATGGGATTTATAAGAGAATTTTAAAAATTAATTTGGGAAAAAGTCAGAAAATTCCCGAAGTGGTTAAATAAAAATGAACTTCGAAAAACTGAAATAGAATTCATAAAAGAAGTAAAAAGGGAAATTGGAATTATAAGCAAGTATATTTGGCTTTTGAAATATTGAAGCGAATTAAATAATGGATTCCAGAACTTGTCGAATTCGTTAAAAATGAGTTACGAAATTTATAGGTGAATTGTAAAGGATTTGAGCAAATACGAAATAAATGAAATATTTTCTAAGTAGTGAATTATAAATGGAATTGGAATAAAATATTTCTAAGTATTGAGGTGGTTTGAAATTATCCTGTTATGGATGTAAATAGTTGAAATTGTTTTCAAATATTGAAAAATGAAAGAGATGACGCATATCTTTGTAAGGATATTTTGAAATAAGTACTTTGGAAGAAATTACAAATAATGGCTTAGTGATTACTTGTAGACGTTATACTGATAGTTAAATGACCGACTATCAATATTGGCCAATTTCGTTAATTGTTTCAAAGAGACCGAGATTGGATTTAATTATCGAAAAACCACTTCGATCCGGTTTGAACGTTTCGAATTGATACCGTGAAGATAGAGAAGACGGTGATTCAGTTTGTCCAGACCCAAGACAACATGTATGGATTAATGTTATCAGAAAATCACCAAGGGAGGACGATGAGCATTCTATGTGAAAATTGTTCTTGAAAGGTGATCGTAGCCACATGCCTGGTCAACCGGAATGACTGAAAATCAGGGGTTATGCAGCTAGGCTAAGTGGGTCGCACCCAATTAGGATATGTTATCGTCTTTCTATATACCCTCGGATATATTATATATTATGGATACGGTTGTGCATGCAAATGAGCTCTCGATAAGGGTGGGAACAACTGAAGCGATAACATATCCGATTCTAACCAGGCTAGGATAGTGCCGGTCTTGTGTTGTAGGGGATCCCGGTGAGGTCGTCGGTATATGTTTCTAGACGTGTACTATGATAGGTGGTACCCCAGTGCCTAGTCATTGTATGAAATCCGTTCTCCAATAAGCGCCATACGGTTTTGATTGTGCTCAACTATGCTGAAACATTAGATGCAAGCATTTCAACTATTTTCTATTTACTTGATTTATGCACTACTATAATATCAGACGATTTTGGTAAAAATGTTTTGGTTATTGTAAGGTAAAAACCCTTCGTGTTTATGTGTGACGTAGTCAAATGAGATACCTTTGTTTTTCAAAGGATTTGTAAAAAGTTGACAATTCAAATTATGTGTGTTTTCTCACTCTGGTTTTCCAAACTGACTCGGCTGTTATTTTGTTATAATGCTCGGGTCAGACCGAGTATTATAGATTCAGGTTAGGATGCTATGGAGCTCAGGAGACGAGCTGGATGACAGAGACGTACCCTATATATGATTTATATTTCCGTTGGGTATGTTATGTATGTAAGGACAAGATATTAAACTGTCCAGATTGATTATTGTCTATTATACTTTTATAATGGTATGTACATTAACAGTACGGTTCTTGAATTTCAAATATGTTATTATATATTATATTTTGTTCCGCTGCGATTGTAAGATTCTATGATGTTGTTTCCTAATTAGCTTTTCTTCTTCACCCCTAATAAACCGGTTTTCTGACACTCAATTGCTCGGTATTCTATATAGAAAACGTACTGATATCGATTTTCGAGGGTCCAAAATCACCGTTCGTTACATTTATTGTTAATAAACAAAACATATGAATCCACATACTGATTTATTATTCTATGTTAGCCGATTCTAATTAACTACGTGTAATTTTACCATTTAAATACAACATTTGATTTATTTACTCATTTACAATTTATACCCAATTATAACTTTACAATTATTACGATTACTTGAGATTACATTAAAAAATAGTTATTAGCTGCCTTAAATTAACATTGTTACATCTCATTCTACTTAATTCCTATTAATAAGTCTTAAAATTTTAATTCTCCCAATATTAAATTACAAAATCTTATTCAGTTCAATAATTTAATTATTGAAAATTACGGGTCGTTACAATTCTATAGTTTAGTATGATCAAAAAATGCTTTTTGTTTATTTCTAAACAGAACCTCCACATTCTTTGGATTTGACAACTTGGCCATATAAAATTTCATTGTTTTAAATTAATGGTCATTACCTACTGTTAACTTGCCTTTTGACAAGGCCATGGACTGGCGAATTTAACGAAAATCAACTGTATTACCCGGCAACAAGATGATAGTTGTAGAAGATATGATCAGACTCAAACGAGTATCGAGTTAAAAAGAATTGGAGGTATGAATGCTAGTATGGCTTGGTTAAGGGTGGAAAGTCTCGGTAGATGTGGCTCGATGGTTATCTGGATCATCATTTCTGGGTCGATGTGTTGAAGTGGTTCGGCGTGGTGGTCTGGATCGGTCTTGATGGTGTGGATCGAAAGTATAGTGAGGATTGGCATGCCTGAGAGGTATCAAAGTGGGGAGTTGATCGATGGTGGAGTCTGGATATGGTTCGGTCAAGGTGGGTTGACATAAGTCGGCCAGCTTCAAAGTAGGTCGGCATAGAGTTGTACTTACTTTGACATAAGTGGATCAGCTTGAAAGTAGGTCGGCGTTTCTAGGTCGGCTAGGAAGATCAGGGCCATATTAAAAGGGGGTCGGTGTTTTGAGGAAGGAGGTTCAGCATTGAGTGGCTACGAGTTCCATCCCAGGTTACTTTGAGTCTAATATATGGTTGCTTTGAGTCACTCTCGGTGCAAGATTGGATCGGTATGCTTGGAGTCTAAGGTCAATCATGATGTTGAGTTTGCGGTTGTAGTACTCATGGGCCCGAACCACTTAGGAACCCCAACAACTCGGGTTTTGCCCATAAATACAACATATAGGACTACAGAAAGGGGGATCTTTATTCTATTTCCGTTCTTCTTCCTCATTAAGGCTGTTCTGCAATTATTGTTTCAAAAACTCTAGATTGTAACTGTAATTGATTCTCACATCAGTTAAAAGGATATTTCTGGAGTGGGCGTAGGCCAGAGTCAGCCGAACCACTATAAATCCTCTATTATTACTTCTTTCTCTTGAATTTTTACTGTTCTGCATATTTATACTCTCTACATACATTCTATCTATGATTTGTAACTGTGATTTGGTGCTTTCATCTGGATTTGGGTGTTAGTGACCAATTTTAGCGCTAACATTTTGGTGCTTTCACTGAGAAAGCTAGCACTCAGGGATTGAAAAGCTAGGATTTTGGATTTAAAGGCTTAGGAACTTGGCATCTAGAGACTATGGCAAAGCAATCAACTAGGAGACAGATGATGGAAAGAAGTCTGCAAGAGGGAAATCAGGGGGCTTCCTCTGGTGCTAATCAAGCCTTCGTCTACATCACTAGGGACGAGATGCAGGTCATGATGAATTCCATGCAGGAGCAATTGATGAAAAGGAAATAGAAAATGAAGCAAACACTTTTCAGATAATTTGGACAAGCAGGAACAGCAGGAGCTCATATCCATGGAGCTTAATCAGAAGGACTCAACCGGCAAGTAGATGGAGTGGTTCAACAAGGGGCAACCCCTAATCAGCAAACAACTATCAATCTAGATGGACCTAGACTCGGGGGTGCACTACTAGGTAATGCTGGACCGATCCATGGAGGGATACCAAAAGACGATGCGCATCCTAGCGGCAATAGGGATATAGGAGTGTGTGATGAGGAGTATGTACCGGAATTCCTCTGAGGGCTTGGAGGGTAGTTAGGAAATATGGATAAGGGGTAACCCTTGGTAGGTAACATTGGATTAGCTGACATTATCAGGCGAGCTATTCGTGAAGGTCTGGCAAACAGGGATTTGGAGGGAGTAAACAAAAGTCCGTTTACCCGTAACATCAGGATGGCTAGGAATCCACCTGATTTCAGGTTGCCCACTCTGGAAGTATACAAAGGTAAGGCGGATCCCACCGACCACTTGATGAGGTACACAAGACGCATGGAGGTTCCGGTGATGACACTGACGTCAGTTAAGCAAAGGGTGGATGAATCACTCGGGACTTTCTTAACTTGGTTTAATGCAACAGTTGCTTAGGTAGATCGGCCAGATCCATCAATGCTTCTAATGGCGGCAGTATCAGGGGTCAAAGATAATTCAGATTTCAATGTATCGTTGATACGTGATCCACCAATGAATCTCGGGGAAATCTTTCACGAAGCCGAGAGTTTCTTCGACCAGAAGATGCATGTTTGGATATGAAGTCAAAGAAAGTAAACATGGTTAAGGATGGAGAACCGTCTGGTGAAAGCTCGGGTATAGAAAAGGATAAAGGGAAGAGGAAGCACCGGGGAGAACCAAAATTCTCCACTTACACTGGATTGAATAAGACATTAGAACGGATATACTTGGACACTCAGGATCGCCTTCCTTGTCGAAGGACAGCAAGGAGGGAGCCCTTAAGACGCGAAAGGGCATCAGGAAGGCATTGTCTCTTTCATGACCTAGACATGCATGATATTAATAGCTGCAGGCATCTAAAGGATCTAATCAAGGAATATGTAAGGAATGGTCAGTTATGGAAATATGTTGAAACTCGGAATGCGTCGGTGGAACGGGAGCAGCCACCCCCTATCTTGAATGACGATGGCACAAGGCCCTGGAATGGTGGTCGGTTTGTCATCAACTAATCGTGATGGTTTGGAATAAGTAACAAAATTTAGGCTAACAACTAAGTTGCTTAGTCATGTATGGGGACGGAGATAACCTCTAGGCATGCTCTAAGATGATAATAAACCATGGCGCTCTGGTTAGTGAAATTTTTTTCCTTTTGGCTTGGACACTTGCTTTTTTTCTTTGGTTTTGGAGTTCGCTTTGAACTTCCGGTTTTGTTGATTTTCTGGTTTGGATTTTGATTTGGACTTCTAATATGGATTTCTGGTTTTTTTGGTTTGGATCCGGATTCGGGATTAGATTTTGATTGACTTTTTGTCGGTTTTTGGCTAAAAGGTCGTCAAGTTGGGTTATGCTCAATAAGGGTCCGAAGAGACCAGGATTCGGCCTAGGACTTAGGCCTAATATTATCTATCGGTTACTATCACAGGTCATCGAGTATGGACTATGCTCGACAAGGGTCCGTGCGACCAGGATTAGTCTTAGGACTTAAGCCATGACATTAATTAGCGTTTAGGGACACTGAACTAGGAATACCATGGCATTAATTAACACATGTCACCGAGTGTGGATTATGCTTTGCAAGAATCCGAAGAGGTTACGGATTTGGATATTGGCTATGAACTGCTAAGGATTTGGGTACGGACTCGGAGCGGTCCTTGATTTGGATATTGACCCGAAGGGGTGATGGATTGGTTATTGGTTATTGGATATGGATGGATTAGAACTCGGATGTCGGGTTCTGATGGATGGAAATGGATAGGGATTTGGTTACAGGATAGGAATCAGATATCGACTCAGAGCAGTCGTAGATTTAGAAAAGGATACGACAATGGCACTTTGATGAGATGGATTGGATTATGAATCAGAAGGTATGGTAATGGATAACATATGGATTTTGGTTATCGGATTTGAGGCTATTCGAAACACACCTTCCAATAGCAAGGCATTTTTTTGGGGGGGGGGATGTTAACCCATCTTTTGACAAGGCTATGGATAGGTGAATTTAACAAAATTCAACAGTGTTACCCGGCAACAAGACGATAGTTGCAGAAGATACGATCAGACTCGAACGAGTATTGAGTTAGGAAAGAATTGGTGTTATGAATGCTAGTATGGCTTGGTCAAGGGTGGAGAGTCACGAGTGGCTCGGACTGAGTGGGTTGGTAGATGTGGCTCGGTGGTGATCTAGATCATAATTTCTAGGTCGGCGTGTTGAAGTGGTTCGGCGTGGTGGTCTGGATTGGTCTTGATGGCGTGGATCGGTAGGATGGTGTGGATCGGCATGCCTGAGAGGTATCAAAGTAGGGAGTGGCTCGATGGTGGAGTATGGATATGGTTCGGTCAAGGTGGGTCGACATAAGTCGGTCGGCGTCGAAGTAGGTAGGCATCGAAGTAGGTCGGCATAGAGTTATACTTGGGTCGACATCAAAGTGGATCGGCTTCAAAGTCGGTCAGCATTTCTGGGTCGGCTAAGAAGAGTCAGGGTCATATTCAAAGGGGTTTGGTGTTTCGAGGAAGGAGGTTCCACATTGAGTGGCTTTGAGTTCCAGCCCTAGTTACTTCGAGTCAAATATGAGGTTGCATCGAGTCACTCCTGGGGCAAGATTGGATCGGTATGCTTGGAGTCTAGGGTCGGTTGTGATGGTGAGCTTGGGATTGGCTATGGTATTGATGGGCCCGGACTACTCAGAAATCCCAACAACTTAGGTTTTTCCTATAAATACAACATGTAGGACTATATAAAGGGTGATCTTCATTATGTTTCCCTTCTTCTTCCTTATTAAGGCTACTCTGCCATTATTGTTTCAGAAACTCTGAATTGTAACTATAATTGATTCTCACATTAATAAAAAGGAAATTTTGGAGTGGACGTAGGCCGGAGTCAACCGAACCACTATAAATCCTCTGTTATTACTGCTTTCTTTTGAATTTTTACTGCTCATCATATTTATACTCCATACATTATTCTATCTGTGATTTGTGACTGTGATTTGGTGCTTTCATTTGGATTTTAGTGTTAGTGACCAATTTTGGCGCTAACACCTACCCTTGTTCCTCATATAAAATCTATCTTCTTCTCCATATCACATTGACCAGTTCTTTTGAAATTGAAATAAAGATTCGCATTCACTCTCGAAAATTAATGATTAAGTGATGCCGATAATTATCAATTTCAATCCGCAATTATTTTATATTTACGGGCATATATCATTTCAACCCGCAATCTTTAATTTAATTACAAATCCACGAAATCGCTCAAGTCTATCATTTCAACCCATAACAATTTCTCCCTAATCTATCACATCGTTGGGGTATGTATCATTTCAACCCATAAGGAACTGGCGGTGTTATAACAATATAAAGATATAGCATCCAGTCATCTAATATCAACAATCAACATCCATCACAATCACCATTCAAACCAATCAATAAACAATGACAAGTGACTGATTATTAATAACGGTATTAACTAGAAATTTACAGTTTAAATAAATTAATGATGATAATATTCAATAAAAGACAAATTTAACTAGAATGATAATTTAAATATACAAAATATCAACCAATCAATTTCTAATCACTTCATAAATTCAATTTAACTAACATAAGGTA
The DNA here is from genome assembly GCA_030765085.1 of Allium cepa. NCBI lineage: Eukaryota > Viridiplantae > Streptophyta > Magnoliopsida > Asparagales > Amaryllidaceae > Allium > Allium cepa. The sequence continues at coordinate 229,887,182 of CM060938.1, forward strand.
ATTTAGTAGTTGTGAGTGGGTAAAAACACTCGCCTTTGATTTCAAATTGATTTGAAATCCAAAATGAGGCCCAAAATTTAACGGTCTTAGAATTTGTCCAAACAAGTTTCATAATGTCCAGAATTTTGATACGAACACAGTGGACAAACCACGCATGAATCCGACCTCGTACGTAAAAGTTATATACGTTAGAAGTTACACGGTTTAAAATTAAAATAAATATAAAAAATGAAAAACATGTACCCGCCTACACGTCAACCTTATTTATTCGGTTGAAACCATAATCTCGTACGTGGGTATGGAACCCATCCCTCACCTATAACTACCACCCGATTTCGACCAAACGTCGACACATCCATCGCCATAACCACGATCAGACAAAAGTGCCAAGTTCCCCACACCACGCCGATCCTCCAGCCAATATGCGGCCTCTCCAGGCATCGTCCAACGCGGTCCGCTGCCGCCACCATGTTTCTTAATTTCTGATGAACTCGAGCATAAGATTCCACAAACCAAACCCTTCAGATAAACGTTACACAACTCCTCCTCCCCCCTCCACACGCTAGAACCCTCCGATCGACCAAACGACGAAGATCCACCATCGAAACCAAAATCCTAGAATGGACGACCGAGGACATTTCATCAATTTCTAGCCAAACTGAACTTCTAATTGAAAAACTTGTTGCAGACGTATGTTGTGTTCGACGAGAGCTCCACAACGATATATATTCGATCGATTTTGTGGAGTTTGATTTTCAAATTGATTTGGAAATTGAAATTAGGGTTTGCAATTTGATCTTGATTTCTGCCATTGAAGAAAGGAACAGACAGAAGTTGATGTACATACAATAATAAGTAATCGAAAGGCTGCTAGGGTTTATAAAAATCTATTTATATGAACAAAGCCCGTTAAGAAAGAAATCATATCGAATTGATTCGAAACGACAATAACGATCCAAAAAGCCCATTTTGCTTTCGAAATGAAAGTAGGGCATTCCATATATCAAAATAGATGTTTTTGATATTCTTAAACCCAATGGAATATATTCCAAGTCCTAATTTCATCCTATAAAGAAGTTAGCTTTTAAAATCAGCTTATTTAAACTGAATTCAATTAAATTGGTTTCTACACATTTCGAGTCCGCACGATCAAACGACCGATCCGATCGCTCCGAAATTTGAAATCCTACAATAATTCACTGTTATGGATCCGATGAAACTAGTTTCATCAAAATCCGAGACAGTGGCCAAAATGGCTATTTTCACGTTAATTAAATAAATTATTATTAAGTTAATTAAATCACTTTTCAATTCAATTTTTATAATTAACAAATTTTATCATTTTTGATTACTTAGACATTTACAATAATTTAAAACAAATTTACATATCAATTCAGCATTAAATATTACTAATTACGGTGTTCAGTTTCAACTGTAAATAAAATTCAATTAATTATATTTTAATTCCAATAAATTTATTAAATTTGATTTCAATCTTTTATCCAATCGATCATTACTCTATGGACATAGTTAACATTGGTTTACCATTTATTACAATAATACTCTACAATTATCGTATTATTTCATATTAATTGCAATAATTAAGTGGATTAACCAATAGATTTCAATTTTATTACCGACGATGAAATAGTGAATTTATAATCAAACAATTGTTATAACTTACCAATTCAACACATTTCTATGTTTATTGTTAACAAACAAAACAAATAAATTCACATACTGATTTATTATTCTATATTAACCAATTCCAATTAACTACGTGTAATTTTACCATTTAAATACAACATTTGATTTATTTACTCATTTACAATTTATACCAATTATAACTTTACAATTATTATGATTACTTGAGATTACTTTAAAAATAGTTATCAATTGCCTTAAATTAACATTATTACATCTCATCCTACTTATTTCCCATTAATAAATCTTAAAAATTTAATTCTTCCAATATTAAATTACAAAATCTAATTAAATTCAATAATTTAATTATCGAAAAATTACAGGTCATTACAATTATATACTTTAGTATAATAAAAAAATGTTTTTTTGTTTGTTTCTAAACAAACCCATGGCATTCTTTGGATTTGACAACTTGGCCATATTTCATTGTTTTAGATCAATGGTCATTACCTACCCTTATTCCTCGTATAAAAACCTATCTTTTTCTCCCTATCACTTTTACCAGTTCTTTTGAAATTTAAATAAAGATTCGCATTTTCTCCCAATAATCTATGGTGCTTCAGATTTAATTTTTTAAGGTGGTTCTTTCCCATTTGTTATAATTTTTCATTCATGCTTTGATTTAATACGCTGTGGGGAATCCGTATTTCATTTGATGTTTCTTCTATTGATTTAGGAAATTGACAATTCCTTATGAACTATAGAAAAAATTGAGCTTTATCTTTAATTATTGCAAATTTTCTTAATTAACCATTTATGGACCTATTGACCGATTAATCGTTTCAAAGTGCATGATATTGCTCTTTTAGGTTGGAACAACTATTTCATTTTCTATTACTCAGTAGGTTGCAGGTTCCAACACACATCGACTTTAAACTCTAAACACTCAATAGATCTTTGAGCTTGATAGGTTTCTAATTCTAGCACTTTATAGCTTTATACTCTAAATAGTTGATAGCTTTGAACTTTTAAAAAATCGATAGGTTGCAAGTTTAGCATTTGATAGCTTTACAAGTAATATTAGCGACTGTCCATACCAGATAATGTAATTCGTCTAATCAAAATTCTCACCATAGCAAACTTCACACATTAATATTTTATACTATGAGTCAACATAGTAACCTGAATAATGTTATCGAATCTCCCATGCCAGGTAGTGTCACTATTCTGTTTACTCTACTTCCTCACAATCTAGAATTTAATATTATTCTACATAATAAGTCCAAAGGATAGTTGGATAAATATTACCAAGAGTCTCATTTCAACCGGTACTATAGCTCCTTTTATTCTAATTCCTCGTTACACTGAATATAAAACATTCAAAACACTCAATGCAACTATTTATTGATTTAGAATGGGTTTTGAAATACATTTTTCCTAAAATCTTCAATACTATTTCAAATATCAATTTCAATCGAGAGAAAAGTGTATTATTAAATTATCATTCTTTTCTTAAATTTCATTTATAATTTTATAAATTTACACAAATCTCTTATTTATTTAGAAGGAAATCTATAAATTAAACTTCATTCAATTCCAAATCCCTTAAAAATCCTTTTAGAAATCATTCATGTTAATAATTAAAAACAACAATAATATTAAATAAGTATTATAATTCAGGATTTCCTTTAAACAATGAATTTAAATATTTCTATTTTTTTCAATAAGAGTTTTAAATTAAAATAATCTCCTAAAACCAAGATAAAAAATTCCACAACCACTATGTTTAAAACCAAGATAAAAAATTCCATGAGCACTATGTGTAAACCCGTATCACCTTTCAATTCTTCCAAAGGTATTATTTCTGAAAAGTAATTCATTAGATTAGAATTCTACCTTATATGATACATCCCAAAATAATTTAATAATTCAATACAAATATATATTACTTCTGAAAATTCGCTTATTAATTTATATATACACAATTCCTAAAATGTTAATTTCCATTTATAAAATAAATTCATTCAACTTACTATGGCTTAAAAATAATATTTTATAGACATCTAATTTGTTAAATCTAGATAAAATTAACATGTCACTTTAAAAAAAAAATTCAAATATCATTTCAAAGATACCTTTTAAACATATTTAGATCAGCGATAAGTAAATAAAAATTTAAATATTCCAAAAATACATTTGTTTGATAAAATTCAACATTTTCATACAATTTCTACTCTTATAATTATCACTTAATCCACTTTTATACTTTCGAAAAACTATTCCACTTTCAAAATTTCCAATGAACACAATAACTTCAATATTAAATACGAAAATTAATCAAAAATTCTCTATTCTTTCCAAAATAATTTATTTATTTCAAATTTTCCAATTTTAATTCATTTATCCCATTTTTGATTAATGTTAAATGTTGTATTCAACTAATACCATTATCAAATTCAACCTATACATGCATATTGCATAACTCAACCAAAATACACAACACCATTTCCATCAATATCATCCAATACAATAAATTTCATCTAATTAATATCAGAATTTTTTTTTACTAAACCTGCATCCAATCAAGCAATCGAACTAGAAAAGTAAACAATCATCTAGATTAGTTATGAGTTAAGAATATAACTCACCTAAATGATGCTTTCCCCCACTCAACAAGAAGCCCCAAAACGCTATACATCTCTAACATCACCTCAGCCTCCAAAATGTGATGCCAATCCTTCTTCGATCAGCCATCACATGTAAGTAGCCATCGCTAGAAGTTGCGTGCTTCCTCAAGCCTAAAATTCCACTCTATGCTTTGTATCACCATATCGAGTGTGCTTCCTCCATCTTAACCCATCACATGCTTCCGCAAACAACCATGCTCTGTCTACACCTAGCCCGCACGGACGCATGACCTTCAATTGTTGCATCCTTGGCCACCCATCACAACGCAACGAACTAGACCAGATCGTGATGTTTTCGGTTATTTTGTAGCTTCCCTCTCTTCGACTTCGTTCGTCAACGTTGCAATGGCCAAAGTGCCTTCTTGCATACCCACATTTCTTTGCTTCTTATTTTTTGCCAAATGATCGCGGTCGATTTGGGAAACTAGGGCAAATAGTAGAAATAAAGTGGAGTCGGGTTTTGAATGGTGAGGGAAAGGAGGAGCTTTCTAGAACAAGGAAAGAAAGGATGGGCTTGGGCCTTGATTTTGGCCCTAGTTAAAATCAAATAAATTTTCCTTTCTTTTCTTTTTGTTAACTCCTTTTTAATTCATTTGTAAATAAATTTCAATTTAATATAATTTGATCCCCACTTCAATTAGAAAATGTATTTTGATAACTACACAATTTTATTCATTTTACTATTTATTTATTTTTCATTATTTTCATCACATTACAATTATTTACACTTCAAAAATATTTTATATCCAATTAAATAATTTATTTAACCTCAATATATCAAAAATGAATTTATTAATCTAATTTAGGTTATTAAATAAAAATGTTATATTAAATAGAATTTAGTTTACTAAAATTTTATTTTCAAAACATTAATTATCAAATATCAAATGCAAATAGTTATTTTAATCAAAATTTATTTATTTATATCGCATAAAAATTAGGGTATTTATAGACTTTCCCTTTAATAAAATTGCGTTCTTGCAATTTCACTATGTTAAAAATGCATCAGACGATAGATGTGCTCTGTTGCTTGAAATCTTATATATCTTTCATTAAATCTGATGTCGTGTCATTGCACGTCAGACCACATATATGCCCATCGTCTGATATGCACTAACACAATTGGAAAAAAATTATATATTATCTGATGTTATAGTATCATTCTTAAAATTCCTATTAGACAACATACAAATATTGACTAATATGAATACCAATTACACTAATATATTATTTATAGAATCAAATAAATATTTGCAAAATGAAATAAATGAATCATAATTTTATTTAAACAAATATTTTATTTCAATTCAAATTCAAATACATTTGGCATCCACTATATTTAAATTTTCAAATGCATTATAACTTTCATCATGCACCTTTTCACACTCTTATACACAAAAAGTTTACTCCCACTCGAATTTGTTTTTAATTTATTCTTGATTAAGCCTATATCCAATCGTTCGTTATACTTGTCGAATACACAACATAGTAAAATGGAAAAATGAACAAACAGAAATTAAAAAAATTATAATTGTAATATAATATTGCCTCAATCATTTGGGTTGTTTGCTTTCATATTTTAGACCAGGACAAAAATTAAGTGTGCATGAATAGCTTATGATATGCATAGTGTATCACTGTGAATATCAGAAAGCCAAGCATCAGCAAAATCTCAAGGATAGTAACAAGGGTCAAGTTGGAAGGCTCAAAGCAGTGCAAGTGTGCACACGGTTAAATCCGTGAAACCCGAACTCAACACAAGTACATACATAAGGTCAAGTCCAAGTAGGCTTGGTCTTTACTCAGGTGCACATATGAATATTCAATGCACGTATACAAGTGCAACCAACCAAACAATCGAGAATACAACAAGACTTGGTAATGTGAATGGAACTCAAGTATACACATGAACTATCAAATGAAGTCGAGCACATGTGCAAACTAGATCAAACAAGTATGCAAACTGGATCGAGTACTAGTGCAAGTGTACAAATAAGTAAAGGCTCAAGCAAATGAAAGAGTAATGAACATAACACATGCACATCTAAGATGCAAGCCAGGTTCAATCAAATGTGCTTATATACAAGAAAACAGTGATGCACCAGGAAGATAAGCTAAGGTCGGAATTCAAGATAGTGCACATAAACAAGCCCAGGCATCATGCATTCATTCTTACTAACATAAAGGGATAATTCAAGATAGTTCACATAAACAAACTCAAGCATCATGTATACACACTTACTGACTTATAGGCATCATGCATACAAGCTCAGGCATCATGAAAAATTCAAGATAGTGCACACAAAGCAATGTAAACACACACATCGAAAAACTACATAAAGGAGGGGACGTGCGAATAGAAGCAAAGTGCTCAAGGTAGAAAACAGTAGTCAAAATTCGAAATACACGTAATCAAGTAGAAGCAAAGTGCTCAAGGTACAAAACAGTACTCAAAGTTAGGAATACAATGACACAATTGAATCAATAAGCATCCAAAAGCAAGCATAAACTCAATTAGAAAATGGTAATGAAACCAAAGTGAGATTGATAAAAAATCTCAAAGTTGGGACCCTCAAAGTAAGGAATATAATCGTTCTTAACTCGAAGTCGTTTGCTGACAAAGTCAGGAATCAAAAATCAAGAATCTTAACTCGAAATCATATGTTTATAAAATCTCAAAGTTAGAAATCAAAATATTCAAAGTTAGTAATACAACCAAAGCAGAAAAAAGAAAACAAATTGAATATATATATATAATATCCCTATGTTGACAAAATCGGGAATCTCAAAGTCGTATAATCAAAAATCTATGGCAGAAGAGAAAAGATTGAATTTCTCAAAGTCAAATCTACAAATGAAGATATAGGAAATTGGTTCCTATATAAATCCCTCTATCATCACTGGAAATAATTATGATTCAAGTTTAAGCAAAATTAGAGAGTAATACTTAAATAAATCATGCACTAATCTTCACTCGAGCATCGAAGTCGAGAACAATATAAATAAAAAGGGGAAGAAATCATACCGATGTTAATCGAAGAACACTCGACAAGGAGAAGCCTCAACCATCAGTAGCCAGTAAATCAAAAGTATGAAATCAATAAGGAAGGAAAGGAGCAAGACGGTTCGGATGTATTTCAAAGCGGTTCAATCAGGAATGGAGCCAGTGAGATCGATCAAGTCAAAGCTGAGCTTGGGTTATGGCAGTAAGAGAGTATCGGTATTCGACGGAATAGGTGTTAGAAGATGAGGCGGCAGTGAAATTGAAGGTTGGGACAACAACGATTTTTCATGGAATAGGGGATTAGGTTTAGAGAGGATGTTGAAGCAAAAGATGAGTGAAAGAAGGGAAATGAATTTGTAAGTAGAAAATAAATTTGTAGGAGGGAAATTTGCATGGTAGTAAAATGTTGTATGAATGAATTTTTCCATCTATTGTCTGAATGAATTTGTAGGAGGGCTATGTCATACAATAGACGATTTTTCCATGCGTTGTGTAAAAAAGTGGGATGACAAAAAATTTACCGTATATTGTTTGACCACCATTGTCTGGTTCACTTTGCGGCATAATGTTCATATAGGGAAACTCCCATCGTACATAACTCATACTTTGAACTTTCTTCATATTAATGATCTTTTATTTCACTTAAACTACTCAATCCTATATGTGGCTCTTTCTCTAACTTATCTTATGCTATAGTTTTAAATAAATTCAATTTTCTACTTTTGCATACGAAAATATTTTGTAAATTTTTTCTATATGTTAGATATTTTGCAAAAATTCGACAAAGTCTCCTTTGTATAGAGAGCGTCTTGAAAAATCAAACCAAAATATAATCACAAAATAAATATACATCCCAGCATGGGGTATCCCGAAACATGGGAAAATAAGATTATATCACAATATATTCTTATATAGCGTAAAAGTGTACCTTTTTATTAGCGTTTAAGTGAGCTACTGAGCTTTTATGCTTGCAAGTGCAAGCCAACATGGCCAAATGATCCAACTATGCTTCATAAATTCCTGTACTTAATTCAAGTTCAAATATTAACTTTATATAAGGGAGTATAGTAAGTATACATTCATGCAATGTAAAAGAAAACACAATATTCATATTTAACCACTTTACAACAAAATTTTAAGGGTTGAAAACACCAAATTAAGTAATGGTTTCAAAGAATGAATTATTTCACACTGTGTTAGCTTTCCAAACCAATTTTTGGATTGAAAAATTGTCATGCGCGACTTGAGTTATGAGGGATTTTCTAAGGGTAAGCAAATTGGGTTTTATGATAAATATGCTGGCCCACCTTGCTAACTTGCATTTTTAGCCTTGAAAACCTCAAAATTTTGAAAAAACCCATTAAAAAGGGTTTTTCCTCAAGTTATAAGCTTTCTGAATAGGCAAGATCGTTGAAATCAAAGAAACTGTTTAAAAGTTAGGGCCTAATGAAGTCGGCGTTGTTTTGAATGGTTTCATTTTCAGGATGGCAAAACATTTACTCAAAATTCAACTTTTAACTTTAACTAAATTTCCAAATTTGTTTTGCACTAAAAATGAAAATTGTTAACCAAAGACGTAGCTTTCTAATAAAATTAAAATCGTCGAAAATGGATTGATGGTTTGGTATTTATGATTTAAACAAATCATTGTTTGTCACAAAAACTCCCATGTGTTGTCAAAAATCTTGTATTTACTCAAAACCTATTTTCATAATAATCAACTTTGAATTTAATTTGTAGAATCTCAAAAGCTTAAAATTTTATATAAAAAAACCTCTTATAAAGAATAACCTACATTTTAAAACATGAGAATGAATCTACTTGCCCAAACTTACTAGTGACCAGAACAAACTTTATTACAAAAGGATAAGAATAACTATCCGCACAATTAGTTTGTGGATATCTCATTCTCAACATCTTTTAAAAAGAGTAATGTTTTCACAATAATGGCGATTTTGAGTGTATGTTCTAATAATCACATTATATTGAAATGTAAGTAGAGGAAATTTTATTTGAGTAGCAAGATAGTGCTTTGTGAATCATCGGTTACCTTAAGGTGAATCATTTTCAAATGTTTGAAGCTAACGCATTTCTTTCAAAAAGTGGATAATTTAATTTTCAAAACTCTTGAAAGTTTAGCAGAGGACTTTTCATTGGTAAGGAGTTTTTCCAACATCATAGAATACCTTAATGAAATCATATATAACTTTCTCAAATAATTTCTTCACAAATCTTTATTCATAAGTAGTTAATATCTTTGATTTTTATTTTATTTTCTCGTTAGAAAATTTATCTTCAAGTCATAATTTTTCATATTATATATATATATATATATATATATATATCAAATCAAAACAATTTCTAAAACTTCAGAAGTATGGTACATATCTTCATACTGCACGCTTTACCAAACTATCATCTAAAAATAATGTTTTCCTTTTTAATTGTTTTTAAATCTTCATTTATATTCCATTTAAAGGAAAATCGTTTAATAGGTCGCACACATAATTTACATCCTTATAATTTCAAATCAAAACCTTTCCTATATTAGTTTTTATAATTTTAATAAGAATATCATACCCTTTCAAAATATTACATATATTACATTCCAAAATAATAACTCCTTTTCAAATATTATTTTTATTTCAAAATATTATTTAAAAAATATTATCCTTTTCAAAATATTACATCAGTTTTCAAAACTTTGTGTCAATTTGTCATGTCTTAGTGTTTAGGAATTTCTATCGATAACGTTGATCAGGCGCATCGACCAGAATTCTTAAAGTATTCAACAGATAAATTAGCACGATATTAATTTCAAAACATTTCGTCAAATATTTACTTCAATTTAAACCTTTCTAAAAGCAATTGCTTGCTTCAAATAATCCTTCATTCCCAAACTTTATATACTCCCATATATTTTGCCAAAATTTTTTATATATTTTTTCTACACAACACATGTTTGTATGTAGAAAATATTTACCAATAATCTTTATAACCAAAATCAAATAATAACTCATATAACCAATGTAAACAACCAGTCGTTAATAATTCGTACATACAAATAAGAAAATTTTCAATTTAATTTTTTATCTCAACATATTCAATTAAATATTATTTTATTCAACTAAAATATTTCAGCCACTTTATAAAATGATATTCATTTTATTAAATCATATGCTTGTTTGAATAAAAATACTTTTTTCAAAATTTGTGCATATGTTCAATTCAGCAACTATTAAAAACAATACAAACCATCTTGTATCGTTCATCTATAATATCAAATAGGCATTATACAATAGTGTGTATATTTTCCAACAAACAAACAAACTAATACCTTCAGCGGAAAACTATCAATCGGTTTCAACTGCGCAACTCTAACCATTACTGGATCTTCTTACTCATCTCACCTCATCACAAATTTGGAATTGTGAAGTTTCAATGCAAGATTCGAATTAGGGCCGTTTATAGCTTCCCTTACTAAAGAATTTCATTCTTACTTCAAAGCCACACAAAGGTCTAACATTCACTATCAGTACTAACACTACTAGTCGGACTAATAACTTCACCTTCACAACATCTAATGATTTCTCTACATCTCATACAGAGACTTACATTCATAACAAAGTAGAAGAAATATCATATAATAAGAAAAATACAAATATGTCCCTAGATGATTACCTCAGCAATCATCAACTACCCCTACTATCACTTAAGTATAAACACTAATCTACCACACATCCATAGGGACAGGGACTCCATTCTCATCTAAGGTTAGGACTCTTGTCCCTTATACTCTATATAATTCTAAACCTTCTCCGATACCAATTGTAACACCCTACTTCTATACCTATACTACCAAAGAGTATTAGTAGGAAATACTGTTTGATAATATAGAGGATGAGGCAATATTGAGCCGCCACATGTGAATATTCCCTTTGACTAACACTAGTATTTATTTCAAATATCATAAACAACTCATCTATACATATGTACTATCTACACAAAGCAATAAATACGTGTGTTTTTAGGATAGAACAATACACAATATGAAATAAATCACAGAGATCATAAAGTCAGCAATGTGGTGATAACATATAATATAAAAATACACGAGTCCAACTGGGTCTAAAAATAGTCAAATGCCTACTATCATCAAAAATATACATAATATGTCCAATATATACATCTCTACAACACGTGAACGCCTACAGATACAAATATACAAACTATATACAAATACTCTATACTCCATCTATGCCCAAAAATCACAATCTGGTCTCTACCTCCCTGAACCTGTAATGTCTATCTCGGACTGACTCATGTATTGTATGAATGACACATGGGTCAGACTATGTCTAGAATGTAGATACTAATATAAAATATCATCCTGCATGGTATAAACAAGTATAACAAAAAGGGCACACGCATATCTCAAATTTCAACGAATCTCAAACCATGCACATAAAAGATAACTCATCTCTAAGTAAAGTTGATCAACGCATCAAACAAGCATATAATTAGGTGGGTATAACAATCAAATATCTAGTCATCATCCAACACACCCATAACACAAAAGGGGATCAACCATCAACAAGCACACAATCAAATGATGTGCAACAAGTATGGCATCTGTCTATATATCCTAGGTCACGTGATCAAATTGGGAGCCTCATAGCACAAGGCAATTTGTACCGGCTTAAGAGGTCCTCGCCCCTAAATATATGTCTAGAAGGGTACCATATAATTCACATATTAAAATAGGAGCTACAAAGCACATAACATAATCTAAGGGACAACACACAACACACCTATAGTCTTAGTTACTACTGATCATCATGACACTACATCCATCTATATACACTACGTCACGATCCTGTTGCCCAATGGTCATAGACTGTATGGCCGGTCTGGCATCAGGGTATATCATTACTTAATCCAAATGTTAGCACACAACATGTATAATAAGGTGGTGCCAAAATCTATGGCATGACCCTACAATCAGCCAACTAGGATGGACTCTAGTCTATCTAGGAAAATAAGATAGCATAAATTGGAACACGATAGGCCCTTCCTCTAGACACTAACCAATAAAATAAGAGGGTCCCTCTCTCACAGAAAGTAATCGAACAAATATCAAACCCGTAAAATAAGAGTATCCTTCACTCATAGAAAGTAATCGAAATAATATCAACACAAACGTCCCATACCACTTGGTGTTATTTGCTAGTTTACTAAATGCTCATAAACTACACTCCCTACCTATAATAATATTATATACCATAAGTCAAAAGAGTAGTCGAAATAATATTACCAAATGTCCCATACAGATGGTGTTAATTATTAGCTTACTCAACATTCTCACCGTACTAAACTTCATACATTAATATTATATACCATGAGTCAACAGAGTAACCAGAATAATATTACTGAATGTCTCATACAATAAGGTGCTACTAAATTGTTTACTCAACTTTCTCACTATCTAGAATTTCACATAATATTATTCTATATAACAAGTCCAAAGAATAATAGCTAAGAAATATTACCAAAAGTCCCATTCCAATCGCTACTATAGCTTTGTTTGTTCTGATTCCTCAGTACATAGAATGTAAGACATTTGAAACACTCAATACAACTATTTATTGATTCAGAAAGTGTATTAAAATACACATTTCCTAAAACCATTAATACAATTTCAAATATCATTTTCCATCAAAAGAAAAGTGAATTATAAAGTTATCATTCTTTCCTTAAAATTCATTAACAGTTTTATAAATAAATATTTGCAACTCTCTTATTTATTTATTATGAAATCTATAAATTAAATTTCATTCAATTCCAAATCCTAAAAGCTCCTTCTAAAATAATTCATTCATTTTATAGTTCTTCTTTAAAAATTTAAAATAATAATAATATTAAATAAGCTTTATAATTCGGGATTTCCTTTAAACACTGTTTAAATTAATCTATTTTTTCAGTAAACGTTTTTAATTAAAACAATCTCCCAAAACAAAGATATAAATTTCAATAACCATTGTGTTTAAAACCCACATTACCTTTCAAATCTTTCCAAAACTAATTACTGTTGAGAAGTAATTCCTTAAACTAAAATTCTACCTTATATAATACATTCCTAAAATAATTCAATAATCGAACACAAATATATATTACTTCCAAAAATTCAGTTATCAATATATATGTATGTATGTATATGTATGTTATATACAAATCCTAAAATGTTAATTTCCATTTAATAAATTAATTGCATTAAACTTACTATTACTTCAGAATATTATTTTATAAACATCCAATCTATTAAATCCAAATAAAATTAACTTGTCACCTTAAATATATATACAGATATATCAAATATCATTTATAAACACTCTTTAAATATTTTTATGATCAACGATAAGGTGGAACCCAATGCATTAGTCTCCCGCATGATAGCGGGCTCTAGAGAGATCGATAATATACGCAGCATTTCCCTCACATTATGAAGAGGCTATTTCCGGTTTTATAATCAATGATAAGTAAACAAAAACTTAAATATTCCAAAAATACTCTTTATTGATAAAAATTCTAGAATTCATCATTTCCAATTAGTTTATCTTCCCTCAACTCTCAATGTTATTCCACTTTTATATTTTCCAAAAATTATTTCACTTTCAAAGTTGAATGCTGTATCTTCTATATTAAATAGGAAAATCATCCAAAATTCTTTTCTTTCCAAAATAATTTATCTGCGTCAAATCTTCCTCATTTAATCCATTTACTACATTTTCGATCAATTTCAAATGATTTGTTCGACTAATACCACCATCAAATTCAACAAATACACACACATGGCATAACTCAACCAAAATACACGGCTCTCTTTCCATCAATGTCATCCTATACAACCAATTTCATCCAGTTAATCCGTATCATCCAAGAATTCCTTACTAAACAAGCATCCAATCAATTAATGGAACTAGAGAAGTAAAGGATGATCTAGACATTACTTTTGAGTTAAGAAAATAACTCACCTAAATGATGCTTTCCTCCGCTCAACAAGCAGCCCCAAAACACTATCCAAATCTAAGATAGACTCAGCCTCCAAAACATGATGCCACTCCTTCTTCGATCGGCCATCACACAAAGCACCAATCGCCAGAAGTTGTGCACTTCCTCCGGCCAAAGCCGCCACTTTATGCTTTGAGCTCCATATCGAGTGTGCTTCCTCCAGATTAAGCAATCACCTGCTTCCACTAATAGCCATGCTCATGTTGACACCCTAGCCTACACGAACGAGCGACCTTCAATCATTGATCTTTGACTACCCATTGCGATCCAACCAACTAGACTAGATCGTGATGCCTTCAACCACATTGTACTTCCCTGCCTTAAGCGTCGTTCTTTGACGTTGCAATGATCAAAGTACCTTTATGCCTACCCATATTTCTTTCTTTCTCACACTCACACATACACTATAAAAGGTCACGATTGATTTGGAGGACTAGGGAAAAAAGTAGAAATGAAGTGGAGTTGGGTTTTGAATAGTGAGGGAAAGGAGGAGCTTCTAGAACACAGAAAGAAAGAATGGGCTTGGGCCTTAGATTTGGGCCCTAGTTAGAATCAAATAAATTTCCCTTTCTTTTCTATTTAATAATTCCTTTTTAATTTATTAGTAAATAAATTTTGATTTAATTTAATTTGATCCCCACTTCAATTACGAAATATATTTCAATAGCTGTATAATTTTATTCAATTAAATACCTAATTTTTTCACTATTTCTATCATATTACAATTATTTACACTTTAAAAATATTTTATATTCAATTAAATAATTTATCCTACTTCAATGAATTATCCAAAAATAATGTATTAATTTAATTCAAGTTATTATATCAACATCTATTATTAAATAGAATTTAATTTACTAAAAAAATATTTTTAAAAATATTTATTCTCAAATATCAAATCCAAATTTTTATTTTAGTTGAATTTATTTATTTATATGACATAGAAAGCAGGGTTGTTACAAGATTTGCATAAGTCATTGGAGCGTGACTCTCCTCTTTTTTATAACAATATAAGGACTTTATCAAGCTTTGATGACTTGCTATTATATGCTTTCCGCTTTACCTCGATCTCATCTTTGGGTGCTTTGGATTCTCCGGTTGCTTTTTCTCTAGCTTAGCTCGTACCTATTATCCAACAACTTGTCTATAACATTCCATAAATTGAACGATAATTAATTAAAACAATCGATTAATAACTAGTAATGCCAAAATTCAAAATTTAGAAACGTTAGGATTTGGCAATGAAACTTGCGCCATTGTGTCTACTGTAATTTTCTGATCAATTCTCATATATAAAGTTTCGTGATCGGAGTTAAAACAAAAAAGTTATCGACGTGTGAATATTTCGAACCGGGATTATATATGTAATTAAGGAAATAAATGAAATTAATTAAAACCGAAGATTGCTGAAAATTTAAGTGTAATCAACATTTGATTTGGTATGTTAAATTTGTAAGAAATAATGTTTAAGTGGGAAGAAATAAATGTTTAATATAAAAGGCAACCAGTCGGCTAATAATTAGGATCGGCCGAATGTTAGCGGTCGATCAGTTGTACAGACTACGTTTACTTTGAGTGAAATCTTTATTGCTTCTTCGATGAGTTGAATATAGATACAATCCGTACACAAACAACTCGAGTACAAATTTTGACAGCAAAAAATAAGTATATAAAATATCAGAGTCTCCTTGGATTTCTCGAAATAAAGATCCCTTTCACTGCATCCCTGCCCCTTTATTTATAGACGAAAATAGGCTGGTTCACCTGCATAGGCCCATGACCAAGATGACTCGACCCATATATGGAAATTTCAAGTTGGCTGGTCCAAGCGTACCGAACGACTCTTGGCCGACCAAGAAATGCCGAACCAGTATGATTGGTCGGTGGTCATTTAGCAAATGACTCGAAGCGATCTTTCAAAGGACTCAGAGAAACTTGTAGTGGATCTCGAAGTAAAACAATCTCGAACTCCTCACTTCACTGTTGACTCCAAGAGTAGGCTGACTCCCTCATCTTGCACCGAACCGGATACACTGAACACTCGTGCCGAACCACTCCTGACCGAATTCCCAACCATGAATGAACGATGCCTGCTAGCTCGTATAAGCTGAACGACATTTGTTGGATTATCCAGAACGAACCACTTTGTCTCTCCATACTTTCCCAACCACTCTGAACCAAACTCTCCAGGACCGACTGAGGAAAGCCGAGCCACTCTTCACTGAGTATCTGGACCGAACCGAGTTCAGCCGAACGACTAAGGCCGAACCATGATTAGTTGAATGACCAGGACTGAACCATGATCAACCGAACCACCAAGCTCACTCTTATCCACACCGAACGACTGGTTCCACACTCTTCCTGGCCAAACCACATTATCCTGCCTAGCCTAGACGAGCGATGAACTTCTCACCTAGGCCGAGCACTGAGCTTTTCTTCCAGGCCAGACCACAACTAACCAATCCATCGGGTTTGAATTCCCCTATGCCGAGCGACTGGGGCCGAACCCTTCTCGGCCAAACTGCATTGTCATGCCTATCTCGGCTGACCCAACATAGCTAACTTCCAATGCCAACCTCCTCTGACCAAGCCGATGTCGAATACAATGTCCATGGGTATAGGCCGAACCAAGCTAACAACTCATTCTTAGTTCAAGTCCCATTTAGGTTCAATCATAAGCTCTACGACTATCACCATGTAGCATGGCCACAGTGCCGGGTAATATTTGCCCCCTCAGAGCGCATCATGTGAGTCATCATGACGTGCTTTGAATTATCATTCAGTCCTCACTTTCAGAAGTTAGCTCGTCCGAAAAAGTTAGTCGCCCGTCGTTTAGATTCTGTTCTTGACTTTTCAAAAGCCGAATGTACATGATATTACGAAGGCTGAATCTTGGCAGATTTTCCTAGCATCACGTTCATACGCTTATATATTTTTACTTAGTTTTATTTTCTCTCTTCTCTTTCTTCCATTTTTTACAAGAGGGGGATCGGCATGCGAAGGCCGACTCACTTTTATGGCTCATCTGGGATGGTTTGGCATGTTGCCTTGCCGACCTTCGGAAATATTGTGACTGGGTCATTAAGAGAACGCTGATTCACATCCCCCTCTACATATAAAAACTCAAGCCTTCACTTTCTTCTTCCTACCTTCACTTTATTATCTTTTCCCTTTAACTCTACTCACAATCAAAAATTCCTCTCCCATTGAACTGCCTCCACTGTGATGACCCAGTATTTTAGTAGGATCATTTTAATAAATATTTAATCTAATTAAATAAAAAGTAAACTGATCATTTTAAAATTGATAAATCTTTTGGAATAATTGCCATTTATTGTGTAGATTTGTATTCGTGAAAAGGAAGTTTGATTTTTGATATTTAAAATAAATCTTTTAAATAATATTTATAATAGAACCTATCTTATATAATCAAATTAAAATGATGTATTCTATTGACATTTGGTGTAAAATATACATATGGATGATAACGTTTGAAGATAACCTCAAATTCTATCAAAATAGAATTTAAGTATAAACATTGTGTAAGGCATATAAATATAATTTAAAGAGTGATTGTTAAGATATAAAATAGAAAATAAAAATGTAATCATAAGCAAGAATTAAGTAGTGGAGGTAAGCATACAACATAACTTTAAAATTTGTAAGCAAGTATAAAGGTAAACCTGACCCTAACATATATATATATATATATATATATATATATATATATATATATATATAAATTATTCAAACTAGAAGTTAACAAACAAACATCTTTTAACAAATTATCTTCATTTAGAAGCCAGAGTCTACCTGCAAGTGAATGTTTGCATACAACTATCTATATACAACCAAGAGATAAATAATAATAGTGTAAACAAATAAGGAAACCATGGCATTTAATTGCTATCATCTCAGCCTCCAAAACAAAGTATTGTCTGGTCAAAAATTGTAGGCTAGAAGAAAAAAAATCTTTGATCAAATAAAAGTTTGAAAAAAAAAGAGAGAAAAGAGATCACAAAATGGCTTCTCCAGCACACTTCAATTCTACTTGTATATAATACCACTACCATGTCTCCTATTTCACTCACTGGAACTAAGTATAACAAAAAGGATAAAACAACACTGCCTTAAAAATAAAACAGGCCTAAATGAAATCAAAGACAGAGAAGGAGTATAAAGCAAGATAAGCATAACAACAATCATTCATCTTGGTAAAAAGGTGAGTAAACTGCAACTTGTATTCAAATCTTATCAATATTCTGTGAGTAAACTACAACCTTTAAATATTAATCTGATGCATAGTCTTTTGGGTGATATGTGAATATAGGTTTGCATGAATATGTTAATGAATTTTAAATGGAAGCATATATGCATATCTGCTTATATTTAAACATATATGCCTCGATAAATTATACAGCAGTTTTTCAAACTCTGCTCAACCATATTAACAGTGAGTAAACATTTAATGTTAAAAACATTTTTAAATCAAAATTTTACATGATGCCCGTTATAAAGTATATGGGATGTTATAGTAAAATTGTATAAATATTGTTTGCTCTGCGAATATGGATATTTATACCTGTATGCAAATATTTGAAGTCTGGGATGGTTTGTGTTCAAACAGCAGAACAAAATCAAAGAGAAAAGGAGTCAAACATCCCATTACACTCAAATTTAATCTAAATTTTTGGATTAAATGATGATGGTGGTATAATATAACTTTTAAAAATAGATTCAACAATTTGTATTAAGTAATTATCTCAAGAGTTATTAAAGAAAAAAAAAACAGTGAACTTTAAATTTGGACAAAAATCAAATGTCTTGAATTCATGAATCGAATCCATGATTAGATTCGTGGTAATGAATGCTGAATTTAGGAATTTAAAATATTAATTTTAGTCAAGTATTTGGCGAGTTATCTCGAGATGGACGCGATTTGGAAATTAGAAGGATTCCGATGATCGACGTGATCGAATTGATTATCGCTTGGCCTGGAGGTGGCCAATGTGGTGGGGTTCTTTGGAAAAATGGAGGTGGATTTTTATAGTGTACGTAGTGGCCAGGGGAAGTTGAACTAGGGTTTTCCAGTGAGTTTGGGACGTGATTGCTGTCGAGGAAATGGCGTAGGCTAGGGAAGACCGGAGATGATCGCGACAGGGGGAATCGTCGCGGGAGGTCAAGGCGATGCTATGGTCGAGGCGGCGTGGTTCCAGGTGGATAGGATCATCGGTGGTTAATAGTTTTCCTCTGATGTGTTGGGTCCAGTGTGACCTTGAGTGCTCGAATTTGATTTGGGTGTGGGGTGGATGATTGGGTGGTCGGAATGGAGGGGATAGGTCATCGTCGACCTATCGAAGGCAGTCTCGGTGGTCGGAGCATCACTGTGGAGTGGTGCACGTGCACGTTGCACGGTGTATCACTGATGTTTGTGTGTGGCTCGCATTTGAATGGGATTCAGCGAGATTTGGGAGAGGAAGGAGAAGCGGGTTTTGATTTGCGTTGTGACGTTATGGGCTTCGACCCATTTTAATTTAACACTGTATTCGTAATTATGGTTGGTTCATTTAACCCTAATTTCAAAGGAAAACTAATTTAATTTAAGTAATCAAGTTTAACAAATTTTAAGGATTTATTTCCTTATATATATAATAGTGTTATCAATTGTGGTTTAGGGAATTGTATAATGGTTTTACTTAAATAAGTTCTATAAACTTAACTAAAGTATGCAATTAAGAAGTTAATTTAAAGGATAAAATGCTTTGAATTTATATGTCAACAAAGATTAAGTGATTAATAGGGATAAATATGTCATCTTAAGTTAATCAAGGACCTTGGTGATTAAAAATTAATTAATTAAGGAATTAAAGATTAATTAATTAATTATTGATCAAGGGTTAATAAATTTATAATTAAGGATTATAATTAATCCATTTGGGATTAATTAATTTGGAATTGGTGATAAATGAATAGATGTAATTTAAGGGTAAATTTATTTGGGTTTAACTAGTTTAAGTATGGATTAAAGGTCTAATTAGTTCCGGATTAGAGGTTAATTGATTAAGGAAATTTACTTTATGGAAGTAATTAAAAATCCATTTCTTAAGTGTAATTAATTAAAAGATGGATCAATTAAGGAAGTTATTTAGGTGTTAGTTAATTAATGAGTGCGATTAATTAAAGGGATAACTAGTCAATGTAAATGATTTTGGAAAATCAATTTGAATAAGTAATTATGAATAAATGTAATAAATGAAGTGAAATTACTTAGCAAAGTAATTAATGGATATTACAGGATGTAATTAATGAATGGGTAATTACTTAATGAGAAGTAATTAAAGAATAATTATTTTATGGAAGGAATTAAGTGGTAATGACTCAGTGAAATGGAAGGACTAATTAATCGAGGAGTTGGTTTAATTGATGGTGATATTGTGATTATCTATCAAGTATATATTGTTGTGTAAAAGTATAATCCGGTAAAAATTTAAATTGTATACAATTGGATAACTTGGGTTTAAATGACAGAAGAGACCGGAGTCGGGTATTAGTAAATACCCGAAACCACTTTAAATCTTCATAGATTGATATATGAAATCAATAGGCTGGAATGGAATGATTTAAGTGAATTGGACTATTTTATCCAAATTTTTGGTTATTGGAAAATTGATGAGTGAAATAAGTGATGTTTATAACAAATTGTGACGTTGTAAACTGATATGAGTCACCCGGGTTTTATATAAGTTGATTGCTTTGGTATTCCATGTTAGTTTGGTTACTCACGCTGGTTTCCAGCCTGACCCGGGTGTTACTTTGATGTAATGCTCGGGTCAGACCGAGTATTCCAGATTTTCAGGTAGGTACGTTCTGGAGCTCAGGAGGTGAGTTGATGGCAAGAACGTATGGAGTGCTCCCGCTATATTATATTATTGTTTATCTATGACATGATAATTGTATATATTCAGCGACTGTATATATGTGGAACTCTGATGTATATTAAATGTAATCGACAGATATAGTATTCTTTGTAAACTGTTATTATTTATTACTATATTTTATCCGCTGCGAATGTGAGATGTTTGGTGTTCTGTTCTTCTTTTTCTTCTTCTTCTTCTTCTTCTATCTCTTTCTTCTTTTCATAACTATCTGGAATTCTCAGGATCGAAAATTTCGGTCGTTACATTTGGTATCAGAGCTGAATGTTAAGCGAGAACCTTGGCTCTGGTGGGCATACTCATTAAGGATAGAGTCAGTAGAACCCTAGAATAAGTTGAGTGTGTGTGTGTGTGTGTGTCTGTATATATATATATATGAGAGCGTACTTGTTATTTTCTTATAAGGATTTTAAATGATTTTATATAAAAGTAAAGTTTGATATATAAAGCAATGAATATTAAGGTGGATGGTTGTTAAATTATTGGAATGAATTTAAGAAGTAATATAATACAACCAAATTAAAACTAAATCAATTAAAAATGAAATTCTAGAATTAGAACTCAGAAATTAGAATTGTTTGAAACTTTAAATGAACAAAATTAATTTGGTTTAATAGGGTTAAACCAATTGTTGAGAATTTAGCTCGAATTATATACGTCGAGATGGTTTAAATTTGAAGTTGGAATTGAACTCATTCAAATTGAATCCGATTTGAATTAGTTGGATTTGGGATTGAGGATGTATAAGGTCAAAAATTTAAATGGAATATTTGAATTGGGTTGAATTGAAATGATTTGAAACTGAAGTGAATTCTATTTGAAATTAGACCAAATTAATTTGAGTAATTTGGAATTGGAATTAAAATAAATTGGATGAATGGGGAATTTGGAATTTTTGGGAAAATTTAAAAATTCCTTTAGATTTGGAAGTGGTTTCCAAAGGTTTTGGAGAAATAATAGTCTTATTTCAAAAAAAAAAATTGGTGTTGAATTTGAAATCTGGGAGATTTGAAATTAAAAATATTTGGTAATGTTTTTAAAGAGATAAAAGCATTGAACTCTTTTGCTCACTAGAAAATAACGTTGGTGATGACTGCAGCATTATCGATGTTTATTTTCAAGTTTCAAAAAGAGAAAATTGCTACCAAATTGTTTTAAATTGGGTTTGTTTGTGAACTGGGTTTGGTTTTGAAACTTCAAAGGAAAATTTTAATTTGCCAAAGAATTTTGGATATAGTTGAATTCTAAGGTGATATTGAAAATTTGGAGATTTGTTTAAACTCTGGAATCTTGATTAAAATGTTTATGGAATAATAAAAAATATATTGGCTAAATAAAATGTATAATTCCGAGTTAAAAACAAATGTGAATGTAATTGATTATAAATAGAAGTGTAAAATTTAAATTATAATTCAAAAAAAAAAATCAATCAAATGGAATTTGATTTGGAACTGGGATTAAATCAATTTCAATGGAAATTGAAGAGAATTCAAATTGGAATTGGGTCAATTTAAATGGAAGTGGAAATTTAAATTAAATTGTTGGGGATGTGAGCAGTTTTGACTCTGGACCATTTTCAATATAAATTGTTTTAATATAAACTTATTTTTCCAAGCTATTTAATACATATAACCTTTCTTTTAAAAGCCAAATTATTTTATACTTGTTTTACAATTATTTTTGGAACTATTCAACAATTTTTCAACTGTTCTATGAACTAATTATTATTTTTCAACTATTTTACAAATTAATTACTATTTTATAACTATTTAGTAATTACCTAAAAAATTCTGAAACTATTTAGCTATTTTTTTCAACTATTTTATAATTGGCTAACTATTTTACAGCTATATTTCAAACTAATAATTATTTTTCAACTAATAATTTATTTTAAAAAATTTCAAGCTATTTTTAAAAAAATATATAAATAAACCGATCGAAGTTCAAACTGTTATTAATTTAAATATCCAACTGAGATAAGAATTGAAGTAATAATCCAAATGGGGATTAAGGAAATTGATATTGGAGAGAGTAATCAAATTTGAATATTTGATTTGAATAAACAAAGTTGTATATCTTTGTTATATGAGATAAATCTCACCTTGTTGAATTTATTGCTAGAAGAAAAATGATTTTGAAGATGTTTGAATTATAAAAGGGGTTTTATACAAGTTTGAAATGATTCAAATTTTTAAAAATTATATATATCTGTATATATATATAAAGGATTTTATGAGGATTTTAAAAAAGGTTTTGAGAGCCTTTGGATTTGGAAAGGCTTTTGAGTTTTGGGTAAAATCAATATGAGAATTTGGAAAGCCTAGTTTGGGAATTATCGATTTTGGAATAATCGATTTTGTATAAATGAGCTTTGTATGAGATCATACTAGGTGTATGATTTGAAGATACTATATGTGTATAGTATAAAATGTTTTGATGATGGCTCTGGGGAAAAAGGCGCTCCCTTGAAATGAACTTCTAAGGAGTGCCACCGGGTGGTGCTGCCTTGAGCCCAAGGGGGTTCTAAAGTTGATCCTGTGAGGAGTCCAGACAAAACTAGTTCCTGAGGATTATAAGTAGTGTATACCATAGTGAGAGTCGTGTGTGCCGCTGAGAGCCAATAGTCTGTGTTTGATTTTATATCGGTAGACTGCGACCTATGGTATAACATAGCGGAAGTCGTGTGTGCCGCTGAGAGCCAACAGTCTGTGTTTGATTTTATATCGGCAGACTGCGACCTATGTAGGAGTGGAGAGGTTTCATTTCGATAGCGAAATCAGAAGCCGTGGAGAGCCAACAGTTACATGGACTTTGTTGTGACTGCAACGTAACCCTGGATGTAACTGTGATCTGTTGTGGGTTCCATGGCGTAATCGAGAAGCCGCGGAGAGCCAACAGTTACATGGACTTTTGTTGTGACTGCAACGTAACCCTGGTATGTAACTGTGACCATGGATAGGGGTGATGATTTCCGGAGCATTCTCATCAAAGAAATTTCCTCTATTTTCTATAACTGTTTTCGATATTTTCAGTAAAATTATTTTCGGAGTATTTTCACTCGGTGTTGAAAATGGGTTTACCAAGTACTTATAGATTTTCAGTCCTACGCCTGATTCAACGTATGACTGAATTTCTGTGAGAACAAGGATGAACTAGTTGAGACATCGAGTTATAAAAGCATTTTCATAAAAACTATCTCAGTAATATTATATAGGGAGTTTAAAAAAAATGATCCAACAAAATTTATATGGTTTTAAGCATTTTAATAAATTCAGCTTCGTTCCTTTTCGAGGACGAAAAGATTCAAAGGGGGGAGGAATGTGATGACCCAGTATTTTAGTAGGAACATTTTAATAAATATTTAATCTAATTAAATAAAAAGTAAACTGATCATTTTAAAATTAATAAATCTTTTGGAATAATTGCCATTTATTGTGTAGATTTGTATTCGTGAAAAGGAAGTTTGATTTTTGATATTTAAAATAAATCTCTTAAATAATATGTATAATAGAACCTATCTTATATAATTAAATTAAAATGATGTATTCTATTGACATTTGGTGTAAAATATACATATGGATGATAACGTTTGAAGATAACCTCAAATTCTATCAAAATAAAATTTAAGTATAAACATTGTGTATGGCATATAAATATAATTTAAAGAGTGATTGTTAAGATATAAAATAGAAAACAAAAATGTAATCATAAGCAAGAATTAAATAGTGGAGGTAAGCATACAACATAACTTTAAAATTTGTAAGCAAGTATAAAGATAAACCTGACCCTAACATATATATGTAAATTATTCAAACTAGAAGTTAACAAATTATCTTCATTTAGAAGCCAGAGTCTACCCGCAAGTGAATGTTTGCATACAACTCTCTAAATACAACCAAGAGATAAATAATAGTAGTGTAAACAATTAAGGAAACCATGGCATTTAATTGCTATCATCTCAGCCTCCAAAACAAAGTATTGTCTGGTCAAAAATTGTAGGCTAGAAGAAAAAAAAATCTTTGATCAAATAAAAGTTTGAAAAAAAAAGAGAGAAAAGAGATCACAAAATGGCTTCTCCAGCACACTTCAGTTCTACGTGTATATAATACCACTACCATGTCTCCTATTTCACTCACTGGAACTAAGTATAACAAAAAGGATAAAACAACACTGCCTTAAAAATAAAACAGGCCTAAATGAAATCAAAGACAGAGAAGGAGTATAAAGCAAGATAAGCATAACAACAATCATTCATCTTGGTAAAAAGGTGAGTAAACTGCAACTTGTATTCAAATCTTATCAATATTCTGTGAGTAAACTACAACCTTTAAATATTAATCTGATGCATAGTCTTTTGGGTGATATGTGAATATAGGTTTGCATGAATATGTTAATGAATTTTAAATGGAAGCATATATGCATATCTGCTTATATTTAAACATATATGCCTCGATAAATTATACAGCAGTTTTTCAAACTCCGCTCAACCATATTAACAGTGAGTAAACATTTAATGTTAAAAACATTTTTAAATCAAAATTTTACATGATGCCGTGATAAAGTATATGGGATGTTATAGTAAAATTGTATAAATATTGTTTGCACTGCGAATATGGATATTTATACCTGTATGCAAATATTTGAAGTCTGGGATGGTTTGTGTTCAAACAGCAGAACAAAATCAAAGAGAAAAGGAGTCAAACATCCCATTACACTCAAATTTAATCCAAATTTTTGGATTAAATGATGATGGTGGTATAATATAACTTTTAAAAATTGATTCAACAATTTTTATTAAGTAATTATCTCAAGAGTTATTAAAGAAAAAAAAACCAGTGAACTTTAAATTTGGACAAAAATCAAAAGTCTTGAATTCATGAATCGAATCCATGATTAGATTCGTGGTAATGAATGCTGAATTTAGGAATTTACAATATTAATTTTAGTCAAGTATTTGGCGAGTTATCTCGAGATGGACGCGATTTGGAAATTCGAAGGATTTCGATGATTGACGTGATCGAATTGGTTGTCGCTTGGCCTGGAGGTGGCCAATGTGGTGGGGTTCTTTGGAAAAATGGAGGTGGATTTTTATAGTGTACGTAGTGGCCAGGGAAGTTGAACTAGGGTTTTCCAGTGAGTTTGGGACGTGATTGCTGTCGAGGAAATGGCGTAGGCTAGGGAAGACCGGAGATGATCGCGACAGGGGGAATCTTCGCGGGAGGTCAAGGCGATGCTATGGTCGAGGCGTCGTGGTTCCAGGTGGATAGGATCGTCGGTGGTTAATAGTTTTCCGCTGATGTGTTGGGTCCAGTGTGACCTTGAGTGCTCGAATTTGATTTGGGTATGGGGTGGATGATTGGGTGGTCGGAATGGAGGGGATAGGTCATCGTCGACCTATCGAAGGCAGTCTCGGTGGTCGGAGCATCACTGTGGAGTGGTGCACGTGCATGTTACATGGTGTATCACTGATGTTTGTGTGTGGCTCGCGTTTGAATGGGATTCAGCGAGATTTGGGAGAGGAAGGAGAAGCAGGTTTTGATATGCGTTGTGACGTTGTGGGCTTCGGCCCATTTTAATTTAACACTGTATTCGTAATTATGGCTGGTTCATTTAACCCTAATTTCAAAGGAAAACTAATTTACTTTAAGTAATCAAGTTTAACAAATTTTAAGGATTTATTTCCTTATACATATAATAGTGTTATTAATTGTGGTTTAGGGAATTGTATAATGGTTTTACTTAAATAAGTTCTATAAACTTAACTAAAGTATGCAATTAAGAAGTTAATTTAAAGGGTAAAATGCTTTGAATTTATATGTCAACAAAAATTAAGTGATTAATAGGGATAAATATGTCATCTTAAGTTAATCAAGGACCTTGGTGATTAAAAATTAATTAGTTAAGGAATTAAAGATTAATTAATTAATTATTGATCAAGGGTTAATAAATTTATAATTAAGGATTATAATTAATCCATTTGGAATTAATTAATTTGGAATTGGTGATAAATGAATAGATGTAATTTAAGGGTAAATTTATTTGGGTTTAACTAGTTTAAGTATGGATTAAAGGTCTAATTAGTTCCGGATTAGAGGTTAATTGATTAAGGAAAATTACTTTATGGAAGTAATTAAGAATCCATTTCTTAAGTGTAATTAATTAAAAGATGGATCAATTAAGGAAGTTATTTAGGGGTTAGTTAATTAATGAGTGCGATTAATTAAAGGGATAATTAGTCAATGTAAATGATTTTGGAAAATCAATTTGAATAAGTAATTATTAATAAATGTAATAAATGAAGTGAAATTACTTAGCAAAGTAATTAATGGATATTACAGGATGTAATTAATGAATGGGTAATTACTTAATGAGAAGTAATTAAAGAATAATTATTTTATGGAAGGAATTAAGTGGTAATGACTCAGTGAAATGGAAGGACTAATTAATCGAGGAGTTGGTTTAATTGATGGTGATATTGTGATTATCTATCAAGTATATATTGCTGTGTAAAAGTATAATCCGGTAAAAATTTAAATTGTATACAATTGGATAACTTGGGTTTAAATGACAGAAGAGACCGGAGTCGGGTATTAGTAAATACCCGAAACCACTTTAAATCTTCATAGATTGATATATGAAATCAATAGGCTGGAATGGAATGATTTAAGTGAATTGGACTATTTTATCTAAATTTTTGGTTATTGGAAAATTGATCAGTGAAATAAGTGATGTTTATAACAAATTGTGACCTTGTAAACTGATATGAGTCACCATGGTTTTATATAAGTTGATTGCTTTGGTATTCCATGTTAGTTGGGTTACTCACGCTGGTTTCCAGCCTGACCCGGGTGTTACTTTGATGTAATGCCCGGGTCAGACCGAATATTACAGATTTTCAGGTAGGTACGTTCTGGAGCTCAGGAGGTGAGTTGATGGCAAGAACGTATGGAGTGCTCCCGCTATATTATATTATTGTTTATCTATGACATGATAATTGTATATATTCAGCGACTGTATATATGTGGAACTCTGATGTATATTAAATGTAATCGACAGATATAGTATTCTTTGTAAACTGTTATTATTTATTACTATATTTTATCCGCTGCGAATGTGAGATGTTTGGTGTTCTGTTCTTCTTCTTCTTCTTCTTCTTCTTCTATCTCTTTCTTCTTTTCATAACTATCTGGAATTCTCAGGATCGAAAATTTCGGGTCGTTACATCCACGCTCCTTTTAACTATCTTCCCACATGTCTTTCGCCATTATTATTGAATTCGAGCATCAGAAATCATGTGCCTTAATCCTAAAATATTTCATACGTAAGGATCCTTCTTTTAAGCTCTTAAGCCATGCCTCCTTGAACTCGCCCTAGATCTGAGTCTTACTCGTATTTGATCCCTCTTAGTGGGGTTGAGAGGAGAAAGATGGTGGGAGTGAGTGCACGGATTTGGATAATGGAGCGAGTGACACGGTTCGGGATTGAATCGAGAGGAGTTGGCATAGGTGCTCCTAGGAAGGGAGGTCGGTGACGTACTTAAGTGGTGAGTTTATCGTTTGGTAAAAGAGAGAGAGTCATGGCTTAGGGAGTAAAGAAGCCAGCCGGTAGCCTTCATAGGCTGAACGTAGGAGAAAGTCAGGTTGGCATGTTCTGAAAGTAGCTGACCGGTAGAGGAGTCTATAAGGTCGGGTCAGTGGGAGTTTGATCGGAGAATTGTGCTTTATTTTGTGAAGGAGTGGCTCAGAATAGTTATGGTGAGGCTGTTCAACGATCAAGGGGTGAGTGTGGGTCGGTCAGGACCCAAAGAGTGGGTCAATGAGCAAAGAGAGGAAGGAAGCGAGTGAAGCGTGGTAGGTTTTAGATGTGTAGTTCGGTATTCTGAGCGAGGGAGTCGTTTGGTGATTAGAGGGTGAGAGTGAGAGGATTGGTTTTTTTGGTCGAGGGAGATGGTTGCCTTCGAGCCTTGGGATTGGAATTGATAATTAAAATCACCTCAACTTGAACATAGCATAATTCAAGTCCATATATTCGCATGCTTGATCGTAGAACAATGAATAATGACAAGAATCTTAGCACATGAGCATATGGAACTTGTTTGGACTAATAACTTCATAATTTTAACAATTACAAATGCGAATTCAACTCAACAAAAGCAAAAAACAGCCCTCAACATATGATACCAATGTCCGATTTCGAGATCCCTACTACCGAACATATGACAAGCTCATGGAGACGGTCAACGATGATGGTCTCCGAAGACGATAATTTAATGCTCAATCACACTTCATCGGTCTTTAAATATTTAATTCTTTTATACTCATGCTTGATTAATTTCACTAGTTCACACACCATACGGGGGAATATTTTATCGTTATATCTGATATCAATTATCTTTCAAGTATAGTTTAACCAAGATCTATTCTCATCCATCGTTCTTTAAAGATGTCTAGAAAATCGAGCTCTGCTACAGTTTTCGATAGGCCTGAGCCAAGTTCTCAACAAGAGGTAGTAGGAGCTTCGAATCCACCAACAACCTCCACACAGGGTATTTCAGATCCATCTGCTATAATTGTTGCGCCGACCCCTCATATTATAAATGGAGTAGTTATCCTGGATAATCCAACTGATTCACAAGCTTCAAAAATCAGTCAAGCCGCTCTTCGTCAAATATGTTCGATTCATAGAATTCGCTTTGACTGCGTTTTAGTTCCATCAGGACAAGATCGGCCTCACCTGCCCTCGGCTAGGTATACAGCGTGCAACAAATTCATGTGCTGGGTTGGAAGCGGGCCACCTTTCAATTCATTTCTCCGTGAGGTGTTGTTGTATATCGGGATTGCTCTGGCACAGCTTCACCCCAACAGTCATGCATTTATCCATGGCACTTGTATTCTCTTCATGAGCATCTTATTCAGGCTTCCTACTCCCGAGGACATCCTCTACATTTATCGCTTTAAAAGATGGTCTGATAGTCCATCCTTTATATTTCTTGAGCCACGCTCCAAGTGTCATATCCTGACAGGGGCTTGGAGTAAATTCTCCCAGTATAAGCAAGAATGGTTTTACGTACGCCGCCCCTTGGTTTGCGAGAAGATGGCTGGAAGGGAGTAAGTTTCATTTTCGGACTCAATATTTGTCTAAGGCACGAAGTGAATTCTTCCTAAACTTCTTTCGACTTTTACACGCATCAGCCCACGTCCCAAAAGCACTAGTTATTCTGAGGCCGTCGAGGCCATTCGAACTATTCCCATGTAAGATCGGCAGATCAAATCCGTTATTTCCGATGAATTGCTTTTAAAGTTTGGATTGTCGACGGAAGGTCGTCGAACTAGTCTCCCAACCGGTGCCACTACAACCGGATCCGTAGCAGAGAAAGGCAAAGATCAGGTCGGGCCTTCGATGCCCCTACTTGTTGGGCCCACGACACATCCGAGGAAGGTGAAATTAAAGAGGCCGGGTGCCAGGAGCGTCTGATGAGAATATAAGTCCTGATTCAGTGATGTTCCCAGCATTAATGAACAGCCTCCTCCAACAAAGAAGGAAAAGAAATTGGCCTACAAACTAAGAAAGAAAACAGTGGGTGGAACCTCAAAAGTTACAATTACTCTGGTTGAGAAAGAGTCGTCTCTCCAACATCTAGAGGGTTCACTAAAAGGTCTATCAGATCTGACCATCCCTGATGACTTTCTTAATTTCAGTTTCAACAATCCAAAGGCCTTGGGGCTTAATTCGCCCGTGAGGGGCGATAAAGGCGATCAAGCTCGTCATCAAGGAGAAAAAACTCCAATAAGTAAAGAAAAAGAAACTGGACCCTCGGGGGGAAAACTAGGACACATACGAACACTCACATTTCACCCTACACTTAAGTTTTAGCCATCATGCGATTCTCACTAGCTCGTCTTCGCTTGGTTTCTGTGTAGCTAGTATGGCACGCGCAAACAGCTTTGACCACCTTTGCGGTTCCTTTATCCTCTACCACTCCATTCGAAATTCGAGATCAGGTAGACGTCGAGATAGAGATGACAGCGGCGATAGAGACTACCGTCCCAGAGATTCGTCGTCTTAGCCACTCTTCATATCCCAACGACCCTTCCCCTCACTCAGAGCATGGCAGGAAGAAATTTTCTCAAAGGGGATCTCAATTTGAAGCTCCTCGTGACCAACATTCCGGCTTGTCTAGCACTTAGCAATCTCGTGAGCCTCATAAGGAGTTGGTGACTCCGACTAAGCAAACTTCTTCAATCTCTACACATGGTCCATCGATAACCGATAGATTAGCCGAGCTTAAAGCCATATTTCTAAAGATATGCTTCGATAGACTGAAATTTCTTCCTTTGATTCACCCAATTCCAGGGCATGTCAAACAAAGCGCCATCGCCTGAAATAACGATGTCTATGTCCAACATGATGCGTTCGTTCATTTGGTAGAAAACGTTTTAGAAGTTTCTATGGAACATCAGCACGAGATCGATCGTTTGAAACTTGAAGCCATCCATGATAAAGATATTATTAAAGCTCAGGATAAAGGGCTTTCCTTGTACAAATGTCAACTTGAAGCTACTCCGCAAAGCGTAAAAGATACGGCTGAGGCAGTCAGTCGTTTGGAAACTACTCACAAAAAGGAAATTTCTAAAGCGGAAGCATTAAAGGATGCAGCCCATGAGGAGGGAAAAAGAATGGCACCGACGAAGATCGATTCTTGCCTCGAGGCAGCTACCGAAGCCAACAGGGAAGAAATTAAATGTTTATTTGATCTGCTTACTACCGAATATAACGCTCGAGTTCTCATGCATCGAGGTCTATCTTTTCTTGGCAAGGGGTGCCTCGAAACATTAGCCGAAGCATGGGACACTTTAATAAAAATTAAACGAGTGGAGCTAGGCACCGAAGAGGTTGATGAAGAAGCTGTTGTGAAGGAAGTGCTTCATGAAAATGAGCGCTCCAACCTATCTATGGTAAAGGCCTTTTATAGAAAAAAATCCTCCTCAGCAAAAGGAAAGGATGACAGCAGGCCCATCCGAAACCGAGTCTCTATTTCCTCTTTCTGCTAATCCGGCTAGCGAGCAGCATGCTGGCTATGACCCAGAGAGCCCAGGCTTGATGTTCACGTTCTTTCCCCTATTCTAGAGGGTGAGACTCCTAAAACAGCTAAGAGTCAACCATTAGCCGGTATGTAATTTTTCTTTCTAGGGTTGAAAGGACCATCGCTTTTGACGAATAATAAACATATTCTAACACTTATCCTTAACTACTACACGGAGGTCATTGTGATCCCGAACCAACTCCAAGGAGCGATGTCGCCACGGAGAAGGAAGAAAAAATAGCGGAAGAGCTCTATACTGGGGATACTCTTGGTCTCGATGCCTAAGTAATTGGAGCACTCAATGAGGACAAACCAAAGAATCCCTCGCCTGTGGATGAACAAGACGAGGTTGAAATCATGGGCTCTTCCGAACCTACTTCAAAACTTAGAATGGGGGAATGAATTGTAGAGGAGGAGAAAAAGAAGGCCGAAAATAAGATTGAACCTCAGGTGGTGGAAGTTAATGATCCTCTAAATAGGCCATTGAAGGTAATTCTCCTAGGTAAAACCTCTGGAGATACCCCTTCCTTCCTCGGATACTATCTCATTAGGAAGCAAGGCGTCTAAGAGAAAACGCTCAGGTGAGGAGCCTTTGGAGTAACCAAAGAAGGAGAAAAAAATCAAAAAAGTAGCTATCCAACCATGCCTCATTTAGCTCGAATATACTTGGATCACGTAGTTGTTTCTATTTATTTTTATGGTCGTTGTGAATAGTCTTTTCCTCCATATTTCAGAAAAGTTGTAATGGAACTTAATTTTAGATTAGTAAACAAAATTATATTTCTTTGTCTATCATGACTTTCATTGTTTAACTCATTGTCTAACTTGTAGTTAAAATTTGAAATCTTGCGAGTTACATAAACTCCGGTCTGCTTCCACATGACTTCAAATTTTTTTGAATCATTTATACTCTAGTCTGCACTCCGGGGACTCAGAGTACGCTAGTCTGTGCTCCGGGGACTTAGAGATTTTTAAGTCATTTATACTCTAGTCTGCACTATTGGGACTTAGAGTACTCTAGTCCGCGCACCGGGGACTTAGAGATTGTTAATTCGTTTGTACTCTATTCCACACTTCGGGCACTTAGAGTACTCTAATCCGTGCTCCAGGGACTTAAAGATTGTTAAGTCATTTATACTCTAGTTCGCACTCTGGGGACTCAGAGTACTCTAGTCCACGCTCCGAAGACTTAGAGATTTTTAAGTCGTTTATACTCTAGTCCGCACTCTGGGGACTCATAGTACTCTAGTCCAGTCCGCACTCTGGGGACTCATAGTACTCTAGTCCACGCTCCGGGGACTTAGAGTTTTTTAAGTCGTTTATACTCTAGTCCGCACTCTGGGGACTCAGAGTACTCTAGTCCACGCTCTAGGGAATTAAAGTTTTTTAAGTCGTTTATACTCCAGTCCGCACTCCGGGGACACAGTGTACTCTAATCCGCGCTCCGGGGAGTTAGAGATTTTTAAGTCATTTATACTCTAGTCCGCACTCCGTGGACATAGAGTACTCTAGTCCGCACTCCGAGGACTTAGAGATTTTTATTTTACCGATTGACTTTTAATTTTATTTTGTGTTCATGTGCCGGACATACTATTGTAATTTAATTTTTGCCATGGAATTATAACACAAGGAACATCAATAGTTTACAGAAAAACGGCTTCAAGCCTTTATTCATCATAACAAATAGGAACAAACTGAATTTTCTTATTACACGCCCAAAAAAAGAACAACAAAAGAAACATATACTGGAAATGATTGCTACTAAAATGCAAAAGAAATAAGCTAAGTTTAATAATGGCGCAAATGCTCGCTATTCCATGCTCGGGGATCATCATGCCATCGATGGTCGCTAGCTTGAAAGTTCCTTCTCCAAGCTTCCGTTCAATGACGTATGGACCTTCCCATATGGGATTCATATGTGATGGGATTGGAAAAACTCACTTCAAAACGAGATCACCCACATCAAAGATTCTCAGTCGAACTTTTTCATTATAATATCGAGCGACTCGGTGCCTATATACAGCCGCCCTTAAATCAGCTTCTTCACGTTTTTCATCAACAAATTCAATCGATTCCAATAAGAGATCTTGATTCGTCCTAGGATCTTAATGAGTCATCCGATGAGAAGGAACTGCAAGTTCCACGGGTATAACAACTTCAGTGCCGTATGCCAAAGTAATGGGAATATGACCAATCGCGGATTTGTGGATGGTTCTGTAAGCCCAGAGGATTGTTGGAAGCTCATCCACCCACTTGCCTCTGTCTTTCTCTAAACATTTTTTCAATATGGACTTGATTATTTTGTTTACGGCTTCAACTTTACCATTGGCTTTAGGATGAGCAACTACCGCAAACCTTTTCTCAATGCCATATTTTTGGCAGAATCCTTTGAACTCCCTACTCTCAAATTGAGTTCCGTTATCCATAATGATAGTTTGTAGAAGGCCAAAATGGCATATGATATTTGCACAACGAAATTAATGATTTTTTGGTGGTGATTGTAGCTAAGGGCTTTGCTTCCACCCACTTGGTAAAGTAATCGACCGCAACAATTGCATATTTTGCACCACCTTTAGAGATTGGTAAGGAGCCGACTATATCGATCCCCCATATCACAAATGGCCAGGGACTAACCATTTGTGTAAGTTCTATTGGCGGAGCTCTCTGGATTTTTGCATATTGTTGACATTTATCGCATCTTCTTATATAGTCCGTGGCATCTCGATTAATGGTTGGCCAATAATATCCATATCGAATGATCTTTTTGGCTAGTGTCTGCCCCCTAGTATGGTCCCTACATTCTCCTTCATGAACTTCTCTCAAGATCCACTTTATCTCATCATGGGCGATGCACCAAAGTAAGGGAACCGAGAATCCTTTCTGATACATTACTCCATCCTGCATTATGTACCGCAAGGCCTTGCAAATGACTTGTTGTCTTTCATTCTTCCTCTCGGGCAGAGTCCCACGTAGAAGGTATTGTTTGAACGGGGTCATCCAAGACTTACTTTCGGTTTTCGTCCCCAACACAAAATCTACTTCCGTCTCGTTTTATACTTGGGGCGTGCAAAATTTCGATGGGAACTAAGCCCATCTGATGTGCATCGCCAGTACTTACAAATTCAGCCAACTAATCGGCTTTCCCATTTAGTTCATGTGGGATATGCTAAATGTTGTAATATTCAAGGTCTGTCAACAGCTCTTGAACCTGAGCAAGGTATGGGGCAAGTCTCTACCCCTTAGCTTGATAGTCTCCTCGTACTTGGTACACCATCAATTGTGAATCACAAAAGATTTCAACCGATTTCACTTCGAGTTCCCTGATAAGTTTTAAATTAGCAATCAATGCTTCTTATTCGGTTTCGTTATTCGTAGCTGGGAAATCGAGCTTCGAAGAATAACAAATTGATTGGTTTTCGAGAGTTACAAGAATAACACCAGCCCAGGAACAACGGTCATTGGATGCCCCATCGGTGTATAGTTTCCATCGAACGGGAAGAATAACGTCGTCACTACTTGGCTCGTCTGATATGGTGAATTCTGCGGTGAAGTCTGCTAAGCCTGCCCTTGGATAGCCCTCCATGGCAGGTAAGTGATATCGAATTGACTCAACTCAATGTTCCATTTTAACAACCTTCCAGAGGTTTCTAGTGGTTGGACCACCTGTCGCAGAGGTTAATCGGATGTGCCTAAATGTATGGATGAAGCTTGCGTGATGCAATCGCCAAGCAGTAGGCTAGCTTCTTTATCTTAGGATAATTTCTCTCTGCCCCCACTAGATGTTGACTAACATAATATATTGGCTTTTGAATTTGGTCCTCCTCACGAACCAAAGCAATACTAATGGAATGTTGGGATACGGCCAAGTAAACATATAATACCTCATGGTCTACAGGTTTCGAGAGAACTAGAGGCCTCTCCTAGTATCTCACCAAACCTCGGAATACCTCCTCACAGTCCGACATCCATTTAAAATTTCTCTTCCCTTTCTTTATCACATTGAAGAAAGGAATACATTTATCGATCGCTTTGGATATGAATGACTCAATGCGGCGACTTTTCCATTCAGGTTTTGTACTTGCTTTATGGCTCTAGGCACTTGTATGTCTCAAATAGCCTGAATCTTCTCCAGGTTAGCTTCAATCCCTTATGCATTGACAATAAAACCCAAAAACTTTCCCAACGCAACACTAAAGGAACACTTCAGTGGATTGATCTTCATACGTAGTACTGAGTATATTAAACATCTCCGCAAAGTCTCGAATGTGGTTATTTGACTGCCGTGACTTCATGAGCATGTCATCCACGTAGACTTCCAACGTTCTACCAATTTGTTCTTTAAACATCCGATTTACCAACCGTTGGTAAGCCACTCCCGCATTCTTCAACCCACTACGTAACAGTATAGTCCAAAGTCCGTAACAAAACTAGTGTGCCTGATCTAGAATGTGCATCGGGATTTGATTGTATCCCGAATACGCATCCATGAATGACAATAACTCATGTCATGTTGTTAAGTCGACCAGTTGATCAATTATGGGTAAAGGGAAACTATCCTTAGGGCATGCCATGTTCATATCTGAGTAATCAACACACTTCCTCCATTTCCCATTCGCTTTTCTCACTAGTATAGGGTTAGAGACCCATTCTTAGTAGAGGGCGTCGTGGACAAACCCACTGGCTTTGAGTTTTTCCACTTCTTCTCTGAGAGCAGTGGACCTCTTTGGGTCCATACCTCTCCTTTTTTGCTTCACCAGCATGTATTTCGGGTCATTGTTCAATATATGACCGCTATGGCGGGAGAAATCGCACGCATATTAGAATGTGTCCAAGCAAAAACATCCTGATTCGCCTGGAGGAAATTAGTAAGATCCTCAGTCATTGAGGAGGTGATATGTTATCCAATCTTCAGCACCCGTGATGGGTCATCATGGCGGACCGGAATGTCAATCAACAATCCAGCCGGTGCTGCCTTAGACTCATTAGGTTCTTCGTCATCGTCCCTTGGATCTATGTCTCTGTAGATCCGACTCTGCTGCCCGAGCCAAGATTCGGGCATTAATTGTCAATTTTGAGCAGCGTGAATGTGGACAGAGTTGTCCACAACCTTTTCATTCCCTCTTCATTGGGCCTCTCCTAGCTTAGCCACATAACATGCACAACCAGTCGCTTGATCGCCATGCACTACACCAACTCATCTATCCATCGAAAATTTCAAAGTCAAACACCATGGGGCCAAAGCTGCCCTAAACTCCGCCAGGATCGGTCGACCTAGAAAAACATTATACGAGGAATCAACATCCAAAATAATGAACGATAGGATTCGTACCCTCCTACATTCAACTTCTCCTAACTCAACTGGTAATTCGACAAAACCTACTACATCAGTAGCCACACCATTAAAGCCATGAATACTAAATGGTTTTAGATCTTTCACCTACATCTTCATTTAGTCATGCACCTTTTTGAAAATAATAGTCATAGAACTCCTACAATCAATCAGTATCCTTCTCACAAACGTTGACCCAATCATGACCGAAATAACCATGGGGTCGATAGTGTGTGTGTGCCTCCACCCAATAAACATCCTTGCTCCTGAATACTATATCTTCTATCATCATTCGCTACTTTTTCGCTGGAGTCCCATCTTCTGAATTCGAGCAACATTTGAAATATGCAAGTTTTAAGGAATTAGCGTAGCGTTCCATTTCTTGCCAACTCTTGTCTGCTGGATGAGGCCCACCGATTATCATGTTTATGATCAGTCTACCTATGGTCCAAACAGGTTCCTTAGGGTGATGTGGAGCCTACCTTCAACCGGTGTCGGACATTCCATATGCGCCTTCCTACGGATTCTTAACAAACTATTGTAAATTTTCTTACCGAATCAATTTTTTTAAGCATCATAGAGATGTCTACATTCCTCAATGTTGTGCTTGTAGGTCTCGTGAAAACGGCAGTACTTCCTAGTCTTTTTTTGTTCCTAAGTGGATTCCTTTGGGTATGGCTTCCGGTATTGGAATGTATTACAAGTTGATAAATAAATATTTTCTAGGGACGTGTTCAGAGGAGTGTATTCATTGTAGGTTGGGATCTGCGGTTTCCATTTTCCTCCTTCCCTCTTCCTTTCGGAATTTCATCCTCCGGATCCTTTAGACCGCTCGGGCTTGTTTTGAACATGACCTGGAGCTTTCCAGAGTTTTCTCCAGATTTCTTTACCATAATATTGCTTTGCACCGTCTCCTTGCTAGGCCTTGGCGCACGGCCTCGCCTCGTCCACCTGGCTTCCTCCCTTCTTACGAATTGGTGCGCCTTTGAATAAAAACTTTCCAGGGTAGCTGGAGGTTTTCCTACCAGCCAATCACCAAACCTAAGTCCGGATCTACTCCTCGCATCACGGCCATAAGAATGGCATGGTCATTCGAGTTGCTAACTTCGGTAGCAGCAATGTGAAACCTTTGCAAATGCTCCTTTAAGGACTCCCCTGGAGCCATGGTTACACTGGATAAAGACATTAGGTCTTTTGGGCGAGTGATATGAATTCTGAACTGCTCCACAAAATTTCGTTGCAAACTCATCATACCTAGAGATCAATCGCGGAGGAAGTTTGGTGAACCACATGGTAGCGATTCTAGATAGGGTTATTGAGAAACATCTACATTTAGTCGCATTATTTTCCCTAGCCAAGTCCATTAACTACTCGTATCTCATTACATGCTGTCGGAAATCAATCTTCCCTTCATAGGCTGGAATAGTCGGCATACTAAACTTCCGGGGTTATTCAGCCTGAAGGATAGCATTTGTGAATAGAGTATGACTCCAAGTGTAACGGCTCGATATTTCAACCATTCGCATCCGCACATGTCGGACTTGAATTGCTCAAAATATCGAATTGTTAATTTATATTTTGCAAACTCGACATATATAGTAAATAAATCAATCATAGAATCACAGACACAGAGTAATATAATAATACGCAGCGGAATCAATAAATAGTAGTTCATGAAGCTACTATATAGAATCAGAGTTAGAAATAAAATACAACAGAATAGCTCAAATGCAGTGAAGTCTCCAATGCAACAGATGACTTCTCTGAACCAATCAACAGGAAATGCTGAAAGCTGAATCGATAATGGGATCTCCCAACGAAGCTCCAAACTCTAAAGGTGAGTCTCAAATGCTGTATCACTAAGTCTGACCCGAGCGTAAAGCAAAAACACAAAACACTCGAGTCAGGATTAACATTCTTATATCAATAAATCCAACTCAATTGAAATATCAACTGAAATACAAGTAACTTAAGGATGTTTGGGATAACCATTCTCTATGGGTCCATGGAACTATCTACAAGGTAGAAATATACACTATAACACCTAGGTCATTTCAAATTAATTTATACTTCACAACAAAATATCATTTCATTTCAAATATATATATTTCCAAAATATATATAAATATTTTATAAAGTAGAATATTTGTAATTTCCTCAAACCTAACAACTCGCTTCAAAATCAACCCGACTTCCCTATTCAAATTAAATTCAATATCGATTTATCAATTTCCATTCAATTCAGTTTCTGACCAGACAAATTCAAATTATATATATTTCAAATACAGATCTAAGTTACATATTAACCATTTAAATTCTAGTATATTTCAAAGCGTTAATATTCAACATTCCAAAGTTCAATTTAATAGTTTCATATAGATCTCGATTTAACCTTATTATTTAGTCTTGAAATGTTCACTTAATAAATTCAATATTTATTAATTAACCTAAATTTACCTTTAAACTAAATATTCCTTTCGATTTGTTTAAACTTGAAACGTCCATTTAATCATTTAAATCAAAATCAAGTTATAAATCAAATCTAAAATTTCAATTCAATAGCTCAAATCAATCCAATTAAGTAGAATTCTTAACTAAATACCATTTCGAATAAATTCAATTTTATCTTCTCAACCTTATCTTATTCAAATTATTACAACAATCAATTTTTGAAATATAAATTTAAATAAATACTCAAACATATTATATGGATTGATTCAATCTCAATAATATTATTATTAAATCTATATATAAAATTTCCATTTAGATATAATATTTTAAGACCCAATATTTATTAAAAACCATATATTTCCTTTTAAACTATAGAAATTATTTTCAAACTTCTATATATCTATATGTGGACCAACGGTGCCTGTATATAATTTCCTACCCTATGGTCAAGGGATACAGATATTCATCATTTCAATCCGAATTTTAAATATACGGGT
Source organism: Allium cepa (assembly GCA_030765085.1). Classification (NCBI taxonomy): domain Eukaryota; kingdom Viridiplantae; phylum Streptophyta; class Magnoliopsida; order Asparagales; family Amaryllidaceae; genus Allium; species Allium cepa. Next base: position 229,927,880 of record CM060938.1, read on the forward strand.
AGATATCACTTCGACCCTCAATCCCAAATTCAATTTAATTGAAAATCGCTTGGGTTTATCATTTCAATCCATAACGAAATTCTCCTATTCTAAAGTCTGTTCGGGTATGTATCATTTCAACCCATAATGAATTCTATATTACAGGGAACTTGCAGGGTGATAACAGATATGATAATAATATAACATGCATATATCCTCGACAACAATATAATGTAAACTACAGGATATAGTGTCATATCCCATAGGTGAACAGTTATACATAGTAGCATATAACAATTTAAAATTAATAACAACAACATATTTTAATTGTCGTTTCAATTGAAATAAAATTTAATAAATAAAAGAACGTTAATCGTGAGTGATTGCTCACCTTTCGAGCCTAGAGGTGAGGGCGGAATGAGAAGAGATACGAATCCAAGCACAAATTTCGAAGCAAAGCAATATTGGCAAGAATTTTAACGATCAAAGCTGATAAAGAGGAATTGACGAAATCAAATCAGAGTTGGGTCGAGGAAGATAAATAGGATAGTGAGCTATATATAGTTGTATATATAACTATATATAAATAAAACTGTATTCTAAATTTAAACATATATTAAATTAAATATATATTTTCAAAAATCATTGGTTTAAACAAAACATATCTATATGTAGTATAGTTTGAAATAATGCATATGTTTAAACCCATATACAAACCAATATCCAAACACCATCTAAAATTTACATCTTTATAAAAGTAACCTTTATAAATAAAATATTAAAACATATAACATAAAGTCCATATATTATATATCAATACCAAATCTAACTTCGGTATATGTAAACTAATATAAACCCATGTAAACTTTATAAAAGCTATATGCTACTAAAATAGTTTATATATATAATAAACAAATATATAATACTAACAGTAATATATGTTAGTTAAAGTCAGTACATAAATATACTCAACATCTTCTATACTTTACAATACTTTAAACATGCTAGCACTACAACTATACAAAATATACATAGTACTATAAAACAATTATATACAGTAAAACAAAATAAAATAAAGACACACACACCTTATACAAAACGCATACAACAAACCCTACATATATATATATTTCGTCTTTATATCCTTATATGCATAGACTAAGCCTTACCCAAGTTTATACTGTATAATATTAGATAAAAATAAGACACAGCATATGATATTATCACCTTTACAAAGTTTCTTTATAGTTTATACACACTTAAGTTTAATATATATATATATATATATATATATGTGTGTGTGTGTGTGTGTGTGTGTGTGTGTGTGTGTGTGTGTGCGGACAAGATATAGAACCAGAGAAGAATCAAGGAAGAGGACAACAAAACTCACCGCGGCAAGGTAGTGGCTCACCGAACAACGTCAGCATGGAAGAGGAGGAGATGGAGGGCGGAGATGATCAGGTGGCGGTACGACAGTTGAGCTGGAGAGGCTAAGGGTGCAAGCCAGAGGCGGAGGAGTATGTTCGTTTCTCTTTTCTTCTTTTTTTTCTTCTGGGTTTCAAAAGAGAAAGGAGCAATTTATGTACAGGGAGTAAAATGTGAGCAGGTGAGTAGAAGAAGGATGCAAGCATGAGATGGAAAGTGAAAGCAAAGTGAAGTTGCAAAAGTGGAAATTGATTTATAAACGCAACTGAAATATGAGCCTTTGCCCAATCAATGTAAAAAAAACGTACATAAATAAATGAATATGGGACAAATGAAGATGAAGGGGGAAAGAAATAAACTATTTATGGGCGATGAATTTATAAAAGGAACCATGATGTGTATAATAATTGAAACGAAAACGTACACAAATAAATGAATATGAGACAAATGAAGATGAAGGGGGAAAGAAATAAACTATTTAGAACCATGATGTGTACAATAATTGAAACGAAAACGTACACAAATAAATGAATATGAGACAAATGAAGATGAAGGGGGAAAGAAATAAACTATTTATGGGCGATGAATTTATAACAGGAACCATGAGGTGTACAATAATTGAAACGAAAACGTACACAAATAAATGAATATGAGACAAATGAAGATGATGGGGGAAGGAAATAAACTATTTATGGGCGATGAATTTATAAAAGGAACCATGAGGTGTACAATAATTGAAACGAAAACGTATACATATAAATGAATATGAGACAAATGAAGATGATGGGGGAAGGAAATAAACTATTTATGGGCGATGAATTTATAAAAGGAACCATGATGAGTACAATAATTGAAACGAAAACGTACACAAATAAATGAATATGAGACAAATGAAGATGAAAGGTGGAAAGAAATAAACTATTTATGGGCGATGAATTTATAAAAGGAACCATGATGTTACAAAAATTGAAACGAAAATGTACACAAATAAATGAATATGAGACAAATGAAGATGAAGGTGAAAGAAATAAACTATTTATGGGCGATGAATTTACAAAAGGAACCATGATGTGTATAATAATTGAAACGAAAACGTACACAAATAAATGAATATGAGACAAATGAAGTTAAAAAGGCAATAATAGTGTAAATGTGAATCGTTGCCACATAAACAAATAAAACGTATACAAATCTTTTACTGGTTATGTGATGGCAACGATCACCCTTAATTGAGCTGAATAATAAAAGCCAATGCTTTGAACGTATGCCATAAAATTAAGTAACAAACACTGATTTCTAAATTTATTAGTAGCTTGGAATAGCAAAGTTTGAATGTGAATTGGAAAAATTATTAAAGCAATTAATACTGTGGTCCAGCCTGTACGTTCTAAATTTTGAAAACGAAGGAAATAGAAATGGAAAGGTTGCAAAAGGGAAGCCACACATATAAATGGAATAAAACGTTAACAATGAAACGTGCCACATTCAATGGAAAGAAACTGAAATGATAACGTCAAGCATGGCAATTAAGGACAATAAAGTAGAAAGTATGAGAAACGTAAAAGTGAATAAACGAATGAATGCAAGCTATAGATATATATATAAAAATGATGTAAAATATTTTGTTTCTGCCAGAGAGAAGAGAAAATGTTTGAAATGGAATAAAGAGGGAAGGAACAAACCCGAAATGAAATAGCAACGGATAGAAAATTAAAGAGCTACAGTACGAATACAGGGAGTAATAAAGGTAAGGTATTGATTGGTTTGTAACTGATGTAAAATTTGAATGGACAGGAAAGAAATAAAATTTATGGTAACAGTCGATTCCCTTGATTTCATGCAAATTTATTTTCAACAATTCTTAACTGAATTGAGTTTAATAGAATTACATAATAAATAAACTTTCATATAATTAATTGAAAATTTACCATTTTCTATATTTAATTATATGTAATCCAAATAAAAAAATTCTTTTTTTTTCAAAATTTTATTATTAATAATTTCTCAAAAATCCATTCAATACGTTATAAACCAATTAAAAATTGCTAAAATTTTATGGGTCGTTACACCAAGCATTGCCCCAATCATCGTTAGATAAGCCTCGATTTTCTCTCATCAACTGTCTGACCATAGCTGACAAATTCGGGATCTAGATAGGAGGTGACACATTGGACTCCGTCCCGCGTGATCGTCACAGTTAGTGCCTCCTTGATTGGTGATCTCCCAAATGAGTGTTCTGGGGACCTGCTTCATTGCGTCCCTAGTGAGCCAATCAGTCAACTTCCAGTCGTCTCCAGATACTAAGTTTTCCATTCCAACTTGAGTGCAATTTCCCAGGTGCAAGTGAGGGGCCATGACTCCAGGTAGGGAACCTGGACCGTTCCTGTTGGATTGATCTGATGCACATGTTTGCACTATTTCAATTCTACAGCGTCTACACCTGGGTTGTTCATCAGATGAAGTGGAGCTATCGGATGATGAGTAAGTAACAGGACTTCCTCCAGCATTCTGATGCTATTGTTGAGTAAGATAGGTCAGGAGATTGGCGTTAGCTTGAACCTGCTCGTTAAACCGTCTATTGCTTTCTGTGAGTTCTCCCATCAGTTTGTCAAACTCTGTCTTGGTGACAACTTCTGTTTGGTTCAGGACGGTGGTGGTCCCTGCACCTGGGTTAGCTTGTTGATCGTTGGGTCCTACTTGTTGGACGCTAGCGGTCTCATTGACATCCGCATTGTAGGATGCTGATCTAGTCCATGGTCTTCCCATTATGGGGTTATCGATCAAAACTCTGAGTAGAATCTATAAACTCTTGAGAATGAACTTGGATCTTGTTTGGAGGATCTCTTCAATCCAGTAGTGACAAAGTAGATCCTAACACCATAAGAATATCGTTCTCAGTGAAAGCACTAAAATGTTAGCACCAAAAGCGGTCACTAACACCCTTGAGTAGAGTTATGTAGAGAGATTAATGAAGAAAGTAGATTAAAATAGAGGAATATCACAGTAAGATGCAATTAGAACAGTAAAAACGAGAACATCATAATTATAGAGGTTCTGCGTAACTGCCTACATCCTCTTTGAGTGAAATCTTTATTGCTTCTTCAATAAGTTGAATACAGATACAATTCGTACATAAACAACTCTAGTACAAGTTTTCACAACAAAGAAATGAGTATAGAAAACGGCAGAGTCTCCTTGGAGTTCTCGAAACCCTTTCACTACACCCCTACCCTTCTATTTATAGACGAAAATAGACCGGTTCACCTGTGTAGGCCCATGACCAAAATGACTCGGCCTATATATGATAATTTCAGGTTGGCTGGTCCAGGCGTACTGAACGACTCTTGGCCGATCGAGAAATGTCGAACCAGTATGGCTAGTTAGTGGCTATTTTGCAAATGACTCGAAGCGAGCTTTCAAAGGACTCGAAGGAACTTTAGTGGATCTCGAAGTAAAAAAATGTCGAACTCCTCACTTCGCTGTAGACTCCAAGAGTAGGCTAACTCCCTCAGCTTGCACCAAACTATATACACCGAACATTCATGCCGAACCACTCCTGACCGAACGACAACAACTTCCCATCCACGACCGAACGATGCCTGCTAGCTCGTTTAAGCCGAACGATATTTGCTGGACTATCCAGACTGAACCACTTTGTCTCCCGCTACCGATCGAACCATTCTGAATAATACTCTTCGAGACCGGCCGAGAAAAGTTGAGCCACTGTTCACTGAGTATCTAGACCGAAATGAGGTCTGCTGAACGACCAAGACCGAACTATGATCAGCCGAATGACCAAGACCGAACCATAATCAACCGAACCGCCAAGCTCAATCTCATCCACACCGAGCGAATGGTTACACACTCTTCCTGGCCGAACCACATTATCATGTCAAGTCTAGCCGAGCGATGAACTTCTCAACTAGGCTGAGCGTTGAGCTTTTTTTCCAAGCCGGACCACGACCAACCAATCCATCGGGTTTGAATTCCCCCATGCTGAGCGACTGGTGCCGAACCCTTCTCTGCCGAACTACACTATCATGCCTATCTTGGCCGACCATCTTAGCTAACTTCTAATGCCAACCTCCTCTGACCGAGCTGGTGTCGAATACATCGGTCCATGGGTGTAGGCCGAACTAAGCTAAAAATTCACCAGCCTCCTATACTTTCAACCCATTCTTAGTCCAAGTCCCATTCAGGTTCAATCATAAACTCTGCTATTATCACCATGTAGCTCGGCCATAGTGTCGGGTAACAATATGAAGTGAAGAATAGCGGAAAATAATAGAGGAGAAGGATAGAATCCAATCGAAGTGTCAAAGCTAAGATAAATTGTAAATCTAAAATCCAAATCTGAATTAAATTCAAATCAATTCTAAAATCCAAATTTCTAATGAATATGTATATGCTTACGGTACATAATTCAAAAGGGAGAAAAAGGGAGTCAACTAGGAATAATATGGTTTAGATCTGGAGATTAGAAGCCTGAATGTGAGTGTTAAATTACATATTTTTATATAATTTTGGAATATATTATTCTAAATCTATTCTTTGTATGCCTGAATATAATTATTTTGGAGTTGTAGGCTTACACATATACATGCAATGAATTTGAAAAATATGCGTACAAGTTTTGTGAATTGTTTACTTGAATTAAATATTGCATATACTTAAATCTGGAAATTAAGGGTCAAAGTAGCCCATAATTTAATGAATTGTATAGATCTGTTGGGTAAACGAGTTAGTAAATATGAATTAGATATTATTATAAGATGAATTAGGATTTAATAAGTATATTAATTCATTTGAATGAAGTGTGCTATGATGTAAATTTCTAAAAATTATCCAATTTTATAAATATGAATAAAATTGTATCGTTTGAAATAACAAGGAATATTTAAAGAAACGAATGTACAAAATGGGGATGTTTACCATATTTTATATCATCCATTTCGATAGTAAAAGAAAAGATAATTTCTTGTAATTCTAAATGTAACCCAATCCATCTTCTTGATAAGTTATGGAAATTTATATTGTTAACATTTATCTTTTGGAGAATGTAATTCCAATGCCTTAAAATACAGAATCCCTAAGTATATACCAAAGTATTGTAAGTGGAGGTAATAACAATAATTCAATTGTAAATGACCATAAGTGATGAAATGTATGAAAGCAATGTAATGAGAAGTTAAGAAACTCAGTAATAAAAGAAAGAAAGTAATAGTTGAAAAGAAATAATAGAATTTACCTAATAGTATCAAGTGAAAGTTAAGCAGCAAAGGATATTTAGTCTAATAAAGTAGAAGAAAGTGGTAAAAGACATTTAAAAGGCATTATCGAAATAAGAAGTATTTTGGATGAAATTACTAAATACCAACAGTTGAACATAGGAAGTGTATTAACTAAATAATTTTTTTGTAGCCTCAAGTATGTGTTTACAATGGATGTGGACTGTTGAATTAGTTAGTAGCTTGGATAAAGTGACATAGTCATTAATACAGTTTGGAATGCAAGGCCTGTAGTGTTACACAATAAGGGAAATTACCAAATGTTTAGCATTCACCCATGCTTGGCGCCATTGAGTTTTTATTAAAAAAGAAGAATCATACTTGCTATTATGTTTGTGAATGGTTCCGAATATTCTAGCGACTCCTATCTTTGGAATATTAGAGATGTAGTCACTTTGCTAGTTCTTACAAGTATTCTTTTTTCACAAACTAAAGTTTGCCTATTATAAGAGGATACCAGTAGTTGTGTATACATTATATTGATGTAGGACAAATCCAACAGTAGGACCCGTGGAATTACACGTTCGCATGCAGGTGGATGGAATATCCAAAGTAGAATGTTTTGCCCCGGTTGAAGTGTCAAAGGGCAAGTAGAGTCTGCTTCAACCATTTAAGGGTTTTGAGTTTAGTAACAGAGTGGGCGTTTCCTAGATTTCATTAGGAAATCTAAATGGGAGGGTGAGCATTTGCTCACTATTATGACAGTGAGATTAGTACCATATATGAGGAATAAGAGCTATTTTACATAGATCAAGATCATCAACGACCCTGAGTTATCCACAAAAAGATAAGGATTACGCCTTAACGGGCTACACCTTCTACTTGTATAGACCATAATTAGAACATGCACCACCTCACGGTTGTTCGTTCGTTTGTTTGTGGTTAGGAGGCAAGGCTGTATAATCTTTTATTATAGGTCTTTCAAAAATGAGATAGAATATGACAAAATAGTTGTATTTTCATTATTAGGCACTATAGGAGTTCCTTGGTATGCACGACGTGATAGAGTTAGGGTTATGCCTTAGGGACAATTCTATAATTTTTGATAAATTAATTAACTTTGAAATCAATTCTCATTCGAAATAAAGGTGTTTCTTCTTTGTGCTATAAATAATTAAATGTTTGATTAAAATGTATTTAATAGAAAATACATAATTGATGTGTTAGTGACAGTAATTACAAATAGTTGTAATTGCGAGTATTAGATCATAATGTTTCAAAACATAACATTATAAATGTTCATGGTCAAGATGCATCGAGATTGGATATCGATATATCTGTTGAGACTGGAGTACGTGATGATCTTTAAATGTTGGATAGTGTATTATTCATGACAGTTGGGGGAACCTAGGGTTACATATTAAAAGTTATTAGATAACTATTGAACGACTCATTCGTTAGTTTTTTGTCGGTTAATATAATTAAGATTAAAAAGATAATATCGATGTGAATAATTTACACGGTTCTTTTGATTTTAGACTACTGTAAATCTTCAATATGAAAGCTCCGCTTTGATCATAGTCAAATCATGGCACAACGTTCATCGTAACTATAGTCAGGTCGAGTGGAAATATTGGAAAAGAAGCACTATTCAAGAGAGGATTCATGACCACATTTATATGAGGTTAGTATCACGGTCAACTCAAGTCAACCCAAAGTTAAAATCTTTGGCCAGATAGTAAGGTTAATAATAATTGTTATTATTGAAACAAAGACTTTGTGATTGGACTATAGAGTTGAATGTGGATGATGTTGGAATTTTGATCATTACCAAATTCTATAAGTCCAAAGTGTTATAATTTTTACAAAGAGAATTGGTGTAAATAATTTTCACAACTGGGTAATGCTTAATAAAGTGAAATTATATTTTATCGAAGCTGAGTAAGCAATAAATTTGGCCATAATATCACATCACCTTCTAATTGAAGTGTGAACGTTAATATTCGCATAGACCAATGTTACTCGCTGACCGAGTTTACATCCAAGAGCCACACGACCGAAATGATGAATTCTCTTTAGACTAAACAATTTAATTAATAATTTTTCATAAATTAAGTAATATTTATGAAATATTAGTTATAAAATTTGGATATGATGTGAGAAATAAAATTGTTGCATGTATCTGAAGAACGATACCAATAACAAATTAAGTCAAATATAATTATGTATATTTAATTTGGGTTAAATGGGCTCACAACCCATGCATTATAGAGTGATAGGTGGCTGGTCTAGAGAGAGGAAGGGGCGGCTACTGAGTGTGTGATTAAGGTTTGGAAATGTGTGGTAGAGATCTAGTTGCTTCTCCCTTATCCTACCATATAAATTACAATCTCAAAACGCTAATTAAATTTCCAGTTCATTTTTTGGGCTTCCACCTTCTTCTTCTTTCTTTTAATGGTAGCAACTATCCTTTAGAAATATCAAAAATTCTCAAATCTAATTCAAGTTAAAACAAAACTATTTGATAGTGAATGGTCATTGATTCTAGACTAGTAATCTCGCGAATCAAAGAATTTTAGGGAAAGAGATTTCATTATTTCAAGGTGGACTTTAAAGAATCTGTTCTGGATAAAAAAATTTCTATATATTAATCATATTATTATGATTTTAAAATTTGTTAATCATTCAGTCTTGTGTATATAAATAAGATTATTATTATTTCATTAGTTAGGTGAGATTTTTATATGTGTTGTTGTTGTCACAACGGAGATTGGATATGTGTATAATGTTTATAGATCTAATTCATGTTTCATGTTTGCAATCTGATGTTAAACATTAAATTAAATTTTAGTTTAAAATTATATATGTTTATATACATACATACATACATACACACACACACACACATATATATATATATATATTAGTTTATGATTTAAATATTTACACACAATTTGAATTAAAACATATATTTTCATTTTTATCGTATAATATTGATCTAAAATTTTCTTGATAGTCATTTATATCTATTATGAATTATAAGTGCTGGAAATAATTTTTATCACTTATCCATATAATAATAATATATAATGATTATCTAATTTTAATTCATGTAAAATAATCTGTGTTTCTAATATTAAATTACATATTTTTTAAATTACTTCATCATATCAGTTACCTTAAAAATTCGAATTTTTTCAACTTAATTTTTTATATTTTAAAAATGATTTAGTTCCTACAGGCTATCTACTATTTATTAAAAATATTATTTTAATTGAGAAAATTCCATAAATTATTTATAAGCCCTGAAATATGTTTCCAAAGTTTCTAAAATTACAAAACATGAATTTCCATCATATAATTATTTTATATTAATTTGTTATGACCGATACTGTTTAATTTAAATTAATATATATATATATATATTAAATATTAAAATTATTGTAAATTCATAAATGACATGCTTCCTAATTAGTAAAAAATTATAATATATATATTTGTATATACATATATGATTATGGTACAATATATAGTTTTATAAATAAATAAATATTTTCTATAATATTTTAATGATTTTTTCACACACACACACACACACACATATATATATATTACAATTTGAAATTTATATCTATATATTGATGCACATAATTGACAGCATACAATACATACGAAATGAGCTAATGTGTCCGTTGCGTTGTAAATCTCAATATCTATATATGGGTAGGTTATACACTACAAGGGTTTCTATGTTACACTTGCGCATGCATCTCGCACACACAGATATGTGTGTGTGTGTGTGTGTTTGTGTGTGTGTGTGTGTGTGTTTGTGTGTGTGTGTGTTTGTGTGTGTGTGTATGATACATATGTATACATATGTGTGTGTATATTATACATATATGTGTATATTATAATGACCTATAATTTTATCAATTTGAATTAGAACATTCAATTAATTTTAAATATTTAGATAATTGTTTAAAACGATAAATAATTTACTTTAATTATTGTATAATAATAATACAATATTTATAATGGTTTTATAAATATATAAACTTATTTTATAAAGGTATATAAACTTCGTAGCATTCTGGCGGTTTGCGTTGTATTTTTATAAAAGAAATTTTATATTATTCAAAATAGTTTTATAGCTTAAATAATCTTGTTTTAATTATTTAAAGATGATAAAAAATTATTTTCAAGTTTTTTTGCATAAATATGTTGTTTGATTAAAAAATAAAAATATGAGCGGGATTCGAATGCCGGATTTTCAAAGGTTTAATGAATAAAAGTTATATATGAATGTTGCAATGTTGAAAGCTAAAATGACAAATATATGCACATAAAATAAATTAATAACATATAATTAACCATATTAATTAAAACTAAGTGTTATTAGTAATAGTAAGTAAGGAAGAAATTTTTGCAAAAGTTAAAATGAAAACGCAAACTTAAATTCAATTCACCATCCTTACCTACACACCTAAGACATCATGAAGTGATGGAAGGCACATGGAGGGGGGGTGTTCGGCCAAAGCTATGATAGGAGGTGAGGGGTATTTTGATAATATCATGGACATGAATTTCTTCCCTATAAGTACACATGCACGTCTTCTTCCTTTCTTCACAAATTCACTTCACTTCTCCTCCTCTTCTTCTTCTTCTACAGCTCTCTAATAGCTCTTCGTCAATGGCTTCCTAAATAGTAAAAATATTTCAACGCCACGTTGAAGTTCTGCTAAAATTGTTTCCATACGCATATAATTTCAAATTACTTCTAAAAGTTAGCCTACCTCCACCCCCTCCTCACTAAAGTGCATGGTCTATACCACTACTATCTCAAAGCTGAGCTTCCACCTCCACACAAGCTTGGCTAAGTATCACTAAGGTCCGGAGGCAAGTTCCATAAGCTTCGGCGCGGAGAAATGGATCGTTTCATCGATTAAAAAACACTTTTCCTTTTTAAATGATTCGTGTTATGCAAGTGTACTTAGTTTATTAGCATAGTTTGAATGCTAGAATTATTGATTATTGGATATTTGGTTGATAATATGATTGCTTAATATGGAAATGATTCATGGCAAAATATACATCAAATTTATACAAATGAATCACTTTCTCTTTATAAATTATAATGGTATCTATAGAATTGTTAACCTATTTAAAAATGGATATGAATGGTTTATGAATGTTTTGTAAACATTAAAACTCATTTCAACAATGTTTGAAAAAGATTGAAAAATAGAGTAAAAACGAGCTCGCCATGTAGCGGTCGTTCCTGATTTCCCACTATAAAAAGTTAAATCATTGTGCAAAATGAAATGTAAATCGAAATTTATTGAAATAAGAATTTCTCGGACCCTGTTGGGTATGATTTTCAAATTAAAAACAAATCAAGACTCCATTTTGTAAATTTTGAAATATGTACAGATCAAAATTTTAAAATCGTCGCATTTTGGCAGTTCGTGAAATATTATTTTTAACTCTTTAAAATGGATGTTTTTATATCATTAAAAATGTGAAATAAATTCTATAAATACATTAAAATATTTTAAAGGGAAATTGAATTATAAAAATGGGCATATATGTAATGAAATTGCTGTTTTAATCTATAAAGCTTTAAATTCAGTATTCATCGACAATTTAGCAACGGAATTGTTAGCCAATGAATATATGATTTGAACTTAGGTATTCTTTCCAAATCCTTTTGGAATTTTTTCAAATGATAAATCAAATATTTTCAAAAGTTTAGAGTCGATCAAATAAATTGACCGCCTTACGGGTGACAAAGAGATAGTCTATAGGCTGGAGTTTGTAAAGCTAATTTTCTGCCCCTCTAGCTATCCAAACTAGCCCGACGGAGAGGATAGTTAATTTGATTTACTTGGATTACATTTTCTTAAGATATAAGAAATAGATTTGGAGTTGTCCAAAAATGTTAAACAAGATTTAAAATAGGATTTTTATAGTAATGAGAACATTCTAGTCAAGCTCTATATTAAATTCCAATGAGTGAACTTGTATTATCCGTGTAAATCTAAAAGGTGATTTCACTATTATTTGACGAATAGTATAGATTGAGTACTCAAATTAGTATTGGGTATAATTAATCTAAATTTATGAATCCATGTTACACAATACTAAGTTATTTGGGTTTATAGTAAACGATGTCTTATATAACATTGTTTTTGACCCATTTAAAATATGTTTCAAAAAATGAAATCTTTATTAATTATGCTAATATTATAATATAAAATAATTTCCTAAGTAATTAAAAGGCAATAATTTGATACTTTTAAAGTTAGAAGATGCTGAATAATTTTGTATATCCCAAAACAGAAATGGTTTAAAGATATATATCTCTAAAAGATATTTTATTGGATAAAAAGATATCTTCAAAGTTAAACAATAATTTGAGTAAAAGAAGAAAAGTGGATTTAACAAAAGAGGCTTAAAAATTCTATATACACTTATTCATATATTTTTTATCGAAAATTGGTTCAAAGAGACCGGGATCAGATTTGAGTGATTCCTATTCAAAAACCACTTCGAAACAATATACGCATTTGAAAGTGAAGATATGTTGATAATAATAATTTGGATCTTCATAATGCGGGGCTACTTGCCGATAACCTCATGATTCCCATATTATGTACATATGGTGGCAGTAGTACCTTTATTATGCAATCTTCAATGCGACAACTGCTCACTACTAATCCTAGTGGTGGATCCTAAATAGGATGTAGCAGAAGTACCTTCGGTTTGTCTTGTTCCCGGACTACTTGTACGGACAAATGTATGACATTGCATTTCTAAGACCAACATTGGTTTCTACAAACATACATCTGTTTGGTGGTGTAGGAGGCAACCCCTCTTATATTTGATATCCTTCCTTGAGGCATATGAACTCAAAAGTTTGTACTTTTGTGAAAACCAATTAATGTGTTGTCGGAAATGGCAATGTGGCTTTCAAAGTCGGATTTTCTATTTTGAAAAAGGTAAAACGTTACCTCAAGCCCCACATATCGGTGATGGCAAAAAAAGGGTAGATGTAGTAAGGGTACGTGCATCACACCCATTAGGAGATGATCATCACCTTTCTAGATTTCCCTCTATATATCGGGTTTGTTGTGTATGCTGTGACCATGGATAAGTCGGGAATGACAGGGGTGATGACATTTTGGTATTATCTACGGTATAATTAGGTCGTAATTGTGTTGGTAAAGGGCATTGGGGCTGTGCCTCGGTACATTCCTCTATAGATGTATTATCGAAAGGTAGTCCCTTACCTTGTCATTGTTGGTATAACGATCCTGACTCAACCTTCGAAAATTGACACCGAATATGACACTCATATTCAAATGCCACAGATCCAAACGTCGAACCTTGTTCACTGGAGCTTATAACACATTAAGTACAACACAGCGGAAGAATGAAATAATATCATATACAACATTTGATACAATATCTGATTTAATAGAATACAATAGAATGATATAATAGATATCAATACTATCAGGGATAGAAGAAATAACAGCGGAAAGATAATGTCTTCAATGCCAAACTCCAAAAACTTCGTCTTCAATCTAAGCTAGCCCGAACCCTCATCAAGTTGCACAACGATAAGCAAGTGCAGTCATGAATGCTGAAGTGTAGAATCCAAAAGGCTTCGGAGGCTATCGAATCAATTCCTACTATTCAACTATCTTAAAAACCCAACTCTAAACTACCCGTATGGAAAATAGTTGGCACCCAGAGTTTAGGAAAGGAACAATAAACTCCAGGTCAGTCGTGGGACTGGTGTGAGCAAACAAAATAGTTTTATCTTTTAAAACAAACAACAAAAGTTTTTAAAGTTCAAATCTGCAATGCTTTTTGGAAAATGAAACTAAAATAACGCCTCCCGCCACACACACCATGCAAACGCAGAATTGGAGGAGATTTCTCCTTATGATAGCCAAAAAATGCTTGATACGCGAAACCATTTTGATATTATTATTATTATTATTATTATTATTATTAGTGTATAGTGGAAAACATTTCGAAAGTATAACATTAATCCTAGCCAGCATAGACATTCCGAACTATGCCTACAATAGCTACCATCCAAACAGTGGGGCGCCACCATAAGTAGATGGCAGGTAATACAACTAAAATCGTACAAGGCGCGTATTGGATGAATGGATTTCCAACAAATGGTCAGGCTAAGGAATTTCCTATTGCCACATGGGAACGCCTCTAGAGGGACGCCTCGAGAACCTACCCGGCTCTCTGCTAAGACAAGGCCGACTACCCTCTTCCCGGGAATAAAACCTAAGATATGCCACCCCGGCCCTTTGGGACCTTTATCCGAGGGCCCTCTACACCAACAACATCACACAGTAATAAATATACTACAGTGTCCACATGAGTAAGTATTCGGGCTCCATACCATGATACCACCCTTTTCCAGAAGGAATGGTCTTACCCTAGGGGAGCTACCCCTGAAACCTTGTCGCATCTTTCCTGTTTCGACCATTACCGGTTTGTGAGGCTCGATGAGGTCTCGTCCACAAACCTACGCTTTTTCACAAAGCCATGCTTTGTTCAAAACATGATCAGCAGCACTTCGTATGTCACATTACCAAGTTGGGAATGTATCACTAGTAACCATCAACTACATAACCTCTAAGCTCGTATGTCTCAGAGAAGGGTGTTAAGCTAAGAGAATAAATCTCCGCCACCAAACAGAAATTTATTTGATAGAAACTGGTTTTACATCTCAAAGTGTACTGTTAGACACACATCCATACAAGTTTGTTCCGGGCTCGAACATAACCAAAGGCACTTCCGAAGAAGCCCTTGCAAATCCGGGTATTCACAATCCCGATCGGACTTCCCATCGCTTAGGAAATCTCTATACCAGCGCGACTCAGTGCAAAGACAATCCACGGGTTATCCTTTCATTCTCGAAAATACCCGGTCTTCACCATCGGTCTTCAGATGTTATTCATATCGACGTATCATTATTCAGAATGGGTTATATGACACAAGGTCCTCTCCCGGCTAAACCAAATAATGAGCGCAATATTTAAAAACATATGGACATTGGGATTTCAATTAAGTCACAACTTAAAACCCAAAACTTTCTTTTCAAATGGTTTAAACAAATTACCATTTTGAAATCTTTTAACAATCGGATTTATTTGCCAAAGTTCACCAGTTTTCCACAAAGGTTCATTATAGTTTTCAAAACAATTCCATTTCAAATTGGATTAACTTATCCAATCTTAAATTAAATATTTAATTCATAACTTTCAAACCCTTTCCAATTCAAATCTTTTATGTGGAAGATATACCATTTAAAACTCTCTTCGATTTCAAAACAAGATTAAAAATCTCTCACGGGGCTAAAGCTGATTACCTTTACATAAGTTAAAGCCATTATAGTATAAAACTTGGGTTTAAATTCTAATTCCCAAAACAGCACTTTTTAATGGTTAGAACTCATACAAACACCTTTATAACTTGTATAATCTTTTTAAACTATAATTCCCAAGTTACCAAATTCAATTTCAATTATTGAATTAAATTTCAAATCAAATTATTTAAATTTCAAAACTTTATTAAGTTATTCAAAATAACTTTTATTATTGAAATTCATTTTCAAAAGTTTTCAATTCCAATTCCAAAACTATTTGAATTCAAAATTTACTTTAAAATCATTTTAAAATATTTAATTCAAATATCTATGACTTTTTCAAAATAAAGATTTCATTTATTTTAAACTCCATTAAAACTTGGTAAATTTAAAATAATTTATTTAAAAATCCTTTCTTAACTAATTCTTAAATTGGGATACCATTTAATATAAGAAGAAAATTATTTTTAACAAGGTTTAACGAGATTTAAATTTCAAAAACTTGATTTTTCTTTGGGTTTTAAAACTGTTTTGCCACCTGACAACCAACCCGAGCAAACTATTGAAAACCCCGAGCTAAACTACGCTCCCCCCGAGCAAGACTTCGAGTCATACGCGACACCGTTTGCTTCGAGAAAATTCACGAATCCCCTGAGTCGCCCTCGAGTTCCACTTCGTCTTCTCCAACACTACTTCAAACCTAGATGCACAAACAGGAATCGTGCACATGTACAGTTGCTTGCGGATCCTCCGACCATCGCCATCGTCGCACTCTGGTCATCGATGACCTGTCCCATCCTTCTGACCATCCAGATCCATTGATTTCACCGTCGTTCGAAATTTAACACTTCGACTAACACTGTAACAAAGCCCATCACCTGCAAACACCTCGTATTTGCCAACCATGACCCTAGAATCGACGCGAGCCTGGCTGAAACTTCGCCACACGCCAACCCTTCCATCCCCCCAGGTCCGATCCCCTAAAATCCACCATCGACGGCACATTTGTCTCGCAATTGCCGTCGATTGAATGCCACCGTTAAACCTTAATACTATGTCTTACGGCCACCACCTGTCTCGGGAACCCCTCCGGCCATTTTTCCCGAGGCCATGCATCATCACTCTGTCTCCAGTAGCGACCACGATTGTCCTAGCTCACGTGATCGCCGTAGATTGCAAGAAATCAATTTTCAGTTCAACTTGATTTTTCTCATCAAATATCAATCTAAAAATTCTAAATTTATTATCAAAAATCATAATTTTGAATTGCGAATCTGTTCATATAATCAAAACCCGTAATTAAATCACTTGATTTTTCTACTTTATGTTGGTCGTCACTGACATTTTCATTTTCTGGAATTCTTATCAGTTGATTTTATCTAGAATTATTTTTAAAATTCGAATGTAAGTATCCCTAACAATTTTTCTTTAAAGGTTAAGATTTAAAACAGCTTGTATATTTAGATTTGAATTTTTGTAGGAAATCCTGCTGTTCATTTTACAACAGAGATGTATCTTTATATACACACAATCACATATATAGACAAACCCATATTCGCACCAAACACTCTATATTATCTTCAAATTTCTTCACTAAAATCAATAATGAAAATGGACTCAGGATCTAAAAGTTTTGCTCACATTGTCCAAAAAGAGGAATGGTTATTGATTTTTTTCTTTCTTATGTTCTCGAGCCTGTATATATATCAGAGATATATATAACATAATGGACTCAAGCATACACATGAATAAAAGAATAATTCATGCTACATTCCACATGATTATCATCCATGCAAACAATATTCACCTTAGAATTAACACGTATATCAAAGCATAACACAGATCTAACTATATTTGGGATAGTTTGCTCACCTCTTCCCTGAAGGCAGAAAGGCTCTTGACAGTTTTCAAAAGAAAAGATGAAGCCTGCAAATTTTCTTCTGTTCCTACCTTAATTCTTTTAAGTTTAGATCTGCAAGTTATATATAAAAATTCTTGCTTACACTTTGTTGTATTCACTTGCTCAATTCATCAATAACAGTATTTTTAAATTACTTACAGTTGAATTTTTATATACAAAAAAACTTTTTATGTAACTAGAAATCCAGAAATAGATTAATTCTTTGGCTTGATTTCCCTGCAAATGATTGATTATTATTGTAGTACATTCTTCCTTCATTAGAGATTTTAATTTCAAGTTCAAGTCTCAAAAAAAAAGGTTACTTGCCTTTAAATTATTTCCAGAAAACTTGCACTGCCTAAAACCTGAAGCTCTTGTTTTCTCACAAATCTGCAGTTTTTTGAATTTGTTGTTAAAATATTGTCTCAAAATCATAATTTCATTAACTATAAAGTTTAAAAAAACTTACCTAAGAGATGAAATATATCACTACAGTTTGATGTTTAAGAAAAACACTTTAGATTTAACTTTTGAATTGAAGAAGATAGGAAGTTTCTCTTTTTTTCTTCTTCTGATTTTCACTTTTCTTGAGTGTTGGAGTTTGAAATGCTAGATCTTTTGATTACTGAACTTTTCAGAGGTTTGGAGGTTTAATAAATTTGAATTTGGAAGCTGAAAGGTTTTTCTGAAATTTTTAATTTGATTATTTTATTAAGATAATGATGTCTCATGCCATTTGTAAAAAGAAAAATCATAAAATCTAGATTTTGTTAATTATTCTACTCCATCTCCCATGTTAATGTATATTCACATTCATGAATTTTTTTTACAAGACAAAAGGAATTTATAAACTTTTTATTTTTATATTATATACACTTTATAAATAAATGTATATCTTTATTCATTAATATATGTGTGTGTGTGTGTGTGTATATATATATGTACAATGTTAAAAGAATTTAACCAATATTTACATTACATATATTACATCTTAATGATTTTAAATGCTACTTATTTTTAAGACATTTATTTTAAATTTGAATTCAAACTTCAACTCTTAAACTTGAAATATAAACATTTATGCCCATTTGTTATATTCACACATATCCTAAATAATTTAAATTAAATTTCAATATGTATTCAATTTTAATACACACATATATATATATACTTTAAATTTAAATGACTTTTTTTAAAACATCCATTATTTGAATATTCAAAGTAGAACTGGACTTTATTTATACATTATTATCACTTATTTTTATTTGTTTTTAAGACTTTTTTTCCCAATTTATTTCCAAATTAAATTCCAAAAGTTTAAAATATATTATTAATTTAAATAGATAAATTTTGGGACGTTACAGATATCCCCTCCTTAAGAAAATTTCGTTCCCGAAATTTTTAAGGGAGACAACAAAGATTGGATAGACATGCAAAGATAGAGAATCGACTCACAAATCAAGCCAATTATCTATTCTGTATTTGGCTTGCCAAATCAGAATATCAATAATGGATATAAGAACGAATTTATTTAACTCTTTACAAGAAACTCGGGGCCATACAGATCTAGAAATATACATGGGCATTGGTTAGTTTGAAGGGATAACTAACCGCTCGTAGAATATATCTGGACCCCAAAAGAACAGATAATTGGATACAGTCTTTCAAAATTCTCCAATACTAAGTATGGATTCCAAACATAAGTCGGAACAACCCAGATTATATATCTAACTTGTCCCTCTTCGGACTTTGATATTCACAAGGAATTACAATAGAACTTCAAATTTGGTTTTAATCGAAATCGTTTTATCGATACAATTTATTTAACTTTATATTTTAGTTAACCAATTTATTTCAATTTCAATTTCAATTTTGCTAAAGTTAAGAATGAAAAGCTGATAGAAATTTAATGAAGAGAATACGAAATAAAGACTTATCTACACGATTCGTAAGGCCATCATCACACCGAAGCTTCTTCCTTTAGCTGCCACAAAACAATCAAAGAAATTGGAATCGAATCAAAGGAGATTGATAGAGAAAGACATTTCCATTGTTGCAGGGCATTGACCACTTATACTGGTATCTCCCTGTCCCCTATCTCGTTCTCTTCTTGCACTCATACTTACTATCAGTGAATAGTAACAGAATTTAATGAGGCATTCGAACGGATATCTTAGGGATTACTCATTCTAGGGTATACTTCACCCTATCTCTAATGAGTCACTTAATGTGTTATACTCCTGAGCTAAAGTTTTAACCTTCAGCTCTGATACCAATTATAAGGATCCTAACTCGACCTTCGAAAATCGACACCGAATACGACACTCATATTCAAATGCCGCAGATCCAAACGTCGAACCTGGTTCGCCGGAGCTTATAACACATTAAGTACAACACAGCGGAAGAATGAAATAATACTATATACAACATTTGATACAATATCTGATACAACAGAATACAATAGAATGATACAATAGATATCAATACTATCAGAGATACAAGAAATAGCAGCGGAAAGATAATGTCTTCAATGCCAAACTTCAAAAACTCCGTCTTCAATCCAAAGCTAGCTCGAACCCTCATCAAGTTGCACAAAGATAAGCAAGTGCAGTCATGAATGCTAAAGTGTAGCAAATGCGATTCTCAAATCCAAAAGGTTTCGGAGGCTAACGAATCGATTCGTACAATTCAACTATCTGAAAAACCCAACTCTAAACTTCCCGTGTGGAAAATGGTGGCCACCAAGAGTTCAGGAAAGGAACAATAAACTCCAGGTCAGTCGTGGGACTGGTGTGAGAAAACAAAACAGTTTTATCTTTTAAAACAAAAAACAAAAGCTTTTAAAGTTCAAATCCGCAATGCTTTTTAGAAAATGAAACTACTATAAGGCCTCCCGCCACACACACCATTCAAACGCAGAATTGGAGGAGATTTCTCCTTATGATAGTCAAAAAATGCTTGATACGCGAAACCATTTTGATATTATTATTAATGCATAGTGGAAAACATTTCGAAAGTATAACATTAATGCTAGCCAGCATAGACATTCCGAACTATGCCTACAATAGCTACCATCCAAACAGTGGGGTGCCACCATAAGTAGATGGCAGGTAATACAACTAAAACCGTACAATGCGCGTATTGGATGAATGGATTTCCAACAAATGGTCAGGCTAAGGAACTTCCTATTGCCATACGGGAACACCTCTAGAGGGACGCCCCGAGAACCAACCCGGCTCTCTGCTATGACAACGCCAGCTACCCCCTTCCCGGGGAATAAAACCTAAGATATGCCACCCCCGGTCCTTTGGGACCATTTTCCGAGGGCCCTCTACACCAACAACATCACACAGTAATAAATATACTACAGTGTCCACATGAGTAAGCATCCGGGCTCCATACCATGATACCACCCTTTTCCAGAAGGAATGGTCATACCCTAGGGGAGCTACCCCTGAAACCGTGTCGCATCTTTCTTGTTTCGACCATTACCGGTTTGTGAGGCTCGATGAGGTCTCGTCCATAAAGCTACGATTTTTCACAATGCCATGCTTTGATCAACAAATGATCAGCAGCACTTCGTATGCCACATTACTAAGTTGGGAATGTATCACTAGTAACCATCAACTACATAACCTCTGAGCTCGTACGTCTTAGAGAAGGGTGTTAAGCTAAGAGAATAAATCTCCGCCACTAAACAGAAATGTTTTCGATAGAAACAGGTTTTACATCTCAAAGTGTAATGTCAGACACACATCCATACAAGTCTGTTCCGAGCACGAACAGAACCGAAGGCACTTCAGAAGAATCCCTTGCAAATTCAGTTATTCACACTCCCGATCGGACTTCCCATCACTTAGGAAATCTCTATACCAGCGCGACTCAGTGCAGAGACAATCGATGGGTTATCCGTTCATTCTCGAAAATACCCGGTCTACACCACCGGTCTTCAAATGCTATCCATATTGACATATCATTATTCAAAATAGGTTATATGATACAAGGTCCTCTCCTGGCTAAACCGAATAATGAGCGCAATATTTAAAAACATATGGATATTTAGTTAAGTCAGAACTTAAAACCCAAAACTTTCTTTTCAAATGGTTTAAACAAATTACCATTTTAAAATCTTTTAACAATCGTATTTATTTCACAAAGTTCACCAATTTTCCACAAAGGTTCATTATAGTTTTCAAAACAATTCCATTTCGAATTGGATTAACTTATCCAATCTTAAATTAAAGATTTAATTCATAACTTTCAAACCTTTTCCAATTCAAATCTTTTATATGGAAGATATACCATTTAAAACTCTCTTCGATTTCAAAACAAGATTAAAAATCTCTCACGGGGCTAAAGCTGATTACCTTTACATAAGTTAAAGCCATTCGAGTATAAAACTTGGGTTCAAATTTAAATTCCCAAAAAAACACTTTTTAAATGGTTAAAACTCATATAAACACCTTTATAACTTGTATAATCTTTTTAAACTATAATTCCCAAATTATCAAATTCAATTTCAAATCAGATTATTTAAATTTCAAAACTTTATTATGTTATTCAAAAATAGCTTTTATTATTGAAACTCATTTTCAAGAGTTTTCAATTCCAATTCCAAAACTATTTGAATTCAAAATTTACTTTAAAGTCATTTTAAAATATTTAATTCAAATATTTGTGACTTAACCGATTCCCAAGTGCGATCCATATTTATGTCCGTAAGGTGTAGTCCAGGGGTTTTACACAATGGTGTAACAACATCAATCGCCACAGATTCAATCATATCAATATCAATAAGCGGTATATCCTATAACGCTTATCTATATACACAGAATCACAGATGGAAAATATGAATGCATTATAAATAAATAAATTACATTCATCACCGCTTGAATTAAAACAATTCAAATCACAAAGCATCACACAGCAGAGATGACAAAGCAATTCACAGCATTCAATAGAAGACAATCATCCATAAACAAGGTTGATTGATCATTTGATTAATTTAAACCAGATTAATCACTAATTCTGGTTGATTTACATTAATTAATTACAATTATGTTAATTAATATTTATTAATTACCCTTAATTTATAAATTAATTAATCCTTTAACTATTAGTTAATCAACCTTAACCAACAAATTGACTAACCTTTACTAATTAATTTAAATCAAACTTCATTTACGAATTAATCAATCTTTAATCATTAGATAATTAACTCTTTATTTCGAATAATTAACCTTTAGTCATTCAATTATCATTTAATTAATTATATTTAATTAACTAATTAACCCCTTAGATCATCATTTTAATTAATTATTCTAATTAATAAATGATCATCCTTCATCAAAAATTAATCTTAATCACTTGATTTCCTAACTTAAATAATGAGTTAATTACTTTTGATTTAGTAATTAATTACCTTAATTTAATTAATCTTAACTCATTCATTATCCTTTAATAAAAAATTTATCCTTAATTATTTATTCTTAATTAATTACAATAACTAATTAATTATTCCTTAATAAATAATTATTTCTTAATAACTTTAAATAAATTAACCTTTAACTAATTATTCTTAAATTAAATTTCTTTTTTTATTAATTAACCACATTAATTAATTATTCTTTAAATTAATTAACCCTTAATTACTTGGTACATAAATCTTTAATCATTAATTACCCATTCTTAATTACTTCCATTTAAGTAAATATTTTTAATTAATCAATCATCAATTAATTGATTAATTAATTTGAATTATCAATTAATTTTATACTAATTACTTTTATTAAGTAATTTACTTTAAGTAATTAATCTTCTTCAACAAATAAAAATTCATTATTATTAAACATTAATTATCTAACCTTTAATATTATTAAGTTAAAATAACTTTTCCAAAATAAAGGTTTCATTTATTTTAAACTCTTTTAAAACATGGTAAATTTAAAACAATTTATTTAAAAATCCTCTTAACTAATTCTTAAATTGGGATACCATTTAATATAAGAGGAAAATTGTTTTTAACAAGATTTAACGAGATTTAAATTTCAAAAACTTGATTTTTCTTTGGGTTTTAAAACTATTTTGCCACCAGACAACCAACCCGAGCAAAGCTATTGAAAACCCCGAGCCAAACTACGCTTCCCCCGAGCAGGACTTCGAGTCATACGCGACATCGTTTGCTTCGAGAAAATTCACGAATCCCCCGAGTCACCCCCGAGTTCCACTTCGTCTTCTCCAACACCGCTTCAAACACAGATGCACAAACACGAATCGTGCACATGCACAGTTGCTTGCCGCTCCTCCGACCATCGCTATCGTCGCACTCTGGTCATCGATGACCTGTCCCATCCTTCTGACCACCCAGGTCCGCTGATTTCACCGTTGTTCAAAATTTAACACTTCGACTCACACTGTAACAAAGCCCATCACCTGCAAACACCTTGTATTCGCCAACCATGACCCCAAAATTGACGCGAGCCTAGCCGACGCTTTGCCACAGGCCAACCCTTCTATCCCCCAGGTCTAATCCCCTAAAATCCACCATCGACGGCGCATTTGTCTCACGATTGTCGTCGACCGAATGCCACCGTTAAAACCTAATTATATGTCGTCCGACCACTACATGCCTCGAGAACGCCTCTGGCAATTTTTCCTGAGGCCATGCATCATCACTCAGTCTTCAGTAGCAACCACGACTGTACTAGCTCACGTGATCGCCGTAGATTGCATGAAATCAATTTTCAGTTCAATTTGATTTTTCTCATCAAATATCAACCTACAAATCCTAAACTGATTATCAAAAATCATAATTTTGAATTTCGAATCGATTCATATAATCAAAACCCATAATTAAATCACTTGATTTTTCTACTTTATGTTGGTCATCACTGACATTTTCATTTTCTGGAATTCTTATCAGTTGATTTTATCTAGAATTATTTTTAAAATTCGAATCTAAGTATCCTAACAATTTTTCTTTAAAGGTTAAGATTTAAAACAGCTTGTATATTTAGATTTGAATTTTTGTAGGAAATCCTGCTGTTCATTTTACAACAGAGATGTATCTTTATATACACACAATCACATATATATGCATAAACCCATATTCACACCAAACACTCTATATTATCTTCAGATTTCTTCACTAAAATCAATAATGAAAATGGACTCGGGATCTAAAAGTTTTGCTCACATTGTCCAAAAAGAGGAAAGGTTATTGATTTTTTTCTTTCTTATGTTCTCGAGCCTGTATATATATCAAAGATATATATAACATAATGGACTCAAGCATACATATGAATTACGGAATAATTCATGCTACATTCCAGATAATTATCATTCATGCAAACAATATTCACCCTAGAATTAACACGTATATCAAAGCATAGCACAGATCTAATTATATTTGGGATAGTTTGCTCACCTCTTCCCTGAAGGCAGAAAGGCTCTTGACAGTTTTCAAAAGAAAAGATGAAGCCAGCAATTTTTCTTCTTTTCCTACCTTAATTCTTTTAAGTTTAGATCTGCGGGTTATATATAAAATTCTTGCTCATTCTTTGTTGTATTCACTTTCTCAATTCATCAATAACAATATTTTTAAATTACTTACAGTTGAATTTTTATACACAGAGAAACTTTTTCTGCAACTAGAAATCCAGAAATAGATTAATTCTTTGGTCTTGATTTCCCTGCAAATGATTGATTATTATTGTATTACATTCTTCCTTCATTAGAGATTCTAATTTCAAGTTCAAGTCTCAAAAAAAGGTTACTTGCCTTTAAATTATTTCCAGAAAACTTGCACTGCCTAAAACCTGAAGTTCTTGTTTTCTCACAAATCTGCAATTTTTTGAATTTGTTGTTAAAATATGGTTTCAAAATCATAATTTCATTAACTATAAAGTTTAAAAAAACTTACCTGAGAGATGAAATATATTACTACAGTTTGATGCTTAAGAAAAACACTTTAGATTTAACTTTTGAATTGAAGAAGATAGGCAGTTTCTCTTTTTTTTCTTCTGATTTTCACTTTTCTTGAGTGTTGGAGTTTGAAATGCTAGATCTTTTGATTACTGAACTTTTCAGAGGTTTGGAGGTTTAATAAATTTGAATTTGGAAGCCTAAAGGTTTTTCTGAAATTTTTAATTTGATTATTTTATTAAGATAATGATGTCTCATGCCATTTGTGAAAAGAAAAATCATAAGATCTAGATTTTGTTAATTATTCTACTTCATCTCCCATGTGAATGTATATTCACATTTGTGAATTTTTTTTACAAGACAAATGGAATTAATAAAAATTTTATTTTTATATTATATATACTTTATAAATAAATGTATATCTTTATTCATTTGTGTATATATATATGTATAATGTTAAAAGAATTTAACCAATATTTACATTACATATATTACATCTTAATAATTTTAAATGCTACTTATTTTTAAAACATTTATTTTAAATTTAAATTCAAACTTCAATTCTTGAACTTTAAATATAAATATTTGTGCCCATTTGTTATATTCACACATATCCTAAATAATTTAAATTAAATTTCAATATGTATTCAATTTTACTCATATTTGTAATACACATATATAAGATTTTAAATTTAAATTACTTTTTTAAAACATCCATTATTTCAATATTCAAAATAGAATTGGAATTTATTTATATATTATTATCACTTATTTTTATTTGTTTTTAAGACTTTTTTTCCAATCTATTTTCAAATTAAATTCCAAAATTTTAAAATATATTATTTATTTAAATAGATAAATTTTGGGATGTTACAGTTGGAAATCCACACCCCAATACTTGCCTTTAGAGGACTTGATTGTATACCTAAATATGTTATCAAATTTAACAAATGTAACAATTCTGGCTACTTTAATATGTTATTTCAAAAGTGTTTTCAAAGCAATGTCATTAGAAATAGTATTAAATAATTTGATAAAAATGTTTTAGTTATCATAAGGTAAAAACCAATCCATGTTTATGTGCGGCATGGTCTTTTGAGTACCCTTCTTTTCAAAAGGTTTTATTTGGCATCAAAGTCGATCTACGACAATATCATGTATATTTATGATTTGTGTTTCTCATGTTGATTTTCCACACTAATCCAGGTATTAAAATACTTGGGTCAAATCCTAGTAATTCTATTATTACCTAAAGACGCTTGGGTTTCCAGAGAAGAGCTGGAGATCTTCATCAACGTATGTGTAACACCCTATATTTTAGGTAACATTATTTAAGATATTTAATTAGTTAAATTAAATAAAATGATGTGTTGATTAGGGGATTGAGATTTGATTTAATCAAAGGGTAGCCATGCCATTTAACTTATGAATTAAAATAAGAGTTAAATTGAAATAAAGGAGGGATAAAATAGGAAAGGGGCTATCCAATATCTCTTAAACTTGGCTTTGTAATCCTACACATGTTCATTTCATTTTATTAAAAAATTTAAAACCTTAAGGCCGACCGCCATTAACAAGAGAAAGAATAAGAAGTTTAAGAAAAGCTAAGGAATAAGCTACTTTAAATCAAACCCATTCATATCTCAATCTCTTTAATCTCTAATGCTAAGGCGAAAAATGTTTACATTCATATTTGTTTTGTTTCCGTTTTTAAGATGAATTTCGAATATTTTGCATTGATTTGCCATGTTTTTGAATGATAGAAAGTTTATATATACTTGTTGATGAATTATGGTTGTTCATATTGAATTTATGATAATATTTAAGGTAAAAACCCTATAAAATGACAACCAAATGCCTTGCGAAATTTTATATAAACCAGAAATATTATTTTGGAGATGAATTTCGATTTACAGAATTTTCTGAATTTTTGTGGAATTTATATGAATTTTCTTGTAAAGAAAATGTTAGTTTGAGTTATAAATTATTTACGATTAAATAATAAAAGGCTTGGGTCTGAGATTTTATATGTTGAAAAACATATTAAAAGAGATTTTTTGGAATTTTTGTACAATTTTCCTAAGTGTCTTAATGGGTACATAAAATTATTTATGGCTAGGACTTAAATGTTTTATATATTTATAAAAGGAGAAGGGGCTTTTTGCAAATAATTCAAATAGTTATTTCTGAAAATGAC
Organism: Allium cepa; assembly: GCA_030765085.1. Lineage (NCBI taxonomy): Eukaryota > Viridiplantae > Streptophyta > Magnoliopsida > Asparagales > Amaryllidaceae > Allium > Allium cepa. The sequence goes on from CM060938.1 coordinate 229,955,932, forward strand.
AACACTTCTTAATGGAAAAGAAAAGAGGCAACCAATAAAATTTTGACCCGTAAAGCAGGTTAGGTGAAAAGAAATTTTGTTATATGCTCTATACTGTTTTGTGCTTTCGGCACTTGCTTCCACCTTCGTTGGCTTTCGACTATGTCCCTTCGCCTTCAACACCATTGGAACCAATGCGCTTGGTATCAATATATTGGTACATAGAAAATTGGATAGAAGGAGAAAGGTACGCAGTTGAAACCAGGGGTTCCAAATGATAGAGTTTGGGGTATGCCCTAGGGGCAATTATGTAATTTGTTACATATATCTAAATCGTTGACCAAGCTAGTTCGAAATAAAAGGTATTTTCTTCCTATTATATACTTGATATAATGTGATTGTATTAATTAATTAACTTAATTTAAAGTATATTTAATAGAAAAATCCATAAATGGTATATTTTGTGATAGTAGTATAAAGTGTTGTAACCGTAAGTAATTTGTCACAACGAAACAGATATATTATTTTAAATATTCCTAGTCAAGATGCATTGAGATTGGATATCGATGTATCTGTTGAGAATAGAGTATATAACGCTCTCCAAATGTTGGGTAATTTATTACTCATGACTGTTGGAGGCACCTAAGTGTTACGTACTAATAGCTATTTGGTAGCTATGGAACGACTCACTCGATAGTTTCCTGTTAGTTAATATAACTAAGGCCAAACAGAAATATAGATACGACTGATTTACACAGTTCTCACAACTTGATAATGCTGTGGATCTTCAATATGAAAGCTCCGCTTTGATTATAGCCAAATCATGGCATGGCGTCCATCGAGTGACTATAGTTGGATCGGGTGGAAGTATTAGAAGTGAAGCACTATTTAAGAGAGGATTCGTCTTCTCGGTTATATGCAGTTAGTATCGCAATCAACTCAAAGTCAAAGTCTCCGACCAAAGCATTTCAGTTAATAATAATTGTTATCATTGAACAAAGGATTTTGTATTTAGACTATAAAGTTAAATGTGGATGAGGCTGGAATTTTGACCATTATCCAAAGTGATATAGTTTTGACGAAGAGAATTGGTGTAAATAAATGTCACAACCGGGTAACGTTTATTAAACTAAAATTGGGTTTTACAAAAAATGAGTAAGGGATAAATTTGTCCATAATGTCACACGACCTACTAACTGGCATGTGAACGTTAACATTAGCATAGTTCGATGTTAATCGTTGACCAAATTTACACCCAAGAGTTATACAGCTGAAATGATGAATTCCCTTAAGACCGAACAATTTAATTAGTTTATAATTGTTATAAATTAATTAGATTAATTACTATTTATGATATATTAATAATAAAATTTGAATATGATTTGAGAAATAAATAATGTTATATATATTTATAACAGTTATAAATATATCGATCGATATACAATATCAACAAGAGATTAAATTAGATTTAATTGCAAAGTATTTTGGCTTGGGCTTAGATGAGTTTTACGCCCATTATTAGGGCTGCAAAAATTCAGTTTTGGGAAGGTCTAGGGGTGGCTAAGACATAGGAATTGACTTGGAGACAATGGGTTGAGATTAAGTGAGAATGGGTAAAAAGGTTTTTCTCATTTCTCTCTAATACAACCCTATATATTTATATCTATGTATGTATATGTATGTATGTATCTCTAAGAATAAGTACTAACCTTTTTGGTCACCATTAGCTTCTACATTGCTCGTTGAAAACATACCTCTAATCCACTCTGAAATTCTTAAATATGTTTCAAATTAAAATAATACTGTTCGATAGTTAGAGGTCGGTGATTAAAGACTTGCAATCTGACGAATCAAGAACGGTAAAAGGAAGGGAAGTCATTGCTTCCACATGGATTCAAAGGCATCAGTAAATTGATAATTTTAATTCATATGTTACAGTAATTGAATTATATTCTACGTTCCTATAATGAGCAATTTTATATCTGTCTAAGTATATTGCTACTATATGTTTAGTTAGGTGAGATTTTGTAAGTGGATGTGGTTGTCATAAATCAGTTTGGTTATTACATAATTTGTTTATTATACTATTTGATTTATGTATAGAAAAATGTTCTTTACTGTACAAAATCAATTTTTTTCATTAATAATTGTTATATATATATTTATTAACAAATATATATATGCATGTGTGTGTACATATATATATTAGTGTATATTTCTCTCTCATAATAGCATATATGCATATATAAGAGATATATATATATATATATATAATTTAAAAAAAATTAGTACACTTATTTATATATAATATGGATTTACAAATTCAAAAATTAATTATCATACATATATTCATATTTTTAAAGTTAACATTTATTAAATTTTTGAATTTTTATTATGTAATAAAATAATTATAACATAAAAAATTCCATTTTATACTATTTTTAAATATTATATCATTTCATAAACATATAGAAAAAAAATAGGAAATTTTTAATAAATTTTATTATTTTTAATAGTTAATATTATTTTAGAAAAACTGTTTTTGATAAAAATAATAATTTAATTAAAAAATTCTTCAAAATTCTTTGTAACCTTTCCTTCATGATACTAGAATTAATGAAATTTTAAAATCTGAATTTTTGATAATATATTATTTTCCGTTAAACAATTATTTTCGAAATCAATGTATTTGTTTTAAAAAATAATATTTCAACATTAAAAATCTCAAGATTTTTTCTAAGCTCTATTTTATGATCCTAGATTTTTAAAATTTTCAAAATTTGAATTTCCATCAAAAAATTATTTTATGTTAATTATTTATGGATGAAAACATTATTTTATGCATAATATATGCAAATTAAAATATTAAAATTATTATGTTTGCAAAAATAAGTTAATTTTGAATTACAATAATTTTTAATAATTTCTCTCTCTCTTTCTATATATATATATATATATATATATATATTTGTTTATATACAAATGTTATATGTTCATATGTTATATATAATATATTTATACATACATATGTATGTGTGTCTGTATATATTTTTGTAACACATGTACATGCATATCTTTAGACAACATACAAGATATGCAAAATGAGCTAATATGTGTTGCGATGTAAATCCCAACATCTACATATGGGCATATTATGCCTTTCACTGATTATTATGTTACACACGCACTCAAACATATATGTATATGATACATTAATGTACAAACTAAATCAAATAAAATTAATTCATGTCTTAATATATTTGAATATAAATTAGATAAATAATTTTATTTGAATGAAAATTAGAAATTTTCTAATTCAGTTAGACTTCATAGGCCCAATAAAAGATCCAATAGGGTGAGATTTTTGAAATTCAACTATAACTTCCGCAGCGGGCTAGTCCAGTTCCAACAATGATATCGAAGCCCAATAGCCTATGTAGTCTAAATTAGGCATATTAGGGCTAACTAATTAAGCTGGCCCATTTACTACGGTGTCTAGAAAGGTAATATCTAGGATTGGAATTGGATAATCAAGTACCCTGTCCTACCTGGTTACCGTCCTAGCCCGAAAGGTGAAGTGAGCCCAAAGGTCGCTCCTAATAGAAAAGGCCCAACTTAATTTGGGTTTTGGGCTAATTTTCAAAAACTTTTTGAAAATTAATGTTAAAGATTTTAAATTTAATAGTTATATTTAAAATAAAACATGTTTATTATAAAGACTATAATACTACATAAGTTTTCAAAATGTTTGAAAGGATAATAACGTTTTCACAATGTTTGAAAATATTTATATAATAATTTCAAATATTAAATTTATTAATAAGATTAGTAAAATGAATTAATTAAATATAATAATTAATTAATGCATATATGCATGTATTACATATGTTGATATATGTTATGTTATATTTGATTGTTTAAGATAACATAAGTATACATGTATGTATACAACATAAATTTTGAAATTAATAAATTTTTAAAAAAAAATTGAATAAATTCATTAAAGGTTAATTAATTAAATAAAATACACACATATATATGATATATGTGTGTTGCGCTGTAAAGGTTATAGTATACACTATAAATGTTATAGTAGATATGTCCAATATAAAAGTTATATTGGAATACTAATTTAAAATTAATTATAGAGTTAATTGATTAAAATTAATTAGGTAAGATTTAATTAAAGATATATTATATGTAAGACTATCATATAAGTAATATGAACAACAAAAGTAATATAACAATAAAACTTATATAATATGTGTATAAACTAAGTGTGGAACATTAAAGAAATCCAAGTAGACTTGAGAAATAAATACATATATAATTGTATATATACCGTGATTTCTGATGTGTCTGACACTTGAATCGCTAGGGTATTTTATAATAAATATATTATTTTATAAGTCGATATCACTCAATATATATTGAAGATTATGAATCTTCAATATAATGTTGCCCTCTACCATATATATTAAAAATTACTTACATACACCTTAGTTGTTGAGAAAACTCAAGCTAGGGATGTTATGCGTGGTATTATTAATATATTGAACGGATTAGGTAAGATAACTATTTGTATTTGCTGAGCAAACTCAAGGTACATGTACTATACTTAGGCCATCACGATATGGTACGTATGAGTGTGAATAATCTCTTTTGATTTGTTGTGCAAACTCAAGGTCGAAATGAGAGTAGAAAAAACAAAAATGGGTTAGGAGTTGTATATGATACAACCGATAAGGAGTTATCCATCGTTTGTGGGGCTATGATTTGTTGGGCAAACTCAAGGTCAGAATACCAAAACAAACGAATCCTAACACCCACTAGTGAAGTTGTAAGACTTTTATGTTTCATATTAGGGTTTGGAGAAATATTAAAGATCAGTGGGAGCTTTATTAGAAAACTGAAATGGTAACATTTAACCTTTCTAATATTGTAAGAACATATGCTATATAATGTTATAATTATCTACAATGATAAATTTATGCATTTAATATGACTGATAAAATGTTTGTCAATTAACATATATATAAACAAACTGAATTGAAAGTTGACAAATAGAAATATAATATATACTTACTAATAATTCTAATTGCATTTATATAATGTTTCTATACCCATGCAAGTGCCTAATTTTAGCTACTTAATACATTCGTAAGATGGTAACTTATATGTTTATTTGGTTTAGACCGTGTATAGCATTTTATGAATTTTGAACCCTAAATGCAATTCATGACTATGGATATTTGATCCATGTACTTTCGCACATAAATGTTATATGGTGAATAGTCATAGTTTGTGGGGTACAATATTTTAATGAATTTAGTTCATTTGAAGTAAGCCAATAAATAGTATTTTAAGATCATGTATTTAACTTGAATGATTTCAAAAGGATCATATAGTGTTAATGCAACACAAGACCATAAATTATGAGATATGTCTAAGAACTCGATCGTTGAGTCGGCTTGATTAGTTTACATAAAGTGCAACATATTTGATGTCCTAAATGTTAAGAATAATCGAATGCGCTTCTGTAAAAGGTTTGTTATGATATTGTAGTAAGGTTTTATTTTGAATAGTGTGACCATTTGAAAGAAAAACGAATGTATAAGAATAGACGTAATTTAAGGTAAAGTTGGAATGAAGAAAATGAATAGTCACTTCTGTTTCATGGAGAAAAATTAAAAATAAGAATTGTAATAATAGCCGATACTTAATATTGGAATATCAAATATGATTTTTATTCTAAAATGTATTTTCATATAGAAAATTGTTTTCTATAACATTTATTTCTTTGAGTTCAAGATATTTGATCAAAGAACTCTTGTTTGTAAACTAGTTGCAGCATACGAAATAAGTAAACAATATTAACAATATTAAGTGAGTGGTGGACCTCTAAATTTAGTACGCTATTATAGTAATAGCGGAAATATTAGAAGCATGCCATATAACACCTAATGATCACATCAAATTACGAAAATTGTATTCGTAAAATGTACCGAACATTATTTGTGAAATAATGTTTATTTTTAGTATTGACTGAAAAATAGATATAACTATATTTCAATATGAGTATTATGAATATTCACTATGAAATAGGACTATATTATGGATTTTTTTCATAGTAAAAGTGATGCAACAAAAATACATATGTATCTAATATTATTTATAGTTGTTTTGGAATTATAGACTAGGCCGTAGGTTTGTGACATAATTTTACTATATGATTATGAATCATATGATACAGGTTAATTATATCTCAAACAATTAATGGCTATACACACATTCAGTGGGTGCATCATAAGAGTTGATGAACTCTTTGAATTAATACATATTGATGTATGCAATCACAAGTCTGTTAATACCAAAAAGGTTCCATATACTTTTTATATTCATCGATGATTTATTACCAACATGAACATGTGTATTAGATACACATGTAGTAAGTTTATGATAAAATCATAGAATATACAAGAAAAAACTAAATAAAATAACATGTAATGGAATAAAATGGTTTGATTTGGTCGAAAAATTGAGTATATTGGAAAAAGTTTCAAATGTACCTAAAAATGAATATGGATTCAATCTCAAAATCACTACTCCATGTGATACATAATGATGCATCGATAAGGAGTAAACAGACATTGTTGGATAATATACGATTAATTCTGAGTGAAGTTGAGTTAGTTTCTTTCTATAAGGCCTTATATTTAAGATTAGTACACAAGGTTGATATTATTTCATTTAAACAATAATTTACAAAATCATACAAGATAAGGGTTCGTAAGAAATCACAACATACCCTAGGCCTAGGAGTAGGCAGGTTGTGCGATTCGAAAGATTGCACATAATAATTGTTCATTTGGTATCTTGTATGAATCTCCAAAAAGATTTTTGGAAAGGTCTGTCATCAAATAACATATTTATGTTTTGAACATAATTTTTGTGAACTAAAATTAGTTTTTAAATAAAAAGGTTCATAAAGCATTTATGAATCCCTATTCTAATTTCTCTAAGAAATAATTATTGTTTCAAGATATATCAACTTCATTGGAAGGAATTCCTTTGAGGAATTTTTGGTAGTTAAATGGAATTGGATCCAATCCATAGATAGAACTGATTATATGAGATGAAATGAAATTAACTAACCTAAATAAACACATAGCACTAGAATGTCTAATAAGTATTCTTGTACATCGAAGAGAAACTATGAGTTTCTTATTAATGTCGAAAATATACTTTACCCTTGGTTGTCCAATTAAACCATTAAGATTATTGACTCTATATGGTATGATGCACAGATCTAAAAGAATTCCAAGTATGTTATCAAAATATAATTTTGGTGATCGTAATCAAAGAGATGTGATCCTCGGTCGAGATTGTGTCTTTATTGGAAAGATTAATGTGGTTGGAATTAAATAAGCAATGTTGATAAGAATAATATTGCAAATTTTAGTTGTTGAAATTAGCATAACAGATTCGGTATTCAACACGCTCAAGTTAAATCAGATTTACTCACAAAATTATCGCTTGATAAGACTTAATGTTTGGTACTTATGTATTGAAAAAGGAAATTCTAAGTAATGATTTAGTATAACACGTTTACACATATTAACCAAAAACGCCTCGAAGTCAGTGGGAGCAATATTGGGTTTGCGAGTCTTTGGGTATGATCTAAGAAATGATATGAATGTATCATTTTGTAAGCATCAAGATTGAATAAGTATTTTGATAGAAATATCAAATAGTTTGATTTTCATTCAAAGTGCAGAGGAGGTGTGTGTTCACAAGAAAGAACGTTAAAATGTGCATTGATATTTCTAAACTATAAGTAAACAACATGTTGTTGATTTTAACAACATGCTTGTATTAAAATCAACTTTAATTGTTTTAGTACCCAATTTTGGATTGTAAGTGATGTCTTTTATGGTGAGTATAAAAGATATAGGGATTGTCCCAAAACGATATACAAGAGCACCCTATTAAAATGGGAACATGTAAGTTGGATTCCTTATGCGTTAGCAATAGGAATTATCAAACAGGTTATGTTATGTATGATATTGTGTTTTGTTTATGTATTTGATACATGGAGAAAATATAAAATCCAAATTAATATCACTAAATGGTTGCTTGAGGTATTCTCGTATATTTATGAAATACTCGAAAATTGTTTGTAGAAACAACAAACTCATTATGATGGAATGTTTGGACACAAACTTTTATAAGTGATGTTGGGTATAACATGTCAATGACAAAATTCTAGTTAAAATCTTTAATTTGAAAATGTTTTAAAATAAAAGCGATTTTGGTCGGCTCAACGAAATGTTGAGAATATTAACTTGAATAGCGCTACAACAAACCATTGTATATAGATATAAATGCACAAATTTATAATTGAGCCAAAGGTGATTCCAGATGTTGAGAATCCCATAGTATTGTTATAAGATAACAATGTCATGAAATTGGTCATGACAGAACTTTAAACTCACTAGGAGTCAAAATACATACTTCGAATCATTCCACGTGATAAAGGCAATTTATTAGTGTCAAAGAGAGTTAATTGACAAAGTAGATAATTAAAACGTAATAGCATACCCATTCAGTAAGGGACTGACCTAATTGGTTTTGAAAAAACTGATTGGAGAAGTTAGAATTAGATTCCGTAATTGACCCCAAGAGCAAGTGGGAGATTGATAGAGTTAGGGGTATGCCCTATGGTCAATTATTTAATTTGTTACATATATCTAACTAGTTGACCAATCTTGTTCGAAATAAAAGGTATTTTCTTCCTATTATATACTTTATATAATGTGATTGTATTAATTAATTAACTTAATTAAAAGTATTTTATTAGAAAAATCCATAAATGGTATATTTTGTGGTAGTAGTTACAAAGTGTTGTAACCGTGAGTAATTTATCACAATGAAACAAATATACCATTTTAAATGTTCCTAGTCAAGATGCATCGAGACTGGATATCGATGTATCCATTGAGACTGGACTACGCAATGCTCTCCAAATGTTGGGCAATGTTTTACTTATGACTCATTGGGGCATCTAAGGTTACATACTAATAGTTGTTGGGTAACAATGGTATAACTCACTCGATAGTTTCCACTTGGTTAATATAACTAAGGTCAAACATAAAATATCGATGTGATTGATTTACACATTTATCTCGACTTGAGAATACTGTGGATCTTCAATATGAAAGCTCTGCTTTGATTATAGTCAAATCATGGCATGACATCCATTGAGTGACTATAGTTAGGTCGAGTGGAAGTACTGGGAGTGAAGCACTATTCAAGAGAGGATAGTCTACTCAATTATATGCGGTTAGTATCATAGTCAACTCAAGTCAACTCAAAGTCAAAGTCTCTGGCTAGAGCATTTCAGTTAATAATAATTGTTATTATTGAACCAAGAATTTGGTATTTAGACTATATATTTAAATGTGGATGACGTTGGAATTTTAGTCATTACCAAATTCCATAAGTCCAAAGTGATATAGTTTTGACGAAGAGAATTGGTGTAAACAAATGTCACAACCGGGTAACGCGTATTAAACTAAAATTGGAGATTTTACTAAAAACAAATAAGCAATAAATTTGGCCATAATGTCACACTATCTGCTAAGTGACATGTGAACATTAACATTAGAATAGTTCAATGTTAATCACTGATAAAATATACACCCAAGAGTTACACGGCCGAAATGATGAATTCCCTTAAGACCAAACGATTTAAATAGACTATAATTATTATGAATTAATTTAATTAATTAATATTAATGAAATGTTAATTATATAATTTGAATATGATTTGAGAATTAAATAATGTTATTGTAACGACCCGTAAATTTAGCAGGTTTTAATAACGTTATTAATTAGAATTTTGTGGGATTTTTACGATAAAATTTTGAAGTAAAAATTTAATAGTTGAAATACGTCTAGTTAAACATAGCAACTGGTAAATTTTCGTCCGGAAATATGAAAATTTATTTCACGCGTAAATTTACTTCAATTTAATCAGTTAAAAACGATGAAAATAAAACGTTTTCAAATCCAAAATATTTTTACATAGAAAAATTCTAAACAATCCTTTGAGCAAGTTGTCAGTTTGTCGTTTTTGCAAACTCGGACATCTTTGGGTCCGTCGATCTTATTTTTCTGCAACTTTTATGCATTTTCCATAGTATAAAATTTCGAAATTTTATAACCAAATCGTACCACTGACATCTGTATGCCGTTTTGATCGTCTCGGTGTGCTGATCTATACGGTATATTCGATTGTCAAATTTCGGTGTCTGTTACGTGACGGAAACGGAAATAACGGTCCGTTGCAGCATTACCAATTTGTGGCTTTTCATTAACACGGCTTTTCAAATCTAAACTGTGAAGCCCAAGAGATGTAATAATTGCTTTAATAAATTCCCAGCTAAATTCGTGGGTGTCCGTTGCTACTTTTAGTATACATTTATTTCTAGCATTGAAACAAAATATTTATACCAAAACACGGTCAGTTTCTTCTCTTCCCAGTGAACCCTTCACCTTATTTTCATTGCTACCATTCTTATTTGCAATAATATAATCTACACTTCTCTGCCATGCTAGCCCATCACTTCCTGTGCACTTTCATTTTGAAGAAAAAAGGCTTCTTCATTTTCATTCTTCAAACTTTTCACTCACCGATGCTCCAAGCAGCCGACTCCAACACCACCCGATCTGGCCAAAGCTCCTTCACCCGAGCTCCGCCACGGCGACCATCTCTTCTCCTACGTGTTTTTTGCCATCAACCAACCAAGGCCTTCAGCAGCTCGAAGTCCACGACCGAGCCTTCACCCGCTTCTCCGAAGCTTCTCCCTACCTCACGCTCTCTCCTTTCCCCTTAGCCTCGGCCATGACCGCACCACCTCCTTCCTCTGCTAGGCGCTCGCCTATGGCAAATAACCGCCAAGTCGGCCTCGTCTTCCATCACTTCCCTCCATGGCCGTTCAGAACCTTTATCCGCCCACAACCACAAGCACTGTCCACCTTCATGCGTCCTCCCTCCTCTGGTTTTCGGTGGGATGGTGATAATATACATCTTAGATTTACTTATAATAAGTTACTGTTAACCTGTTGTCTCTTCCCGTATGACAGTGTACAAAAGTTTATAAAGTATGTAAAATATAGTATATGCTGTACATGCTATAAATAGTATAAAGTATAGTATAAAGCCTAAAGTTTAATTTGTGAATATAAAGTTATAAACTATATTTTCCTGTGTACGTGTTATGATTACAGTATTTATAATTCTAATAACGTACGTACATTTATATATAACATGGATATGCATGTGTGTGTATACTAATTTTATGTGTAAAAAAAAAGCTGTTTTCTGATAAATATTGAAAACCTTTGCGTATCTATGTATATGCACAGAGCTCGTTAGTACGGGGTAGTTGTGATCGAAGTTTAGACTGGATTATTTTAGGTGGCTGCTAGGTACCAATTATTGTGAAAACAACCTAATAAATGCGTGATGAACGTCTACCCTGGCGTTTGCACTTTGTTGTTTTAATAATTGTACATTGTGGGCTTGGCAGAAGTTGTATTTCGACTTTATTTAAGTATATACAGATTTTGATTTTTTTCAGAATGCGTTTATATAAAAAAAAAGTTACATTGATTTTCAAATATATATAGATTGTTTTGTTTGATACGCGTTTTGATTTAAACATTTATTTTGAAAGGAAGTAACAAAAAATAATATAATTCACTCTTCATTTCTATTATGTTAAGATGGTTCTGATTCGTTTATCAATTCCTCTTTTATCAGCTTTGATCATCAATAGCGTACCAATCTTGCTTTATTTCGAAACTTGTGCTTGGATTCGTACTTCAATATCAGTGTGCGTATCCGTGTCATCTCCTGATCCCTCCAGCCTCGAAAGGTGAGCAATCACTCACGATTAATGTTCTTTTATTTATTAAATATGATTTCAATTGAAACGACAATTGAAATATGCTGCTGTTAGTTATGTACACTGTTATATATGCTATTACCTGTATCTGTTCACCTATGACATCTGACACCATTATCTGTTAATTACTATGCGATGATAATACAGTTTGGTTGATAAATTGATTGATTGATTGATTGTTGTTTATATTGGATGTTAAATTGTAATGTATAAAGTGATAAATATTATGCAATTGAATTTGATGTAGAATAGTTAAAATTTTGAATCGACATATGTGTTGAATTTGATTAGTTAATTTGAATAATATGACCCCTTTTAAATTGTTAAGTTAATTGACACTTTAAATTGTTAAGTTAATTGACACGTAGAATTTGATAAATTACACTTTTAATCTTTGAACGTATATTGGCTAAATTGTTGTAATATAAAAATTTGAAATTGGAATCGAATGACAAGTGAAAAACCATAATGTAATAATCTTTAATCTACATGAAATGATAATGTAGATTCTAGGAATAATTATATTAACTCGCACAAATAACAATGCGAATTAATACGATTATTTCGGGATTATTCAAATTAATTATTGGATTGTTATTGATTGTGTTATTGCTTGTTTATTTACTTTGACACCATCCCTGTTATCACACTGCAAGTTCCCTTTACTATGCTTTGATTTGTGAATTGAATTGGAATTGGGTTGAAATGATAAATACCCAAAATGAATTTGACTTAGGATAGAGAATTAAATAAACCGATTGGTCAATAATTTGATTTGAAATAAAATAAAGATTTTATTTGAATAACAAGGTTTTGAAATAAAATTTGGAACGTAAATTTTGATAAAAGGAAAATGTTAATATTGAAATCTGAAATAAAATATTAATGTAATAACTGATGAAAGAACGTTGTTTTGAATTTAATTATTTAACAATTAAATTTGGAATTATTCATTGAATTAAGTTTGAAATGATTTAATAATTAAGGTTGAATTTATAATTAAGTTGAAATTATTCAATAATTGAATAAGATTGAATTATTTGATAATTGAATAAAATTTGAATTCTTTGATAGGAGAAATTGAACTTTTGAATAAGTGAATTTGAACTTCGTTAGTAAATGAAATTTGGTTTCTTTATTAGTTAAGTTTTGGAAAATTTAAGTAAGATGATAAGTTAAATTGAACTTCTTGAATATATGAAATTTAGTTCTTGATTAATTGAGTTTGAAAAGTGTAACCGAGTAAGTAAATAAATGAAATTGAATTTCTTTAACAAGAAATAAAATGTGATTTATTGAAATTAATGTAAGACTTGTAATTTTGAAAATTTGATTTGATGAATCTAATTTAGTTAAATTTGAAGTTTTGATATATTGAAGATGAACGTAAGCAATTGATTTAATTAATTGGGAATTAAGTAAAATTGTTTTGAATGATAAAGCAACTTAACGAATATTGAATGAAATCGATAAATGAATTTGAAATTGATCGAGTGTTAAATTAATTTATTTAAATGATTTCGAAATAAAATTCATATATGAATTTGAATCAATAATTGAATTGTTTAAATAAAAGTTGAAATCGAATTATAAGATTTTGAAATGGTAATTTGGAAGTTTTGAAACGTAAACTTTGGAAATTGATTTAGAAAGACAAACGAAATGTTGATTTACGAATTGAAATTGAAATTGAATTGATTTGGTTTTTTGAAAATACTAAAATGACCAATCGGTGTAATAATTACGAAAGTTATTAAAGAGACCGGAATCGGTTATGGATATACTCTCTATCTAAACCGAAAACCACTTTAATAACTATACGCGGAGTGATGATCCAGAATGAAGTGGTTGGAATGATGTACGTAATGACTGAAGAAAGAGAACGATAATGGATAGTCTTGACACTTGTGTCAAATTGGAAATGACTAAAATCATGAGCTGTGCCGGGCCAAATGGGGTTAGCCACCTCGAGCGAACACACTTCTTCGTAACAACTACTCATTACTTGTTATTGATTGGTGCACCCTCGTACTTTCAGGAGTGTTGTTTCGTGGTGTTGCGATCGCTGCGGCGATGCATTCTCACCAGTCCTGATCAGGCGAACGGTAGTTTCACTACCTTGGGTATTGCCTCATGTGCCTTGTCATACTTGTATCCCTATATACGCGACCACTATGAATTTGTTTTGTGTTATACCTATGGAGTACTCCCTGATATCCCACCAGTTTACGGTGGAGTTTACAGTGCTGTATAGACTATGATGCTTATAAAATGTGTTAAGGGGAATAATGGTAACGCCTTAACACTATTTTGATACTTTATATTACTGATAGACATTATCTATTTAGCGTACACTACTACCTAGTAGATAGTTTAACGGATCCTTAGAGGATGGTGATTCCAACATCCTTTGAGTTACTTGTATTTCGATTGCTATTTCACTTGAGTTGGATTTATTGATATAAGAATATTAATCCTGACTCGAGTGTTTTGTGTTTTGCTTTCCGCTCGGGTCAGACTGAGATTACCAGCTTTCGAGACTCACCTTAGGTGTTGGAGCTTCGCTTGGAGATCCAACTATTTATCCAGCTTTCAGAGATTCAGTTGATTCCAGTGATGTATATTGATTCTTGTATTCGATTATTGTATTCGAGAATTCTGTTGTAACTTATTCAACTCTATTATATATATATAGTAGCTTCATGAACTACTATCTCTTTTACTTCCGCTGCATATTATTACTCTGTGTCTGTGATTCTGTGATTATTTATTTACTGTGTATCTCAGTTTTGCCAAATTTAAATTAACAATTCGGTATTTTGAATTATTCAAGTCCGACATGTGCGGATGCGAATAGTCCAAAATAGCGGGTCGTTACAATTGGTATCAGAGCTTTGGTAGCTCTAGGCAAAACTTAGCATATAAGGTAAATGTATTTACAGAATCGCTCTCATTCGAGTTTCAATCTCTTCCTTTTGTCTCAATTCCTTTGAATCTTGGAACATTCCCCGCGGTTCCAAAATTCATTCGTGTCCCTCACTATTCGTCTTCTTTTGATTTTGGAGCATCCCATAACTCCACTTCGAACGATCTTTATAATGAGTCGGCGATCTCGCCAATCTCAAATTGATTTGTAAATGAGTGAAACTACTTTAAAATAGACATTGATTTACCAGAGATTTCTGTATTCTCGATTTACGATGCTATCTATCTCCTGCTATATCCGAATTCCATCTCTTGAGATCGGATGTTGATTTACCTCGGAATTTAGCATCGATCTTATTCTTTAAGTTACGGTCGACCCGGTTAAGGTTGTCCATGAATTAAATAAGCCTATCCATCTTCCGATTCTGTTAATTGAATCATCTTATCTTCTGTTTCGAACTTATTATCGAATCAAAATTCTCTTTGATTTGATTTCCATCAAATTTGAATCTCTATGCTTGTTTTGAAATCCATTCTTGTATTGTCGAGCGAAAAGGTGTATTTGTAAATTAATGCTCAAAATTTTTATACATTGTGCTGTTTGAGTTGTTGATGTTGATTTGGGTTTCCGATCGATTCGTCTGATCAACGCTATCGATAGGATTTTCAAAACACTTTAACAGAGCAAACTGACACAAT
The DNA here is from genome assembly GCA_030765085.1 of Allium cepa. Taxonomy (NCBI): domain Eukaryota; kingdom Viridiplantae; phylum Streptophyta; class Magnoliopsida; order Asparagales; family Amaryllidaceae; genus Allium; species Allium cepa. Next base: position 229,971,507 of record CM060938.1, read on the forward strand.
ATTGTTTCCAAATTTAGTAAATAAAATAAGTTTTGAATGATTATATTATATATAAGTATAATTTTTTCTGAAATTAAATGTTAATGAATTTGATGTCCGAAATGATAATACTTAATTTTCATTTATTGTTTTATAAACCATTGACTATCGAATAATATAAATAAATGAATTTATAAAACAGGGTTAAAATTGATTTAAAATTTAAATGGATTTAAGCTAAAATTTGAGAATTTAATATCCGGTGATTTCAAACATTGATTTGAAAGTTTTAATGTGTATATTATTCAAATATTTCCAAATAGAAATCATTTCAAAGAATTTAAATTTTTAAATCAGTGCCCTTCTCTTTGTCGCTGGAAAATAATTTCGGTGATGACGGCCGCATCATCGACATTCATTTTCGAGTTTCGAAGGGGAGAGACCAATCCGTAGCTTTGCTACAGTTTTCTTTTGGAGATTAAATCAATTTAAATTTCTTAATTATGATTTGATTTATATATATAGGTATATTATTTTAAAATTTTATGTGATTTGATATATATTGTATATACATAATTATCTCTAAATGGGTTAAAGTGAAATCGGAAATTTAATTATTAAAATTTCGGTAAAAGGATGATTTCAATTATAAATGAATCAAAATTTTGAATTAATATTTAAACTGGAGAGAATTGAATTAGAAATTTACTTGTATAATATTCAGTTACATAGTTAACTTTTGAAAATTAAGGTAAGTTATATATAATGCAATTGAGTATAAAATAATGTTAAAGGAATTTTTTTAAAAATAAATTTGAATAGTTATAATAAATGCAAATATACTTAATGTGATAATATATACTAAGTAGAATAAATTTAATAAAAATTTGGAATAAAGAAGAACTAAATTTGTCGGGTAAAGTATGATTATAATAAATGACTATTCAAATTTATGATCATTGAAATTGTTAATTTAAGAAAATTGTATAATATACAATATAAATTGTCTTTATAATAAAATTTGAGTGCGTATAAAGTGTTATACAATTAAAGTCTAATTATAAAATGGTTAATAGAGATAACAGAAAAATAAGTTAATTGAACAGCAGATGTGATTAATAAAATATAAATTTTGCTTTGAAGGAAATAATAAATTTGAAGTTAGATCAACTTAATGAGATATCTTGAATTAATTAAATTTTTATTGAATTTCGTTTTGAAATAAACCTTTTGTATCTAACATTAATAAATGAGAAATTAAATAAGGGAAACCTTGAATTTAAAAACAAATTGTCGAATATGATTTATTTAAATTGAAATTTATATGGTTGAACTAGTTGTTTATTTCGTTTTCAGTCTATTTTCTTCTGGTTGTTTCTATTCTCCTACCTCCTTCCTTTTCGGGGACGAAAAGTTTTGAGTGGGGGAGAATGTAACGACCCGTAAATTTAGCCGGTTTTAGTAATGTTATTAATTAGAACTTTGTCCGATTTTACGATAAAATTTTGAAATAAAAATTTAATAGTTGAAATGCGTCTAGTTAAACATAGCAACTGGTAAATTTTCGTTCGGGAATATGAAAATTTATTTCACGCGTAAATTTACTTCAATTTAATCAGTTAAAAAGCGATGAAAATAAAACGTTTTCAAAACCAAAATAATTTTACATAGAAAAATTCTAAAGCATATTTTGAGCAAGTTGTCAGTTTGTCGTTTTTCCAAATTCGGACATCTTTGGGTCCGTCGATCTTAATTTTCTGCAATTTTTATGCATTTTCCGTAGTATAAAATTTCGAAATTTTATAACCAAATCGTACCACTGAAATCTGTATGCCGTTTTGATCGTCTCGGTGTGCTGATCTATAAGGTATATTCGATTGTCAAATTTCGATGTCTGTTACGTGACAAAAATGGAAATAACGGTCCGTTGCAGCGTTACCAATTAGTGGCTTTTCATTAACATGGCTTTTCAAATCTAAACTATGAAGCCCAAGAGATGTAATAATTGCTTTAATAAATTCCCAGCTGAATTTGTGGGTGTCTGTTGCTACTTTTAGTATACATTTATTTCTAGCATTGAAACAAAATATTTATACCAAAACACGGTCAGTTTCTTCTCTTCCCAGTGAACCCTTCCCCTTATTTTCATTGCTACCATTCTTATTTGCAATAATATAATCTACACTTCTCTACCATGCTAGCCCATCACTTCCTGTGCACTTTCATTTTGAAGAAAAAAGGCTTCTTCATTTTCATTCTTCAAACTTTTCACTCACCGATGCTCCAAGCAGCTGACTCCAACACCACCCGATCTGGCCAAAGCTCCTTCACCCGAGCTCCGCCACGGCGACCATCTCTTCTCCTACACGTTTTTTGCCATCAACCGAACAAGGCCTTCAGCAGCTCGAAGTCCACGACCGAGCCTTCACCCGCTTCTCCGAAGCTTCTCCCTACCTCACGCCCTCTCCTTTCCCCTTAGCCTGGGCCAAGACCGCACCACCTCCTTCCTCTGCCAGGCGCTCGCCTATGGCAAAGACCCGTCAAGTCGGCCTCGTCTTCCATCACTTCCCTCCATGGCCGTCCAAAACCTTTATCCGCCCACAACCACAAGCACTGTCCACCTTCATGCGTCCTCCCTCCTCTGGTTTTCGGTGGGATGGTGAGAATATACGTCTTAGATTTACTTATAATAAGTTACCGTTAACCTGTTGTCTCTTCCCATATGACAGTGTACAAAATTTTATAAAGTATGTAAAATATAGTATATGCTGTACATGCTATAAATAGTATAAAGTATAGTATAAAGCCTAAAGTTTAATTTGTGAATATAAAGTCATAAACTATATTTTCCTGTGTACGTGTTATGACTACAGTATTTATAATTCTAATAACGTACGTACATTTATATATAACATGGATATGCGTGTGTGCGTATACTAATTTTATGTGTAAAAAAAAGCAGCTTTTTTCTGATAAATATTGAAAACTTTTGCGTATCTATATATATGCGCAGAGCTCGTTAGTACGGGGTAGTTGTGACTGAAGTTTAGACTGGATTATTTTTAGGTGGCTACTAGGTACCAATTATTGTGAAAACAACCTAATAAATGCGTGATGAACGTCTACCCTGGCGTTTGCACTTTGTTGTTTTAATAATTGTACATTGGGGGTTTGGCAGAGTTGTATTTCGACTTTATTTAAGTATATACAGATTTTGATTTTTTTAAGAATGCGTTTATAAAAAAAATACATTGATTTTCAAATATATATAGATTGTTTTGTTTGATACGCGTTTTGATTTAAACATTTATTTTGAAAGAAAGTAATAAAAAATAATATAATTCACTCTTTATTTCTATTATATTAAGATCGTTCTGATTCGTTTATCAATTCCTCTTTTATCAGCTTTGATCATCAATATCGTACCAATCTTGCTTTATTTCGAAACTTGTGCTTGGATTCGTACTTCAATATCAGTGTGCGTATCCGTGTCATCTGATGATTTCTCCAGCCTCGAAAGGTGAGCAATCACTCACGATTAATGTTCTTTTATTTATTAAATATGATTTCAATTGAAACGACAATTGAAATATGCTGCTGTTAGTTATGTACACTGTTATATATGCTATTACCTGTATCTGTTCACCTATGACATCTGACACCATTATCTGTGAATTACTATGCGATGATAATACAGTTTGGTTGATAAATTGATTGATTGATTGATTGTTGTTTATATTGGATATTAAATTGTAATGTATAAAGTGATAATATTATGCAATTGAATTTGACGTAGGATAGTTAAAATTTTGAATCGACATATGTGTTGAATTTGATTAGTTAATTTGAATAATATGACCCCTTTTAAATTGTTAAGTTAATTGACACGTAGAATTTGATAAATTACACTTTGAATCTTTGAACGTATATTGGCTAAATTGTTGTAATATAAAAATTTGAAATTGGAATCGAATGACAAGTGAAAAACCGTAATGTAATAATCTTTAGTCTACATGAAATGATAGTGTAGATTCTAGGAATAATTATATTAACTCGCACAAATAACAATGCGAATTAATACGATTATTTCGGGATTATTCGAATTAATTATTGGATTGTTATTGATTGTGTTATTGCTTGTTTATTTACTTTGACACCATCCCTGTTATCACACTGCAAGTTCCCTTTACTATGCTTTGATTTGTGAATTGAATTGGAATCGGGTTGAAATGATAAATACCCAAAATGAACTTGACTTAGGATAGAGAATTAAATAAACTGATTGGTCAATAATTTGATTTGAAATAAAATAAAGATTTTATTTGAATAACAAGGTTTTGAAATAAAATTTGGAACGTAAATTTTGATAAAAGGAAAATGTTAATATTGAAATCTGAAATAAAATATTAATGTAATAACTGATGAAAGAACGTTGTTTTGAATTTAATTATTTAACAATTAAATTTGGAATTATTCATTGAATTAAGTTTGAAATGATTTAATAATTAAGGTTGAATTTATAATTATGTTGAAATTATTCAATAATTGAATAAGATTGAATTATTTGATAATTGAATAAAATTTGAATTCTTTGATAAGAGAAATTGAACTTTTGAATAAGTGAATTTGAACTTCGTTAGTAAATGAAATTTAGTTTCTTTATTAGTTAAGTTTTGGAAAATTTAAGTAAGATGATAAGTTAAATTGAACTTCTTGAATATATGAAATTTAGTTCTTGATTAATTGAGTTATGAAAAGTGTAACCGAGTAAGTAAATAAATGAAATTGAATTTCTTTAACAAGAAACAAAATGTGATTTATTGAAATTAATGTAAGACTTGTAATTTTGGAAATTTGATTTGATGAATCTAATTTAGTTAAATTTGAAGTTTTGATATATTGAAGATGAACGTAAGCAATTGATTTAATTAATTGGGAATTAAGTAAAATTGTTTTGAATGATAAAGTAACTTAACGAATATTGAATGAAATCGATAAATGAATTTGAAATTGATTGAGTGTTAAATTAATTTATTTAAATGATTTCGAAATAAAATTCAAATATGAATTTGAATCAATAATTGAATTGTTTAAATAAAAGTTGAAATCGAATTATAAGATTTTGAAATGGTAATTTGGAAGTTTTGAAACGTAAACTTTGGAAATTGATTTAGAAAGACAAACGAAATGTTGATTTACGAATTGAAATAGAAATTGAATTGATTTGGTTTTTTGAAATTACTAAAATGACCAATCGGTGTAATAATTACGAAAGTTATTAAAGAGACCGGAATCGGTTATGGATATACTCTCTATCTAAACCGAAAACCACTTTAATAACTATACGCGGAGTGATGATTCAGAATGAAGTGGTTGGAATGATGTACGTAATGACTGAAGAAAGAGAACGATAATGGATAGCCTTAACACTTGTGTCAAATTGGAAATGACTAAACTGAGGAGCCGTGCCGGGCCAAATGGGGTTAGCCACCTCGAGCGAACACACTTCTTCGTAACTACTACTCATTACTTGTTATTGATTGGTGCACCCTCGTACTTTCAGGAGTGTTGTTTCGCGGTGTTGCGATCGCTTCGGCGATGCGTTCTCACCGGTCCGGATCAGGCGAACGGTAGTTTCACTACCTTGGGTATTGCCTCATGTGCCTTGTCATACTTGTATCCCTATATACGCGACCACTATGAATTTGTTTTGTGTTATACCTATGGAGTACTCCCTGATATCCCACCAGTTTACGGTGGAGTTTACAGTGCTGTATAGACTATGATGCCTATAAAATGTGTTAAGGGGGATAATGGTAACGCCTTAACACTATTTTGATACTTTATATTACTGATAGACATTATCTATTTAGCGTACACTACTACCTAGTAGATAGTTTAACGGATCCTTAGAGGATGGTGATTCCAACATCCTTTGACTTACTTGTATTTCGATTGCTATTTCACTTGAGTTGGATTTATTGATATAAGAATATTAATCCTGACTCGAGTGTTTTGTGTTTTGCTTTACGCTCGGGTCTGGCTGAGAGTACCAGCTTTCGAGACTCACCTTTGGAGTTGGAGCTTCGCTTGGAGATCCAGCTATTTATCCAGCTTTCAGAGAATCAGTTGATTCCAGTGATGTATATTGATTCTTGTATTCGATTATTGTATTCGAGAATTCTGTTGTAACTTATTCAACTCTGTTATATATATAGTAGCTTCATGAACTACTATCTCTTTTACTTCTGCTGCATATTATTACTCTGTTTTTGTGATTCTGTGATTATTAATTTATTGTATATCTCAATTTTGCCAAATTTAAATTAACAATTCGGTATTTTGAATTATTCAAGTCCGACATGTGCGGATGCGAATAGTCCAAAATAGCGGGTCATTACAGTTATATATATTTATAAGTTATAAATTTATCGATCGATATATAATATCAACAGGCAATTAAATCAGATTTAATTGCATAGTATTTTGGCTTGGGCTTCGATGGGTTTAAGGCCCGTCATTTGGGCTACAAAATTTCGGTTTTGGGAAGGTCTAGGGGTGGCTAAAACATAGATAATTGGCTTGGAGATAATGGGTTGAAATTAAGTGAGAATGCATAAAAAGGTTTTTCTCGTTTTACTCTAATACAACTCTATATATACATATATATATATATATATCTCTGTGTGTGTGTGTATATATGCATATGTATGCGTATGTATGTATATGAATGTATCTCCAAAAATAATTACCAATCTTTTTGGCCGCCATTACCTTCTACATTGCTGGTTAATAACATAGCTCTCAATCCACTCCAAAATTCTCAAATATATTTCAAATTAAAATAATACTGTTTGATAGTTAGAGGTCGGTGATTCCGGACTTGCAATCTAACGAATCAAGAATAGTGAAAGGAAGGGAAGTCATTTCTTCAAAATGGATTCAAAGGCATCATTAAATTGGTAATTTTAATTCAAATTATAGTAATTAAATTCTATTCTATAATCCTATAATGAGCAATTTCATATCAGTCTAAGTATATTGCTACTATATGTTTGGTTAGGTGAGATTTTGTAAATAGATGTGGTTGCCACAAACTAGTTTGGTTATGTGCATAACTTGTTTATTATACTATTTGATTTATGTATAGAAAAATGTTGTTTACTTTACAAAATCAATTTTTTTCATTAATAATTATCTTATATATATTTATTGACAAACACATACATACATACATACACACACACACACACACACACACACACACACATATTAGTGTATATTTCTCTCAAATAATAGCATATATGCATATATATAAGATATATATATATATACATAATTTAAAAAAATTAGTGCACTTACTCATATATAATGTGAATTTAAAATTGTGAAAATTAATTATCATACATATATTCATATTTTTAGATTAACATTTATTGAATTTTTGAATTGTTTATTACATATAAAATAATTATTACATTAAAAATTCAATTATATTTTTTTTAAATATTATATCATTTCAAAAACATGTAGAAAAAATTAAGGAATTTTTCAATAAAGTTTATTATTTTTAATAATTAATATTATTTTGGAAAAACAATTTACAATTTATTAAAAATAATAATTTAATTGATATATTCTTAAAAAAATTTGTAACCTTTCATTCATGATCCTAGATTTTTTGAAATTTTAAAATCTCAATTTTTAATAATATATTATTTTATATTAAACAATTATTTTCGAAATCGATGCATTTGTTAAAAAAATAATATCTTTGAAAAATCTTCAAATTTTTCCTAAGCTCTATTTAATGATCTTAGATTTTTGAAAATTGTAAAATTCAAATTTTCATCGATATATTATTTTATGTTAATTATTTATGGAGGAAAACATTATTTTATTCAATATATGCAACTTAAAATGCTAAAATTATTATGTTTGCAAAACTAAGTTAATTTGAATTATAAATAATTTTTAATAATCATTCTCTCTCTTTCTACATATATATATTTATCTATATATAAATGTTTTATGTTCATATATTATGTATAATATATTTATACATACATGTGTGTGTGTATTTTGTATTACATACACATATACATATTTGGACAACATACATGATATACAAATTGAGCTAATATGTCTGTTGCGATATAAATTCCAACATCTACATGTGGGCATATTATACCTTTCATGGATTATTATATTACACACGTACTCACACGTATATGTATATGATACGTTTATGTATAAATTAAATCAAATAAAACTAATTTCCTATCTTAAGACATTTAAATTTAAATGAAATAAATGATTTTATTTGAATGAAATTTAGAAATGTTCTAATTCAATTAAACTTCATAGGCACAATAAAAGATTCAATGGGGTAAAAAAATTTAAATTCACCCATAACGTCCATTGTGGGCTAGTCTAATTCCAATACTGAAGGGGTTGAGGCATCACTTTGCTTTTAAATTAAAAATGCACCTGCTTGCTTTCGAATAAATGACTTTTGACAAAATAGCTTTCGACTAAGTTAGCTTTCGACTAGGTCAAATGGATTTAAAGGTAATAGTTTCAATTGGGTTGCGCCATTGTTTTTAAATAACTGATTTCATTTAAGTCGAAACCTTTTGCTGCTGCCTTTTTACCTTTCGACTCAGATGGTTTCGAAGGGGTACTTTGTTTTCTAAAAGTTAGCCACTTCTCTAATGCTTTCGAAGAGATAGTTTCTGCACCATCACTTCTTTACTTAGGAAATGGTTTCGAAATAGATGCTTTTGACATAAATGTTTTAAAGATCCTTTTTCTACGATTGAAGTAAAACCCAAATGTTTTCGAATGAGACAATTTTAAAAGATTTTGAAATAGAATGTTTCGACTGTAGTAGGCTTCTGATCCTTTTGCTCTACTTGAAGGCATAATCCAAATGGTTTCAACCAAGACAATTTTCAAAGGTTTCGAAGGGGTGAAATTTTGAATGGTTTCGATAGGTTTCCACATGTTTTAAATTAAACCCAAGTGCTTTTGAAAGGTTTAGTATTTTAATACTTTCGAAAGGGTTTTAATGAATGGTTTCGAAGAGGTGGTTCCCTAGGGTTTCGAAAGGGTTGAAAGGAATGGTTTTTCCTATGTTTACGAAAGGCAATATTTAAAGATTTTAAAAAGAATGTTTAACGTTTTGAAGCTTTCAAAGGAAAGGATTTTAATGGTTTCAAAAAGGTCGCTTTCAATGGTTTTGAAAGGGTTACTTTCAAGGGTTTTGAAGAGGTTGTTTAAAGGTTTTAAACAAAGGTTTCGGATGTATTAAATACACAATATTGCCCAAGTGTTTTCAAGTTAAAAAGGGTTTTAACGTGTTTTTCCAAGATAGCTAATCCTTATTAAAATTCATCAATATTATTTTGAGTAACGTATATATAACATGGAAAAATAGCTTAGAGTAAAGCTAAGAATATATTTTCCTTGTATATGATGATTTAAAAGTTTAAATCATTTTGAAAAGATTTTCAAGGAAAAAAAAGATGAAGGGCAGTTAACCCTAAGACAAATGATTTGGACAAGTAGTCCTTTTTGATTCGGACAGTTAGTCCTGTATGCGGACAATTAGTCCAGTTTGTAGGCAGTTAGTCTAGTTTTCGTACAGATAGTCCATTTATTACTTGTGAACGAATAGTTTATTAGTTACCTGATTATAGGTTAACAGACTTAGCTATTATCATCATCATTAAATTAGTTCAATTAACTAGTTTGGTTGTAGGAAAGGATTTGCGAAATTTTACGTTTTAAAGAGGATATTAGTAAGGAGAAACCCGTTCTGCTAAGTGGTGTGGTCACACTTAATATCAGTGACGTAATAGTATTATTCACATTAGGCTTTATGTCTAACTCGGAGTTTTTGTTTCCACCTTAAACTCTCGGGTGTTCAAAATTGATTTGAGTAAGCTGAGGATTAAGGTTTTCAAGTTTAGAAATTTTGGGGAATATAGCTTCCGAAGACGAGCGTGTGGCTGACGGATAACTAATTACGAGTTATAGATTATTTTTTTTGTTTTTGCTGTGTATTTAGTCATATATGAAATATATTGTTTTAGTTGACCAAGGGGGCACCGAAATATGTCACTCTTGGCGTATTTTTGTAATGATTGTAATTAATCTTTACCTGAAAATCGATATGGGGTTATTTAACTTGGAAATGAATTTGTTTTAAAATATAATCAGTGAAATGTTGTTTTTGGAAATCTGTGATTTTTTTCATACTCAAGTACTTTTGATATTGTAGATACCATTAGCATTACCATATTTTATCACCAGAAATTAATACTTTGTATGACTGTAGTATCGATAGTGCTTAGTTTTTGGTTTCTAGATATAGGATGTTACAATTTGGTATCGGGGCATAGGCTTATGAAAAAATTTAAACTAAAAATGATTTTTAAAACATAATCCTAAGGAATTAGATAATATTGGGGTATGGGTTAACGCTATAGTAGCGTACTTTTATTTCTTATATATAAGTGTAACTTTATCTCTAGTTTCCTACCTTTGTTAGGTATTTTTCTATATCTTATGATGTTTGAATACAGATATTCATGGTGGAAGAGGAAGAGCTAACCCAGGAGGGAAAGGCACCGATGGGAATGCCAGAACTACAAGGAGGACCCAAGGTCTGGCACAAGCAAAGAATGTAGGTGCTGAAGTCCCACAAGTTGGAATGGAAGCTATGTATCAGTTTTTCATGAATATGATGCAAGCATGAGTTGCAGCTGGAATGTTAAGAGGAGATGTTGCAAGGGCAGGAGTTTTGGAAGTTCCAGTAGTTAACTATTATGCTAAGCTAAGCAGAGATTATGCTAAGCATGGAGGGAAGCCTTTTATAGAGACAGAGGATGCTATAGAGGTGGAAAATTGGTTGCTGCATTGTGAAAGAATCTTCGCAGACTTGAGGCTCAATTATGACCAAAAGAGGAGGCTTGCTTCGAGACAGCTTCAGGGAGCAGTTTTTTTGTGGAACAATATGATGGCTGGTGTGGATGAGAAAACCTTGACATGGGCATATTTCAAGGGGAGATTCCAGAAGGGGCTCATGTTTGCAATGGCATAGTCATCTCTGATCAGAATGGTTCATCTTGGTCGTACGAATGGTTAGCTGTGCCTTTCGGACTAACTAATGCGCCGGCTTTCTTTCTGGATTTAGTGAACCGAGTTTTTCGAGAGCATTTGGATAGATTTGTATTGGTCTTCATAGATGTTATCTTGATATACTCAAAGGCTGAAAGAGAGCACGAAGTTCATCTTAGCGTGGTGCTTAAGACGCTGAGGCGGCATCAGCTGAAGGTGATTTTTTTGAATTGTCGTTTCTAAAAAGGAAGTGAGGTTTCTGGGTCATGTAGTCTCAGAGAAAGGGTTGTCAGTGGATCCAACTAAGACTGAAATGGTGAATAGTTGGAAGAGATCCGAGATAGTGATGGAGATAAAGAGTATCTTTGGATTAGTTGGGTGTTATCAGAGATTTATTAATGATTTTTCGTGGATAGCAGCATCGATGACCAAGCTAACAAGGAAGGATGTGAAGTTTAAGTGGACTGATAAGTGTGGGGATCATTTAAGAGTTTGAAACTCTTATTGACCCATGCACCTGTGTTGGTTGTTCCGAGAAGGAATTAGGATTTGGTAGTTTACACCGATGCAGGTGGTACAGGGTTAGGAGTTGTGATGACGTAGAGAGGTAAAGTAATTGCCTTTGCTTCTAGATAGCTTAGACCGCATGAGGTCAGGTATCTGAAGCATGATCTGGAATTGGTTGTAGAGATTTTTGCATTGAAGGTGTGGAGACATTACCTTTTGGGAGAGAGGTTTGAGGTATACACAGAACATAAGTCGCTAAAGTATTTGTTCTCTCAGAAGAAGCTAAACATGAGACAATAGAGGTGGTTAGATTTTATCGCTGCATATGATTTTAGGACTGAGTAAATAACAGGGAAAGGCAATAAGGTTGCAGATGCACTTAGCAGGAAACATCAGAATGCAGTTTTAGAAATGAATGTTGAGTGGAAGATTTGGAAGCATTAGCAGATTTTGGAGTGTAGTGGAGATCTAAGGTCGGATCTAGCAGAGAAACCGTAGTGTTATCTTATTTGGAAGTTCTACCAGTGATGATCGAAAAATTGCTTCTGAAGAAGATCTGGTATTAGTTGAACGGATCAGGAAGTTAAGAGATGGAACCGAGAACGATGACTTGAAAGATTTTAGTCATGACCAGAATGGTAGGTTGAGAAAGAACAGAAGGTTATGTGTTCTGAGTGTAGGAAACATAAGGAAAGAAGTCTTAGAGGAATGCCATAATTGGAAGTTCTCTATTCATCCGGGATGTACTAAGATGTATCAGGATATGAAGAAAAGTTTCTTCTAGGAAGGTATGAAGCGGGTACTAGTTTATGGGTAAAGTAGTGCTCGCATTGCCAATAGGTGAAGGCCGAACACCAGAAGCCAAGTGGATTGCTTCAGCCATTGGATATTCCGATAGGGAAATTGGATTCTATTTCTATGTATTTTATTGACGAGTTGCCAAGGTCGAACAGAGGAAAGACAGTATATGGGTCATAGTGGATAAATTGACCAAGAGTGCCCATTTCATTCCAGTTAAGTCAACTAGAATGCACCTGTTTTGGCAAAGTTGTTTATTAAGAATATGGTTAGACTGTATGAAATTTCTTGTAGCATAGTAAGTGATAGAGATCCCTTATTCACTAGCGTGTTTTGAAAGAGTTTGCAAGAAGTTTTGGGAAGCAAGCTCAAGAGGAGTCCCGCTTACCATCCATAAATAGATGGACAAATGGGAAGAATTAACAAAATTTTGGTAGATTTATTAAGAGCTAGTGTATTAGAATTCGAGGGATCATGGAAAGACCATCTGCATTTAGTCAATTTTTCGTATGACAATAGTTACCGGACTAGTATTGAGATAGCACCATTTGAAGCTTTGTATAAAAGGCCATGCAAATATCATACGTATTAGATAGAGATCGAGGTTAGGTCGGTTCTTGGTCCAGATTTGGTTAGAGAAGCTGTAGAAAAGATTGAGGTTATTCAGTCTAGAATGGAGGCTCGGTCTAGGCAGAAGAGTTATGCAGATAGAAGACGAAAAGATAGAGTTCTCAGTTAAAGATTAGGTTTTCATCAAAGTATCACCGATGAAGGGTGTGATTAGATTTGGAATATCAAGAAAGTTAGCACCGAGGTTCGTTGGACCTTTTCCTATTATTGAGAGGATCGGGAAGCTTACATATAGAGTTGAGTTATCGAGCAGTTTGGTAGAAGTCCATGATGTTTTTCATGTTTCTCATCTTAGAAAGTGTGTTATAGACCCGGAGACTACTATTGCACCGACTGTGCTAGAGGACCTAGTAGTAGAACCAGATTCGACTATAGTGAGGAAGCCAATTCGTATTGTTGTGAGAGATGAGAGGAAGCTTAAATCCAAGATAGTATATTAGTCAAAGTCCAGTGGAGCGACGATGAAAGGGACTGTTCTTGAGAGATTGAGAGCAGGATTAGACATACTTATCCTGACTTATTTAATTGTATATTTTAACTCTTTGATTGATGTGATGTGTGCCTTATCGTAATTTCAAGAACGAAATTCTTTAAGCAGGGGAGCTTGTAACACCCCATATTTTAGGTAACATTATTTATTGTATTTAATTAAATAAACAAAATAAAATAATATGTTGATTGGGGGATTGAGATTTAATTTAATCAATGGTTTGTCGTGCCATTTAACCTACGAATTAAAATAAGAGTTAAACCGAAATTAAGGAGGGGTAAAATAGGAAATAGACCATTCCTATATCCCATAAACTTGGACGTGTATTTCTATAAATGTTCATGTCATTTTATCAAAAAAATTAAAACCTTAAGGTCGTCCATCATTAGCAAGAGAAACAGGAAGAAGATTAAGAAAAACTAGGGAAGAAGCTAGTTCAAATCAAATTCATTCACATCTCAATCCCGTTAATCTCTAAATCGAAGGCGAATAATGTTTACACCTCATATTTGTTTTTTTAATTTTAAATAAATTTTGAAAATTTTGCATTGATTTACATTTCGTTGACGGAAATTCTATCGAGTTAGAAAACCATCAAACGAATTTTGAAATAAAAATAACTGCAAGCACATGGTGTACGAATGTAGCACGTGGCGAATACGGGTCGATCCGCAGGGAACTGGTGATTTTAAAATTCTACTCAATCAAATTAACCAAAGTTGAAAGAGTGATTAACAAAAAAAAAGGAGAAAAATGACAAAACAAAATAGATAAAAATATGAGAGTGTTAAGACAATTTAGAGGCAATTTTCACTCTCTAGATTACATAAATCAACAAAATGAAGTTATGATCTCTCTTTTCTTGTCATTAGTGAATTAGTTGATGTGCTTATCATAAGTATGGTATATTTGTGCTATTAATTAGCTCAATATAAACCATCAAACTATAACACAACCACTGATATACTTTTAAATCTCATACAATATGACAACAAAGTTGAAAGCAAAATCTATTTTAAGCAAGGCCTATTAACTATTAATTAGAAATATAAGCCATCAAATTTTAATTTCAATAATCACTTCTTTGCCATAATCATATGTAGATGAAGTGGCAATTTGTGTTTTGTTTGTATAAGCATAGCCTATTTGTTATAAACAACATAGACTATTAAATTCAAAGCTAAACAACATCATTAAACCACTTCACTTATTCTCATTAAGCACAAAAAGAGAGCATAAACATCAAATTAAGTTGAAGCTACATGATTAGAGAGCTTCATTACCCCTAAATTGAAGGGGTTTAGCCTCTCATATTTGTTATCATATGAAAACATGTAGCTTGGAACATGAAAGAAAAAGAAAAGGAAAAGAGAGCAAAGTGAAAGGAAAAATTAATCTACTTGCATAAAAGAGAAGAGATCTACACTACAACATGAAAGTAAATGAACATGAAAAGGAAAGAGCATGTATTAAATTGCATAAAAAAGATTACAAAAAATAAAAATGGCTAAGTAGCCATGAAAAGAGAAAGATGAGCTTTTATTTTATTTTTGATCTAAACTAAACTAAAGAGAAGGAGGCCTAAGAGAGACTAAGAGAAGAGAGAGGGGGTTACATGAAATATAAGGGGTTATTTATACAAGCATGAAACCCTAATCCATATTTTGAGGAATGCCCAAAATACCCTTGAGAAAGTGTGGAGGCCAAGTATCATTAGCTTCTATTAGTCACCATTTAAGTGTACTTGAAGCCATCAATTACATAAGCATGTGCATTAGCCTCTAATTTGTACATTAAGGTAGGTGGGTAGGTGGGATCCTTCATGTTCTTCACTTTGAATTATTTCCATCTCCATTCCTTTGTATTCATTTTGCATGCACGTGTCTTCATAAAACCACTCCTATTTGAGATCAAATTCCTATACAAATATATATAATTTTTCATTTAATTTTTCTCAAAGAAATATAATCACACAAATGACCGTTTTGCCCCCATATGAAGATGGATATGTGACAATTTGGAATTAATATGGATTTTGGTTAAAACAAGTTAAAATACCTAATATGATCATTTATTTAATTTAAGTAGAGTAAATATGGTGGTAAAAATATGCACATTTACGTGCACATTAAATACCCCCACACTTATCTTTTTATTCGTCCTCGAACAAAGAAAAACTAAGATAAGTCCGTTTTCGTAGGGAGCACGATTGCATGGAGCGTATGCAGCAAGCCGTTAAACCTCTAGGTGTCCCCAGTAGGACGAGTGTTGTCTCGTGAGGGTTTTCAGCGGATACTACCCACAAAATCCACATGCAGGATGAAAATATTTACCAAATGCAAGATTTATTTACAAAGAGATGAATGCGAATTTTTGAAAATATTTACAATGAAGGATTTACTTTTAAATCGACACAAATAAGTTAAATATAGGTTTTGGTTATTATCTTGAAATTTTTTAGTCATTTACTCGTCAAAATTTTCAATAGAAACAAAGTTATCGTAACAAATAGACTATAGTTTAACTCGTTTTTTCGGTTGATAACAAAGTGTAATTATGTAAAGGATCCTTAGTTGATTATCAAAGTTTATCAAAGTGGTATTTTCATTTCTTTTCAATAACAGATCAAATCAACTAAGTAAAAGTGCTGCTAGGATTTCAATTGCTTGCTCTCTCATTATTTGCAAGAAAAATTACACACCTAGCTCAGGTAAACTGAGGCCATATATACCACCCATGCACTGCCTTTCGGGCTTATGTAAGGGGAGTACAGAGCATGGCGAGTGCACACACTTTCGTGCATACACCTATCGACCGTAGGTGGTTTTTATTGAGTCTGTATTTTTACATGTGTTCCATACATGCATAACCGTGAGGACTTTTAAATGAGTATGAAAGCACATAATCAAAGATTCCAAGTAATTCACCCATGCATAACCGTGAGGACTTTTAAATGAGAGTGAATACTTGGATGTTATTATTTTTTATTTTTATATTTTTTTTAAAAGAGAGAGAGTGAGTTTTGCAAAATCATCTTAGCACCATTTAATTTAGAAGGCAAAAATAATGTTATATCCTTTACTTTAAATCAACCACTTTTAAAAACAAAGATTTTCAATTAGGATGTACTTCATAATTAACACGTATGAATCTTCCTATATACTAGTTAAACCATTATTATTTGTAATCAAACATCATTTTTATTTTTGTTAAGACAAATAAATTTTCAAAAATTTCAATTTAATAAACCAAAACCATATATTTATCTTAGTGTTTCTTTTAAAAATAAATCAAAAGAAACTTTGTTTTTGTGATTTTTTTTTGAAATTTTAAAGCAAAAATAAACCATAAAAAATTGAAGATGAGTCTCCCCCCACACTTGATTTTGACTGTGTCCCCACAGTCAACCGAAGCGAAAGGAACGTTTATTATTATTTACATGAAAATGAAATGTATTTACACGAGATCAGAAAGTATATCGTCAAAAAATAAATGAAACGATCTTCCAAAGACCAATTCATTTGTCTCGTCAAGTATGCGAGACATGGCTTAAGCTCGAAAAACCAATTCGTAAAGGATTTTGAAGTTGATTGTCGATTTGCAAAAATGAATGTCGTTTCATTGAGAACCGTATGAGTTGTTTTATTTTTGATGATTTTCGGGTTGATAAAACAATTGATTGAAATTCAAGTTTATTTTCATCAAATTGAAAGGTAAGCTCTTTATCAACAAATTTTTCAAAATTATCGATTTCAAAATTGAAATGGTGATTTAACTCTTCCCTTTCGGAATTTAACAACTCATTTTCAAAAAGTCCAAAAAGTTTATGTTCGTTAAATTCGACTTCCTTTGTTGGATTATCAAGAAATTCATCACGTAAATCGAGTTTAAAGTTCAAAGTTGTCATATTCAAATTTTGAAAAAAAGGAAGATCGAAGTTTAAATCAAGTTTCACACCCTCAAAAGAATCTAATTCCAACTCAATTACCGTGTTTTTAACAATTTCATTAATATTTTCATTTTCAATTTCAAAAGTTGTTATTTGAAAATCGTCGATCTGGGTAAAAGATGGATTATCGCTTGACTCGTCACACGTTGGAATTTGATTTTGTTTTTCACGTTGTTTCATATTTGTTTAAATCAACAAATCCGTGTGATCATCATAAATTTCATTCATTTGCTCAACAAAATCCAATTTATAGTTATTCACTTGAAAATTCTCGATTTGGATTTGTTGAGAAAAAAAATTATCAATTGCATTGAAATTGAGATTATTTCCATTACCAAAATTAGTTGAAAAGTTATTTCCACTTTCGTTTTGATTTTGAAATTCATTTTGAAGTTCGAAATTGAGTTGGCATGGGTTATAATCGAAATCGTTTGAATTTTGAATTGAATTCAAATTTTGAAATCCTTGACTCGAGTTGTTACACAAATATGAATTACATAAATCATTTATCTTTTGATTTTGTTGTGTAGAGAGTTCAAGTAAAGATGAAACGTTATTTTCAAGAGTCGAGGGTTGGTGATCGTTTTGAAAACTTTGTGGTTCAAACTTGAATCGTTTAAACAATAGTTGTTGAAATATCCATAAGAATTTGAAGTGAAATTATATGAATTATGTTGATTTTCAAAACTAAAATAAAGTGAGTAAGAAAAAGGAAACTCGGACATTTTCAAGAATTTTTTTTGGTTTTTTTGTAAAGGAAAAATATTTACAAATAGAATTTACTTTTCAAATTGAAAATTTGATTTTTGTTTTGTTTTTGGATTTTCAATTTTTTTTTGGCTTTTGAAAAGATTTATATTTTTTTTTTGGATTTTTGAAATTTCAAAGTAAAAGGATTTAAAGCATTCAAAGAAAAAATAAAAGGAATATTTACGATTTTTTTAGTTTTGGATTTTTGAAAAAAAATTGTTTTTTTAAATATGCATGAACTAATGCAACTAAATGAATGCAGTGATTAATTACAAATGATTTATCCTAAGTTAACCCAAAATTGTATGATCACACATTGTCTTAGATAAACAAGATAGCTCTCAGCCAGGTAACGGGTAGGATTTATCGGTGCACCACGAATCACCGTAGCAATGCAGCCGAAGGTTTAAGTACCTTCTGAGAAACAACCACTATAATATTTACGAATCACTGTACTATTTATAAATGGTTATTGCTCTGCCGTAGCCTAGACACTAAGAAATTAAATTGTTCAAAGAAGATAAATTGTCAATATATAATTAAGTGTTAAAGATGTCTAACCGTTATTACTAAACAAAATACTAGAATGAAATGCAAAGCAGAAATTAAACGTGAATTAACAATGCAACTACGAATGGAATCTTTTTGTTTTTTTAATTTTTTTATAATATGCAAGAAAACAACAATGCAATTCAAATAGAATCAGAGATGAAGTAGCAATTTTTTTTAAAGCAAGCAAGCATAGCAGTTTTATAGCAGCAACTCCTTATTTATCTGCTTCGACAACCTGAAAAGAAAAACAAGATATATACCCTTTTTTTTTAAAATATGAAAGGAGCTACTAAAATAAAGGAAAAACAAGACAAATGAAAATTAAAAAGAAAAAAGAAAAATGATACTTGTTTGTTTGTTTGCTTTTTTTTTTGGAATGAAGCTAAAAAAACTTAGCTTGAAGTAAAACAAAACTACTGTTTTAAAACCAAAATAGTTGTTAAGAAAAATTAAAAAGGCCCAGCCAAAATCCACTAAAAGTATTTGCGATAAGAAGAAAATGTCTAAAACAATCCCACACCGTTATCTTTCTCAGTAAAACAAACAGCTCAACACACAATCATATTTCGAATCCCATAAAATAAAAATTCAATCTTCTCACAATCATCTTGTTTGCTAAAAATTCAATCTTCTTGTTCATGCGATCGAATTCTACTAAGAATTTTACTCGTGCTTGATTTTAGGCATTAGGGTATTCGACTGTTCGAATTCGTGGTGGAGATTGGGGTCGTGAATTGGAGTTGGCGCTCGAATTGGAGGAGCCGGATGTTCTATGGGCAAGGCGGCTCGAGTTTGAGTGTCGCGATGGGGTTCGACTTGATTTGGGGGCTGAGGCGATTCAGTTGAATTGATTTGGGTATGGGAGATGCAGGCGTTGGTGAACTGAAGTAATGGAATTTGGTGGTAGATAGGTCGCGGTGAGATGGAGATGAAGTGTTTAACGGCGTAAGACTGGAAGGCGGTAGATGTGGATCGCGATTTGGTTGGCGATGATGTAGTGCGACTGTGGGTTCGGCAGTTCGAAGGGGATGGGACTTTGGGTTGCGATGTTTTCTTCAAGTCGACTGGGGTTTGGGTATTTTCGAGGAGGAAGTAGACGTTGCACTAGGATGAATGTAGGCAATGTTTGCACTATTCGGGTGGAAGTGAGTGGGTGCACAGAGGGGATGTTGACGAGTAGATTTAGTGGGTCGAGGCAGTTAAGAAGATGTTTTGATGGGGATGTATTGGATGGTATGGGAATTCTTAGGTGATGGTGAAGATGTTCGAGGGCAAATGTCAGATTGCAATTGACAGTGTGTTAGGGGCTTGGTTGAGGTTAATATGAAGGAATGTGATATGTAGCGGAGGAGATGAGCAGGCTGTGGTAGAGTATTTAGTTGAAGGCAGCTGGAAGTGATGTTGGAGTGTTGTATGTTGGTGACGAATGGAAGGTATTGGTTAGTAATGTCAGTTGTTGAAGAGGAGCAGAGCAGTAAAGTAGGGTTGATGGCTGAAGAGTGTAAGTGTGGTATGGGTTGTGAAAATGAACTGATGTAGGGTAGCAGTGGGAACTAAGAGATGTTGTTGTATGAAGTATGAGTTTTGATGAACTGCACAGTGGTTCAGTGAGGGAATGAAGTATTGTAGATGACTTAATGGCAACAGTGAGTATGAAGTTGTGGTCTTGTATGATGGAGGAGGATATGATGAGGCTGCAGCAAGTTGTTGTTGTGGAAGTTGTTTCAGTGGTGAATAGGATTGTTGATGGCAGAGATGTTTGGAAAAAGTAGTAGAGGAGGTTATGGTTGTTTGTGGCAGTGCTGTGGAAACAATGAGGCAGAAGTGGGTGGTAGATTTGATGATGATGTATGTTGAGAAGGGGATGTTGTGATGAAGTTATGTATGTATAGTCAATGTAGGTGGTCAGTGAAGTTTTAGTGGATGAAGTTTGTAGAGGGTGGTATGTTGGAAGTTAAAGTGGAGTGGTTAAGATGTTGGTGAAGGAAATGACAAGGTAGTGGTTGCTGGTGGTTTCAGAACACAGTGAAGGTAGAAACAGTTTTCAAGATCGACAGTGTAAACAGAGAGGGGCAGCAAAGTTAATATGCACAGTGTAGATGGTTTGTGAGGCAGAGGAAAAAAAAGTGAATTTGTACAGACTGAAATTTGAAAATGAAAATAAAATCTTTTTGTTTTGAAATTGTGATGTGTTTTTTTTATAGAAATATGCAAATGAAAATGGAAAAACAAACAAGAAAACAACACACAAAACCAAAATGCAATCAAAAAGCACACAAATATTTTTTTTAAATGCAAACACACAAAACAAAACACACGAAAATCAAACAAAAATAATTCGAAGAATGGAAAATCAAAATCAAAATAATTCCCCAGCAACGGCGCCAAAAACTTGTTCGTTGACGGAAATTCTATCGAGTTAGAAAATCGTCGAACGAATTTTGAAATAAAAATAACCGCAAGCACACGGTGTACGAATGTAGCATGTGGCGAATACGGGTCGATCCGCAGGGAATTGGTGATTTTAAAATTCTACTCAACCAAATTAACCAAAGTTGAAAGAGTGATTAACTAAAAAAGGAGAAAAATGACAAAATAAAATAGATAAAAATATGAGAGTGTTAAGACAATTTAGAGGCAATTTCCGCTCTTTAGATCACATAAATCAACAAAATGAAGTTATGATCTCTCTTTTCTTGTCATTAGTGAATTAGTTAATGTGCTTATCATAAGTATGGCATATTTGTGCAATTAATTAGCTCAATATAAACCATCAAACTATAACACAACCACTGATACACTTTTAAATCTCATACAATATGACAACAAAGTTGAAAGCAAAATCTATTTTAAGCAAGGCCTATTAACTATTAATTAGAAATATAAGTCATCAAATTTTAATTTCAACAATCACTTCTTTGCCATAATCATATGTAGATGAAGAGGCAATTTGTGTTTTGTTTGTTTAAGCATAGCCTATTTGTTACAAACAACATAGACTATCAAATTCAAAGCTAAACAACATCATTAAACCACTTCAATCATTCTCATTAAGCACAAAAAGAGAGCATAAACATCAAATTAAGTTGAAGCTACATGATTTGAGAGCTTCATTACCCCTAAATTGAAGGGGTTTATCCTCTCATATTTGTTATCATATGAACAAATGTAGCTTGCAACATGAGAGAAAAAGAAAAGTAAAAGAGAGCAAAGTGAAAGGAAAAATTAATCTACTTGCATAAAAGAGAAGAGATCTACACTACAACATGAAAGTAAATGAACATGAATAGAAAAGAGCATGTATTAAATTGCATAAAACAAGATTACATAAAATAAAAATGGCTAAGTAGCCATGAAAAGAGAAAGATGAGCTTTCATTTTATTTTTGATCTAAACTAAACTAAAGAGAAGGAGGCCTAAGAGAGACTAAGAGAAGAGAGAGGGGGTTACATGAAACATAAGGGGTTATTTATACAAGCATGAAACCCTAATCCATAATTTTGAGTAATGCCCAAAATACCCTTGAGAAATTTTGGAGGCCAAGTAATCATTAGCTTCTACTATTCACCATTTAAGTGTACATGAAGCCATCAACTCCATAAGCATGTGCATTAGCCTCTAATTTGTACATTAAGATAGGTGGGTAGGTGGGGTCCTCCATGTTCTTCACTTTGAATTATTTCCATCTCCATTCCTTTTATTCATTTTGCATGCATGTGTCTTCATAAAACCACTCCTATTTGAGATCTAATTCCTATACAAATATATATAAATTTTCAATTAATTTTTCTCAAAGAAATATATGCACACAAATAACCGTTTTGCCCCTATATGAAGATGGATATGTGACAATTTGGAATTAATATGGATTTTGGTTAAAACAAGTTAAAATACCTAATATGATCATTTATTTAATATAAGTAGAGTAAATATGGTGGTAAAAATATGCACATTTACGTGCACATCATTTACCATCTTTTTTTATGATAGAATGTTTATATATATTTGTTGATGAATTATGGTTGTTGATATTGAATTTATGATATGTTTAAAGTGAAAACCTTATAAAATGACATCTCAATGCCTTGCGAAATTTAATATAGACCATAAATATTATTTGAAGATGGGTTTCCACTTTTAGAATTTTTGTGGAATTTATATGAATTTTCTAGTAAAGAAAATGCTAAGTTGGGTTATAAAATATTTATGGTTAAATAATCAAAGGTTTGGGTATGAAATGTTTATATGTTGGAAAACATATTAAAAGAGATTTTCTGGATTTTTTGTAGTATTTTCCTAAGTTTATAATGGGTATATAAAATTATTTAAGGGATGAGGCTTAAATGTTTTATATATTTAAAAAGAAGAAGGGGATTTTTGAAAATAATTCAAATAGTTATTTCTGAAAATTGCAACACTTTTTACTGGTAAAGAAAAGAGGCAACCAATCCAAATTTCACACATAAAGAAGATTAGGTGAAAAAAACTATTTGCTACATGAATTTTATTATTTTGTGTTTTCCACACCTACTTCCGCCTTGGTTGGCATTCGACTAAGTCCCTCTACCTTTAACACCATCGATACCGATGCACATAACATCAATATATTGGTACGTAGCGAATATGATAGAAGGGGAAAGGTATATAGTCAAAACTAGGGGTTGAGGCATCACTTTGCTTTTAAATTAAAAATGCGTCTGCTTACTTTCAACTAAGTAGCTTTCGACTAAGTTAGCTTTCGACTAGGTCAAATGAATTTAAAGGAAATAGTTTTGATTGGGTTGCGCCTTTGTTTTTCAATAACTGCTTTCAACTAAGTTGAAACCTTTTGCTACCGCCTTTTTACCTTTTGACTTAGATGGCTTCAAAGGGGTACTTTGTTTACTAAAATTTGGCCACTTCTCCAATGCTTTTGAAGGTATGGTTTCGACACCATCACCTCTTTACTAATGAAATGGTTTTAAAACAAAGGCTTTCGACTTAAATTTTTTAAAGAGACCTTTTCTATGATTGAAGAAAACCCAAATGGTTTCGAAAGAGACAGTTTTAAATGGTTTCGAAATAGATGCTTTCATCTTTGATGGTTTTCTGATCCTTTTTCTCTATTGAAGGCATAATCCAAATGGTTTCGACGAAGATGATTTTCAAAGATTTCGAAGGTGTGAAATTTTGAATTGTTTCAAAAGGTTTCCATATGTTTTAAATTAAACCCAAGTACTTACGAAAGGTTTCGTACTTTAATGCTTTTGAAAGGGTTTTAATGAATGGTTTCGAAGGGGTGGTTCCCTAATGTTTCAAAAGGGTTGAAAAGAAAGGTTTTTCCTATGTTTTCTAAAGGCAATATTTAAAGGTTTTAAAGAGGGATGTCTAATGTTTTTGAAGCTTTCGAAGGAAAAGCATTTAATGGTTTTGAAAGGTCACTTTCAATGCTTTTGAAAGGGTTACTTTCAAGGGTTTCGACGAGGTTGTTTAAAGATTTTAAACAAAGGTTTCGAATGTATTAAATATGCATATAGCCTAAGTATTTTTAAGTTAACAAGGGTTTTAACTTGTTTTATAACGATAGCTAATCCTCATTAAAACTCATCAACATTATTTTGTGTAAAGTATATATAACATGGCAAAAAAGTTTGGAGTAAAGCTAAGGATATATTATCCTTGTATTAGTATAATTTAGAAGGTTAAATTATTTTGAAAAAGTTTTTAAGGATAAAATATATGAAGGGTAGTCAACCCTAAGAAAAATGATTCGGATAGGTAATCCATTTTGATTCGGACATTTAGTCCAGTTTGCAGGTAGTCAGCCCAGTTTTCGTGCAGATGGTCCATTCATTACCTGTGAACAGAGAGTTCGTTAGTTACCTGATTTTAGCTTAACGAACTTAGCTATTATTATCATCATTATATCAGTTTGATTAACCAGTTTGGTTTCTGGAAAGGACTTTCAAAAATTTATGTTTTAGAGACGATATTGATGAGGGGAAACCCATTCCGCTAAACGGCGTGGTCTCACTTAATAATAGTAAACTGATATGTAACAATATTATTCGCACCAGGTTTATGTCCGACTCGAAGTTTTTATTTTCCCTTTAAACTCTTGGGTGCTCAAAATTAATTTGAGTAGGCTGAGGGTTAAGATTTTCAGGTTTAGAAATTTTGGCAAATAAAGCTTCAGGAAAACAGCAGACGGCTGACGAATAGCTAATTAGGAGTTACATATTTTTCTTTTATTTTTGCTGTAATTAAGTTAGATATGACTATATTGCTTTGACCAACCTAGAGGGCATCATCATATGTTGCTCTTGGTGTATTTTTGTAACGATTGTAATTAACTTGTTAGGAACTGAGTTGATGATGTTTTGATGACAACAACCTTATATAGTTATTATACTTTACTTTATAAAATATATACTAACATTTCCGTACAGATATATATATATATGTAGGAAGTATATGAAGGTATCATCGAAGACTGATCAGTATAAAGACTCAAGCATCAAGATGAAGATTAGAGATTCAAGATTCAAGACTCTAGAGAATCAAGATTTCAAGATCTCAAGATAAGTGTCTGGTATTTTGTTAAAACTTCATAATAGCACTCTCATCTTTCTTCAAATTTTCTTTCGGGATGGAACCCAATTTCTATCGAAACCAGTGGCTTACAAACCCACGACAAGTAGCTTACAAACCTACAACAATTGGCTTACAAACCCATGAAAATCAAAATCATTTAAACTACTTTGTACAAGTTCTTGAGTCCTATAGAAGAGCTCTGTAGGAAGGTTCTTGCAATTTCAGTTTGAATAGATTTTTCAAAATGTTTTTATATTTGTTTTCAAAATGTTTTAGCTTTCAAAATCATGTTTTCAAAAAGATTTTCAAACTTTGTTTTAGCCTTGAAATATTCCTCTATTCTGATTTTAAAAACTTCTATTTTTAAAACATCAAAACTTATTCTGATTTTAAATATTACTTATATAATTGACGGTCTATATCAATTATATATATATATATATATATATATATATTTAAAATAATGTTTTATATTCATTCTCTACCTCAAAATATTGTTTAAACACTTTACTTTGCTTCAGAAAAGTTTCAACTTGTTTTAAATTCAATTGTCTTTACAAAACAACATCTCTATATTTCTGAACTAAGGGATGTCGACATATGGGGATACCCCATGTCGACATGGTGACAGTTGGATTCAAAATTCAATTTTCGAAAGAAGTGTCCATTCGTTCGAAAACCTTTAGCCAATGGTTATCACTGTTGTGCATCTATATAAAGGCTTCCAAAACGAATTTTTTTAACAATTGCTTTCTTATTTTCTTCACTCTTTCTTCTCCACCATTCCATATCCATAAAACTTCATATTTTCAAGATCGTGCCATCATTCTGCCAAATTCTCAATAGGAAATCATTTAGATACTCTCTCTGTTTGATTCTCCATCATTCTACTAAAGGTCAAAGTGCTATTCAGAGTTATAGGATTAATTTGTATTCAAAAAGTCCAAAGAGTCTATCCATTCAAAAGGATTGTTATTAAGAAGTATTAGGGTGATCTTGTGTCCCGTAAATCAAGAGAGTTTACCCCAGACTCGGAGACAGGAGGGTTCCTCAAGGCCTTAGAAATTGAGGGTTGTAATTTGGATATTGGCTTATAAAAATCTGTACAAGGATATTGCCTTGGTGCAGGACTGGATGTAGGAGGATTCCGAACCAGTATAAAATCCGGTGTGTTCTTTCCTTTTACTTGCTTTACTTTACTATTTGCATTTGTTATATGTTCTGTGATCATTCCGTGTTAGAATTCTGTTTAGATTTGTGTTGAAAGTTTTAATTTAGTCATATAGTTCATATATTCTTTAAAACACTATTCAACCCCCCCCTCTAGTGTTATTTCTGCCTTAAGATCCTTAATCCGCATCCCCAACAATTGGTATCAGAGCGAGGTTTTCATTGTTTCCATAATCTGAAACTTGAAAAATATAAAAATGGCATTTTTGGAAAATTGTGTTAAAACTGTTTTGAACCTATGCATTTCATCAAAGTATCATAAGTCTGCATATAGTTATTTTGAAAAATCAAGTTATCTATCGAATTGGTGTGTTATGCAGGGACAGACATGTTATATGGCTTTTGACGAATCAACACCCAATGGACAAACCGTGCAAATTGAGAAAGATAAATGGATACTTGATAGTGGTTGTTCGAGGCACATGACTGGAAATCCCGAGATACTCAAGGACATTACTTATCAAGATGGTGGATTAGTCAATTTTGGAGACAACTCTAAAGGATATGTGGTTGGCGTCGGCAATTTAATAGTTTTTGTTGATGACAAAAGGGGAGAAAGTTATAAAAATATATGCGCTTGGTGCAAGAGGGAGTCATGGAGTAAGGGGGAGTTGTAGTTTTAAGAAGAAATCACGGAGTAAGAGGGAGTCATGGAGTAAGGGGGAGTTGTAGTTTTAAGAAGAAATCATGGAGTAAGGAGGAGGTATGGTAAGAATATTTTATAAATAAAGGTTGTCATCGTCAAAAAGGGGGAGATTGTTAGGAACTGAGTTGATGATGTTTTGATGACAACAACCTTATATAGTTATTATATTTTACTTTATAAAATATATACTAACATTTCCATATAGATATATATATATATATATATATATATATATATATATATATATATATATATATATGTAGGAAGTATATGCAGGTATCATCGAAGACTGATCAGTATAAAGACTCAAGCATCAAGATGAAGATTAGAGATTCAAGATTCAAGACTCTAGAGAATCAAGATTTCAAGATCTCAAGATAAGTGTCTAGTATTTTGTTAAAACTTCATAATAGCACTCTCATCTTTCTTCTAATTTTCTTTTGGGATGGAACCCAATTTCTATCGAAACCAGTGGCTTACAAACCCACGACAAGTAGCTTACAAACCTACGACAAGTGGCTTACAAACCCACTAAAATCAAAATCATTTAAACTACTTTGTACAAGTTCTCGAGTCCTATGGAGGAGCTCTGTAGGAAGGTTCTTGCAATTTCAGTTTGAATAGATTTTTCAAAATGTTTTTAAATTTGTTTTCAAAATGTTTTAGCTTTTAAAATCATGTTTTCAATAAGATTTTCAAACTTTGTTTTAGCCTTGAAATATTCCTCTATTTTGATTTTAAAAAGTTCTATTTTTAAAACATCAAAACTTATTCTGATTTTTTATATTACTTATATAATTGACGGTCTATATCAATTATATATATATATATATTTAAAATAACGTTTCATATTCATTCTCTATCTCAAAATATTGTTTAAACACTTTACTTTGCTTCAGAAAAGTTTCAACTTGTTTTAAATTTAATTGTCTTTACAAAACAACATTTCTATATTTTTGAACTAAGGGATATCGACATATGGGGATAACCCATGCCGACATGGTGACAGTTGGATTCAAAATTCAATTTTCAAAAGAAGTGTCCATTCGTTCGAAAACCTTTCGCCAATGGTTATGACTGTTGTGCATCTATATAAAGACTTCGAAAAACGAATTTTTTTAACAACTACTTTCTTATTTTCTTCACTCTTTCTTCTCCAACATTCCATATCCATAAAACTTCATATTTTCAAGATCGTGCCATCATTCTAGCAAATTCTCAATAGGAAATCATTTAGATACTCTCTCTATTTGATTCTCCATCATTCTACTAAAGATCAAAGTGCTATTCAGTGTTATAGGATTAATTTGTATTCAAAAAGTCCATAGAGTCTATCCATTCAAAAGGATTGTTATTAAGAAGTATTAGGGTGATCTTGTGTCCCGTAAATCAAGAGAGTTTACCCCATACTCGGAGATAGGAGGGTTCCTCAAGGCCTTAGAAATTGAGGGTTGTACTTTGGATATTGGCTAATAAAAATCTGTACAAGGATATTGCCTTGGTGCAGGACTGGATGTAGGAGGATTCCGAACCAGTATAAAATTCAGTGTGTTCTTTCCTTTTACTTGCTTTACTTTACTATTTGCATTTGTTATATGTTCTGTGATCATTCCGTGTTAGAATTCTGTTTAGATTTGTGTTGAAAGTTTTAATTTAGTCATATAGTTCATATATTCTTTAAAACACTGTTCACCCCCCTCTAGTGTTATTTCTTCCTTAAGATCCTTAATCCGCATCCCAAAAGAAATCACGAAGTAAGGGGGAGTTATGGTATGGTAAGAATATTTTATAAATAAATGTTGTCATCATCAAAAAGGGGGAGATTGTTAGGAACTGAGTTGATGATGTTTTGATGACAACAACCTTACATAGTTATTATACTTTACTTTATAAAATATATACTAACATTTCCATATATATATATATATATATATAGGAAGTATATGCAGGTATCATCGAAGACTGATCAGTATAAAGACTCAAGCATCAAGATGAAGATTAGAGATTCAAGATTCAAGACTCTAGAGAATCAAGATTTCAAGATCTCAAGATAAGTGTCTAGTATTTTGTTAAAACTTCATAATAGCACTCTCATCTTTCTTCCAATTTTCTTTGGGATGGAACCCAATTTCTATCGAAACCAGTGGCTTACAAACCCACGACAAGTAGCTTACAAACCTACGACAAGTGGCTTACAAACCCACGAAAATCAAAATCATTTAAACTACTTTGTACAAGTTCTTGAGTCCTATGGAGGAGCTCTATAGGAAGGTTCTTGCAATTTCAGTTTGAATAGATTTCTGTTTTCAAAATGTTTTAGCTTTCAAAATCATGTTTCAAAAAGATTTTCAAACTTTGTTTTAGCCTTGAAATATTCCTCTATTCTGATTTTAAAAACTTCTATTTTTAAAACATCATAACTTATTCTGATTTTAAATATTACTTATATAATTGACGGTCTATATCAATTATATATATATATATATTTAAAATAATGTTTTATATTCATTCTCTATCTCAAAATATTGTTTAAACACTTTACTTTGCTTCAGAGAAGTTTCAAATTGTTTTAAATTCAATTGTCTTTACAAAACAACATCTCTATAATTTTGAACTGAGGGATGTCAACATATGGGGATACCCCATGTCGACATGGTGACAGTTGGATTCAAAATTCAATTTTCAAAAGAAGTGTCCATTCGTTCGAAAACCTTTCGCCAATGGTTATGACTGTTGTGCATCTATATAAAGGCTTCCAAAACGAATTTTTTTAACAACTACTTTCTTATTTTCTTCACTCTTTCTTCTCCACCATTCCATATCCATAAAACTTCATATTTTCAAGATCGTGCCATCATTCTGCCAAATTCTCAATAGGAAATCATTTAGATACTCTCTATATTTGATTCTCCATCATTCTACTAAAGATCAAAGTGCTATTCAGAGTTATAGGATTAATTTGTATTCAAAAAGTCCATAGAGTCTATCCATTCAAAAGAATTGTTATTAAGTAGTATAAGGGTGATCTTGTGTCCCGTAAATCAAGAGAGTTTACCCCAAACTCGGAGATAGGAGGGTTCCTCAAGGCCTTAGAAACCGAGGGTTGTAATTTGGATATTGGCTTATAAAAATCTGTGTAAGGATATTGCCTTGGTGCAGGACTGGATGTAGGAGGATTCCGAACCAGTATAAAATCCGGTGTGTTCTTTCCTTTTACTTGCTTTACTTTACTATTTGCATTTGTTATATGTTCTGTGATCATTCTGTGTTAGAATTCTGTTTAGATTTGTGTTGAAAGTTTTAATTTAGTCATATAGTTCATATATTCTTTAAAACACTATTCACCCCCTCTCTAGTGTTATTTCTGCCTTAAGATCCTTAATCCGCATCCCCAACGAATCTTTGCCTCGAAAACTATATGGGGTTATGTAAGTTGGATAGAATTTGTTTTGAAATGTAATCAGTAAAATGATGTATTTGGAAATCTGAGATTTCGTTCATTTTCAAGCGCCTCTGATATTATGGATACCATTAGCATTGTCTTATTTTGTCACCAGAAGTTAATACTATAGATGATTGCAGCATCTGTAGCACTTAGCTTTTGGCCTCTAGATACAGGATGTTATAATATGGGCTTAGTTTACTTTTCTGTTGTGTTTGTTTTTTTAAGCATTTTGAAGGACAAACATTTGTAACTGTCCAGCCTAAGCTTAGGATAAACTCTAATATATGCATTTAATAGTTTTTTCGTTGTAAAGATCATTGAAATAATATTAGTTATTACATTAGTGTGATATTCTGTTCAGTTTTCATTTTCTTGTTACCCTTAACCATCCTCCTTTCTGTTCAATCTGGGTTGGAATGTGTGTTTTATTGTTAACATAAACTATATGGAAGTGTGGGTCTTTACATTTATTTATCTAAGTAAAATCATAATTAAATAAATATCACTTTATAATTTAAATAAACCTTTGTACACAACCTGATATCTTACACTTGGAATACATTTGGACTTTGTCACTTTTCATGCCATGAACAAATTGTTAGTTAATGACATTTAACAATCAATCAATTTAATTAAAGAGAGAAAATGAAAGGTTTCTCTCTCCATTTAATGCAATTCATGCTTTCAATTAATTACTTGATGTAGGGAATGAAATGAAAGTTTCTTTCCCTAAATTAACTCTTATAAATTACCGTTAGTTGTATTTGATGTACTGTACATTTAAAATTTAAATTTTTTAAACTTATTTTTAACTAATTGCATTATGACACGTGATTTTATTTAAAATAAATTTAGAGAAGTTCTAAATGAATTTAAACTACATAGGCCCATTAAAGATCCAAAATGGTTAATTTTTTTGAAATTCAGCCATTTCTTCGACTGCAGGCTGGCCCAGTTCGTTCATGACGGCAAGGAGGTGATACTACATTGACGGTTCATCCTGACGAGGTTCTGAGTTATAGATATTAGTGAGGAGAGTATCATAATCCAAAGGGGGATCGTTGTACTTACACACGCACATATGTAGTTATTGTCCACCTCGAGTAGATAGGGCTTACCGTATGCGTACATAAAGTTAATATGATTAATTAAAATAATAGACATAACATGTAATGTAAGACAATCGACGTAATTAGTGTTATGTATAAAATGTGTAATTTACCTATCACCGGAACGTTGTTCTGACCCCTTCCATATTACAACCCATAGGTTATCTTTAGAGGGACATATGCTAGTACAAGGCGGGAACGGTTGAAGGACAGAATTCCTTATATACTCTCAACACTGATATGGCACAGATATCAAAGGAGGCGGCCTTAGTAAGTAACTATATGTTTTATTATGCTTTACTATTCCACTGTGAGCTTATATCGGTAATGCTCTAATACCTTTTGTTATTTACAGGATACCAAAACCAATGATCCCTACTTTGATAGAGTTGGGTTTTCAATTTCACTAAAATCCAGGCTAATAGAGATGCGGTAACATTTGATATCAGAGCTTAGGTTAGTGGGTCTTAAAAGTTAGGATACTTTGATTGAACGTATTTGTATTTTTACCTACAATTATATATATATATATTATAATCTAAACTTTATAAATACCGACTATAGAAGTAATTGCACCCATATTCTGAAACGATGGATAATGCGACTATGAGTTGGATCAATAGTTTGAGTTGAGAATATACTCCTATCCTGATTAACCCAGGTGAAGTAGGTCGTATTGGAAGGTGTTGACTTAAGAAGAGCATGAGTATGGCATATAGAAAGGTCGATTATGTTAGATGGTACTTGATTCCCTTTATTGAGCTTCGATCGCCCAATGGTTATAGATCCCTATAGGATTGCCAATTGATGTTGTATGATAGATCCAGATAAATGGAATCTAAAGCATCTATTTGTTGCAGATATCCAGAAGTAAGAATTGAGCTAATTCTTGAATAATATTATATGGTAATCACTGCAAGATGATAGCGGGATTTTAATATTCACGAATAAGATAAGTCAGAAAGTAAGTGGAAAGAAGAAAGTTCAAAAGTAGGGACAAGTAAAACCCACTCTAAGTTTGACCCTATATGAAATAATTTAATAAAAGTTTGAAAAAAGTATATATGTTTGAAATGATTTATAAAGGGTTTATTTAAAAATATAAAATCCTACTTTTGAAAACTAAGTAAATATTAAATTTTTCATTGAAAAAATATCCTTTTATATTAATTAAAAATTATAGTATAAATTAAAATATTTTTTAGACCAAAAGCTTCAATAAAAAAAGATTTTAAAAAAGAGATATTTGTTTTGAAAAAAATAGAGCACACACAAACATATATATATATATATATATATATATATATAGCTCATCGATTTTCTATTTATGGAAAATTTGAAGTTGTAAAATTCTTTTTAAGGGTGGATAACTGGAAGTGTTAAAAGTTTAAAATGTGTTAAACAAAATACAAAATGAAGACTAGAACCCGAATATAAAAGTGGTAGGTGGTGCACCACTATAATTAGATAGGAATTTTTAGGACAGTTAGAATGAAGATGAAGAAGGCGAATGTGGAATAAAATAACTAATGTGCAATTTAGGGGTAATGAAGCTCTCTAATTATGTAGCTTCAACATATTTTGATAATTAATGCTCTCTTTTATGCTTCATGGAAAAATGATGTTCATGTTATTTCGTGTTTAGTATCGATTTTGATAGCTTATGTTGTTCAAAACAAATAGGCTATGCTTAGTCATATGAATCACAAATTGTCTTTTCATCTATATACGATTATGACAAAGAAGTGAATGTTTAAAACAAAATTTGATGGCATATGTTTCTAAAAAATAGTTAATAGGCCATACTTAAAATAGATTTTCATTTTAAACTATGTTGCCATTTTCATAAGAATTAAAGTGGTTTAAAGGTTGTGTTACATTTCGATGGCTTATGTTGAGCTAACTAATAGCACAAATGAGCCATACTTATAATAAACACATCATTTAAATTCACTAATGACTAAAAAAAGATCATAATTTCATATGTGTTGAACTATGTGATCTAGAGAGTGGAATTATCTTTAAATTGTCTTAACACTCTCGTATTTTTATCAATTTTCTTTTGTTAGTTTTCTACATTTTTAGCTAATCACATTTTCAACTTTGGTTAATTTTATTGAATAGAGATTTAAAATCTAAACAATTCCCTTTGGATCGACTCATACTCGCATAAGTGCTATAATCGTACACCGTGCGCTTGCGGTAAATTTGATTTGAAATTTCTCGACTATTTTCTAAAACAACAGAAAATTGGACGTTAAACAAGTTTTTGGTCGTAAAACAATAGAAAATTGGTCGTTAAACCCGAATAGATCAAACGTTATACTATTTAAAGAAATAGTACAATGTAAAAACGAAAAAGATATATATATATATATATATATATATATATATATATATATATATATATATATATAAATCAATTTATAAACCCAAACCCAAACCCGAATACGTCTAGTATACCAAAGCAGAGAATAATCAATAATAACTCGTCTCACAAGTTTATCAATCAAATTTCCACTACTCTGGAAGTTTGTATTAGCTAATTTAAGCAATATGTATTTCGTATTTAAATTACAAAAACAAACTAACAACTATAGTAATAATAACTATAGCGATAGATCAAACGTTATGCTATTTAAAGAAAGTACACCATGAAAACTAAAAAGAGATATATATATATATATATATAAATCAATTTATAAACCTAACCGGTTTAAAGAAGGAAATTCCGTCTGAGGCTTGTCGTAACAATTTCCTTAAGACTTTATTTAAAGTCTCTCAAGATACAACAGACGTAATCTACATGAGATTGTAATGAGTATGTCAACTCTGTGATATGTATTGAGCAGTAGAGGAAGGAAGCAGAGGAAAAAACAGAATCAGATTAAATTGAGAATGTGATCAGTATTCTCTCCTATTTATAGTTTCGTCCGCATCCCTTCAAACAGTCACGTCTGCTTGACGGGTCGCACCCGTTGCCTTTAATCGCTATTGTTCGTTAACAGGTCGCACCCGCCTGCTACTTGTATCTGCTTGCTTCGCGCCTTCTTATGCTTGGTCGCGCCTCTTTAGTCGGGCCGCACCCGCTCGCGTCTAATGGGTCGCACCCGCTTCTGTTCTCCCATGGGTCGTGCCTCTACAGTCATTTTGCGTCCGCTTCCGAACAGATCGGCCCCTGTTCGTTTAGCCTACAACTATCAGAAAACCCGGCCCAGTTTTGAAGTAAAAATATGATCATATTAGATCCAAACCCAAACCCGAACCTGAGCCCGGCCCGGTTCGGTTCGGTCAGACGGACAGCGGCGGTGCGCGTGTGTGTGGTGGTGATGCATGATCTCCCTCCTCACAAAGAAGAATACATTTGGGTGCTCCAATGCCCCAACCCCTTCATTGCAAAGCCATATATATACTAGTATAGCTTAGCAATTTTTGGCGATGTGAGACTTATGTATATTTTCGTTCAATAGGAATTCCAACAATCCTCCGCATGAATGATAATATACATATCCCCCACACAAAGTGAAATATCACAGAGTACATATGGAATAATGTTTTATCGTGGATAAGTTGATATTTCACTTTGAACTTTCCGTAGTTAAAACTTATCGGATCTACTTGGCTAATCGGTGAATTATTTCTTCTTGAACCGTCGTCCTTTATTGTATATCCAGGCAATAAGCTTTACGAAGCATTGATTCCCTTCTCATCCAATCTCTTGGTTGTGTTCATTTTGGTCCTGAACAATTTCTGGTTCTGTGAGTGTTTATAGAAAATATAAGCCTTTAATATTCTCATAGAGCCGACCCAGCTCACACTAACATAGATGATCGCAACCATAAAAAGTATCCTACATATACCCCACTTGTTATTTCCAAGATATGATCGTCGATAAAAAATATAGTTTTAACTTTAAATACTTCTGTAGGTATGCATTTATATTGTGCACCATAGGAATGGAGTTGGACTATGTCCATGCAAATTCATTACATCTTGAGTTACTTAGAACTGGTTTGCCTATTGATCCTTGTCCATGGGATCTCCAGTCGCTAGGATAGTTTTCCTTATAAGATAACTCTTGGTGGTTTAGGCTTTTAAACCCATTCCACTCGATGCACAGTCAATTTTGTCTCTTGATAAATCTTTAGTAAATGGATCCATTAGGTTATCATTTGTTCTCACATAATCTATGGAAATAGTTTCATTTGAGAGTAACTACCTTACTATGTTACGGCGTCGACGAATATGTAGTGACTTTCCATTATGCACAAAGTTGTGCGCTCTACTTAGCGCAGCTTGGTTATCACAGTGTATGCATATGGCCGGTAAAGATTTAGGCCAAAATGGATTATCTTCTAAAAAGTGACGAAGACATTCTACTTCTTCGCCCGATTTATCTAAAGCAATGAACTTCGATTCCATAGTGGATTGAGCTATGTATGTTTTTTTAGTAGAGTTCCATAGCACTGCTGCCCCTGCTAAGGTAAATACATAACCACTTGTTGATTTTAATTCCTCTGAATCAGCAGTCCAGTTCGCATCATTATATCCTTCTAAGACAGCCGGATATTTTCCATAATATAAGGAATAATTTGTGGTATTTTTTAAATATCCAAGCACTCTTATTAGTGCTTTCCAGTGTTCCTTTCCTAGATAGCTTGTATACCTGCTCAGTCGACTTACTACATAAGCTATATCTAGTCTTGTGCAATTCTTGAGATACATGAGACATCCTATTACACGAGAGTATTCCAGTTGCATTATACTCTCATTAATGTTTTTATGCAGTACTTTTGATGGATTAAAAGGTGTTCTTACTCCTTTAATTCCAAAATTTTGAAAATTTTCAATCACTTTGTCTACATAATGTGACTGAGATAATTCAATTCCATTAGGTGTTCTTATTATTTTGATTCTCA
The DNA here is from genome assembly GCA_030765085.1 of Allium cepa. NCBI lineage: Eukaryota > Viridiplantae > Streptophyta > Magnoliopsida > Asparagales > Amaryllidaceae > Allium > Allium cepa. Next base: position 230,008,208 of record CM060938.1, read on the forward strand.
AAATAACGTCTGCAGCTCCTAAGTCTTTCATATCGAAATTGCTAATTAACATCTTCTTTATGGTCTCTATTACATGAGTATTTGGACCAAATATTAACATATCGTCAACATATAAACAAATCATCACATATAATTGTCCAATTTGTTTATAATAAACACACTTATCGCATTCATTATACGAAAACCATTTCTTATCATGTCACTATCAAATTTTGCATGCCATTGTTTTGGAGCTTTTTTTAGTCCGTATAATGATTTTACTAATCTACAGACTTTGTTTTCATTTCCTTTGAAAACAAAACCTTTAGGTTGCTCCATGTAGATCTCCTCATCGAGATCTCCATTTAAGAATGCTGTCTTTACATCCATTTGATGAATTTCTATCTTATAGATCGATGCAATTGCTATTAGCATTCTTATAGAGGTTATTCGTGTCACCGACGAATATGTATCAAAGAAGTCTACTCCTTCTTTTTGACAATAACCTTTGGCTCCTAATCTGGCTTTATACTTGTCGATAGAGCCATCTGCTTTAATTTTCTTCTTGAAAATCCATTTACAGCCAATAGGTTTTATTCCAGGTGGAATATCAACGATTTCTCAAGTTTTATTACTTAGAATTGAATCAAGCTCACTTTGGATTGCTTCCTTCCAACATGAAGATTCAGAAGATGATATTGCATCCATGTACGTTTGAGGTTCGTGTTCTAACACAATTGTGAAAAATTCCGAACCAAATGTCTTGGAAGTCCTTGCCCTTACGCTTCTTCTTGGTTCAACTTCCTCAATCTCATGATAGGTTTCATCTTCGTGTGAATTGTTTGATTCTTCTCTTGTCCTTTTAGGGGCATTATTCCCTTCATTCCTTTTGTGTGGAAACACATCTTCAAAGAATGAGGCATCTCTAGATTCCATGATTGTATTTACATGAATATCAGCTATATCAGACTTGAATACCAAAAATCTGTAGGCACTACTATTTTGGGTTGGCCTTAAATAGTAACAATCTACTGTTTTTGGTCCAAGTTTGACTTTCTTGGGAGGTGGAACTGGAACTTTTGCCAAGTACCCCCACACTTTGAGGTATTTAAAACATGGTTTGTGTCCTTTCCATAACTCATATGGAATTGTTCCTTTTTTTGTGAGGGACTTTGTTTAATATGTGATTAGACATATTTAAGGCTTCTCCCCACAAGTTCGTCGGTAGAGGTTAAAAGCATGGCATTAATCATGTCTTTCAACGTTCTGTTTTTCCTCTCGGCTACACCATTTTGTTGTGGTGAATATGGAGTTTTTGTTTGATGAATTATACCATTTTAGGCATAGAACTATTCAAATGGTGATTCATATTCTCCACCTCGGTCAGATCTCAATATCTTGATCTTTTTATTTAACTGATTTTCTACCTCGGCTTTATACTTCATAAACGATGTAATTGCTTCATCCTTACTATTTAAAATATATACATAGAAATATCATGTATATTCATTAATAAAAGTGATAAAGTACTTTTTCCCACCTCTTGTGGGTAATGGGAAAAGACTTGATTTGTTATCTCATGTCTGCTTTTCATGGAAAAGGACCATTTAAATTCACATAAATCTGTATAAACCAAACCTAGTGGTTCGGTGCTTCTATAAACAGATTGAAATTCTTTTTTAACCATTCTTGCGTCTACACATGTCTCACATTTGTATTTACTATCTACTTGGAATTTGGAATTAGTCCCAAGTTTGATAATGTTTTCATTTATCGGAAATTTATGTGCCCCAATCTATCATGCCATGGTAAAATTTCATGCTCAAGCAATTAAGAAACTTCAATTTTATTAATAGCACAACGCATAGTTTTATTGCCGATAATGGCTACATTTGCCTTAAATAGGCCATCACATAAATATCCCCTTCCGATATATATTCCATCTTTGGACAGAACCATCTTGTCTGAATCGAACACCATTTTGAATCCTTACTTTGATAGTACTACACCAGAGATGAGATTCTTGTGTATGTCTGGAACGTGAAGCACGTCATTCAACTTGAAAGTTTTCCAGAAGTAAACTTGAGAATTACTGTGCCACTACTTTCGATTATGGATGCTGTAGAATTACCCATATAGAGTTTTTCTTTGTGATTAATTTCTGGTACATAGAAAACATGGATTTGTCAGAGCAGACATGACGAGTAGCGCTTGTGTCTACCCATCATTGGTTAGGATTCTAAACCAAATTGCATTCAGATACAATTACCGAGAATTTGGACCCGTCTACTTCCATGTTGTCTACTATATTTGCCTCTATGTTGCGTTCCTTTCTATGTCTGCAATCTCTAGCGGCTTGTCCAACTTTTCCACAAACCAAACATTCGCCATTAAACTTTTTGGTTCATTTGTTGTCTTTTGGTTTGTTGTCTGGAGATTTCCTTTTCTTCTGGAAATTCTTCTTTTTGTTTTTGGTCTTTGACCCTTCAGCCACAAATGCCTCCTCGCTTGGTTTTGTAACTCCACAGTTATCTGCCTCAATTTTCAGCCGGACTATGAGATCCTATAAAGAGATTTCCTTTTTCTTATGCTTTAGATAGTTGCGATAATTTCTCCATGATGGCGGAAGTTTTCCCGTGATGGCTTCAACCAAAAACAATTCTCCAACCTTATGACCTTCTGCTTCGAGTTCATAAATAATAATTTGCAATTCATGCAATTGAGCAGTCACCGGTTTGGAATCAATCATCTTTTAGTCCATGAATTTGTCTATAATGAATTTCTTAAGACTGATTTTCTGCGTCTTATACTTCATGGAAAGTGCATTCCAGAGTGCTTTTCTGTCTTTAGAGGCTGATATACTTTGTATAGCACCTTGTCGAGACAATTCAGAATATAATTTCTACATAGAAAATCGGAATGCTTCCACATATCAACATCTGATTCCTTGCCTAGTGCAAGAATTGGTTCCTCCTCCTCGAGATACCGTTGCAGACCGAGTGTGGTGAGATAAAATAACATTTGATTCTGCCATGTTAGAAAGTCATCGTCATCTCCTTTAAAAGGATCGGGCCTGTTGTGTGCAGTAGCCTTTGTTAAGAGCTCTACTGTTGTCATCTCTGTTTTAGCGAAAATAGGAAATTCTTAAGATGTATACATCTAGTATACCAAAACAGAGAATAATTAATTATAAACTCGTCTCACAAGTTTATCAATCATATTTCCACTGCTCTGAAAGTCTGTATTAGCTAATTTAAGCAATAAGTATGTCGTAATTAAATTACAACAACAAACTAACAACTATAGTAATAATAATTATAGCGATAGATCAAACATTATACTATTTAAAGAAATAGTACAACGTAAAAACGAAAAAGATAAATATATAAAATCAACTTATAAACCAAACCAGTTTGAAGAAGGAAATTCCATCTGAGGCTTGTCGTAACAATTTGCTTAAGACTTTATTTAAAGTCTTCCAAGATACAACAGAAGTAATCTGCATGAGATTGTAATGAGTATGTCAACTCTGTGATATGTATTGAGCAGTAGAGGAAGGAAGCAGAGGAAAAAATAGAATCGGATTGAATTAAGAGTGTGATCAGTATTCTCTCATATTTATAGTTTCGTCCGCATCCCTTCAAACAGTAGCGTCTGCTTGACAGGTCGAACCCGTTGCCTTTAATCGCTATTGTTCATTAACAGGTCACACCCGCCTGCTACTTGTATCTGCTCGCGTCGCACCTGCTTATGTTTGGCCGCGCCTCTTCAGTTGGGCCGCACCCGCTCGCGTCTAACGGGTCGCACCAGCTTCTGTTCGCCCATGGGTTGCGCCTCTTCAGTCATTTCGCGTCCTCTTTCGAACAGATCCGCACTGGTTCGTTTAGCCTGTAACTGTCAGAAAACCCGATCCAGTTTTGCAGTAAAAATATGATCATATTAGATCCAAACCCAAACCCGAATACGTTTAGTGTACCAAACTAGAGAATAATCAATTATAAATTCGTCTCACAAGTTTATCAATCAGATTTAGACTACTCTGGAAGTCTGTATTGGCTAATTTAAGCAATAGGTAGTTAAATTACAACAACAAACTAACAACTATAGTAATAATAACTATATCGATAGATCAATCGTTATATTATTTAAAGAAATAGTACAACATAAAAACGAAAAAGATATATATACATACATATGTATATCAGTTTACAAACCTAGCCAGTTTGAAGAAGGAAATTCCATCGGTGGCTTGTCGTAACAATTTCATTAAGACTTTATTTAAAGTCTCCTAAGATACAACAGACGTAATCTGCACGAGATTGTAATGAGTATGTCAACTCTATGATATGTATTGAGCAGTAGAGGAAGGAAGCCGAGGAAAAAACAGAATCGGATTGAATTGAGAATGTGATCAGTATTCTCTTCTATTTATAGTTTCATCCGCATCCCTTCCAACAGTCCCGTCCGCTTGACGGGTCGCACCTGTTGTCTTTAATCGCTACTGTTCATTAACAGGTCGCACCCGCCTACTACTTGTAGCTGCTCGCGTTCCGACTGCTTATGTTTGGCCGCGCCTCTTCAGTCGGGCCGCACCTGCTCATGTCTAATGGGTCGCACCCGCTTTTGTTCGCCCATGGGTCGCGCCTCTTCAGTCATTTCGTGTCCGCTTCCGAACAGATCTGCATCTGTTCGTTTAGCCTGTAACTGCCAGAAAACCCGACCCAGTTTTGCAGTAAAAATATGATCATATTAGATCCAAACCCAAACCCGAATACGTCTAGTATACCAAAACAGAGAATAATCAATTATAAACTCGTCTCACAAGTTTACCAATCAAATTTCCACTACTCTAGAAGTCTGTATTAGCTAATTTAAGCAATAGGTATGTCGTAATTAAATTACAACAACAAACTAACAACTATAGTAATAATAACTATAGCGATAGATCAAACGTTATACTACTTAAAGAAAGTACAACATGAAAACGAAAAAGATATATATATATATATATATATATATATATATATGTATATCAATTTATAAACCTAAACGGTTTAAAGAAGGAAATTCCATCTGAGGCTTGTCGCAATAATTTCCTTAAGACTTTATTTAAAGTCTCTCAAGATACAATAGACGTAATCTGTACGAGATTGTAATGAATATGTCAACTCTGTGATATGTATTGAGCAGTAGAGGAAGGAAGTAGAGGAAAAACAGAATCGGATTGATTTGAGAATGTGATCAGTATTCTCTCCTATTTATAGTTTCGTCCGCATCCCTTCAAACAATCGCGTCCGCTTGATGGGTCGCGCCCGTTGCCTTTAATCGCTACTGTTCGTTAACAGGTCGCACCCGCCTGCTGCCTGTATCTGCTCACATCGCGCCTGCTTATGTTTGGTCGCGCCTCTTCAGTGGGGTCACACCTGCTCGTGTCTAACGGGTCGAACCCGCTTCTGTTCGCCCATGGGTCGTGTTTCTTCAGTCATTTCGCGTCTGCTTCTAAACAGATCCGCCCCTGTTCGTTTAGCCTACAACTGTCAGAAAACCAGGCCCGGTTTTGCAGTAAAAATTTGATCATATTAGATCGAAACCCAAACCTTAATACGTCTAGTATATCAAAATAGAGAATAATCAATTATAAACTTGCCTCACAAGTTTATCAATCAGATTTTCACTACTTTGGAAGTCTGTGTTAGCTAATTTAAGAAATAGGTATGTCGTAATTAAATTACAACAACAAACTAACAACTATAGTAATAATAACTATAGCGATAGATCAAACGTTATACAATTTAAATAAATAGTACAATGTACGTAACGACCCGTAAATTTTGATAAATAAGTAAGATTTTGTAATTAAATGTAGAAAAAATAAAAAAAATTACAATTTATATGAAAGTAAATGTTAAGAATGGATTTTAGCCATAGTTGTTAAAAAATAATTATTGTCATTTGAAGTGAAATCACAATTCAAAATGAAATGGAAATAATTTGTTGCGCTGGGGTATAAATTTGAAAATAACCAAACAAATGTAAGTGTTGTATAAATAAAGGAATTTGTACATAATTAATAGTAATTGAATGAATTCGGTATTATGTTTGTAATTATAATAATTGGTTGAAATCAAATTTAAAACGATTTATTGAAATTAAATTTTAATTAATTGGATCTATTGTAGTAGATGGAATTTAATATTACATCATTTGAAATTAAGATTAAATAGGAATGTTAATGCACTATGGTATAAACCATGATGATTGTATCGCAAAATGAAATTTATTAAATAACTAAATTAGTGCAAACTGAATTAATTGAAACAACTGTGAGGTCATAATTGATTGTAAATAGTAAGTTGGGTAATAAAATTCAAAGTTACATTAATTGATGAAATAATATGGGATAAACTGTAATTTGATAAAATCAATGTTAACAAGAAATGTAATAGCTGTTATACAAGTAATGAACTTGAAGTAATGAAAGGTATTTGATGAAATCTTTAATAAATGAGAATTTGTTGTTCTAGTATTACAAAACTTAGGTATAATTGAAATTGCTTCTAATAAAATATAATAGAAGGGAAAGTATAATAAATAAATGGTTATAAACTTAAGTAAACAATTGAGATGCTAAGAAATTGGATTAAGCATAAATACTATAAATAAATGAATGATTATAAATGAAGTTATGCAATAATGAAGGAATGAATAAATAAATGCAATAAAAGAAGAAAATGACATGACATTTATAAATGAAAACAAATATTTGTATGTAATAAATGAAAATAATTGAAATAAACATTGAATCAATGAATAAAAGTATAAGTTATAAAAGATAAATGTAAATTTTTGGATGAATCCTTATATGAATAGAAAGGGAAATGAAACAATAAATGTTATGAGATGAAATTTTTAAGAATGAGGCTGAATTAGGCAAATTGGTGATAATCATAAATTGTTTACTCATTTGTTTCACCTATTGAATTAGTTTTAAAGCCATTGGAATAAAACGTAATTTAAAACTATGTTAATGGAAATTAATTGGAAATTTGAGAATATTAATGCAATAACTACAAACCAATGTAAATTACATCAATTGATAATAATAGATTGAGTAATAGAATGAAAAGTAATTAAATGAAATTTTTGAAAATTTAATTTACAATTTCTGAATTCAATGAAGTTGAGGTAAACACTGAAATTGACAAATAAATCTACTCTAAATTGACATTTAAATTTGGGTAAATTAGAGTAAATGATTTATAAATTTAAAAATGCTAAAATTTGTTAATTATAGAGTTGAAATTGGAAATTTGATTTAATTTGTTAATTTATTGATTCAATTAATTAATGTAAAAATAGCTATTTTGGCCAATGACTTGGATTTCGACGAAACCAGTTTCATCAGATCTGTAACGGTGAATTATTGTAGGATTTCAAGTTTCGTAGCGATCAGACCTGTCGTTTTATCGTACGGACTCGAAACGCCTTGAAATCATTGAAATTGAAATCAATTTGAAAAATATTGATTTTAGCATAACTTCTTCATACGATGGAATTTGGACTTGAAACCTTTTCCATTGCATTTAAAATATTTTAAAACATCTATTTGATATACGAGTTGACCCAATTTCGTTCGAGGAGTCAGAACGGTCGGGTCATTCATCGTTCAGCGCATTTATAAATCGGGTCTATCTATTCCATTTCAATCTTGCCTATTCATACCTTGTTATAAACCCTAGCCTACTTCTATTTCTCATTTATACGTGCATACAATCCCTCTTCACCTCCTCCTTAATGGTAGACAATAAAATTCCAGATCCAATTGAAACTCCAAATCAAATCCAAAGCCAAAATTTCAAACTACTCAAAAAAAATCAGAAAAATTATATATCGAAGTTCTTGATGTACGCATCTCAGATCTGCAGTCCGTTTCTCGATCTGAGTTTGTGGGTGGCCAGAAATTGAAGGTTTATCCTTGGTCGTCCGTTGCATCGCGATCAACCGTATCAGATCGTTAAATCAATGTTACCATCGCGTAGAGGGTACCAAGCTCATCAGAGTAGGTTGTGTGTCGAGTCGACGGTCAGATCGTCGTTGAAAATTCGGTTAGGGTTGTGGATATTTGCAGTGGCTGTGTTTTTAGGGGGGTTTCGATCGGCATTACGTCGTTGTCGTTGCTCTGGAGGTCGTCGAAGGGCAGGGGGCTCCTCCAGTTGGGTTGTCGTCGTCGCGACGTGCGCGCGTTGAAGGGGCAGCGGCCGTCGTCGCTCATGATGTAGTGTAAATCATGCAAGGGTTTTTTGTTGGGTCTCGAGCGTGAGAAGATGATGTGACGTGGCTGCGTACGTTTTTTTGTTTTTTATTTATTTATTTATTTAAACTTTATAATTCAATCGTTATAATATCATAACTCTCACATACGAGGTCGAAATTATGCGCGGTTTTCTCTGCTAGGTTCGTATTGGAATTCCGGCCACTTTGGCGCTGGCTTGGACGAATTCTGAGGCTGTTCAATTTTTTGGTTTAGATTGGATTTTAATTCAATTTAAATTCAAAAGGTGGGTGTTTTGACCCACTCACAACTTCTAAAATTTCTTATGTTTGTTAAATTTAATTTATGTTGTGATTTTGAATTTATTTATGACTATTTGTATATTTTTAAATCATCATCTCAGTTAATTGCATTTATTTAAATTATACTGTTATTTAATTTATTATTGCAATATAAACTGCTAGTTAAATAGATTGTTTAATTTATTATTGAATATTAACTGTCAGTAATTACCTGCCATTTATTATATGCTCTAGATGTTATTGTTTAAACTGGATGTTGGTTGTAATAAATGGTTGATCATTTATATTGGATGAATGGATGTTGTATTTTATATTGTTTAAACTGCAAATTTGTTATGCACTTTATTTTATTTGGGATTGCGGTTTGAAATGATATATAACCGTATTTTTATTTTAAATTATGGATTGAAATAATAAATATCCGTATAACTTGACCATAGGGTAGAAAATTATATACAGACACCGTGGTCTATATATAAAAATATTTTGAAATGATTTTCTATGTTTTTGTAAAGAAATATATGGTATTCTGAGATAGCGATTCGGATTTTATAAATGTTATTTTATATATAGTTAAATTCTGGGTTTTAAGCTATGTATAAAATTGATTTGAAGTATAAAATAAGTTAATGATTAAGTTTGATTTTATTAAGATAAAATATGATTAAGCATTTATTTAAGTTAAATTTCTGGAGTTTATAATGACTTAAATGAGAATAAAGTTGGAAGATGAATATGGAATTTTATTTGGAATTTAATAAAATTTAGAAATTTTAAAGGGTATGATTGTTATCACTTGATTTTTGTTTAGAGTGATTTAAATGAATATCAAGTTGATTTAAATGAATATATCAAGTTAAATAAATTAGAAGGATATCTAGTTGTTGAAGTTAAAAGTTCTACTTAAATTATATTGAATTTATTAAGTAGACATTTCAAATCTATAGAATAGTAATTAAATTTGATATATATGGAATTATCAAAGAATTAGTTTTGAAATGGTGGAATATTTAAAGCTTTGAATTATATGAAAATTGAAATGGTCTAATTGGAGGTTCAAATCGGTATTTGGAATTTATTTCTGAAATTTAAAAAGTTATTTTATTTTAAAGTAATTCAATATTAAACCATTTAAGTATTGGAAGTTATGTTTCAAAATTTTGGGTTAAGCTATTATGATTTGAAAATGCTATGATTTGGGAAAAGGATATATTTGAAATAAAAATGATATTATATTAATTTGGGTTTTACAAATGATATCATGTTGATTTGGTTTTTAAAATGAAAATGATATCGTATTTATATGGTTTTAAAATTAAAATTATATCCTGGTTTTGAAGTATAATTATTTTGAAATAACCGCGGTGTTATAATAACGATTGGTTGGCAAAGAGACCGGGATCGGATATGGGCATACTCTCTGTGGATACCCAAAACCATTTTGACAACCGTATACGCTGTGGAGATTCCAGAATGAAGTAGGATGGTGGCGTTTCCTTTGAGGTAAATATGTGGACCCGACTCTCGTGAGTTGACATAAGGTGGCTAAAACATGAGCGATTGACGGGCTAGTGAGGTAGCACCTTTGATCGGACACATCCCTTCGATGTTGTACTTTGACTTTTGGATTGATTCGGTGGCCACTTTTGATTTTTTTTATTTAGGGGTGTGGCTCGAGGTGGGCGATAGCTGCGCGCTATGCGTTACCACCAGCCCGGAAGCGTAATTGGTATATCTACCCTGGAATTGCCTAGTTATGCTGTGTTACCTACCCTAGCGCGATTTGTACGAGTTTGTTTTTCTCCCGTAGCCCATGGAGTATTTATGGTAGTCTCCCGATTTGGAGATGCGCTGATACTGGATGGACTATTGGGACTATTATGTGGTAAGGGCTATATGGGTAACCCCTTAACGCTATTTAAAGTAAGTTTATTTTATTAACAGACATTATTATAATAGCGAAATATTACTACATAGTAAATAGTTTAACGGATCCTTAGGAGATGTGAATCCCGAGCATTTCTTGAGTTACTGCACTCGCGTTAGACACTGGATAGGAGATGTCAAATCCCGTTGAATGTTGATTTAACTTACATAAGATCTTTTAGTTCCGACTCGAGTGTTTTGTCTTTTCAATTCACTCGGGTCAGCCTGAGCATTTCAAGAATTGAAGGCCTCATTTCTGGAGGACGAAGACGAAGATTGTATTATTACTATTGTTTACTATAGTGTTCCACTGCATCACATTGTTCCGCTGCATTGTTATTATTCTTTGGTATGTGTAACTGTAACGATCCCGGATTTTTTTATTAAGTTTAAATTGATAATTAAATTAATTTTTGAATTAAAAATTGGAAAATTAATTAATTAATCGATTTGAGTTTCTCCAAATTTAAATAAAATATGTGTGAAATCATTGGAATTTAAATTTTAAGTAAATGGTTTAAAAATAATTCGAATTTATAAAATAAGGGAAACTATAAAATTAATATAAGTGGAAAATGAAATAAGATAAAGTAAATATATGTATGAAAGTGTAGATTAGGAAAAAGAAATAAAATAAGTATTAGCAATAAATATTTCAAGTAAATTCATGGTCAAGTAAAATGTAAAATAAACATGAAAGAATTCTAGAAATATCTATACAATTGGAATACAAGTAAGTATGGAATAAAGTAAGACAAAGTTAATAAAACTTAAGTGTTTATGTACATATAAAGAACAAAGGAAATAATAAAGTACAAAAGCTTGCAAAAGAAGATTATGAAACGAACAAACAAACAAAAAAATGTTTACAAAACAAACTGTAAATAGCATAAGTTTGTAGACAAAGAAGGACACATGCATTTAATACCCCATCTTCTCTTTGCACAAACAAATCTTCTCAGCATATGCAAAATGTTATACATCAGCCGAAATAAGCAACATATCAGCCACCAAAATGAAAAAAAAATCATTAGAAAAAATACAAAAAAACAAGAAAAAAATCCCTAGCCTGTTGTACAAAAACAAAATAATAACACCCTGTACAACTCTTTTATTTACATAAAGCTTCTCATCAGTTCGTTCCTTCAAAATCAAGTAAATCTAAAGTCATACCATTTCATACTTAAACAAAAACTTCAGTTAAAACAACAACAAACTAAATCAACTCACACCAAAGATCAATGAAGAAAAAAAAAAGACTTCGGTTTGCAATTTTAAAGCCTGGTTCAAAAGAAGTGTTCTCTGTTCCAAGCATTTACAGGTGAGAACATCACATCTTTAAAATCTTTAAACTGATCCTGGTTGTACGTTAAGTCTTGGAAGATTTGGGTGAATACATAGATATGTTTAGTAACTTCTTTGCTTATATATAAATGCGTGCATATGTGAATAAGTGATTGCCTGGAACATCTCTGTTACCAGATCTTCAAGCTAAAACCTAGAGAAAAAAGTCACTACTTATTGATCCAATCTATATGTGGATTCAAGTATTAAATAAAACATGTTTGTTAGATCATAGATTTTAATTTAGATACTTGTTTAACTTAAAATAACTTAGTATTGTTTCTGGGAATATAAAACACAGTGTAAACTTAATATAAGCCAAATTTCAAACATCTTGATTCATAAATTTAGGAAATCGAACTAAATTCTTAAACCACAAGATGATTTTTAAAACTGAAATCATGATTTTTAGCAATGGATTGAAGCTACAGTTCTCGTTTGAACAAAAAGTGGGTTATAGGCAATTTCTGGTGATTCTCGGGTTTGGAGTGGTCAGGGTTCTCTGTGGTGATGGAGGGGTGATCGGAGGGTTTGGGAAAAACGGTGGGTGGTGGCGCAGTTGGTTGTGGAAGCGGCGGCGAACATTTTAATTTTTCAAACCTAATTTTTTCTATGCGTAGAGAATCGATCATCCTGCCCTGTGAAGTTAATCGAGTGCAGCAGGTTTTGGTGTGGGTGGTAGCTTGGCCGTAGTTGAAGTCGTGGCCGGAGTTGTAGACCTTCAGGTGGTCGGAGCGGTGAGCACGAGGCGATGACAGGTTTGAAAGGGTGTTTGCTGTTGTGTTCCCAAGTTCAGGCATTCGAAGTCGAATGTGATTTTCGCGGCATTGACGAAGTTCAGGTGGTCGCGAATGGATCTGGGGGTAATCGTCGATGTGACAAAGGCGTGGGTGATGGCTGGTGTTGGTCAGAGTCACGGTGCACATGCACCATGCCATTTGAATTTTCTGATGATTTTTGGTTTGTGCAGTGAAGTTGGACTCGGGTTATACTCGAGTTATTCAAGTAGTTTACTCGAAGCATTAGGGGGCCAGACTCGAAGAAAGTTTGGGTTGTCTCGGGTCAGTTTGCATTGCTTCAGTTTTTTGAAAAACCTGTCTGCAATTTGAATTTAAGCAATTTAAATGAATTTGAATCTGTGAGCAAGATTCAAACACAGTTTAAATCTAGTTTTAAGTTTAAGTTTCTAATAAACTTTGAATTTAAAAGGTTTTAAAAGGGAATTCGGATTTTAAATCAAAGTTTTAAATATTTAGAAGGTGGGTTTTCAGATTTTAAACCTGACAGTTTCAGATTTTAAAAATTTAAATTAAAATCTGAAATAAGATTTAAACAGTGGTTTAAATTTTAAAGTTAAGTTCGGTTTTCAAATAAACTTTTACATCTTTAATTTTTAAAATGAAGTTGGATTTTAAATAAAGAATTTAAAATCAATAATTTAAAACCAAAGTTTAAATCAAAATTAAAACATGGATTCAAGTCTCTTTGAATCCAAATCTGGAAATTTAAATTAGTTTTAAATTTGAATGTGTTTTAACAAGTTTAAATTAAAATAGCTTTTTAAAAGTAAATTTGTTTTCAAACAAATATTTAAACTTGTTTTTTGATAAGGTTCTTTTATAAAAGGGTTTTAAATAGAAGTTAAATGATTTGATAACTTGGATTTACAAGTTAAAATTGTAATGTATTTTAAAGCTTAAATTTTAAATAAAATTTTAAGTAATTTAGTTGGAACTTTTTCCTTATATAGGTTTATAAGTTGATTTTGGGTTAATGTTTAAATATATAATCATTTTGACTTTTAAATTCAAAATGAAATTTGAATCTAAATTTAGCAGTGTAATATTTTAAATACACTTTAATATTAATAAAGTCATTAATAAAGAAATTAATTATCTTAGAGATAATTAAGGTAATTAAGTGATTTAATTAATAAAATAAAAGGAATAATTTATAAATTTATAATTTAGATTAATTTATAATTAGAAATAAATAATAATGATTTAATCTAGATAATTTCTTAGGAAAGAAATTAAAGAAATAATGAAGATAATTAACTAAGGATTATTAAGTATTAATTAATGTGATTAATTTTAATAATTAATTAGATTAATTAATTAAGATAATCAATTGTAAATTTTTAATTACCTAAAATAAGTAATAAGGGGTTAATTTCTAATTGTATTTAAATTTGGATATTTTGATTAATTCAATGATAAAGATTAATCGGTAATTAATGATTAATCGTTATGAGATGATTGCTTAATGGCAAGTAATTAAAGGATTAATTTCTTAAAATAATTAATTAATTATGTAATTGGTTTAAAGGTTAACTTAATTAATATGATTAATTAAGAATAATTTAATTAATTAAGGTGATTGATTAATTATTTTATATCAAATGATTTGAAATTAACTAATCAGGATTGGATAATTAATTCATAAGTAATTAATTTGAATTAATTAGGATTAAACAATTAATTTATCCTGCTTATAAATGTTTATTGAATGCTTGACCTTACTTATGAATGATTGTATTATATGAGATGCCTTGAATTGATTGTCCTATCTGATCTGTGATATTTTGTTTTGAGGATTGAGTGTGTGTAATTTATCCATTTGTGATACATTTGTTTATTATTATCTACGACTCTGTGAATGAATGATAAGTGTTATAGTTTATACCGCTTATCAACTATATTTCTGTGTTTTGATATGTGATGATGATGTAGTTGCACTATTGTGTTAAACCCCTGGACCACACCATACACATACAAATATGGATTTCACGAGGAAATCGATTAAGTCACAAATTTTTTGAAATGATTTTTAAATAGACAATTTGAAATCAAAATGGTTTTGAAATGGAATCGGGTTAAATGTGAAAAGCTTTTGAAAAGGAATTTCAAAGATAAAATTTATTTTTGAAAACTTGATAACGCTTTGAAATTTGAATTCAGAATTTGAAATTGAATTCTATGATTTGAAACTAGGGATTAAAGATGTTAACCTAGTTATATATGGGTTGAACCATTTCAAATGTATTGATTTGGGAATTTGAATTTAATTTAAAGGCTTTAACTGGTGCAAATATAATTGGATTCTTCCGAAATGAAAATTGTTGTTTTCAAATAATAAAAGCTTTCACATAAGAAATGAACGTCCAATTTGTGCCAAAAAGGATTTCAAGTTTGAAATGAAAATGATTTCCAAGTTATGGAAATGGTTTGAAAGCTATAAATTAAATCTTTGATTTAAAGATTTAATGAGTTAATCAAATTGAAATGGAAATTGTTTTGGAAATCTATAAATGTATCTTTGTGAAACTGGGTGAATTTTGCGGAATAAATCTTTTGGCTTAAAGATTTGAGATGGTAATTTGTTTAACCATTCAAAAAGAAAGGTTTTGAAATTTATCAGTTGTGACTTAACTGAAATCCCATATCCATATGTTTTAAATATTGCGCTCATTATTCGGTTTAGCCAGGAGAGGACCTTTGTATCATATAACCCATTTCGAATAATGATACGACGTTATGGATAGCATTTGAAGACCGGTGGTGAAGCCCAGGTATTGGTGAGAATGATAGGCTAACCTATCGATTGTCTCTGCACCGGCTGATCCCCGGTATAGAGATTCCCTAAGTGATGGGAAGTCCGATCGGGATTATGGATACCCGGATTGCCAGGGCTTCTTCGAAAGTGCCTTCAGTTCTGTTCGAACCCGGGACAGACTTGTATGGTTGTATGCCTGACACTACACTTTGATATATAAAGCAGACTTCTTTCAAATACATATCTGTTGGTGGCGGAGAATTTATTCTCTTAGCTTAACACCCTTCTCTGAGACGTACGAGCTCAGAGGTTATGTAGTTGAAGGTTATCAGCGATATATTCCCAATTTGGTAGTGTGACATGCTAAGTGTTGTTGTGTGTTGATGATCATTTGTTGATCATTGGTGATCAAAGCATGACTTTTGTATAAAGAGTAGCTTTGTGGACGAGACTGCATCAGGACCTCACAACCCGAAAATGGTCGAAACAGGAAAGATGCGGCAAGGTTATGAGGGCCGCGCCCTTTAGGGTGTGTCATTCCCTTTTGGTAAAGGGTGGTATCATGGTATGGAGCCCATATATTTACCTGTGTGGTGGGCTTCAATCTCATTTTCTATGTGGTTGTTGCTTTGTGGTTTAGATGTAACGGAAGAGATTTTTCGTTGCCGAAAAACCGAACCATTATTGTTTTAGAAAAAAAGAAAGAGGTAGGAGAAGAGAGAAAGAAAAACAGAACAGAAATAAACGACAGAAACAACATCAAAATCTCACAATTCGCAGCGGAACAACATATAATAATCAATGAATAATCTTTAACCAAAGAACTATATCAGTTATTACATTACATCATATCATCAGAGTGTACAACATCATACAACAACAAACAGCGGAAAAGAAATACTATATAAACTAGTAATACGCCATGCCATCCAGCTTGCCTCCAGTAACTCCAGAATATCCAGAATATCCTGATAAACCTTAACTCTTAACTGCCCGTGTGGAAATTGGTGGGCACCCAAAGTTTAGGAAGGAAAACAATAAACTCCAAGTCAGTCATGTGACTGGTGCGAGAACTTAAAACAGTTTATTTTCTTTAAAATCAAAATAGGGAAATATTTTTAAATTCAATTCGCAATGCTTTTAAAAATGAGACTACCATAAGGCCTCCCGCACACACACACATGCAAACGCAGAATCGAAGGAGATTTCTCCTTATGATCGTCAAAGATGCTTGATACGCATTTAAAATAACATTTGATATTATTACTAGTGCATAGTGTAGAGAAATATTTCGAAAGTAGAATATAAATCTTAGCCGACATAGACATTTCGAACTATGCCTACTATAGCTACCATCCAAACAGTGGTGACCACCATAAGTGAATGGCAGGTCCTACAACTAATACCGTACAAGTTTCGTATTGGGAATTGGATTTCCAACGAATGATCAGGCCAAGGAACTTCCCATTGCCACATGAGAATGCCTCTGGAAAGACATCCCCGAGAACCAAACCGGAACTCTGCCAACACAAGGCCGGGTTACCCCTAACTGAGTAACAACTGACCGAATATGCCATCCCCCGGTCCTTTGGGACCTTTTTCCGAGAGCTCTCTAATCAATTCACACAATCATAATAATAAAGTGTTTCAACATGAGTAAGTATCTGGGCTCCATACCATGATACCACCCTTTTCCAGAAGGAAATGCACATATCCTAAAGGGCGCTACCCCTCATAACCTTGCCGCATCTTTCCTGTTTTGACCATTCCGAGGTGTGAGGCTCGACGAAGTCTCGTCCACAAAAACATACTTTATACAAAAGCCATGCTTTGGGTCAACAAATGATCAACACAATGATCACCAAGATAGACGATCAAATAAACGATCCTATCACAATAATCAACACAATGATCATTTACAGCATCACTCAGCATATCACATTACCAAATTGGGAATATATTGCTGATAACTTCAACTATATAACCTCTGAGCTCGTACGTCTCAGAGAAGGGTGTTAAGCTAAAAGAATAAATTCTCCGCCACCACAGAAATATATTTGAAAGAAATCGGCTTTATAACTCAATTTGTAATGTCAGACATACAATCCATACAAGTCTGTTCCGGGCTCGAACAGAACCGAAGGTACTTACAAAGAAGTCCTTGCAATCTGGATATTCACTAATCACGTTCGGACTTCCCATCACATATGGAGTCTCTATACCGGGGACCAGTCGATGCAAAGACATTCGACAAGAAACCCTTTCGTTTTCGAAAATATCCGGGTCTTCAACACCGGTCTTCGAATGCAATTCATAACGTCGTATCACCTATTCGGAATGGGTTATACGACCCCAAGGTCCTTTCCCGGTTAACCCGAATAGTGAGCGCTTATTTAAAAAAAATAAGTGTGGCATTCAATTTCAAGCAATCACAACAAATACCATTCAAAGGTAAATATTGATAGTTGGTTATTGAACTATCAATAGATATGAACACATCACCAGATTCCAAATAATTTTCCAAATTATTTATTTTCCAAAAATATCTTTACTAGATATATAATTTCACATTTCAAAAATAAATCAACATTTATTTCTAAACAAATTCCCCTTTTTATTTATAAATTCTATAATGAATTTATATTCCCAAAATATCCATGAATATACTATTTTAATTATTCATTTCAATTTATCTTCAAAAAGATAAATTCTCAACATATTTACTTTATATTGGAAACCATTTCCATACTTCAAAAATAAATCAATATTTATTTTTAAACCCATTTTCCCAATTCCATTTATAAATTCCATATTGAATTTATATTTCCAAAATATTTATGAATATACGATTGCTATTATTCATTTTCAATTTATCTTCAAAAAGATAAATTCTCTAAACTTTCCATTTCACATTGGAAAAACAATTTCCATACTTATTTATTTTATAAGTAATTCATAAATATTTTATTTTCAACCTTGGAAAATATTTCATATACTTTAATCGAAATTAAGTATATATTTCATTCTTTAAGAAAATCATTCTCTTAAACATATTTATTTGGGCCAAAACGAATGTTGCGTAAAACATCGTTACGACAACCCAAATTCACTAGTATAGGGATTCGAAATTAAAATAGATATATAAATCCCAATACTATACAAAACATTCCTTTTCGGAAATCATTTATTATAACAACAGTGTTATAATCCACTATTTCCTTTTATTTCTCGAAAACATTTATTTCAACAATAAATGTTGAAATCTATGGTTTCAAATCTCAACACCTACTTAAAACATCTTTAGATTGTTTTAATTCTATTTCAAACATCACTTCCAAAATAATTTCTTTAACTTATTATTCACTATTCAAAAACGTGAATATTCTTTGTTAATAAATTTCATCATTTCTATTCATTTTATTTTAAAGGATTATTCACTATTTAAAACATGAATATAACTCCATTAATAAATTACAACAATTCACTTATCAAAATAAGTCGTTGCGGATTTATAAAACAATGTTTATAAATTCTATTTCTATTTCTTTTATAACAACTTCCTTTTATAAATTTCCTTTATTAACTTATCTCAATTCATATCACAATGATATATTAAAAATTCATATTATAAGTTAAATACTTATAATTTATTTGTTTATAAAATCATCCCTTTAAACTTCATAAATTTTATAAATCTTATAACTTATAAGATTCATTTATTTATCTTCAAAATTCATTCCTTTAATAACATTATAAATTTTATAAACCTACTGCTTATAAAATTCCATTTATAATTTCACCGTTCATAATTCTATAAATTTCATTTATCTATGAAATTCATTCACAATTCATTCTAACTCTTATAAAAACTTCGTTTTATAATTCCAATATTTTAATTTACAAATATCAATTTGTAAATCTTTTATATAAATCAATTTATATCATTCTTTTAACCTCTTTCAACTCCTTTATAATTTCACCATTTTCTTTATAAAATAATCAAATTTTATAAACCCTATATTTAAACTTTTTTACAATAGATTCAAAAATCCCAGTTTAAACTATTTTATAAAATCATTAATCCCATATTTTCAAAAATCAACTTTTAATTATATTTCCCAAAAATCATAATTTTATAACATTTAAAATTATAATGTTTATTTATCCATAATGGATCAATTCCAAAAATATTTATAAAACGTATATTTTCACAATTACTTTAGAAATACTTTAAAAATTAAAATCGTTATTTTTAAACTTCAAAAATTGGATCCGATGATGCAACACATCAAATAGTCAATCACGACTTTCAAACATCATATATCATTCATGATAAACAATCAAATATCACAATATATGAAATCAAATAAATATTTGTGAGGAATCCAGTTGGATCCCTCCAACCTGTTTCCCTGCATCCACAGACATTAGCACAATACCAATTCCGTTTCAAGACGGAATATCGCGGTATATGGGATTTTTATAAATATTATCCGCTTACTAACGGCGTATAGGGTCTCATCCGCTAAAAGAAAATGCGGGAAATCAATCAACTGCAATATATACATATGCCAATATATATATATTGCTATATATATAATATAATACCAATTCCACTTCGAGGTGGAATATCGCGGTATATGTGTGTAATAAATAACCTCCGCTTACTAACGGCGTATAGGGTCTATTCACAACCAATATATATATATATATATATATATATATATATATATATATATATATATATATAACAATCAGCATTCAAGCATTCAATCAACACAGTCAAACAATTTTAAATTTAACTATTTAAAATTTAAATAAACAATAAAATTCCTTTTGAGTGAGAAGTTCTCACCTTAGCTTTTATTTTGCAATCCAATCCAATCCAACTTGTTTTCTTCATTTATACCTTGTATAAATATTATACACAATTTATTAATATTCGAACAGATCGAATAATAAATTTTCGTTGTTGATGGTTAAATTAATCAATAGTTTTATTTAAATCAGTTTCTTCTTAAATAAATTTATTTTAATAAATTTTCCTTTTAATAAATTTAATTTTCCAATGATTAAATTTTAAACCAATTTTCTCCTTAAAAATTATTTTTCTTTTTTTAATAAATTTATTTTAACTAAAGGTTACAATTTTAAAATTAAATCCCTTCTTAATAAATTGTTTCAAACAATTTCTTTCTAATACTTTGATTTAACAAAAATTAAATTCAAACTATTCTTTATAAATTCAATTTTTTGTCGAACAAATTTAATTTCTATTTAAATAAATTTTATTAACTAACTATTTAATTTAAACACATTTTCTTTTATAAAATATCCTTTAATCCTTAATTACCCATTTTTTTTCCAATAATAAATAATATTTTCTTTTGATAAATCATTTTATCAAATAAGTAAAATTTCTAACTAAATTTCTTTTACTAAATATTTTCCATTTGAAACTAAAATTTCTATTCAACTAATTTTTTTCTTAAAAAAAATTATTTTCCTTTTTAATAAATTATTTTAACTAAAATAATTTATATATTTCAAAAATCTAATTTTTTTACAACTTCTTATTATTATTTTTTTCTTTTCAACTGCATATAGGATATTCAATTTACTGTTTTAAATTTAAATACTTATTTATTTTTATAATTCAAGAGTTTAAATTGTTTGAACTTTCTGTATATATATATTGAACTGCATTTTTAAATCTTCAATCAACTTTTAAAAATCCTATTTCTAATCTATATACATTTTACTTAAATTAATTTAAATTTGAAATCACTAAAATTTTAAAAAAACTCGAAAACTTCCTTACTGCAATTAATTTTTTTTTTTTTAAATTAGATAAATTATTAAAACTAAATCAATACCTTCACTGCTATGCTCGAAGAAGCCGATCGTGATTGCCTTGAATCCCCCATCATCGAACAACCATCGCCTGCCATAGTGCTCGCCTCCGTCCACTAGCATCGCGAACTACCTGCTGCTACCCTGAACCATCAAGCGAGCTCACAATCGTCGCTCCCTCTCCTCGCGTGCGCGAGCGCCCTAACTTCAACCTCGAGGCGACCGCCACCACCACTCAGTCTTGTCGCTCGATTAGATGAAGACGAGGAAGCTCCGAGTTGAATTGAATAGGAACGAGGGGGGTAAGCTCGAGTCCACCATCCCCTTTTGCCCGTTGTCGATGAAGGCTTCAGCCGCCTTAAGCGCGAGTCTCGAATCGCGTGCGTGCTGCCATCGCGACCCCTGCTTCTTACGCGAGCCCCCCACCTCGATCGAACTCGCGGCCATTTTTGTTTTTTTTTAATAAGCACGGCCATTGAAAATTAACTGAGGGGGAAGGGAGAGATGTGAATTCGAATTTTTTGGGTTTAATTTTATCAGAGAGGAAGAGAAGTATCAGCCTCTGTAGAATAAGAACGACGTGCAAGTTTGTACGAAGGCATGTTTTATTTATTTTATTTTTTTTTTGCGTACAAAATAAGCATGGGTATAGTGTTTTGAAGGTAAAAGGAAAAGTAGTGATGTGAATTCTTTTAAATCAAATTATAACCAAATATTTAACTCGAATTTAGATTTAAATTTAGCACGTTTGTTTATCGTACGGCCGCACGGCAACTCCAAACACTATCAAATTTGAAACCCGATAATAATTCAATATTACGGATCTAATGGAACTGGTTTCGTCGAATTCCGAGACGGTGCCTCGGACGACTATTTTAAATATCGATTCAAACGACTAAATTTCAAAACTGAACAATTCACTTTCAAATTAAATTCTGAAGCTTTTATAATCTTCAATATTATCAATATGAATTTTACAAGCGTTTGAAATATTTTTAATTGGTTTAAAATTGAAGATTCAAAATTTTAATTCAACTTTCAATAGATTAAATTCTATAATTTAATTGCCAAATTCAAAGTTATATTGAAAATTCAATCCAAACCATCATTCAAATATTTAAAATTAATTAAATATTTCCAAATTAAATTATTCAAAATTCTGGGTCGTTACATTAGAGGAGCCTCGGATAAAGGCCCAAAGGACCGGGGGGTGGCATGCTCGAGAAGTAGTTACCTAGTTACAGAGGGTTACGTCCCGCCAGAGGCGTACCCATGGATAGTGGGAAGTTCCTTAGCCCGACCATTTATGGGAAAGTCATTCATCCAATACGCGCTTTATACGGTTTTAGTTGTAGAACCTGCCATTTACTTATGGTGGTTACCACTGTTTAGATGTTAGCTATAGTAGGCATAGTTCCGAATGTCTATGTTGGCTAAGATTAATATTCTACTTTCGAAATGGTTTTCCTGCACTATGCACTTATAATAATAATAATATCAAGAATTTGCATATCAAGCATGTTTGACTATCATAAGGAGAAATCTCCTCCAATTCTACATTTGCATGGTGTGTGCGATGGGAGGCCTATGGTAGTTTCATTTTCCAAAAAGCATTGCGAATTTATTTTCAAATTCTTTTATTGTTTGTTTTAAAGATAAACTGTTTTTGTTACTCACACCAGTCTCACGACTGACCCGGAGTTTATTATTCCTTTCCTAAACTCTGGGTGCCCACTATTTTTTCCACACGGGCAGTCTAGAGTTGGGTTTTTCAGATAGTCAGGTTTGGTAGATTATATGGAGTTAGTCCAGTCTTTGGATATGGACGAGACTTGCTTATCTAGGTGTCATGTGAAGTTGGTTTGAGTTAGCTTTGGATTGGAGCATTAATTTTGGAGATGCATTCCTTTGAAGATATTGTTCCGCTGCTATTTCTTGTATCTTTGATAGTATTGATATCTATTGTATCATTCTGTTGTATCATATTATATCAGATGTTGTATCTGTCATTGTATGAATGTTACATATATTGATATTCTTTTCTTCCGTTGTGTTGTACTTAATGGTGTTATAAGCTCCGGCGCACCAGATTCGACGTTTGGATCTACGGCATTTGAATATGAGTGTCGTATTAGGTGTCGATTTTTGAAGGTCGAGTCAGGGCCGTTACAGTAACTCTGATATATATTGTATAAGAATAATCAAATATTTTGTAAAACAGCTTCATGAACTGTTTATTTGATTATTATACTTTATCGTTCCGCTGTGGTAGGGGATGGTGGTCGTGGCTATGATGAGGAGGCCATGCAAATAGAAGAGGAAACAAGGCAAAAAGTATGAAAAAAATGGAAGAAAAGTGTAAAAGATGAGGCCATTACCAAGGAAGTTTGAACAAGCCGTGAGAATGAGAAGTGCTGAGTTGTTTTTTCACGTGAAAAGTAAAATAATACATGGCTAAAACTGAAGAAGTGGACAGCAAAATGAATTAAAGTGAAGGTTATGGCATTTGAAAAGTTTTGAAGGTGAAAGGACTTATGTTTTGCACCTTATTAAAACCTTTGGTATTTCCTTTTCTCTTTGATTTTATAAAAACAAAATAACTCAGAAATATATTTTAAAAACTGAAACAAAGTAAAAATATAAGAAAATAAATAATTAATTTTAAAGAAAATACAAAATGAATGAAAGAAATTACTTAAAAATACAAAACAGTGTCCAAAAATTACAAATAGATCACTACTAGTCTTGGAAAAATATCCACTTCATTTTAAAAATATTATGAAGTGATAATTTGAAAAAATAATAATTTATTTATTATTTCAAAAACAAAATAAATAATTAAATTGGAGAAAAATAGAAAAAGGAATAAAGAAATTGTTTTAAAATAGCAAACAGGACATAAAAATTACAAGAAAATTACCAATGGCTTTGGAAAATTATTTACTTCGTTTAAAAAAATATTATAAGATAAAATTTGAAATAAAATTATTTTTAAACAATTTCAAAGTGAAATAAATAATTAAATTCATAGGAAATATCCAAAGAATTGAAGAAATTGCTTAAAAATAGAAAACAGAACCTGAAAATTTCAATAAATTACCCTTAATTCTAGAAAAATTTCTACTTCATTATAAAAATAATTTAAAACAAATAAAAATAAATTTCAAAAATATTGGGTTGTTACACTCTCCCCCACTCAAACCTTTTCGTCCTCGAAAAGAATGGAAACAAGGTAGCAAAAAGATAAAGAAAACAAGATAGAAAACAAAATAGTACCTGGAATGAATAATTTCGAATTCGAAGCACGAATGCTCTCCTCCGTCTCCCAAGTACAATCTCGGTCATCGGTACTTCACGGTACTTTGATCAGACTATCAAATTCCTTCTTAACTGCTTCATACCTCTACAGACATTACGAAGTGGCTTACTCCGGACAGTCAGATTAAGCTCAATATCCAAACCATCAAGAGCAGAAGGATGAACAAAAGAGATAGGTCATGAAGATACCAGCAAAGATGTGAGACGCGGAATACATCATGCACTCCAGAAAGCTTCTCGGGCAAATCTAAACGATAAGCCAAAGAACCAACTCTTTCCATAATGTAGAAAGAACTCTCAAAGAAGAAGAAGGTAGGAATAGCTAGGAGGAAAAATAGGTGGGAACACAAGGATGGACCATTATTTAAAGCCATATACATTTCAATTTAAAATTTTATACTTACAACATTTTAAACATTTTATAATATGATAAATAGTCATTTGATTCAAATTTGATAATCGAAGTAAACAATATTTAAAACATTTTAAATTATTTAGGAATGTAAAATAAATGATCAACATATCCTTTATATAATACCTTATCAAAAATACTTTTTATAACTCGATGTCTTAACAAGTTTACTTTCGCTCCCGCAGACTCTGGCCATGCGTTGATCAGACGCAAAGCTAGAATTCTTCAGGTACTTAATAGACTTGTTTCAACACCCAGTGAAAATACTGGAAAACTCTTAAAAAACCAGATATGGAAATTACAATCAAAATAAATCAACCAAACCGAAACAGTTGTCTAACCATGGATCGCAGATACACAATGGTTACGCCTGGATCCCCCAGGAAACATTCTGTATTCGTAAGCTTTCTCAACCCTGCGAGTTATGCCATAATGACTAGTAGAGTGCAGCATACACAATGGTTACGCCATGATCCTCCAGGAAATAATCCGTACCCTTAGGCAGTCGAAGCCAGGCAATTTCGCTACTAATGCGACCTACATAGAGTGCAGGATACACATGGTTACGCCTGGATACCCCAGGAAACAATCTGTACCCCTAGGCCAGCTCAGCCAGGCAATTGTGCTATGCAGTTGCGCTCGTAAGACCACGGAGATCGCCGTGGAATTCGATGGACACTCGAGTATCATATCCAAAAAACCCAAACCAAAGAGAGAATAATATCGATAGAATGAATCCACATGTGGCCACAAAGCAGATATCAAGCAAAAGGCACTTTCCAAATCTTTACTTCGAAAATATGTATCATATAGTACCTTTCAAAATCACTTTCAAATATCATTCTTACATATTGTCCATTATATATAAGATCTCATTTCAAATAAAATACTTTCCAACACAATAGTATATCAAATCACACTTATATAGATTTCGATTATATAAGATTTCACTGTTCAAAATTGAGTACCTTTTCAAATCAACATTTTTCAAATCAATAGTTTTCAAATCAACTGCATACTTACACAAATCAATTTTATATAAGTTCGATAACTCCCAAATCAAAGTATTTAAATAAACAAGGTTCTCAATTTCAAAACATTTCAATATCAATTCAACTTCAAAATCATATATGATTCCACCAAATCATTTTTTCCAAATTACATAAATTTAGTTTCAAAGTATAACGACCCAACCTTTTGGATGGTTCAAATCAACAATAAACCACACATGTCAGAATCAAACCATTTAAAAGGGAGGATTGTTAATAGGGTAAATAAGAAGAAAAAAAAAGGAAAGAGAAAACAAAATACAGAATCTCGCAGCGTAACGACAAAATATAATAATCAAATAAAAAGTTCATGAAGCTGTTTTACAAATAACATTTGATTACACTTTTACAAATTCAAATCAGAGTTATACATATATCATAAATAACCAATAATGCAGCGGAATACAGAATGTAGTGGAATAATAAATAGAAATAATATACTGAATCTTCGTCTTCATCCACCAGAAATAGTCTTCAATGCTAAAAACTCAGGCTGACCCGAGCATAAAGGAAGATAATACACTCGAGTCAGAACTAAAATTCTTATGCAAATTAAATCAAAAGTATATGAAATAAGGAATGCAGATAACTACATTTTTTTGAAGGTTCAAATTTCTGGAAATGTTATTATTTCCATATTCAAAATAAAATGGATTTCACAATAGATCCATTCTAGTAAATTTCATATTTACAGAACAATTCCCAGTTAAATTTCATAATTTTAGAGGTTTGATTTATAAAAATGTTCCAAAGTTTCAATATTTACTTTTTTGGAAACTTCCCAATGTTTCAAAATTTAATTTTGAAAACTTTCAAGTAAGGTAACGACAGTTTACTTCCCAAAATCATTTTTATGGTTCAAATAGTAAATCTAAACATACAATTTTTCCTCTGATGTAAATACTTGAAATTCATGGGTTTTACATCCTTATTCAGTGTGCAAATAATCAATATGAAAATTTAAATAATTACAATAAACTATAGGGTGATAACAGGGATATATCAAATAAATAAACAAATATACATTCAAGCACAATCCATTCAACATTCAAATCAATCAATTCAACAAATCAACCAATTCAATAACATGTCACGGTAATTATTAGTCATCACATATTGGAATTTAGCTATTCAAATTAAATATTTATAAATATTCCAAACCAACAATCAAAAATTTATCACTATATGACCTAGTTTAACTTGCAACAAAATTTTAGTATTTCGTGAGTGAGTTTAAACACTCACCTTTTGGATTTCCCTTGTCTAGTCGGATTTGAATCCGCAACTACTTCCTCCTTTTGATTTATTTCCTTGCTGTCTTAATCTTTTTTTTTTGGAATGTTTTGGAAGAGACAGAGAAGTTTTTATAGATCTAGATATGAAGAAAAGGATTTGGAAATAGAAGAATGCTTGGAAAAGAAGAAGAAAATTTAAAGAGATGAAGAATTGAAAAATAAAAGGAAGCTTTGAAAAAGAAGAAGAAGATTTGAAGAAGAACAAAAAAAGCATAAAAATGAAGCAAAAAAAAAAAAGAGAAGAAGGAGATTTTAAAAAAAAATGGGAATGAGGAAGGTGAAGAGTGAAAAGAAATGAGATGAAAATTTTATTCGGAAAAATGAAGCTACAGAAGATGAGATTAGAAATGAGGCTACAGGAAAGAAGATGGAAAAAAAAATGAAAAGCTAATAACGTATATATAAACAAACTAGGAATTGAAATAAAGTAAAACTATGAATAGCCCTAAAATGTTTTATTGAAAGATGTAAACTAAAGGAATAAATATATCAATAAAGATAAAAATAAATCTTCTGTTTTAAATATGAAGCTTCAAGAATTGCGAATGAAAGGAAGCTAGAAGAACTAATGATGCATAAGCAAAATAAACTTTTGAGACGGAAAGTAGTAAATGTTAATTAGAGGTCATGCATATTAATTTGGATGTTGGCATTAAAAACGAAAAAACAAAAAAGGAAAAAAATTCAGGTAAACATTTAAAAAGAGCAAACAAATAAAGGAGAAACAAATGAAAAGAATGTGTAAATTATTAATTATAAATAAATCAAATGAAGCAACCATTTATTTATAAGAAATGAATGAGTGTTTAATTATTAGACTACTTGAAAACGAAAAGAGAGAGATTGCAAGGTGATAATAAATGTAAAGTAAATGAAGGGACCACCTATTTCCTATAAACAAACCTTTTGGATCCACATTCCAAAACTTGCTCGAATTAATTTATATCAATAAACCCAAATATACATATATTTACATTATTAAATTCCTTATTAAAACATTCGTTTGATGCTAATATATGTGCACACTACATTAACTCAATCAATCAATTAACAATCAACCAATCAATTAATCAAACATTCAATATATATTTATTTACGTTACTCAAACAAATTTTATTGATTAATGAATATATATCAACCTATGCACTATAAAAATGATTTACTTTACTTTTTAATTACTGTAATGGTCGCATTAATGCAACCCATTTACAAATTATAACCATATATAAAATGGAAAAATGAATATAAACTTATGTGATCAATGTACATCTGTAAAAAAAGTAATTTCTAATTGATTCCATGATATTTACACAACCATGAACACTCTGATATATTTAAAAGTTTGAATATTAATGTGCGTGTATGTGTATATGTTATTCTAAATTCAATTTGTTTTTATCCAAAATCATTCTTGTTCAAAATGAAAGTTTTATTTTTATACGTCTCAAAACTTGCAACAATTCATAAGAAAAGAAATGAAGGGACCATATGCATCGCACAACCTTTTTGAAATTCAATTTGTGAAAAGTAACCAAATTGACTTCATTAACTCAAATAATATTCAAATTTGTATGCATTTAATTTTTTTATCTATGCATAATAAATAAAATTACTTACCATAAAAATGAAAACGTTCAATTTGGTTTTCCCAAAATGATCTTTTATTTCCATTAAAACATCCTTTCTGTTTAACACAAAAGATGCGTTTCTTTTATTAAATCTATTAATTGCAGTCAACGTTTTCTTCCCTTCTCATTGAAATATTTCAATTATATTAATTACAGTTACTTATAAAGTTAAATTTCAAAACAGACAACTAAATGGATGAAAAATAGAATAATTGTTTCCTTTAGTCAATTAAGCACATTTATAAATTTGTTGCTTATACAGTAGAGAAATAAATAACTTACTTAAATAAATTATTTTTCCACTCTTGTAATCCATCTATATGCTAAAACACAGTTCAAATATACTTATATTTCTTCCTTTAAATCAATCATTCCATTCTTTATTTTAATGATTAAAACTACATTCACAAATGAAAGATCTATTTTATTTGATAATAAATGTTCTTTTCATTAAACCAACTTATATTTAAAGATTATCCCATTAAAGAGTCACAGAAATAATACTTCGTACAACCACATCATTTCTTTATCAATTAATTTCATATTATCATTATATTTGTACCAAATTTAAGTGCTTACAATTTGAACGTAATATTTCTCAATGAAATTCTAATTATATTTTTAACATAAAACATATGTTGCACATATCATTAATTAATTATCATTTACTTCTGTCTCTTATTAATGGCAAGATATAATTACTATTACTTACAATGATTAAATCTTAAAACATACACTAATACAGGGAAGATAATTAATCCAATTGTTTCCTTTGAAATCCAATTTTCTATGTTAAACCCAATATCTATATACTAATTTAATTCCATCATTTAATTACAAATGTAATAAAACCTGTTCATTATATATTTAAATTTCAAACAAATCCTTTTATTTTGATTTACATTCTTATTATTAAATCAACTATTCCCTTATGCAATTGATTGACATAAGTTTTGCACTCACCACTCAACAGTTAATGTTTCTTCTTATATCAATTGTAATATTTTAATCACTACAACTGTTTATGCTTTTCATAGCATTTGAAAAACGCTATAACAGGCTACCATAGGGTTTCAGAGAACGCCGTGGAACGACAAGCTATGGTAGGCCGGCAGCATTACATAGCAGGAAGGTAAACGCTATAATATCTAATATCGTTTACAAAAGTTCATAGCGTTTGCAACCTACAATAGCGTTTTTTCGCTGTTATTAAACTTAAACGCTATAGGGAATTATAATCCTTCATTTAACTTCTATAGCGTTTTTGATCACATTTTATAGCGTTTCGTCAAACCATGTTATAGCGTTACAATGTTTTCCGATAGCGTTTCTTGTCATGTTTGCATAGCGTTTTTGTTTACTACTATAGCGTTTTTGGTTCTATTATAGCGTTTTTGGTGGAAAAATCTTACATCTCGTATAGAGTTGCGATAGCGTTTGATGAATCAATAGCATTTTTGATCACATTTTATAGCGTTTCATCAAACCTTGTTATAGTGTTAAAATCTTTTACGATAGCATTTCTTGTCATGTTTGCATAGCGTTTTTGTTTTCTACTATAGCGTTTTTGATTCTATTATAGCGTTTTTGGTTACAAATCGTACATCTCATATAGAGTTTCGATAGCGTTTGATGAATCAATAGCGTTTTTCAAACGCTATCCTATATAATATTAATTTTCAGCATTTGTTTCAATTTTCATTTTATTATATTACATATATATATATATATATATATATATATATATATATATATGCACACAGATAGATATATGTATACACATTACACAAAGATATACATATACATATATATATTAAAATGTGGATCCCAAAAATAACAAATCGAGAAGATGACAACAACTATATGTAACAATGATAACGTTGCAGTGAATTCTAATTTGGAAACACACAATCAAACCAGTGGAAAAGTTTCAAATAATTTTGCTAGTATTTCAAATACTACAAGACATGGTCGCATGATAATAGTTCAAAATAGTCTAACAAATGAACACAAATACTACAAGATATGGTCACATGATAATAGCTCAAAATAGTCTAACAAATGAACACAAATACTCAGTTATGGAGACGATGATACGAAAATGGCTGCTACAGAAGATTCTTGCAAGGATCTAAACATTGCTCCAGGTTGCTTCAGTGTTAACCAAGTTCCTGCATTAAATGACAAAGTAGACAAAGTATAAAAGTGCTGAAGCTGTTGACAAAGTATAAAAGTGCTGATACTTTTCAAAACAACTAATATATCTGGAACCATATGGATAACAGATGACAAAGTATAAAAGTGTTGATACTAAAGTTGCATTTCATTGTCTTAAATGCTAACAAAATCAAGTTCATATGCATTTTCTTCACTGTTTTGATCATACACAATTCCCTTTTCATTTACTTTCATTTACACTGCCTGTGCATTTGTTGCTTCTGCACATTTCCATTTCTTCAGCAAACACCCCTGCCACTTCATAAACTCCTCTGACCAGCTAACACCCATCACATCACCGAATTCCTCCTAGCCAATTATACTGCCATACAAAACTTCAGTTCAGTTCACTACACTTCAATATACTGTCACTTCCCTTGAACTTCATACAATTTCACTTCCCCTGAACTCCACTCCACTCCACTATCATTGTAAACAACCAGTCACTCCAAAACTCCCCCTCTGATAACTTTTTGTCAACTTCCCCTTCAATACATCATCTGCCTTCCAACATAGAACCATTTCCACTGTGCACTGTGCACAAACACTGTGCACTGTCATAACTAACTGACCAAACTCTCAACTCATTTCCATAGAACCTACTTCAACACTTATACATACCCTCAGCACAACCCACTTGCACTCATAGTTCACACCCCATTGCATTGCTCTACAAGCAGCAGCACCATCACAAACCCTATACCGCCTCAGCAGCCTACCACAAATGTCTTAAATGCCACTTCAGCAGCCTACCACAAACTTTAACTGCCTCTTCACCCTTGCTTCAACACCACGTAACAACAACAACCACAGCAGATACAACATAACTGCACATTCTCTGCAGCTTCACACACTATCACCAACTTCTCTTCAACAAACCACTTCTCATCTCTGTCTGCAACAGTAATCAAACTACCCCAACTACACATCACCTCCTTCATTCACCTCATCACTTCTGCTACAACTTCAAGTACCACTGCTCCACTACCACCTCCTTGCTGCCTAAACTGCTGCCTCCCCTTCACCCTATACAAACATCACCACCCTGCTCCACCTCCCTTCTGTCACCTTAGAAAACTACAAACTCCTATTCACATATCTAACTCACTGCCTACTCCATTTCAACTAACATCTTCACTGTCACTCTCCACCCTGCCAACTATCTGCATATCTGTCACCATTCACCATTCAAATACAACAGCACCCTGCCTACCATTACCACCATTACCAAAACACTTCACCTCCAACTGCAGCATCAACACATAGTAACCATTCAACAAACATCAAAACATCATCACAATCACAATAGTACTTCCTCCCTGTACCACTGCCATCTACTTCAACTACCATCCACTCCACTGTCAACATTACCCTTGAATAACCATTCACTTCTGTTCCTCCTTCAAACATACCTTAAAAACCTCCTTGTGCACATAACCATTTTTGTGCATTTCATCCATACCATCTCTGTTACCTGCTGCCTTTCCTTGTGCATCAGATCAATACTTCTTTGTAATCGCAAATCCAAAAATCACCGAACCTCCAAACGCGAAACCAACCACAACCTCAACTCCCTCTGACAGTACTCTGCCACATTGCAATTCAAATACCATCAAACACCCCCTATCCTCTTCTCAAAATCAGTTAACCCCAAGTAAACATCCCCTATCATTAAATTCATATATTTATGCATATTGCCTGTTGACTTTTATGACTTTTATGCATATCAAACGAAAAACATAAAATGACTTTTATGCATGATGTATTATTCGTATATTTACCTAGAGTGAAGTTGTGAAGCTTTCTTTTCTTCTGATCAGTCAACAAACTTTAACAATGGTTACCTATATAAAAGAAAACCGTATAATGTCAAGAATTAAATCATACAATCAAATATGAATACATTTTGAAATTTTGTATATATGTATGAAAAATTTATACTTACTAGAACTTGATTCTATCACAACTTTTGAGGTTGGCCATGCCACTGTAGAGCCTACAGCATCTTCAATGCAGACAAGATCAGAAGATGGTCTCCACAGAACTGCATCGGGAACTGTAGCATTCACTACCCAAACTTTAACAGCGTCTCTTCCAAGTTGAACAAAATGGACCATTTCATTTGGATCGGTTGAAGCCACAACCCCTTCGGTAACTATTGTTGCTGTTCCACCAACATCAATCAGCCTGCATTTGCTTTTGGGGGCTGGCCTTCCACTCTATCAAACAAGAAAAAAAAAGTGATGGTTTTAATAAATATATATATATATATATATATTAATAAATTTGATAACAAGTTGCTATAATTATGTTTAAACATATTACCGTATGAGATGTTACGTTGCCACTATTAGAAACAAATGATGGTGCCTTAGCTTTCTCGACAACTACTTTTGATTTTGGCCAAGCAACTTTATTACCAACGGCATCTCCAACATATATCATATTATTTATTGGTTTCCATAAAAAGGCCTTGGGGTTGTTTGGATTATCAATAGCAACTACCATAGCTGATGGTCCAATAGGAACGCCATTCACAAGCTGGTTTGGATCGCTAGAGTACAAGCGTCCTTCAGCAACTACTTCTTCGCCTCCAACCCAATCATATAGCTTGCATGAAGGCTCAGTTCTGCTACTTTTAGTCTATTCCAAAAAAATATGTATTTATGAAATTAATAGTTGTATTTTGAAATAAAAATTATAAATAAAGTGATATTTAATTTACCGTGTTGTCGATTTGATCTAGCTTATGCAAAATAACTTTATCGGCAGGCCATGCTACTAACATACCGGCAGCCTTCCAATATGTATCGTATGAAACACAGCTCTCCATAAAAAAGCATCCAATTTCCTGGGAAACTCAATCAAAACTATCTTTGCATTTGGTCCTAGAGGAATTCTATGTACAAGCTCATTTGGATCACTTGACACGACTCTTCCTTCATCAACTATTTCATCGGTTCCGCTCCAATCCAATAAATCACATTTATCAAATGTATTTCCATTGCTCTGCAATTAATTAGAAGCGTCTTAAGTTAAATAGTATATTAAAATTAATTTTTAGATAATATCACAATGATAATGTATTTGATGTTTAATAGCAAAGTATCATATGCACATATATGCAAATGTGAAATTATGCATATGCTAATATTCGATGTTTACCTGAGGCATTGATTCTTCTCTTTGACATGAAGTAACCTAAAAAATCAAGTGTGGACGATGGATTAAAAAACCATATGAAAAAAAAAATCGAACAATATCTCTAATATTACCACATAAGTAGAATAACAAGTAAAGATTGATATGTTATATACCAGATTTTTCTTTAGCATGCGAACCTCCTCTTCCAATTGTGAAATTCTATCATCTTTAGCTTGTGAGAGCAAGAACTTGGTATAGTTTGCACCTCTTCCCATTGCTCATAGTCGTCCAGGTTTATCCTGACCCAACACTTGGGAGAGAGCATCTTCTCTCAAAGAACTGTTGGTTGAGTTTGATTCACTATCAATTTTTTTAACCTTTTCCTACAAAAGTTAACGTTATTCACATATAAGTAATAGATAGAATGCCAATAACGGATAGAAAGACAATACTATACAATTTTTATCAATATTGCGGTGTCTTACAATAGTCTCTAGAACATATGTATTAACTGCTTCGCCATTCTTTCGAGTGCGGGATTTAATCCAAATTTGACTTCTAGGAATGGAGATGTGGCCACCACTCTCCTGTTTCTATGTTAAAAATGATAGATAAAGTGAATGTGGTTGTATTAAATACATAATCATAATTTGTTACACAAATTAAACTAGTTGTTCTTTCTCACCATATCTTCCGCTAATCGAGCCATTCCTTTGCGACTTACTGTATGTGGCACTTGAAAACTTCTAATAGCTTTGAATTGATCACTTTGTGCCTAAGATGAAAAGGCATAATACACTGAATAATTATAGTTATTACGTAATACAATTGAATTTGGTATTTATTTACCTTAAACTTTGAGTCTGTTTTCTTTCTTAGAAAATCCCTCCAGTCCTTCATATTTTCGACATTACCTGGTTTGAGCTTAATTCTTTCCTCCATGTTCTTCGCTTCCAGTACTTGCCTAACGAACCTGCTCTTTGAAGCCCTCCATATGCATCCCATTTGCTGAAAAATAGGCATTTTCTGCCACTCCTCATCCAGTTTAAATCTAGCCTGCAAAATGCAAAACGATTGGTAATCAGTACATTTTATATATACATTGAATGTTAGTAATATTAATATCATTAAACACATTCAAACAACAAATTTGTTACAGCTAACTTATCATATCAACAGCAGTATGGTACAAGTTTAAGAAAATAACAAGATTTTTGGTACAGCAGTATGAAATTGAGCATATACTAAACAAGTATGGTACAGCAGTATGATGTATTTGGATATAACAGTATGGTACAGCAGTATGATGCAAAATGTGTAAAGATTTTTGGTACAGCAGTATGAAATTGAGCGTATACTAAACAAGTTTAAGAAAAATAACAAGATTTTTGGTACAACTAACTTATCATATCAACAACAGTATGGTGTATTTGGAGGGAAAGGAATAACGGAGTACTCAAGCGTGGTCATAACATATAGCAGTTAATATGTAAGCAAATACGAGAATTCATCAACATCAGATCATCCAAATCCAAACACATTTGGAGAATGAATAATGTCAAAGATTAGGAGATATGTAATGAGCAGGTTACGTGATTTTTACTAGTAGCTTTAGCAGCATGCATGAACTATTCACTGTCCAGATCTGACTTGTAGCATAACGAGGGTGAGGATTCTACTTGTTTTTAGCTTACATTAATTATTGCATAAACATTATTACAAGGTATAAAAAATTTGAAAGCATCGATCTAGTCAACTGTAATTTGTATTGTATGTTATAAATTCCAACTCTATTGACGGATTAAGAAAATTTATTATATTTCAAACAAGTTAAATCTATCAAATTTTATTATTTTCCATCTCTTGACTGTGGGTTTATGATGGGAGATAACTTGTATATTAATATCAAATGATTCATGCAACTGTTCAGTTTTAATAAGCAGTACTTAGTATAGTGATACCTGAATGGATCTCCACAACACATGTTTTAAATCATCGCCAATATTCCGCCAATCATCAATCGTGAATGGAACATGCTCCCGTACGAGCGGTCCTAAGTACGAAGATAGTTTTATAGAACCTTCTCCTATTGGTACAACATTGTCATTAAATTCAACGTTAATCCTAGACACACGATCCGAAGGAAGCCTTTTCATTCTAGTTTGGCCTCTAGCTTTTTTCTTTTGAATCGTACTTTCATCTATGTGTTGAATATCAGTTTCATTTTCCATCGCATCATTTCCAATTTCAAATTCGTTTTCAATATTTTCTTCAACTTGCATCATATTGTCTGTACATGCTTCAATTCCTTGCTCATTGGTTTCTAAATTGACTTCATGTTGCTCATTAGTTTCTAAATTTGCTTCATGTTGCTCATTAGTTTCTACATTTGCTTCTTGTTGCTCGTTGGATTCAATATTTTCTTCTTTTGGTTCCTCGGCTTGTTTTTGTTTGCGAGTAATCTTCCTTTTCTTTGCCATATCCTATAGTTAGTACAAAGATATCATTTTTCTTTGAATTTTGACTATAAATCAAGCAAGAAAAAGAATTTGCATTGGTTAAACATGATGAATAGAGCAACTTTTGCTGTAGTACAAATATGCATATCAAAATCAAAGACTTGTAGGTCGTCTATCCTAATGTTTTTTTGTCTAAACATCAGAATTCTTATGATGTTGATCCGTATGAAGTAGTAGGATGAAGGCATGCAAGTACCCTCCGTTGTCTATTAACCATGCGTCTTGACAGTACTGTTCTCATGTGCATCCATTTTAGTTGGAATATCATTGTATTAAAGACTATATATAAAATCAGTAAACTAAACTTGGTTCATTATTAGATTGGTAGCAAATGATAATTGATAATCCACCAAACCAACTAATTGCATAATATTTAACCATTTAAGAAGTACTTCTCGGACGGTAATTGAATATACCAAATGCATGTGGTAAGACTTATGGATTAATTTGTAAAGACGTTGTCATGATTATTTTTATTATGCCATAAGAAATAGCTAATTTCAAGACTATGATATATTTTATAATCTATAATGCAACTACATTTAAACAGATAGATTATAAGTTTTATAGACCATGCTAATTTTTTTCAGCTCAAAAATTAATATCTAGTTAAACAACAATTTGTCTCCATACAATCTAACAACACAGTGCTATTAGTAGATACAAAACCTGTGTACAGGAAATTAACAGAAGGAAATCAAATCCAATGTTCCAGATTTTGAATCGCACAAAATGCTTTCATCGATGATGAATGTTCATGCTCTCTTACTTGGTGTACTGTGTTTAGAAAATTAAGCTATTGATGCTAGAGTATGTAAGTTGTATGCGCTTTTGATTTTGTCCTAAAAATACAGTAAATGGCATGGAAGCAACGTTTGGAGTTACGTATTAGAAATGTGTAATAACATACTACAAGCTATAGGTCATAAAACAGAATGTATTTGATTCGTAAAATCAAGGCAATGTTTTTGGCATGATAACGTTGCCATACTTCAATCCCAGCTGATAAAGGAGAGGCAAGTAGAGAATGAGTTAAAGAGTGTAAGTTCGAAGTGCAGAGTAGAATATACAAACAACAGTGCAATATACATAGGACTGAATCCACATAGTAATTTAATAACTGTAAGTAGGAAGTACCATACAACAAACCTATCATTTGTTTTCTAGTTTGAACATTGAAAGGTTGATGGAAGAGGCAGTAATTAATAGTATTATCCCACTTATGTCAAATATATGTTTACTAATACAGTTCATTCCTAATTAGTAGATTATACAGTTGAGAAATCTGACGGTGCAATACAAAATGTTAGGAATGCAAAAAACTATCACCTATATAAAAGGAAAAAGAGTTGTGTTTTGTGTAGGTTGTAAACCAGATGAAAACCTTCTGGGCATTCGCAGGGCCAAAACCTAATTCCAGTAATGGCAGGAGGCACGTTATGGTAAAAATAAACGACACACAGGGACAAACATTTGTAAATGTGATCAAACTATACACACTTTAAAACCATCAAACTATGAATTTCTGTGCACATAACCATTTTTGTGCATTTCTTTACCTAACTCTATTATCGGCCACTGCCTCCTTCCTGCTACCTTCACCAACAGCCACCTACAGAACCATCCACTTCAGTCACTTCATCATCCAACCAACTGCTTCCTTCATTCATCACCACCACCAAACTTGCTCCTCTGCCATTCAAACTGACCAGACCATCAACATGCACAGCAAGTGCATAACCTCCTAGTATCACTTCAACGACCCTACTCCTCACCAAACTACGACCAATCATCCTTCCTCCTTCAATACTGCACAACCTCAACCACTCATCCTTTATCTTCTTCTGCCTGCAGTCACAATTGCACACTACATTCTATCACACCAAAACTTCACCAACCTGCACAAACATCAACCCTATCATCAACCTTACTGATCATCCTTCCATTACCAGCCAATCCACTACATCATACACACTTCACAACAACTTTTAACCAACCACCACCTAACTGCAACTACACCAGTCGCCCCAAACGATCTTTGTCATCACATTACTGCCACAAATAAATCATTCACATCCCTTACTTCCTTGTCTGAACAACACCATAACACCACTGTGCCACTTCATCACCATATCATTCACCACTTCCTACATCTACAACTTCAAATTATTCTACCTTAACCAATATGTGTATATTATAATCAAAAATGGAAACATATCTAACTATCAAGAATATACAAACCAACAAATGTACTCATTATGAAGACGCTTGATTTCATATGTTGAATGTATTATATGTAAACGCAAATAAATAAATGTGAATAAGTGTAACTAACAGTATAATTCTTGGTATATGCTTACAGTTTAATAAAGATCACCCAAACAATATCATACAATAATCAATGTTGTTCATGCAGTTAATTAATTAAGTGCAGCTGCAAAAATTTACCGACTTGAAATTTTCATGTCTAATGTATTTACTTTAAAAGTGTTTGAATTGAGTGATTAAGCGTTCGCTTGCCATTTCAAGAAACAAAACTTCAAATTTAACTCTGAGGCGGTTTTGAGCAGTTCTGTTTATTGATAAAAATCAGTGATTTTTTTCCCAGAATATACCCGATTTACTAAGTACGAATGAGGGTTAACTAATTTGAGAAGGATTCACAAAACAATACCATATACAGACATTGAATATGAATGACTCCTTCAACATAAACCTCCTAGTTTAAGCAATCTAAAGTAGAATCGGTTTTGCGATGATTCTCTGCCAACGGATCATTTTACAAAGACAAATAAACAAGAGATGGGTTTAAAGTGAAAGATTGCATCATACAGCTGAGGGAACCACTTTTCTGAACAACTTATATACGAAGATAACCCTGATTGACGACTACTTCTGACTTCTAATCCACTTTTGTATATAGATCAAGATGTGGTGAACCACTTTTGTATATAGATCAAGATGTGATCAACAAAATACAAGAATATGCATTCTTGTGATGTGTGAGTTAAGCTTTAAACAAGCAAGTTCTTAAACAAGTGTTGGAAAAAACAAAAAAAAAAGGAAGATTTATAAGGAAAATATAAGGACACATTTCTTGGCAATCTTCCTCAACAAAAAAAAGAAAGATTTATAAGAAAATATAAGGATACATTTCAAGACTACTCAAGTATGCCTTCACAATCTTCTCTAACAAAAGAAACATCCTCAACATGCTCATCAACATCCATATTGATTTCTTGGCAATCTTCCCCAACATTGCTTGCTTCCTCAAAGGAGTCGTGGATCTCTAAATCGTCAAAAACTCTCGAAGGTGCTTTCATTACCACATACCAATTAGAAGAATCATTTTCTCTTGAATAAAAAATTTGCTTTGCTTGAGATGAAAGTATATATGGATCTTTTGTAAATGAAGCTTGACTTTGATGTAAATTGACAAGCGTAAATCCATCTTCAACCTTTACACCATTTCTTATGTTTGCCCAATCACACTTAAAGATCGGAACATAAAAAATGTTATAGTCCAACAAAATTATATCGGTAATTATCCCATAATAACTGACAACATCGACCACTTGAGAAACATCTTTTGTGTTTGCCCTACACATGGTTGTTGCATCATAAGTCACTCCACTATTTTGGGTTTCTCTCCCAACATCTTTTGTGTGAAAACGTTGTCCATTAATGATGTATCTTGTGTAGGACAAAGCATCGTTCTTTGGACCATAAGCAATCCATTTTAACATGTCGTCGTGATCTTCGGAGCTAACAGATACCTACAAAAAATAATTTCATTTAATTAAAATATTCTTTATACGGTTTTAAGTTAATTAGTAACATTTAAGAATTCAATTGACCTTTTTTTTAATCCAATTAGAGAACGTAGCTATATGATTTTTCCAAAGTAACATTGCATTTCTTTCCATGCACTTGTCTGAATTTTGTAACTCCTCCAAATGCAAACTAGCATATAACAAAAGATGTTATGTTATATTTAAAATTACAAACAATCAAACAATGAAAAAGAGGGAATATGCACTTACTCTAAAAATGGCTCTACCACGGTCATATTCATTAGCACAGCCAAATGAGCAGATTCTTTCTCATTTGAAGACAATGTGATTGTCTTATGTGCTGATATTCGACGTCCTTCAAGTATTACATTACTTTGGTAATCTTCATTTCTAACTTCTTTCGTCTATGATTTTGTCAAAAATTCACCAAAGAATCTCATGCATTCTTCTGCAAGATAAGATTCTGCAATACACCCTCGGGACGAGCATGATTTCTTACATAATCCTTTAGTGTCTTCATGTATCTTTCAAAGGGGTACATCCAACGAAAATGGACTGGCCCACACAATCGTGCTTCTCTTGCAAGATGAATTGTCAAGTGTATCATTATGTCAAAAAAAGAAGGTGAAAAGTATTTTACAAGCTCGCATAAAGTTACAATAATCTCGTCGTCAAGTTGATTTAATTTCTCTCTATCGATAACACGTTGACATAATTTATTAAACGATGAACAGAAACTAGTTATTGTTTTCCTTGGCTTCTTTGGAAGCAATCCTCTGATTAAAACGGGTAATAATTGTTGCATTAAAACATGATAATCATGAGACTTCAAGCCACTAATTTTGCAGTCCTCTAATGATACGCAACCTTTAAAATATGAACAATAACCATCAGGTCCTCTAAAATCATACAACCTTTTGCAAAATGTTTTTTCTTTCCTTTCGATAATGTATATGGAGCTGGCGGAAGATATGTCTTCTTCCCGCGGGGTTGTGTATGAAGACCATGTCGAATTCCCCAATCCTTCAAATCATTTCTAGAGTTAACTCCATCTTTTGATTTCTTGTCATGCAACATTGTGCCTAGTAGACTTTCTCCAACATTTTTCTCGACATGCATTACATCACATTATGACGTATTGTAAGTTCCTATAAAAATCAATAATGGGACAATTTAGTTGTATGATTCCATAATGTTAGTCTAATAGAATAAAATAAAACGTATGCACTAACCTCCCAATATGGCAACTGAAAAAAGATGGACTTTTTTTTCCACCTTAATAGCTCCATTCTCACGGGATCTTTATCCTCATCATCTTCATTTTTCTTGCTATGCTCAATTCTTCTTTTATTTCCTATTATATTTTGCTCATTCAATTTTTTACCTTTTCTGTTATTCTTTTTTGGTTCTTCTTTGCATTTCCAAAATTATTCGGAAAATCTTTTAAAATGATAGAAATTTTTCTCCCAGTTAGAATCCTGGTCTACACCCTTCCTCCACGGTGTTATCAAACAAGGCCTTCTGTTTTCTCAAAGGGTTTGAAGGAGATAGAAATCTTCTATGGCCCATATAGATGGTCTTTCTACTGTGGTTTAGCCATCGATGATGAGTGTTGACACCGCATAATGGACATGCCTTTTTACCTTTTACACAGCATCCAGCAAGATTACCATATGCCGAAAAGTCATTTATTGTCCAAAGCAAAATTTCTTTCATATTAAAGATTGATTGACTATATGCATCATAAACCTCAACTCCGGTATTCCATAAATGACATAAATCTTCTACCAATGGCGCTAAAAATACATCAATGTTGTTTCCTGGTTGCTTCGGACCAGAAATTAACAATTTTAACATAATATTATCTTTCTTCATGCACAACATAGGCGAAAGATTATATGTCACGAGCATTACAGGCCAACAACTATATTTGGAACTTAACATAGAAAATGAATTGAAGCCATCTGTTGCAAGGCCAAGCCTAAGATTGCGTGGATCTGCTGAAAATGATTCGAATTTCTCATCCACTACATTCCATGTTATAGAATCTACCGGATGTCGCATTTTTCAATCGGTGCTTTTGTTATTGAAATGCCACTGTAAATCTTCCGCCATCCTTTTGGATCTAAACATTCTCCTAAACCTTGGAATTATTGGAAAATAACGCAACACTTTAACTGGAATGCCATGCATATTCTCCTTTGTCCGTTGATTTACTTTCCACCTCGAAAATCCACATTTTGGACAATTATTCAAATCTTTATATTCATTCCTAAAAAGACAACAGTCGTTCTCACATGCATGAATCTTCTCGAAACCCATGTCAAATATTTTAAGGAATTTCTTCAATTCATATAACGACTTGGGAAGTACGTTATTTTTTGGCAACAACAATTGCTGCACAGTTAGAAGTTTATCGAAACCATTATCAGACAATCCAGTCTCACATTTAAGATTATACAAGGCAAAGATAGCAGATAACTTTGTTTGATCCTTGCAACCAGGATACAATGGGGTCTCTGCATCTTCCAAATTTTTGTGTAATTCATCCTCTCGTCTCTGTGCATCATCTTCACTTTTATCATCATCAAAGAAAGTATTAATAAAATCTTCGTCTTCATAGATAATGGCTTTAAGCAAATCATACGCATCACCCGGCTTTGTATTTTTGCTTTTATTTATTCGCTTGCCGTGATTGTACCACTCACCGTCCATGTACTTAGGATCCATTCCTCTTATAATCAAATGCTCAACAATAAC
Source organism: Allium cepa (assembly GCA_030765085.1). Lineage (NCBI taxonomy): Eukaryota > Viridiplantae > Streptophyta > Magnoliopsida > Asparagales > Amaryllidaceae > Allium > Allium cepa. Next base: position 230,051,575 of record CM060938.1, read on the forward strand.
TTCTCCATGAAGACGGGTAAGATTTCTGCAATCTACACAAGGGCATAAATTTTTTTCCACGTTTTGCAGCTTTAGCTTTGCATCGTTTACAAAATTCCAAGCTGCTTTCTCGTATTCTTTAGTGGTTCTACAATAATAATAAAAAACAAATAATAACCTTAGGTATTAAAATATGTTTTAAATTCAATATTATACTTAAGTACCATATAATTACCTGTTTAGACGTACCCAGTCTTTATCCATCATTTCTTGTCTTTTCAAATGGATAAAAGTATCAGATTTACGAACAGTAACTCTCTCTTGACACATATTCATTCATTCTTTATATAACAAAAATTGCTTCCACTAGCAAAAACAGCAATTACTACAACAGTAGCATCGTTACTCATGTTTTGGAAGATGCAACTAATGACGTCAAACAATATATACACAAGTTTTCCATATTTGTATCTCAAATTTTATAAATGGGTAATCTATTTATTCAGAAAATAAAGAAACTAGGGGAAGATATAATTGAAATGATAAACATTTATAAGACATCAAAAACAGTAGGCTGAAGTGGAAAAGGTAGTATACACTCACTGTATCTTTTTTCTTTTTCTTTTTTCCAACATGGCATATTGCTAAATTTAAGAAAAAAATAAGCAAAATCGAAATAACAATTAGAAAAAATATTTGCATTTACAACTATCGTATAATTCAATTTAGTTGAATGCAAAAATAGTTTAAGTGCATTCACTGAAAATTAAACAGCAAAGGTAAACGCAATATTGGTCACCCTAGTCTTCCTAAATGGGAGAGAATTTGCCATCTCACAAAGTATCTAGTGAAATTTTCAGGATATATCATTGCAGGTCATGTCAATATCACAAAAAAAGCATACAAACATAACCTATGTACTCTCGAGCAAACATGGGCAAAATACTTAGATGCAACAACGTTTTTCTGGAGCAAAAACAAAATGTGAATGTCGGGAAAACTCTACATCAGTTAATTTAAATATCTAAGGTTAAAGGGAAACTAAAGCCTAACTGACATGTAGAAGTTTATTAACAAAATGAAACATCTACCGGCTGTATTTATGTATTGTTACCATCCTGCTGAAACTATGTAACCCAAAAAAGAATAGAATTCATATGGAAAACTTGAGTACTATAAGGTGCATGGATACAAATATACAACAATGTCAGAACAATATACAACATTAGCACCAAACTGTTTCCAAAAAATTTGCCATTACAACGGCGCTATTTTGTAGCACCGGAGTAATGTCTATGCATTACCCCTCTTCTGATACTTGGCTTGCGCCATTAACAATAATTTTTTCAACTTATACAACAATGTCACCAATCATTAATACATTGCATGAAACTGGCATTATTCATGAGTGAACCGATGCCTGAATCATTTAGTGATGTAAATAAAAAGTATGTGTTTTAAGCTGAAAATCATCACATTACTGATTTAATGCAAATTACTGTACAACACCCAAACACTTTGATTGTGTGTTAACTCATTGTGTTGCAAATATTTTTTATTACAACATGACAACCGGTATCAGTATAGGTAAGGTTTGTTTTCTTTACTTAGAGAAGTTTTGATGTCGTCATTTTCAAACCTCTGTAGTCTTCAGACAGTGCAAAAGTTGAGATACTAATTTAAAGATTTGGCTTGTTTAAACAACAAATTTAGATACTAATTTAAAGCAGCTATAAAAAATAGTAATTGGCGTTTTCGAATAGCGTTGAGCGTAAATACCAATTTATCTCAACGTTAGAAACCATAATTTGCATATATAGGGATGCAATCTGTACAATGCATTATCAATGTAACAAGAGAATTCAGTAATAAAATAATCTTCACTTATAATTTTAATTTACATCAAATGGATTATATGCCGATTAAAAAATCATTATCCAATTATAATTGGATTGGATCGATTGTCGCCTAAATTTACTGAATTTGCGTTTCTTTGCTTGTTGTTTCGTCTAATTTAATGGTACTTCTATTGAGTTTTACGGGACTATTCTCAAGCTCAAATGTTTACTTTTCTAGTTAGGGGACTGGAGATAGAAGAATACTCTCCTGCGACAAATGTTGAAAATTGATGTAAACTGAACCAAGCATCCTGCAGCTGTAAATTTTGAACAGTAACAGCAATATTTAAATGCTTTATTTCATTCATGCGATCACATCTTATTTTTGATGATCGCTATTTTTAGATGCCATAGAGCCTAGAACCAAACCACTTTATTATTAGTTAATTTAAATTTTGGATGCAACACTTCAACGTTCACGTAAAATACACGTAAAATATGAAAATAAAATGAGTAAGAACATATTCGCACAAGTTGGTATCAAAATGTACTAAAACGATTTGTAAAAGCTGATTTGGGTACCAAAATACTACATATATACATCGGATGTAATCAGTGGCGGCCCAACCAATTGGCTGCCCGAGCCATAATTGGTTTTGGTTGCCCTCCGACACAAACAACATTAACTATTATTTCTTTTGCAAGCTAATATAATGTTAAACAAAAAAATATCACACGCAATCAAATGGTTTCAAAAAAATATCAAATACTAGTTTCTTATACAAAATGCTACAACTTTTCAAGAAGTTCAAAGAAAAATGCTTCTCCTTACATTTTTTGAAGCAAAATCTTCAATTAAAGTGTCATAATAAAGTAATACAAAACGCCGTTAAATAGAACAGAGTTAAGGTCTGCATGACATTACTAAGAAATATCACCTTGAAGGTGTACTTTGTGCATACCAATCAAGTAATTGTACTATTTTGGGAATAGAAAACACACCTCTAACAATGTTTTGAAAGTAAACAATGATTTCTTGTGCAAGGCTGAAGTCAAAACTAACAATGTTTGTCAACGTAAGTTGAACTTAGCTTTAAAATGCACATTGCTGCCAATTATCTTTCTTTTAAATCACCTATTTTGATGATTCTAATACACCGAGATTTGAATAAAAGATGTGCTTATCTCAAAGTGTAGCAAAAAATAGAAGCTTTTAGGAACAAAACAATTTAAGAAATACCACAGTAAATGTTTTAGAAACTCAATTACAATTAGCCATATCTAGACACAAAACTAAGAGTTTTAGGAACTTATTATGTCAAGAAAAACATACAAGTATACACTGTGAATATTATATGTTTTATAGCTTCTCATGTAGAGGTAATAGCAGATTCCACATCTTGAAACAAAACTAAGAGTTTTAGGAACCTGACATGTTAAGAAAAACTTACAAATATAGAATATGAACATTATATGTTTAAAGTTTTATAACTTCTCAAGTGTAGGTAATTACTAATTACAGATGTTCCCTGAATTATAAAATTCAGATACATAAGATTGATGATCAGGTGCATGAATTACTCTAATTCATCATCAAAAGCTCCTATACCACAAACCCTAATCCAAAATCAACCCAATCAAACACTTTAAAAATAACTCCTGGACCTCAAACCCAAATCCAAAATCAACTCAATCAAAGAGTCTACAAATCAAACCTACCCAAATCATCAGCTATTTCAACCAAAGCGATTAATTTGCAAATCAATATGATACGATCACCCAAAAGCATGATTTTAAAAATTAACATTAACTATTTCAATTTTCAATTTCAGCAATTTAAATCATATGCAAATTTAGAATAATAAAAGAGCACAAAATTTCACCCAAATCATTCTAGTTTCAGAACAAATCCGAGATATAATGCTTAACAAATTCGAGAAACAACATGGCTAAATATAAATAATCCATTTTATTGAACAGGAAAAGGTTGATAACAATCAAACTTTGCAACTAAATAGGTACCTTTGAAGCGGTTCCACTATTGGCGGTTCTTTGGATTGGAGCGACGAAATGAAGTTACGGCAGCTCTTCAGATTGGAGGGCGTTGGGTGATAGTTATTGAGCGGTTCCTCTGATTGAAGCAGCAAGACAAAATGAAGGCGGTTGTGATTTGATTTGGTTTATTGAATTTTGAACGATAACGTGATTTGATTTAGGGTTTTTTTGAAGAGAAGGGGGACATTCTTTATCACAGGAGACGATGAAAAGAGGGAGATACGCGGCACTTAGCTCACGAAATCACCGCTAAATAATTTGTTCCCGCCTTTTGACACATAGCGTTGGAAATTTGACAAATAGCGTTGGAAATAATATAATTGTTTATTTCATATGCCTTTAATAGGGAAACGCTATGGATTAGTGCTATAGATAGTGCATTTTGTTGTAGTGTAGTCACGTTAATTCTCCTTTAGTTACCAAATAAATTTCTAACTAATTTAATAATAAGAAAATAAATGAAACAATGGTTATACGTTAATAATTTATATCTATTAACTTATTCTTTACAAACAAAGGTTAATAAATTTACGTACAAAATAATTGATTTCATACTCCATATTAAAACCAATTGCAATTAATAACATAAGATTACATCAATTTATACATCATTTATTCTATTCCTTATTATCGTTTATTATTTAAATTGATTGAAATTACGTTAACATAGTATAGTAGTCAATTACATTCAATCAATATTAGCCAATTATATGTTTTATCTCATTAAATTATTTGTTTTAAGATTTTATCTTAAAGTCAAAATTTCAAATCTAATAAGATTCCATTTAATAAGTCATAAATTTTAATTTTTGACAATATTAAAGCCCAAAACCTTATTAAATTTAATATTTTTAATTATCAAAATATGGGTTGTTACAGTCTCCTCCACTCAAACCTTTTTCGTCCTCGAAAAGGAACAAGAAGGAATTGAGGAGTTTGAAATATTTTATTCAAAATGATTAATTTATAAACAATTTAACTTACATATTTAAATTTAATATAAATTTGAAAATAACTCCATTCGGTTATTGAATAAAAATTTAAGTTTTTTTTGGTATTTGCCCTTGAAGAGAAAAGAAATATTTCAACATATCTAAAAATTTAGTTAAAACATTTAACCTCACTCACTTAGTGAAAATATAAGATATATTTAAAACATCCTCAAAGCATTATGCAAAGATTTTTCAAAAGTCTAAAACAATGTTAGAAATTTATATCAAACATTATAATAAGCTTTAAAATAGGGTTCCTTAAATCCAAAAATTTTATTAGACTCGTTATTTTTAAAATAAGTATAAACTCAATATTATTAAACTGAAACTAATAGTATACTCAAATCTTACATTAAATTTCTAAATCAAAGTATAAAATTTCATACCTTCATAATTAATTTAAACACTTGTTTCAAAATGAATATTCTAATACAAAATTTAAATAGTAAATAAACCTATAAACTTTACTATTAGTACTTTGAAATCAAGTAAATATTTCAAACTATACTTCCAACATAGGGATTCAAATTTATTTGTCAAGTACATTGCTATAAATAAACTTCGCAAATCAATTTTTTTCCCATTTAAATAATATCTTTAAATTCTACATTCAAAGAAACTTATATAAATTTTACTTGCAATATTCATTTGAAAGCTTCCTTTGCAATTCAATTATCTTTAGTACTTTAAAAAATTTCAAAACCCATTTGTAAAATTTCCTGCTTCCTTTATAAGTAACATTTATATGCTTAAATGACACGTTTATAAACATATGAAAACAATTTGAAAACAGTTATTCACATTATTAGTTATATTTACAAGGAAGTTATTCGAAAGCATTAAATCCATAATTCATAAATTTATTAATTTACCTCAAGACACTTTGCAAAATTATTAATAAATCAATAATCATTTCCTTTAAATATTTTTATTTAATTAATAACTTCCAAAATATTTATAATTTTCTATTAAACCATGTAGTATATAAATAAAAAATATTTTAAAGATTATATTCAAAAAGGAAAGGAAGGTAGATTATGGAAACAGAATATAGGTGAACAACTAAAGCTGAGCAGATAAGGAAGATTCGAAAGAATAGTATCGGGCACGAATCGTTAAATCTAACCATAAAATTTTAAATTTCAAATATTTATTCAAAATTTCTTTGTTGGGAAAAATACTTTTATAATAAATACCTTTATAATAATACTTTTATAATAAAATACTATTATATCGAAATAAATTTTCCTTTCGAAAATACTTTTATAACTCGATGTTTCAACGAGTTTATCCTCGTTCTTGCAGACTCTGGCCATGCGTTGATCAGGCCTAAAGCTAGAATTCTTCAAGTACTTAGTAGACTTGTTTCAACACCCAGTGAAAATACTCGAAAAACCTTTAATAAAGATATGGAAAGTACAATCCAAACAAAACAACCAAGCTAAAACCTTTGTCCGACCATGGTTCGCAGATACACAATGGTTACGCCTGGATCCCCCAGGAAACAATCCGTATCCATAAGCTTTCTCAGCCCTGCGAGTTACTCCATGATGACTAGTAGAGTGCAGGATACACAATGGTTACGCCTGGGTCCCCCAGGAAACAATTCGTACCCCTAGGTTGTCTCAGCCAGGCAGTTTCGCTACTATTCGCGACCTACACGGATTGTAGGATACACAATGGTTACGCCTGGATCCCCCAGGAAACAATCCGTATCCCTAGGCCAGACTCAGCCAGGCAATTGTGCTATGCAGTCGCGAGAGAAAAAAACCATGGGTTACGCCACGGTGGGAACACTCGAATATTACATCCGGAAAACCAAAAATCAGAGAGAATAATATCGATAGAATGAATTCACGATGTAGCCACAAAGCGGATATCAAGCAGAAGGCACTTTCCATATCTTTACTTCGAAAATATATATCATATAGTACCTTTTTAAATCACTTTCAAATATCATACTTATATAAAGTCCATTATATATAGGATTCCATGTTCAAATCGAATACTTTCCAAATCAATAATCTCGAATATATCAAATCATTCTTATATAAATTCTGTTATATATAAAATTTATCTCTTTAGATCGAATGCCTTCCAAAATCAACTATTTCAAAATCACTTGTACTTATACATAGTCCATCTTATACAAGAATAAAATTTTCCAAAATAAATTTCGCTATATGAAAAGCCATATAGAATTGAACATCTTCGGTGTATAAAAGGTTTTGAATTTAGAATAGTTATGTATTTTTGTATATAACACGGTTGTGTAAAATAGTTTGTAAAATAGTTTTGTACATAAAATAGTTTTGTGAAATAGTTTATAAAATAGTTGGTAAATAAAATAGAATAAGATAGTTTGTATAAGAAAAATAAAAGAAATAGTTTTGTAAAAATGGTTTTAAATCAATAGTAGTTTTGCAAAGAAGAAAATTCCAATTTAAATTATAAAGATATCCAACCCTACAACTTTCAATTTCAGCGCCAAAGCATATCAATAATATTAGAACATAAGATGTACGTATGTCATCATTTCGCAAATTCACATTCGATCACTCACTCGATCACACAAGTTAGCTTTCGAACTAGTATTGTCCATTCAACTTCCCTAATGCAGACTTCGATATGGTTTTTGACTAGAAACCATCATTCTCCTTGCATAGCCATATAGTATGATAGAGAACTCTATAATCAAACCAAAAATCCATATCAAATATTCGCCGTCAAGTATCGAATGAAAAATCTCAACACGAAGTGATGTAATTCACATAGAACTTGTGTACTCAAATCCGGATTAAATTAATTTTGCGAATAAATTAATATACATACAACTTATGTAATTATTCCAATTTGTTTCATCACGATTTCATTTCAATTAAATTCATTTTTAATCTCATCGACTAACACAAATATCACTTCATGCTTTAGTATTTGTTTCACAAATTTTTTCCATTTAATATAAAAATTAATATATCCATTCTCATAATATTGCTTATATTTCTCTTTAATTTAAATTACATTCATTTCACATGTAATATTTCTCATTTAAAACTAATTTATTTGCAAATCATTTCATAAGGAATTTTTTTACGACCAATTCATAAAAATTAATTCCTTTTTATAAGATATTGTTTGAGTTTAAAGTTATCACAACTTTATTTATAACCATTTATTGCAACATCTATTTATTTCATAACAATTTACAAGTCATGGCTTATTTGAAATCATTTCACTTTTAATTCATATTGCTTATTCCATTTAGTTTCACCTTTACCTTTAAATTTATTTATGACATGTTTCGTAAATGTTAATTAAGTTTATAAACATGTTTTTCCAATTTAATCGTATTTACAACATTTCCTTAATCACAATTTCAATTTAAAGATCCAAAGGCTTGAAGCACACACTTGTATATTATTACATTTCATGCCAAGAATGTATACCCCAATTCCATTCATTTACTAAACATAGATATAACAAATTAAACCTTATTTTACTTGCTTTCAAATTAAGGTTATCAATTCAACTATATAATTCAACCTAATTATCAAGTTTCACTCATATATTAATACAAAAGGGTGTCGATTATCCAAAATATCCAAATATTCCATTTTTTCCAATAGGTGAAACTACATGTCAACAAACAACAAAATTCACATCAACATTTCAATTTCATAAACAAATATCCTAATTATTCATTTTATTCTCTTTAATACACCATTATTAAACTCGTGTTTAGTCCATTAATTCAATCAACAATAATTAACCAATGTTTGTAATTTGATTAAATACAACAAGTCAACAAAATGATAATAATTAAATATTACCATTTCATAAATCAAACACATTACAAATAACTATACTAGTCTTAAAAATTTATTCCTTTATATATATCATATAATATTAGGAAAAATAATTTCATTTCAAAATTTATATAAAACATGTTTATAACACTAACAAATACGCGCTCTCGTATATACACTGAGACAACTCATTCTAGGGTATTACTACCCTATCTTTAATGAGTTACCCCAAACAGGCTAAGGTATGTCTAAACCTAAGCTATGATACCAACTGTAACGACCCACCCTTTTGGATGGTTCAAATCAACAATAAACCACACATGTCAGAATCAAACCATTCAAAAGAGAGGATTGTCATTGGGGCAAATAAGAAGAAGAAAAAGGAAAGAGAAAACAAAATACAGAATCTCGCAGCGTAACGACAAAATATAATAATCAAAAAAATAGTTCATGAAGCTGTTTTACAAATAACATTTGATTATACTTTTACAAATTCAAATCAGAGTTATACATATATCATAAATAACCAATAATGCAGCGGAACACATAATGTAGTGGAATAATAAATAGCAATAATATACTGAATCTTCGTCTTCGTCCACCAGAAATAGTCTTCAATGCTGAAAAACTCAGACTGACCCGAGCATAAAGGAAGATAATACACTCGAGTAAGGACTAAAATTCTTATGCAAATTAAATCAAAAGTATATGAAATAAGGAATGCAGATAACTACATTTTTTTGAAGGTTCAAATTTCTGGAAATGTTATTATTTCCATATTCAAAATAAAATGGATTTCACAATAGATCCATTCTAGTAAATTTCAAATTTACAGAACAATTCCCAGTTAAATTTCATAATTTTAGAGATTTGATTTATAAAAATGTTCCAAAGTTTCAATATTCACTTTTTTGGAAACTTCCCAATGTTTCAAAATTCAATTTTGAAAACTTTCAAGTAAGGTAACGACAGTTTACTTCCCAAAATCATTTTTATGGTTCAAATAGTAAATCTAAACATACTACTTTTCCTCTGATGTAAATACTTGAAATTCATGGGTTTTACATCCTTATTCAGTGTGCAAATAATCAGTATGAAAATTTAAATAATTACAATTAACTATAGGGTGATAACAAGGATATATCAAATAAATGAACAAATATACATTCAAGCACAATCCATTCAACATTCAAATCAATCAATTCAACAAATCAACCAATTCAATAACATGTCACAGTAATTATTAGTCATCGCATATTGGAATTTAGCTATTCAAATTAAATATTTATAAATATTTCAAACCAAAAATCAAAAATTTATCACTATATGACCTGGTTTAACTTGCAACAAAATTTTAGTATTTCGTGAGTGAGTTTAAACACTCACCTTTTGGATTTCCCTTGTCTAGTTAGATTTGAATCCGCTACTACTTCCTCTTTTTGATTTATTTCCTTGCTATCTTAATCTTTTTTTTTTTGGAATGTTTTGAAAGAGACAGAGAAGTTTGTATAGATCTGGATATGAAGAAAAGGATTTGGAAAAAGAAGAATGCTTGGAAAGGAAGAAGAAAATTTAAAGAGATGAAGAATTGAAAAAGAAAAGGAAGCTTTGAAAAAGAAGAAGAAGATTTGAAGAAGAATAAAAAAAGCATAAAAATGAAGCAAAAAAAAGAGAAGAAGGAGATTTAAAAATAAGAAAAGGGAATGAGGAAGGTGAAGAGTGAAAAGAAATGAGATCAAAATTTTATTTGGAAAAAATGAAGCTACGGAAGATGAGATTAGAAATGAGGCTACAGGAATGAAGATGGAGAAACAATAAAAAGCTAATAAGGTATATATAAACAAACTAGGAATTGAAATAAAGTAAAAATATGAATATCCCTAAAATGTAGTATTGAAAGATGTAAAATAAAGGAATAAATATATCAATAAAGATAAAAATAAATCTTCCGTTTTAAATATGAAGCTTCAAGAATTGTGAATGAAAGGAAGCTACAAGAACTAATGATGCATAAGCAAAATAAACTTTTGAGACGCAAAATAGTAAATGCTAATTAGAGGGCGTGCATATTAATTTGGATGTTCGTATTAAAAACGAAAAAAGGAAAAACTTCAGGTAAAGCATTTAAAAAGAGCAAACGAATAAAGGAGAAACAAATGAAAAGAATGGGGAAATTATTAATTATAAATAAATCAAATGAAGCAACCATTAATTTATAAGAAATGAATGAGTAGTTTAATTATTTGACTACTTGAAAATGAAAAGAGAGAGATTGCAAGGTGATAATAAATGTAAAGTAAATGAAGGGACCACCTATTTCCTATAAACAAACCTTTTGGATCCACATTCCAAAACTTGCTCCAATTAATTTATATCAATAAACCCAAATATACATATATTTACATTATTAAATTCCATATTAAAACATTCGTTTTATGCTAATATATGTGCGCACTACATTAACTCAATCAATCAATTAACAATCAACCAATCAATTAATCAAATATTCAATATATATTTATTTACGTTACTCAAAATAATTTTATTGATTAATGAATATATGTCAACCTATGCACTATAAAAATGATTTACATTACTTTTTAATTACTGTAATGGTCGCATTAATGCAACCCATTAACAAATTTTAACCATACATAAAATGGAAAAATGAATATAAACTTATGTAATCAATGTACAACTGTAAAAAAAAGTAATTTCTAATTGATTCCACGATATTTACACAACCATGAACCCTCTGATATATTTAAAAGTTTGAATATTAATGTGCGCGTGTGTGCATATGTTATTCTAAAATTCAATTTTTTTTATCCAAAATCATTCTTGTTCAAAATGAAAGTTTTATTTTTATACGTCTCAAAACATGTAACAATTAATAACAAAAGAAATGAAGGGACCATGTACATCGCACAACCTTTTTGAAATTCAATTTGTGAAACGTAACCAAATTGACTTCATTAACTCAAATAATATTCAAATTTGTACGCATTTAATTTTTTTATCTATGCATAATAAATAAAATTACTTACCATAAAAATGAAAACGTTCAATTTGGTTTTCCCAAAATTATCTTTTATTTCCATTGAAACATCCTTTCTGTTTAACACAAAAGATGCGTTTCTTTTATTAAATCTATTAATTGCAGTCAACGTTTTCTTCCCTTCTCATTGAAATATTTCAATTATATTAATTACAGTTACTTATAAAGTTAAATTTCAAAACAGACAACTAAATGGATGAAAAATAGAATAATTGTTTCCTTTAGTCAATTAAGCACATTTATAAATTTGTTGCTTATACAGTAGAGAAATAAATAACTTACTTAAATAAATTATTTTTCCACTCTTGTAATTCATCTATATGCTAAAACACAGTTCAAATATACATATATTTCTTCCTTTAAATCAATCATTCTATTCTTTATTTTAATGAAATTAAAACTACATTCACAAATGAAAGACCCACTTTATTTGATAATATATGTTCTTTTCATTAAAAAAACTTATATTTAAAGATTATCCCATTAAAGAGTCACAGAAATAATACTTCGTACAACCACATCATTTCTTTATCAATTAATTTCATATTATCATTATATTTGTACCAAATTTAAGTGCTTACAATTTGAACGTAATATTTTTCAATGAAATTCTCATTATATTTTTAACATAAAACATATGTTGCACATATCATTAATTAATTACCATTTACTTCTGTCTCTTATTAATGGCAAGATATAATTACTATTACTTACAATGATTAAATCTCAAAACATACCCTAATACAGGGAAGATAATTAATCCAATTGTTTCCTTTGAAATCCAATTTTCTATGTTAAATCCAATATCTATATACTAATTTAATTCCATCATTTAATTACAAATGTAATAAATCCTGTTCATTATATACTTAAATTTCAAACAAATCCTTTTATTTTGATTTACATTCTTATTATTAAATCAACACTTCCCTTATGCAATTGATTGACATAAGTTTTGCCCTCACCACTCAACAGTTAACATTTCTTCTTATATCAATTATAATATTTTAATTACGTTAGTTCTCCTTTAGTTACCAAATAAATTTCTAGCCGATTTAATAATAAGAAAATAAATGAAACAATGGTTATACTAAATAATCTGTATCCATTAACTTATTCTATACAAACAAAGGTTAATAAATTTGCGTACAAAATAATTGATTTCACATTCCATATTAAAACCAATTGCAATTAATAACATAAGATTACATCAATTTATACATCATTTATTCTATTCCTTATTAACCTGTAACATCCCGTATTTTTAAGCCATTGAATTTGAACATTTAATTCGTTTTAAATGTTAATGTGGATTCTTAATTGATTTTGTAAATGAATGGATTCGGGTTCAATCAATGAAATAAGCTATAATTTTTAATTATAGTAATTCCGGTTGAATTTGAATAATGGGAAAATGATAATTTAAATATTTGGAATTGAAATAAAAGTAAATCTGGATGTAAATAGTGATAAAAATGGTTTTAAAAATTTATTTTGAGTTATTTGAGTGTAAATTGTAACGACCCTAGATTTTAATTTAATTTAAATTGATAATTTAAATGAATTTTTGAATTAAAATTGTGAAATGTATAGATGGATTGATGCGAGTTTCCCCGAATCAAATAGAAAATATATTAAGTCATATGGGTTTGAAATTTTGTATATACGAGAATATATATGTATATATTGGATTTTAAATAAATTCTTAAATAAATGATTTTTAAATAATAAATAATATACTTTGGACACAAGTATAAAAATAAATAAATAAATTGATTTAAAAATTTATAAATGATGATAATTTAAGTTATATAAAATATATATATTAAATACAAGACAAAAGTAATAAGAGTAAAATAAAAATAGAAGTAAATTTAAAATGCAAGAATAAAACAAATACATTTAAGTAAGCAAAATAAAAGTATATATTTTTACATAAATAAACAAATGCATAAATGAGAAACAAAACAAAGTAAGATATATAAACAAAGTAAAATAAGTATTAGCAATAAATGTTTCAAATAAATATATGGTTATAAAAAAATGACCTAGACATGCATATAAACTTATATGAAACTCTTATAAAACAAGAAAACAATATATATGTCAAAAACAATATTCATCACAACCTTACATAAACAAAAGTATGCAATATAAAATAATACAAACAAATACAAATATAAGCATAAACAAATACAAGAGCTTGTAAATTAAATCAAGCAAGTTATGATATATAAAATAGAAATTTATTTAAGTTATTAAAAGCAAAGTAAAAGAAAAGAAAATACAAGATACATTCAAGTATTCAAACAAAAGAAATAATCCAAACCATACCTTTACATATTTGTACAGCCGAGACAAGAAAGAAAGAAAAAGTAAAGGTAAACAAATGCATAACAAAGTACAGATGCATTTAATGTTTACACCTCTAGCCTATAACAAAAAAAAATACCGTCACTTGTACCTGCACACCTCTTTCTTTCTATATATGTACAGCTTTAGTTCACAAGGCTGAGCATACTTGTAAACATTTTCTCAAATTCTTTAAACATTTTCAAAGCTGTAATAAGTATCAAGCATGCAAAGAGTTCAACTTCATTAGCAAAGCAAAATTCCAAATTTACAAGTTCCAGGAAAATAAAAGAAAAGCTTCGGATCAACCAAACTCTAACCTGTAAACTCCTGGATTTAAGCAATGATTTGGAAGGTGAGTACACATCTGTATTTCAAAGTTTAAACTTGTGTGTTGCTTCGAAATGAATATGTATCTTATGGTATATGCTGTGATGATATGCATGTGTTGTGTGTGTGGCTTTCATCAGAGTATTCTCTGTTTTACTTCCCAGTATGAAGGTTTTGTTGTTTTTCTTTTTCACTGGAAACTGTGAAACCATAGATACATTTAAGTATCAGGTTTACAGAGAACAACCCAACAAAGCAAAGAAAAAAGATAATTCTAGTTCTTGTTTTATAATCCATATCAGGCCTTAGTTTCAAAACAAGATCGATGTGTTTAAGTATGGGCTATAATTAAAAAATGGTTTCATAATGTATAGAGGTATGTAGAATAGAAGATCAAGATTTTACAGTACAAACTTTAAATATTGGAAATTTCGAATGACACGAATCATTAATTCAAGTGTATAACTTGAATCCTCATATCAAATGATGATTTTTAAGATGAGTTTCGTGATTTTTAGTGGGGTAGTTGGGTAGCAGTTTGAAGTTGAACGGAAATGGGTTTTTGGGGGATTTCTGGCGATCAGGGGTACTAGAGGTGCTAGGGTTGTGCGTGGTGGTGGAGGAGCTTACCGGGGTGGCAGGAAAAATATAGGGATGGTGAGTAGATCACGGTGGTGGCGTCGGCAATTGGTTGAAGTCTGTAGCCCTAGTTTTGTTGGGGTCGAAGAAATTTGATTCGTTCGTCGTCCACGGTGCATCGAGTTGCACGAGACTGGGGGTGATGGAGGCTGGGGTGTAGATGAGGCGGTGGCCGGAGTTGCACGAACTCCAGTGGTTGAGGCGCCGAACACGAGACGTTGACAGGCTTCGAGTGGGAGTCCTGTGCTTGTTCCAGGTTTTAGCATTTAGCTTGATTTCGATTTTCGTGAGAAGGAGGGAGATTTGGTGGGTTGGAGTGTATGAATGGATGATCGTGGTCGTGTAGATGATCGTGGTGATGGTCAGAACGTCGCACGGCGACCGTGCAGGTGCACGGTGCATCTTCTTGTACCTGAAAATGGATTGGGTAGAAGCAGCGTTCCAGTGGGTTTTTACCCGAAGTGGTACTCGAGTAAATCGAGTAAGTGACTTGAAGCAAAATGATAAAGTACCGGGTAAACTTTTAACACTTAAACAAAAATTTGAAATTTATAAAGTCTCGGGTTGGTTTGGGGAAAGACTCGAAGCAGGGCTTGGGTAGAACGTGGATTTTCTCGGGTTTGACTCGGGTAGGTATAAAAACAGTTTTTGAAACTTTAAAACAAAATTCAAGTTTTAAACATTTTTAACTCATTCTTTTAAATAATTGTTTTATTTAAGTATGGGATTGGTTTAAGGTTTAAAAGTAAATTATTTCAATTTAAATTAAGTTTTAATTAAAGATTTAATTAAAAAGGGTTAATTTATTAAAGATTTAATTTATGTAATTGAATAAATTAATGTGATAAATTAAAAGATTAATTAATTAAAGGTTAATTAAGTACTGATAAAAAAAAATTAATTAATTTGTTAAGAGCTAATTTATTAATGATGAATAATTAAAGGATAATTATTTAATTAAATATTAATACATGATAAAGATTGATTTAATCAAGTGATTAATCAATATTTAATACAAAGCATAATGTGATTGACTCAAAATGATAATTAATTTGAGATTAATTAATTAAAGGTTAAATTTAATTTAATGAAGTTGATTAAGGAATGATAATTAATCAACGAAAAATTAATTAGAGTAATTAATTAAAGATAATTAATTAAATGGTGAATTAGATAATTAAAGATTAATTGTTTAAAAATTAAAGGTTGATAATAAAAGGTTAATTAATTTATTTGTAATGGATAATTAGTAAAAGATTAAAGAATAATTAATCAAAATGATTTGTAAATTATCAATGTTAATTAACCAGGACTTATAATTCATAAGAAATTAATTTGATTTAAATTAATCAGATAATTAACCGATTTTACTTACGAATATTTGGATTTTTTTGGATGACTTGATTGTTTGATATCCCTAATATATGATGCTTTGTGATACATCCTGATTTATGTGGTGATCTTTAATTTACTATCTGTGGCATATTTATCTGTGATCTGTATATAACCGATAAGCGTTACAGCTTATATCGCTTATCAATTATATTCCTGTATTCTGATCTGTAATAATTGTATGATGTTGCACTACTGTGTATAACCCCTGGACCACACTTATACACACACAATTATGGATTTCATGAGGAAATCGATTAAGTCGCAGATTTTTGAAATAGTTAAATTTGAATTTTTAAATTCAAATGTTTTGGAAATGGAATCGGAATAAATGTGAAAAGCTTTTGGAATGGAATTTCAAAATAGAATTTATTATTTTTAAATTACTTGATTAAGTTTTGGAATTTAAATAAGTTGATTTAAATTTAAATTCAATACTTGAAATTGAATTCTGTAATTTGAAATTAGGGATTAATGATATTATACAAGTCATTATGAGTTAAACCATTTTTAAAGTATTATTTTTGGGAATTTGAATTTAACTCAAGGATTTCAACTCGTATAAATGAATCAGATTTCCAAAATGAAAACTGTTGTTTTCAAATGATAAACACTTTTGGATAAGAACTGAGATTCCAGTTAATTAGGGGAATTTCAAGATTGAATAGAGAAATGATTTTCCTAAGTTATGAATGAATTCTTTTTGAAAGCTATGAATTAAATCTGTTTATTTTTAACAGATTTAAATTGATGATTTGTTTAAATCAAATTGAAATGAAATTTTTTTGAAGGCTATAAGTTAAATCTTTGATTTAAAGATTTAACGAGTTAAATCAAATTGAAATGAAAATTGATTTGGAAAATATGTGAATGAATCTTTTGTTTAAAAGATTTAAATGTGAAAATTGTTTAAACCGTTAAAGGTTGTGAAAATGAATCTTTTTGTTTAAAGATTGAAAATGGTAATTTGTTAAGCCATTTGAAGAAAAGTTTTGGGTAATAAGTTGTGACTTAATTGAAATCCCATTATCCATTTGTTTTTGAAATATCGTGCTCACTATTCGGTTTAGCCGGGAAAGGACCTTTGTGTCGTATAACCCATTCCGAATATGTGATACATCGTTATGGATAGCATTTGAAGACCGGTGATGAAGATCGGGTATTTGCGAAAGCGATAGGATGACCTATCGATTGTTTCTGCACCGAGTCGCGCCGGTATAGAAACTCCCTAAGTGATGGGAAAATCCGATCGGGATTGTGAATATCCGGGTTGCAAGGACTTCTTTGTAAGTGCCTTCGGTTCTGTTCGAGCCCAGAACAGACTTGTATGGATTGTATGTCTGACATTACAAATTGAGATATAAAGCCGATTCCTTTCAAATATATTTCTGTTGGTGGCGGAGAATTTATTCTTTTAGCTTAACACCCTTCTCTGAGACGTACGAGCTCAGAGGTTATATAGTTGAAGGTTATCAGCGATATGTTCCCAATTTGGTAATGTGACATACTGAGTGTTGCTGTGAAATGATCATTGTGTTGATTATTTATGATAGGATCATTTATTTGATCGTCTATCTTAGTGATCATTTCTATGATCATTTGTTGACCCAAAGCATGGCTTTTGTATAAAGTATGTTTTTGTGGACGTGACTTCATCGAGCCTCACACCCCGGAAATGGTCAAAACAGGAAAGATGCGGCAAGGTTATGAGGGGTAGCTCCCTTTAGGGTATGTGCATTTCCTTCTGGATAGAGGTGGTATCATGGTATGGAGCCCAGATATTTAACCTATGTGGTTACTGCGAATTTATTACTTTGTGGTTGTTAGTTATCGGGATCCCGTGAGAAAGGTCGTTTACGATCGGGGAATGGCGTGCTCGTGTCAGTAGTTACCCAGTTAGGGGTAACCCGGCCTTGTGTTGGCAGAGTTCCGGTTTGGTTCTCGGGGATGTCTTTCCAGAGGCATTCTCATGTGGCAATGGGAAGTTCCTTGGCCTGACCATTTGTTGGAAATCCAAAGAAACAATACGTGACTTGTACAGTATTAGTTGTATAACCTGCCATGGAATGTGGCGGTAACCTGCTATTGAACATGGTTAGCTATAGTAGGCATACGATAATGGTCGTATGTTGGCTAAGATTTATATTCTACTTTCGAAATGAATTTTTCCTACACTATGCACTAATAATAATATGAAATGTTCTTTTAAATGCGTATCAAGCATCTTTGGCTATCATAAGGAGAAATCTCCTCCGATTCTGCGTTTGCATGTGTGTGTGTGCGGGAGGGCTTATGGTAGTCTCATTTTTCAAAAGCATTGCGAATTGACTTTGAAATTCTTTTGTTGAATGTTTTGAAAGATAGACTGTTTTTGTTGCTCACACCAGTCCCACGACTGATCCGGAGTTTATTGTTTCTTTCCTAAACTCTGGGTGCTCATTATTTTCTACACGAGCAGTCTAGAGTTGGGTTTTACAGATAGTTAGATATAGTGGATTATCTGGAGTTGGTTCAGTCTTTGGACCACACCAGCCTTGCTGAGCTTGGTGATATGTTATGGGGGTTCGAGTTTCTGCTGGATTGATTCTTGGAAATGGAGTTGCAGTTATTTTCGGAGTTCTCATTTGAAGACTATCTTAGAGTTATTTGTTTCGTATGCTAGATGTTGTTATCTATTTTCTTTCCGCTGCTATTTTTTTGTATCATATCTCTGATGTATACTGATATCTATTGGATCATTTGTTGTATCAGATATTGTATCAAAGCTGTATATCAATGTATTATTCTTTTATTCCGCTGTGTTGTTTACTTAATGATTGTTATAAGCTCCGGCGAATCGGATTTGAACGGTCGAATCTATGACATTCGAGTACGATGTGAAGTATGGATGTCGATTTTTGAGCGGGCAAAATCCGTGTCGTTACATTTGGTATCAGAGCTAAGGTGAAACTTTAGCTCAGGAGTGTAACACATTAAGTAACTCATTAGAGATAGGGTGAAGTAAATCCTAGAATGAGTAATCCTTAAGATATCCGTTTGAATGCCTCAGTAAATTCTCTTACTATCCACTGATAGTAAGTATGAGTGCAAAAAGAGAACGAGATAGAGGACAGGGAAATACGACTATAAATGGTCGATACTCTGTAACAATAGTGGAAACAACTTTCTTATCAATTTTCTTTGATTCGTTTTCAAATTCTTTTGAATTGTATTGATAAAACGATTTTGGTTGAGAACAAATTTTGAATTTCTGTTATAACTTCTTGGGTGGAATAAAATATGAAATATAAACTTTGATGTATTTCTCAACATATAAAACTCTAAACTTAAGATCTTAATATTTGGCTTTTGATTTTAATTGTAGAGAACAAATAGCGTTAGCCGAGGAGGAAAGGTCAGGAGAGTGGGTGATTATGCTTCATCCAGTAGGGTACGAGATGATGAAGGTGAGTCATCAGTTCATAGGGAATTCCCAGTGGAGCCTGTAGTGCAGCCCCAACCACCAATGGAAGAAGAAGAAGATGAAGAGGAATTCGAAGAAGAAAATGAAGACGAATTCAAAGAAGAAAATGAAGAGGAATTCGAAGAAGAAGAGTTCGAGGAAGAATTCGAAGAAGAAGTTGAGGAGGAATTCGAGGAAGAGGTTAAGGCGGAAGAAGAACCTGACGTGGAGGAAGAGTCCAAAGGTGACGAAGCAATTCATTGGGATTTGGATAATGCCGTGGATGATGATGATCCCATTGAGGACGAGGAGTTAAATGGTGGGTATCTTATTCTGGAAGAATCTGATCCGGAGGAGATTTTTGAGACAGACAATGAGGTTGAAGTGATGGACCTGTCAGGGCCTGAGAGGGAGGGTTCTGAGAGTGAGGATTGGTAGTTGGTCGGTTTGACTCATTTTGGGGTATTTATATAGGTATTTTGGACTTGAGATCGTAGTAAAAGTTGGATGTTAGTGGGTTATGTATGACTATAACTCATGTACTAATATTTTGAGTAGTGTTTAATATAAAATATATTATGAATGGCCTGAAAATATCTAGTTTGATCTGAAAAGATATTTCTCTATCTTTTATCTATCTTTGTTGTTTTCGTGCCTACGAATTTCGAGGACGAAATTCTTTTAAGGGGGGAAGTTTGTAACGACCCTAGATTTTAATTTAATTTAAATTGATAAATTAAATGAATTTTTGAATTAAAATTGTGAAATGTATAGATGGATTGATGCGAGTTTCCCCAAATCAAATAGAAAATATATTAAGTCATATGGGTTTGAAATTTTGTATATACGAGAATATATATGTATATATTGGATTTTAAATAAATTCTTAAATAAATGATTTTTAAATAATAAATAATATACTTTGGACACAAGTATAAAAATAAATAAATAAATTGATTTAAAAATTTATAAATGATGATAATTTGAGTTATATAAAATATATATATTAAATACAAGACAAAAGTAATAAGAGTAAAATAAAAATAGAAGTAAATTTAAAATGCAAGAATAAAACAAATACATTTAAGTAAGCAAAATAAAAGTATATATTTTTACATAAATAAACAAATGCATAAATGAGAAACAAAACAAAGTAAGATATATAAACAAAGTAAAATAAGTATTAGCAATAAATGTTTCAAATAAATATATGGTTATAAAAAAATGACCTAGACATGCATATAAACTTATCTGAAACTCTTATAAAACAAGAAAACAATATATATGTCAAAAACAATATTCATCACAACCTT
This sequence comes from Allium cepa, assembly GCA_030765085.1. Lineage (NCBI taxonomy): Eukaryota > Viridiplantae > Streptophyta > Magnoliopsida > Asparagales > Amaryllidaceae > Allium > Allium cepa. Next base: position 230,072,771 of record CM060938.1, read on the forward strand.
ACATAAACAAAAGTATGCAATACAAAATAATACAAACAAATACAAATATAAGCATAAACAAATACAAGAGCTTGTAAATCAAATCAAGCAAGTTATGTTATATAAAATAGAAATTTATTTAAGTTATTAAAAGCAAAGTAAAAGAAAAGAAAATACAAGATACATTCAAGTATTCAAACAAAAGAAATAATCCAAACCATACCTTTACATATTTGTACAGCCGAGACAAGAAAGAAAGAAAAAGTAAAGGTAAACAAATGCATAACAAAGTACAGATGCATTTAATGTTTACACCTCTAGCCTATAACAAAAAAAATACCATCACTTGTACCTGCACACCTCTTTCTTTCTATATATGTACAGCTTTAGTTCACAAGGCTGAGCATACTTGTAAACATTTTCTCAAATTCTTTAAACATTTTCAAAGCTGTAATAAGTATCAAGCATGCAAAGAGTTCAACTTCATTAGCAAAGCAAAATTCCAAATTTACAAGTTCCAGGAAAATAAAAGAAAAGCTTCAGATCAACCAAACTCTAACCTGTAAACTCCTGGATTTAAGCAATGATTTGGAAGGTGAGTACACATCTGTATTTCAAAGTTTAAACTTGTGTGTTGCTTCGAAATGAATATGTATCTTATGGTATATGCTGTGATGATATGCATGTGTTGTGTGTGTGGCTTTCATCAGAGTATTCTCTGTTTTACTTCCCAGTATGCAGGTTTTGTTGTTTTTATTTTTCACTGGAAACTGTGAAACCATAGATACATTTAAGTATCAGGTTTACAGAGAACAACCCAACAAAGCAAAGAAAAAAGATAATTCTAGTTCTTGTTTTATAATCCATATCAGGCCTTAGTTTCAAAACAAGATCGATGTGTTTAAGTATGGGCTATAATTAAAAAATGGTTTCATAATGTATAGAGGTATGTAGAATAGAAGATCAAGATTTTACAGTACAAACTTTAAATATTGGAAATTTCGAATGACACGAATCATTAATTCAAGTGGATAACTTGAATCCTCATATCAAATGATGATTTTTAAGATGAGTTTCGTGATTTTTAGTGGGGTAGTTGGGTAGCAGTTTGAAGTTGAACGGAAATGGGTTTTTGGGGGATTTCTGGCGATCAGGGGTACTAGAGGTGCTAGGGTTGTGCGTGGTGGTGGAGGAGCTTACCGGGGTGGCAGGAAAAATATAGGGATGGTGAGTAGATCACGGTGGTGGCGTCGGCAATTGGTTGAAGTCTGTAGCCCTAGTTTTGTTGGGGTCGAAGAAATTTGATTCGTTCGTCGTCCACGGTGCATCGAGTTGCACGAGACTGGGGGTGATGGAGGCTGGGGTGTAGATGAGGCGGTGGTCGGAGTTGTACGAACTCCAGTGGTTGAGGCGCCGAACACGAGACGTTGACAGGCTTCGAGTGGGAGTCCTGTGCTTGTTCCAGGTTTTAGCATTTAGCTTGATTTCGATTTTCGTGTGAAGGAGGGAGATTTGGTGGGTTGGAGTGTATGAATGGATGATCGTGGTCGTGTAGATGATCGTGGTGATGGTCAGAACGTCGCACGGCAACCGTGCAGGTGCACGGTGCATCTTCTTGTACCTGAAAATGGATTGGGTAGAAGCAGCGTTCCAGTGGGTTTTTACCCGAAGTGGTACTCGAGTAAATCGAGTAAGTGACTCGAAGCAAAATGATAAAGTACCGGGTAAATTTTTAACACTTAAACAAAAATTTGAAATTTATAAAGTCTCGGGTTGGTTTGGGGAAAGACTCGAAGCAGGGCTTGGGTAGAACGTGGATTTTCTCGGGTTTGACTCGGGTAGGTATAAAAACAGTTTTTGAAACTTTAAAACAAAATTCAAGTTTTAAACATTTTTAACTCATTCTTTTAAATAATTGTTTTATTTAAGTATGGGACTGGTTTAAGGTTTAAAAGTAAATTATTTCAATTTAAATTAAGTTTTAATTAAAGATTTAATTAAAAAGGGTTAATTTATTAAAGATTTAATTTATGTAATTGAATAAATTAATGTGATAAATTAAAAGATTAATTAATTAAAGGTTAATTAAGTACTGATAAAAAAAAATTAATTTGTTAAGAGCTAATTTATTAATGATGAATAATTAAAGGATAATTATTTAATTAAATATTAATAAATGATAAAGATTGATTTAATCAAGGGATTAATCAATATTTAATACAAAGCATAATGTGATTGACTCAAAATGATAATTAATTTGAGATTAATTAATTAAAGGTTAAATTTAATTTAATGAAGTTGATTAAGGAATGATAATTAATCAACGAAAAATTAATTAGAGTAATTAATTAAAGATAATTAATTAAATGGTGAATTAGATAATTAAAGATTAATTGTTTAAAAATTAAAGGTTGATAATAAAAGGTTAATTAATTTATTTGTAATGGATAATTAGTAAAAGATTAAAGAATAATTAATCAAAATGATTTGTAAATTATCAATGTTAATTAACCAGGACTTATAATTCATAAGAAATTAATTTGATTTAAATTAATCAGATAATTAACCGATTTTACTTACGAATATTTGGATTTTTTTGGATGACTTGATTGTTTGATATCCCTAATATATGATGCTTTGTGATACATCCTGATTTATGTGGTGATCTTTAATTTACTATCTGTGGCATATTTATCTGTGATCTGTATATAACCGATAAGCGTTACAGCTTATATCGCTTATCAATTATATTCCTGTATTCTGATCTGTAATAATTGTATGATGTTGCACTACTGTGTATAACCCCTGGACCACACTTATACACACACAATTATGGATTTCATGAGGAAATCGATTAAGTCGCAGATTTTTGAAATAGTTAAATTTGAATTTTTAAATTCAAATGTTTTGGAAATGGAATCGGAATAAATGTGAAAAGCTTTTGGAATGGAATTTCAAAATAGAATTTATTATTTTTAAATTACTTGATTAAGTTTTGGAATTTAAATAAGTTGATTTAAATTTAAATTCAATACTTGAAATTGAATTCTGTAATTTGAAATTAGGGATTAATGATATTATACAAGTCATTATGAGTTAAACCATTTTTAAAGTATTATTTTTGGGAATTTGAATTTAACTCAAGGATTTCAACTCGTATAAATGAATCAGATTTCCAAAATGAAAACTGTTGTTTTCAAATGATAAACACTTTTGGATAAGAACTGAGATTCCAGTTAATTAGGGGAATTTCAAGATTGAATAGAGAAATGATTTTCCTAAGTTATGAATGAATTCTTTTTGAAAGCTATGAATTAAATCTGTTTATTTTTAACAGATTTAAATTGATGATTTGTTTAAATCAAATTGACATGAAATTGTTTTGAAGGCTATAAGTTAAATCTTTGATTTAAAGATTTAACGAGTTAAATCAAATTGAAATGAAAATTGATTTGGAAAATATGTGAATGAATCTTTTGTTTAAAAGATTTAAATGTGAAAATTGTTTAAACCGTTAAAGGTTGTGAAAATGAATCTTTTTGTTTAAAGATTGAAAATGGTAATTTGTTAAGCCATTTGAAGAAAAGTTTTGGGTAATAAGTTGTGACTTAATTGAAATCCCATTATCCATTTGTTTTTGAAATATCGTGCTCACTATTCGGTTTAGCCGGGAAAGGACCTTTGTGTCGTATAACCCATTCCGAATATGTGATACGTCGTTATGGATAGCATTTGAAGACCGGTGATGAAGACCGGGTATTTGCGAAAGCGATAGGATGACCTATCGATTGTTTCTGCACCGAGTCGCGCCGGTATAGAAACTCCCTAAGTGATGGGAAAATCCGATCGGGATTGTGAATATCCGGGTTGCAAGGACTTCTTTGTAAGTGCCTTCGGTTCTGTTCGAGCCCAGAACAGACTTGTATGGATTGTATGTCTGACATTACAAATTGAGATATAAAGCCGATTCATTTCAAATATATTTCTGTTGGTGGCGGAGAATTTATTCTTTTAGCTTAACACCCTTCTCTGAGACGTACGAGCTCAGAGGTTATATAGTTGAAGGTTATCAGCGATATGTTCCCAATTTGGTAATGTGACATACTGAGTGTTGCTGTGAAATGATCATTGTGTTGATTATTTATGATAGGATCATTTATTTGATCGTCTATCTTAGTGATCATTTCTATGATCATTTGTTGACCCAAAGCATGGCTTTTGTATAAAGTATGTTTTTGTGGACGTGACTTCGTCGAGCCTCACACCCCGGAAATGGTCAAAACAGGAAAGATGCGGCAAGGTTATGAGGGGTAGCTCCCTTTAGGGTATGTGCATTTCCTTCTGGATAGAGGTGGTATCATGGTATGGAGCCCAGATATTTAACCTATGTGGTTACTGCGAATTTATTACTTTGTGGTTGTTGGTTATCGGGATCCCGTGAGAAAGGTCGTTTACGATCGGGGAATGGCGTGCTCGTGTCAGTAGTTACCCAGTTAGGGGTAACCCGGCCTTGTGTTGGCAGAGTTCCGGTTTGGTTCTCGGGGATGTCTTTCCAGAGGCATTCTCATGTGGCAATGGGAAGTTCCTTGGCATGACCATTTGTTGGAAATCCAAAGAAACAATACGTGACTTGTACAGTATTAGTTGTATAACCTGCCATGGAATGTGGCGGTAACCTGCTATTGAACATGGTTAGCTATAGTAGGCATACGATAATGGTCGTATGTTGGCTAAGATTTATATTCTACTTTCGAAATGAATTTTTCCTACACTATGCACTAATAATAATATGAAATGTTCTTTTAAATGCGTATCAAGCATCTTTGGCTATCATAAGGAGAAATCTCCTCTGATTCTGCGTTTGCATGTGTGTGTGTGCGGGAGGCCTTATGGTAGTCTCATTTTTCAAAAGCATTGCGAATTGACTTTGAAATTCTTTTGTTGAATGTTTTAAAAGATAGACTGTTTTTGTTGCTCACACCAGTCCCACGACTGATCCGGAGTTTATTGTTTCTTTCCTAAACTCTGGGTGCTCATTATTTTCTACACGAGCAGTCTAGAGTTGGGTTTTACAGATAGTTAGATATAGTGGATTATCTGGAGTTGGTTCAGTCTTTGGACCACACCAGCCTTGCTGAGCTTGGTGATATGTTATTGGGGGTTCGAGTTTCTGCTGGATTGATTCTTGGAAATGGAGTTGCAGTTATTTTCGGAGTTCTCTTTTGAAGACTATCTTAGAGTTATTTGTTTCGTATGCTAGATGTTGTTATCTATTTTCTTTCCGCTGCTATTTTTTTTGTATCATATCTCTGATGTATACTGATATCTATTAGATCATCTGTTGTATCAGATATTGTATCAAAGCTGTATATCAATGTATTATTCTTTTATTCCGCTGTGTTGTTTACTTAATGATTGTTATAAGCTCCGGCGAATCGGATTTGAACGGTCGAATCTATGACATTCGAGTACGATGTGAAGTATGGATGTCGATTTTTGAGCGGGCAAAATCCGTGTCGTTACATAAATAGTATGGTGGGAATTTTAGATAAATTTTTAATTCGATAAGTTAATATTTGGGATTTTATATTAATTTAAAAATGAATTTAATATTATTAAAATGCAATTTAATCAGATTTTGGTCTGGAATGATCCAGAATGATTTTATTTGTGTTTATAAATTTTATATGATTTATTATTAAGTTATTCAAATTTTTAAAAGTGAAATTTTAAGCGTTTTCGTCAATTTTGAAAATCGCTCGATTTAAATAGACGAGGTAAAATAGCCTTCCGGGGCATAGTCTCGGAATTCGACGAAACCGGTTCCATTAGATCCGTAATAGTTAGTTATTATCGGATTTCAATTTTCGTAGTAATCGGAGTTGTCGTTTGACCGTGGCAGCACGAAACGCATAGAAATCGATTTAACCGATTTAATTTTAAATTGATCGTTTAACTCCGTAACTCGTATATATGACCGAATTAGCATTCGAAACCTGTTCCATTGTGTCTGCAACGCGGAAAAATCCTAGGAACGCCTGTTGGCACGTGAGAATTGAAGTCCGTTTGCGTAAGTGGTAAATTGATTGGAACGAGATTAAATTAATATTAAATAATATTATATATATATATATATATCAATTTGTTGCTCAAAACCCTAGCTATCTTCAGAGCCGCCGGCTCTACCCTTTCTATGGCCAAAAAAGATCGTCATTCCTCTTCAATTATCGATCAATCCACTCATTATTTGCCAAAACGTTCAACTGGAAAAGTGGAGAGGATAGTTGGATCTACATATCCAACGGTCGAGATGTGGTTTGACGAGGTGGATGTGGGGTTATTTGCTACCGTTCGTTTAGGTTTCGTTCGCGCTTTTTGATTGCAAATGGAGGCCGAGTTTCGAGAGATCCCAGGTGAAGGTGGAGTTGGTCGTGACATACGCGCGGTCGTTGTTTGATCGAGCTAGAGTTGACCGTGGTGGAATCGGTACGAAACCCTAGGTGTGATGATGGGTTCGAGCATCAGCTGTATATGCGCGTGAGGAAGAAAGCTTTTGCGCGGTCTTGATTTCTCCTTTCTAACGTACGGCCAGATCTAGGTAATAAACAAATAATTTGAAAATTTACAAATATATTATATTTAAATTTATGAAATCTTTAAATTAGCATAACTCTGTCATACGTTGTCGGATTTCAGCGAAATTTGCCGAGCCGGAATCAGAGAGACGCATACTACGCAGTAGTGCAGTTCGGGAATCATTCCGGGCAAGTAGAAAATTTGAGTTAAATCGAACGTCGTTCGGTTTAATTTGAATTTCAAACGCTCGCTGAAACTCAAGGTGAGTTAATCTCACTCACATCTGGAATATTAGCTGATTCAAGTAGTTAATATTTAATAATTGTGTGATTGGTTGAAATGTTTATTTATATCAGCCTGGATTGATATATATGTTGCTGTGCTAATATTTGTGGATGCAGGGAAAACAGGTTGGAGGGATCCAACTGGATTCCTCACACTATAGTAATCATTTTATAATTTGATGTTGTAACCTGATATATATTGTGATTGATAACTCTGAATTAAATTGTACTGTGATATTGTTGGATAAGAATATACACAGAATTTTAAAACATAAAATAAAATAAATTGGATTTTTTTAAAAAGAAATAAAAGGAATTGATAAATAAAGAATTTAAGGGAATTAAATTTGGAATCTGGGTTGAGTGAAGAATGAAAATTTGCAAAGTTGGAAATAAAAATAAGGGGAACATTTATTAGTTGATAAATGAGGAAGTGGGGATTTCGGGTGATAATTTCAATAAGAAATTATAAATTGTTAAAAATAACAATGGGGTTATTTTGATAATAATGTTCCCTGGAAGTTAAATATGATGTGAAAAGAAACCCTTCAAATTAAATTAGAAATAAATTGCAAATTAGAAGGTTGCAGAAATATTATTTAAAACCATTGAAAAATTTAAGTAGGTAATTAGTTAAGCAATTCCTTAAGTATGATTTCATTAAATAAATTTCTAATAGTTTATTTAAAAAGGCCTTTAAACTTATACTTTGGAAGTGAATTTCCGGGAATGGAAATGTGGATAAGCTTCGTAAGAAGTTATTTTAAACCTGGGTAGGAAATCTGTGTTATTAAACATAAATCTGAATTGAAATATAATCGACAGAATTTATAAAATGGATTTTTCTGGATTGTTCGAGTGGGAATAAGTTTCCCTGGAAAAACCCAAGTTCGAGTTTAAAACAGATTGTATTAAAAGAAAGTTTAAAAACTTCAAATGTGTTAAAAGAGTGTTTTGGAAATTATTATTTTAAAGTAATTATTAATAAATTAGCAATAGTAAATTTTTATGAATACCGTAGTAAGTATCTGTACAAATAGATTTATTGAAAGGCTAGTTTTGAACAAAGTTATTTGAAATTGTTATTAATCCTATGAAAACTCTACTTTTAAATTTAGTTTAACTAAACATTTATGTAAAACCAAGTTTCGATCTAAATAAATAGTTTTACTTAACTTATTTTAAAATTTATATTTTTGAGTAAGTAACTAGAAGTAAATTTACATATTTTAATGTATATTTCAATATGAAATGTTTTAACTGTTTTTAAATCTAAATGTTTTGAACTTGGTTATTTCCAATGGGAATATAGGGTATAGGATTTACCTTGTAAAGGAAGAACTTTGGGAATTGTTTTCAAATGGGTTTTGGAAATTTGAAAATATATCTTTTAAAGATATTTGGGGCAAATAAATAATGTGGAATATTATTTATTGTGGGATGGATGCTTATGGATGTTTATGAATATAAATTGATAGTTAAATCACCGACTATCAATATTGGACAAATGCGTTGATCGTTTCGAAGAGACCGGGATCGAGATTTATTTCTCGAAAACCACTTCGATCCGGTTTGTACGTTTCATGGAAAAACGTGTTCGGAGTCGAAGATGGAGCAGTGAAGTGCAAGGGCTAGTCGCTACTAATCCTGAGGATATTTCCAAAATGGATGTAGTAGGAGTAGTGCCTTCGGTTCCGTTCGAACCCGGGACGGACTTTTATGGATGAATGCTTGCGAAACATCGTCAGGTGGACGATGAACATTCTAAGTGATGCGTTCTTAAAAGGTAACGTTTAACCTCAAGCCTCATCAAACGGGAATGGCTAAAACAGGGGAGGTGCAGCAAGGTTAGGTGGGTCATGCCCAAGCAGGACGAGATTTTCCCCTGTCTAGATGTCCCTTTATATTCGGCTTAGTGGGTGGTTGGTCGCGCCAACCACGGGGTTATCTTGTTCGGGACTTTTCAGTAAGGAATGGTTCCGGCCTTGTGTTGCAGGGGAGCGGGCGTACTCCTCGGTACTCTGATCTAGGCCAGGTACTGTGACGGGCGGTACCCCAGTAGCCCAGCCATTGATGGAAATCCATTCTCCCTACGAGCCTTGTACGAGTTTTGTTTGTATTACCCACTTTTGTGGCTAGTAGCTGGAATTTAATGAATGTAACAATTTCGGCTATTTTATAAGTATTTGTAAATAGACCCTATTATAATATCAGAGGATTTTTGAAACTTTAATAATCAATTTGGATGCATTATTATTAGCTGGTATTCTAGTCTGACTCGGGTGTTATTTCATTATAATGCTCGGGTCAGACCGAGTATTATTTGTTCAGGACAGGATGCTATGGAGCAGGAGAGGAGCTGGAGCCCGAGACGTATTACCTATATATATGTATATTCCGCTGCTATGAATTGTATGGTATGTCTGATTGGTAATAGTTGATGTATGAGATACTCTGATGATGCGATGTGTAAAACAGTTATAGATTTCATTTTGTGTAAAGTTCTATATTTATTATTATAGTTTATTCCGCTACGACTGTGAGATTCTGATATTGTTTAGTTTCTTCTTCTTCTATCTCTTCTTCTTTAACCCTAATGGTTCGTAATTCTGTGCCGCTTGAGTTAATGAAGGCAGAATACTGTTGATTCAAGGGGTACGGATTTGCGGGCCGTCACACTTGATATCAGAGCTTAGGTTGGAGACAACCTAGGCTTTGGTGGGGGAAATTTCTCATTGAACAGAGTCAATAGTACTCTATAATGAGTTGAGCGTATTAATAGATATGAGGGCGTACTTGTTAGTGCATATAAAATTGTTTTTATACTGTGTTGACTTATCGGTTGAGTGTTTATGAATTCTGGTCGGCACGGGAAGTACAACCGTATCGATAGGGGTTTCTAAACTCTTAAACAAGATAAACCGACATAGTATTGTTTTTAAAGTGGGTAAATGAAATGATTTTACCCAAAATTATATTTTGATATAAAAGAAATAATTTACTGAAATTATTATATATATTTGGATGATTGGTTGTTAATGTCTAAATCAAATAAGGATCTAAAATTTAATATGAAATTTGAAATAGTTATAATGAAAATAAAATTCTGCAAATATAAATTATATAAAAGGAAGAATAACTAAATCTGAATTGGACCGGAATTTAAATCCCGGTAGTTTTAGGAAGGATTTTAAATGTATTGAAACAAAGGTTTGGAAATTTAAATTCCTGGGAAAGTTTGAAATGTTTGCTAAAGTGATTGAAGGGTATATTGGAATATTGATTTGGGAAGTACTTTTGAATGGGAACTGTTTTGACGTGAATTTGGGGAAGTAAGAAAGCACTGAACTCACTTCAGTCGCTGGAAAATAATCCTGATGATGCTGGCCACATCATTAGAATTCATTTTCGAGTTTCTAAAGTGATGGATTGCTACCAAAGTGATTGGTTGTGATATTTGTTTGATCTATTGGGTATACAAGTGGTTTTATAAATTTCAAAGGGAAATTTGTGTTAATAAAACCAAGCGCTTTGGAATTTGGAGATTTGATTTGATACCAGGAGTGTATGATTTATTTATTATTTCAAATTGGTTTTGAAACAAATCCGGGTAAATTGAATTCTGGAGATTCTGTTTAGAATAAAAATGTGGAAGTTAAAATGAATCAACTATATAACTTGTAAATAAAGTTGATTTAAAAAAAAATTAGAGTTGATATTAAGTAAGAAAGGGAATGAAATTTTAATCCTGAAATTAAAATTAATTTGGGTAAATGGAGGTAAATGAAATTATTGAAATGAATGGAAAATTGAAATTTAACTTGGGATAAGTTAAATAAAATTGGGAATTAGAATTAAATTGATTTGGGTTGAATGGAAATGTAAAATAACTTTGTAATTGTGGGTCATTGGGTAATGAATTGTACCCATAAGCTATTAAGTGTTATACTTATAATCTGAAATTGTGGATTTAAAATTGTGCAAGGAATTAAATTAAAGAAAATTTGTATCTTTAAGAGGTCAGAGATATATACACATATATATATATATAATTTGAAAATTTCGATTATATAATGTAGATGGGTTGAAAATAAGCAATATGAGCTTTGAAATAAATAAGTGGGTGAACTTATAAATAGAAAATGAAGTTATAATCACAAATGGGAAATAGTGGAATGGTATGGTGGATGAAAACTTAATCTCAAATGACATGTGGATTAAGATAAGATAAAGTGAAATATAAAAGAAGTGAATGAACTTGAGTTAGTAAATAAGTTTTGAACTTGTATATGGAAAATTACAATTACATTGAATTGAATTTACCTTCAATCGGATGGAATTGGGATGGACTTGGATTTAATTAAAAAACAAGGTTCAATTGTGTTATCAATAAAAGTGAATGGAATTAAATCCTTATTTAAGATGGTAAGGGAAAATGAAATGAATTCAAGTTGGCTAAATAAAAACTTAGGTGGACTTGAAATTAATTTGGAAAAAAAAAATTGAATTGAAAGAAATTTAATTATGTTGAAAGGATATTGTGTGAACAAAAGTTTAACCCAACTAAATTCACAGGAATTGTTTGGGAAAGAATTTAGTATAAGCTGAATTAAATAAAGAGAAGCTTGAAGATGAATTTAGTATAAGCTAAGTTAAACAAAAATAGTACTGGAATGGGTATAATTTTGGAAGCTTGTTAATAATTGAAGGGTAAAATGGAACTTTGTTCTTGTTTAGAACATTTGAAAATGGTCGTATTGTAAATAAGTTCAGTATGAATTGGGAAAGTGTATTAAAACCTAATATGGATTAGGTTAGGAACTAAATTGAATTACAATTAAAGGGGATTTGTATTGTAATGGATAGAATTTTGATAATTGGTTAAAATTTTGGAAAGTAAAAAAAAATCCAATTGTGGCATGGGATTTAAATTTGTGGCAACAAATATTGAAGTGTGAATGAAAGATGGAATCAGATTATAATGGAGATAGTTGGATTGTGAATAAATTCAAATAAGTGAAATAATTTAAATGGTTTCTTTGTTATTAAAATAAATCTAAAATGGATTGAATAAGTAAACAAAGGGCATTCGAATTTGTAAATGGATTGGAATTTGATTGAATGAGAATCAAATGGAAATAAAATAAAATTGAATTGCAAGTGAGATGGTATTAATTAATTGTTGTGATAAATTAAGGGTGTATGGATTGTAAACAATCCAGGGTGGAATGAGATCAATATAAACCTGAATTGGTTAATGAAATTAAAATGTAAGGGAAAATTTAACTTAACAATTGCATTGGAATAAAAATACTTGGCTTGTGAACTAGGCAAAATTGAATAAAATTAATATAAATCTAAGTAGAATGAATTTTAATGGTTATGAGCTTAAATGGGGATTATTTTTGCTTGAATGACATGAGTATTTGCATGTATTCATAATTGAGTTATTTAACAAACAATTGAAATTGATTTTTGAATAAATTGATATGAATTGGAATAGGAGCTTGTATATGGATGCAAGTGAATTGATTTGAAGAAGCAAATAAGGATGGTTTTAAATTAATTAGATAAATGCAATCTAATTTAGCGATTTTGCATATGAATGGAAATGGATCATAAAAGAAATGCAAATGTTTCAAATTTAAAAATAAAATTTGATTGTAAATCAAATTGGGAATGCAAGTTAGAGTAAAGAAATGCAAGTAAGGCATATGTAAATCATGTTGAAATAAAAATGAATTGGTTGTAATAAATATGAATGGAATATAGTAAACATGAATGTAAATCATTCGAGTGCAATAAAATGAAGATGGTTTGGATGAAAGTAGAATGGACTGAAATCTTAAAGAAAAAATTGGATTTGAGTATAAATGTAAGTGAGTTATAATAGAAATGCACATGTAACAAATTGAAATGAAATTTTGCTTAGTAAATCAATTCGAAGATTGGGTAGAGTATGAATTGAAATAGCGAAACTGGTATGTAACTCATTTGTGTGAAATAAAAATGAATTTTGGACTTGGATAATAAGTTTAAAAGGTGATTGAAATCATTAAATTGTTGATAAAATATGGTTAACATTGTTAAATAATGAAGTTGCTTGGTTAGGTCATGAAATGGATATGTTTGGCTTACATTTATATTGGAAATGTTGTTAAAATGCTCATATCTTTGAAAACTAATGAGTTTGTTGAGTAAGTACAGGTATGGGAGGCGTTCGATAGAGTTGGAGCGCATATATGCTAAAATATTAGCCGCTTGCTTTAAAAATTTGCTAAAGGTACGCCTACGCAAATATAATTGGGAAATGATATATATATATTGCGATATATTTTGGTTTCCGACCGTGTGGGTCGATGTATATGTACTTATCTGTATCGCGATATCGCGAAAGCTCCTCCGTACAGGGGAGACTCTGCCAAAATTTTCCGGAAATTTTGGGAGTTAGAAAATTTTTGGGATTTTGATTTGCTAAGAAATTGAATTTTGAAAGCAAATGGTAAAATTAAAGATTTAGAGTAAATGAAGCAGATGAGTTTGGCTTTGAGCTAAAGGGTTTTGGGAAGTGTATATAAGCTTTTAACTAAGCAAATTGGGTAAGTAAATGGGTTGGAGAGTATTTTCTACCCTAGCAAAATTTCGGGGACGAAATTTTTATAGGGGGAAGGAATGTAACATCCCGTATTTTTAAGCCATTGAATTTGAACATTTAATTCGTTTTAAATGTTAATGTGGATTCTTAATTGATTTTGTAAATGAATGGATTCGGGTTCAATCAATGAAATAAGCTATAATTTTTAATTATAGTAATTCCGGTTGAATTTGAATAATGGGAAAACGATAGTTTAAATATTTGGAATTGAAATAAAAGTAAATCTGGATGTAAATAGTGATAAAAATGGTTTTAAAAATTTATTTTGAGTTATTTTAGTGCAAATAGTATGGTGGGAATTTTAGATAAATTTTTAAGTCGATAAGTTAATATTTGGGATTTTATATTAATTTAAAAATGAATTTAATATTATTAAAATGCAATTTAATCAGATTTTGGTCCGTAATGATCCAGAATGATTTTATTTGTGTTTATAAATTTTATATGATTTATTATTAAGTTACTAAAAATTTTAAAAGTGAAATTTTAAGCGTTTTCGTCAATTTTGAAGATCGCTCGATTTAAATAGACGAGTTAAAATAGCCTTCCAGGGCACAGTCTCGGAATTCGACGAAACCAGTTCCATTGGATCCGTAATAGTTAGTTATTATCGGATTTCAATTTTCGTAGCAATCGGAGTTGTCGTTTGACCGTGGCAGCACGAAACGCATAGAAATCGATTTAACCGATTTAATTTTAAATTGATCGTTTAACTTCGTAACTCGCATATATGACCGAATTAGCTTTCGAAACCTATTCCATTGTGTCTGGAACGCGGAAAAACCCTAGGAACGCCTGTTGGTACGTGAGAATTGAAGTCCTTTTGCGTAAGTGGTAAATTGATTGGAACGAGATTAAATTAATATTAAATAATATTATATATATATCAATTTGTTGCTCAAAACCCTAGCTATCTTCAGAGCCGCCGGCTCTACCCTTTCTATGGCCAAAGAAGATCGTCATTCCTCTTCAATTATAGATCAATCCACTCATTATTTGCCAAAACGTTCAACTGGAAAAGTGGAGAGGATAGTTGGATCTACATATCCAACGGTCGAGATGTGGTTTGACGAGGTGGATGTGGGGTTATTTGCTGCCGTTCGTTTAGGTTTCATTCGCGCTTTTTGATTTCAAATGGAGGCCGAGCTTCGAGAGATCCCAGGTGAAGGTGGAGTTGGTCGTGACGTACGCGGGGTCGTTGTTTGATCGAGCTAGAGTTGACCGTGGTGGGAGCGGTACGAAACCCTAGGGGTGATGATGGGTTCGAGCATCAACTGTATATGCGCGTGAGGAAGAAAGCTTTTGCACGGTCTTGATTTCTCCTTTCTAACATACGGCTAGATCTAGGTTATAAACAAATAATTTGAAAATTTACAAATATATTATATTTAAATTTATGAAATCTTTAAATTAGCATAACTCTGTCATACGTTGTCGGATTTCAGCGAAATTTGCAGCGCCGGATTCACAGAGACGCGTACTACGCAGTAGTGCAGTTCGAGAATCATTCCGGGCAAGTAGAAAATTTGAGTTAAATTGAACGTCGTTCGGTTTAATTTGAATTTCAAACGCTCGCTGAAACTCAAGGTGAGTTAATGTCACTCACATCTGGAATATTAGCTGATTCAAGTAGTTAATATTTAATAATTGTGTGATTGGTTGAAATGTTTATTTATATCAGCCTGGATTGATATATATATGTTGCTGTGCTAATATTTGTGGATGCAGGGAAAACAGGTTGGAGGGATCCAACTGGATTCCTCACACTATAGTAATCATTTTAAAAATTGATGTTGTAACCTGATATATATTGTGATTGATAACTCTGAATTAAATTGTACTGTGATATTGCTGGATAAGAATATACACAGAATTTTAAAACATAAAATAAAATAAATTGGATTTTTTAAAAAGAAATAAAAGGAATTGATAAATAAAGAATTTAAGGGAAATAAATTTGGAATCTGGGTTGAGTGAAGAATGAAAATTTGCAAAGTTGGAAATAAAAATAAGGGGAACATTTATTAGTTGATAAATGAGGAAGTAAGGATTTCTGGTGATAATTTCAATAAGAAATTATAAATTGTTAAAAATAAAAATGGGGTTATTTTGATAATAATGTTCCCTGGAAGTTAAATATGATGTGAAAAGAAACCCTTCAAATTAAATTAGAAATAAACTGCAAATTAGAAGGTTGCAGAAATATTATTTAAAACCATTGAAAAATTTAAGTAGGTAATAAGTTAGGCAATTCCTTAAGTATGATTTCATTAAATAAATTTCTAATAGTTTATTTAAAAAGGCCTTTAAACTTATACTTTGGAAGTGAATTTCCGGGAATGGAAATGTGGATAAGCTTCGTAAGAAGTTATTTTAAACCTGGGAAGGAAATCTGTGTTATTAAACATAAATCTGAATTGAAATATAATCGACAGAATTTATAAATTGGATTTTTCTGGATTGTTCGAGTGGGAATAAGTTTCCCTGGAAAAACCCAAGTTCGAGTTTAAAACAGATTGTATTAAAAGAAAGATTAAAAATTTCAAACTTGTTAAAAGAGTGTTTTGGAAATTATTATTTTAAAGTAATTATTAATAAATTAGCAATAGTAAATTTTTATGAATACCGTAGTAAGTATCGGTACAAATAGATTTATTCAAAGGCTAGTTTTGAACAAAGTTATTTGAAATTGTTATTAATCCTATGAAAACTCTACTTTTAAATTTAGTTTAACTAAACATTTATGTAAAACCAAGTTTCGATCTAAATAAGTAGTTTTACTTAAATTTATTCTAAAATTTATATTTTTGAGTAAGTAACTAGAAGTAAATTTACATATTTTAATGTATATTTCAATATGAAATGTTTTAACTGTTTTTAAATCTAAATGTTTTGAACTTGGTTATTTCCAATGGGAATATAGGGTGAAGGATTTTCCTTGTAAAGGAAGAACTTTGGGAATTGTTTTCAAATGGGTTTTGGAAATTTGAAAATATATCTTTTAAAGATATTTGGGGCAAATAAATAATGTGTAATATTATTTATTGTGGGATGGATGCTTATGGATGTTTATGAATATAAATTGATAGTTAAATCACCGACTATCAATATTGGACAAATGCGTTGATCGTTTCGAAGAGACGGGGATCGAGATTTATTTCTCGAAAACCACTTCGATCCGGTTTGTACGTTTCGTGGAAAAACGTGTTCGGAGTCGAAGATGGAGCAGTGAAGTGTAAGAGCTAGTCTCTACTAATCCTGAGGATATTTCCAAAATGGATGTAGTAGGAGTAGTGCCTTCGGTTCCGTTCGAACCCGGGACGGACTTGTGTGGATGAATGCTTGCAAAACATTGTCAGGTGGATGATGAACATTCTAAATGATGCGTTCTTAAAAGGTAACGTTTAACCTCAAGCCTCATCAAACGGGAATGGCTAAAACAGGGGAGGTGCAGCAAGGTTAGGTGGGTCATGCCCAAGCAGGACGAGATTTTCCCCTGTCTAGATATCCCTTTATATTCGGCTTAATGGGTGGTTGGTCGCGCCAACCACGGGGTTATCTTGTTCGGGACTGTTCAGTAAGGAATGGTTCCGGCCTTGTGTTGCAGGGGAGCGGGCATACTCCTCGGTACTCTGACCTAGGCCAGGTACTGTGACGGGCGGTACCCCAGTAGCCCAGCCATTGATGGAAATCCATTCGCCCTACGAGCCTTGTACGAGTTTTGTTTTTATTACCCACTTTTGTGGCTAGTAGCTGGAATTTAATGAATGTAACAATTTCGCCTATTTTATAAGTATTTGTAAATATACCCTATTATAATATCAGAGGATTTCTATAAAAAGTGATTTAGCTATCGTAAGGTAAAAACCCGACTTGTTTATTTGTGGCATGGTCTTACGAGATGCTTTTGTTTTCAAAAGAATTTTTGAAACTTTAATAATCAATTTGGATGCATTATTATCAGCTGGTATTCCAGACTGACTCCGGTGTTATTTCATTATAATGCTCGGGTCAGACCGAGTATTATTTGTTCAGGACAGGATGCTATGGAGCAAGAGAGGAGCTGGAGCCCGAGACGTATTACCTATATATATATATGTATTCCGCTGTTGTGAATTGTATGGTATGTCTGATTGGTAATAGTTGATGTATGAGATACTTCGATGATGCGATGTGTAAAACAGTTATAGATTTCATTTTGTGTAAAGTTCTATATTTATTATTATAGTTTATTCCGCTGCGACTGTGATATTCTGATGTTGTTTAGTTTCTTCTTCTATCTCTTCTTCTTTAACCCTAATGGTTCGTAATTCTGTGCCACTTGAGTTACTAGAGGCAGAATAGTGTTGATTCAAAGGGTACGGATTTTCGGGCCGTCACATAACCTTTATTATTTAAATTGATTGAAATTTCGTTAACATAGTATAGTAGTCAATTACATTCAATCAATATTAGCCAATTATATGTTTTATCTCATTAAATTATTTGTTTTAAGATTTATCTTAAAGTCAAAATTTCAAATCTAATAAGATTCCATTTAATAAATCATAACTTTTAATTTCTGACAATATTAAAGCCCAAAACCTTATTAAATTTAATATTTTTAATTATAAAAATATGGGTTGTTACACAAAGTTTATTAAACAATAGATTTAGAAAATAATCCAAATTTCCAAATCAATAATATTTAGGTCAAACAAATTCATTTCCATTTCAAACATATATTCACTTCAAAAATCATAATACTTTCAAAGTTATAAATCTTTCGAAACCAAATACTTGAAATCATTTCACTTTGAAAATCATAACATTTTGAAATCATACATTTGAAATCATAAAACATTCCCTTAATTCTTTACATTTCACAAATTTATTCAATTAAACCAAAATCTAAAATTTCCAATTTTAATTCAATTCAAACCATCAGTTTCAATTCAATTTAGTTTTCCAACAAAACCATTTCAAATATTATAAAATTTCAAATATAGATTTGATTTACAAAATAAACTATTAAATCTTAAATATGTTTCAAGGATTAAATATACCATATTTCAAAACAAAATTTTATAATTTCATATATCTCAAATTTTACTTACTTATTACTTAGTGTTGAAATATTTATTTCATAAATCCATTATTTTTAAATAAACTCAAATTACAGGTAAACCAAATATCCTTTCATACTAATATAAGCTTCAATTATTCATTTATCAAAATCAATGGTCTTCAAAATCATCTTATACTTACTTAAAGTTTATTTTATATAAGGATCAAATTTTTCA
Source organism: Allium cepa (assembly GCA_030765085.1). Classification (NCBI taxonomy): domain Eukaryota; kingdom Viridiplantae; phylum Streptophyta; class Magnoliopsida; order Asparagales; family Amaryllidaceae; genus Allium; species Allium cepa. The sequence goes on from CM060938.1 coordinate 230,091,547, forward strand.
AAAAATAAATTTCGCTGCATGAAAAGCCATATGTGATTGAACATCTTTGCTTACTAAAAGATTTTTAATTAAGAATAGTTTTTTATATAAAATAGTTTGTATGAAAAATAGAATAAAACAGTTAGTTTAAGAAGAATAAAAGAAAAATAGTTTTGAAAAATGGTTTTAAATTTGATAGTAGTTTTCCATAAAAGAAAATTCACAATTAAATTACAAAGATATCCAACCCAACAACTTTCAATTTCAGCGTCAAGTATACCAATGATATTAGGATATAAGATGTACATATGTCATAGTTTCGCAACATTACATTTGATCGCTCGCTCGATCACACAAGTTCGCTTTCGAACTAGTATTGTCCATTCGACTTTCCTAATACGGACTTCGTTATGGTTTCTCGACTAGAAGTCATCAGTCTCCTTGCATAGCCATATACTATGATAGAGAATTCTAGAATCAAGACCAAAATCCATATCAAATATTCGCCATCAAGAATCAAATGAAAAATCCTAACGCGAAATGGTGTAATTCACCTCGAACTTGTGTACTCAAACTTGGATCAAATTAATTATGCGAATAAAACAACATACGTACAACTTATGTATCTATTCCAACTTGTTAAACAAATAGTTTCATAAAGATGTTACTAAGTTAAAACATTTAAAACCAAATTTTTCTCAAACATTTGAAGACTAATTTTTATCCAAAACATTTCAAAACTAAATTTCATATTAGTATAATTCAAAATAGTCTTATTTATTTACTTAACAAAACAGTTTCAACATATACAAATCATATTATTTCATACTTGAAACATACAAACTAAACTTATATTCTTTATCAAATACCTTATACCTTTCAAAATTTCTTAGCTTTGAAAAGTTAACCTTGATTTGGAAGTGCTCGAACCTTCAAAATAGTCGAAGAAATCATATTTTCAATCCAAGAGATGGAAATCAACAACAAATCAGTAAATAAAATTTCAAAAGATAGGTTTCAAATCAAAAACTCAGGGACTGAACACCGGCTTACTTTAAATCTTTTCAAATATACATACATATATCTTTCAAAAATCAAATCATACCTCGAAATCTAAAATCAAAACTAGTTTCACAAAATCACTCGCATAGCAAAGCTACTAGAGTGGCCTCTCCCCCATTCAGAAACTCGAAAATCAATATAGACGATGCATGCATTCATCACGAAATTATTTTCCAGCGACATAAGCGAGTTCTGGATTTCAATTAACTTTGAAAAACTTCTTTGAAATTCCTTCGAAATCATTGAAACTCGTTCGAATACATTTGAAACATTTCTTATTTGAAAAAGAAAAAAAATATCTTTAAATCATATTATTATTATTATATATTTTTCAAAATCTTAAAACCGATTTCAAAACACCGGAGTTCGATTCCTCAAAATTCAAAATTTGAAACCCTTCAGTTATAAATCATTTTATATAAGTCAAATTCTTATAAACTTCAAAATTTCAAATCCTTTCAAAGATTCAAATTTTCATTTTTAAAAGATATAAAATCTTTATCAAACACATTTTCCTTTTATATACAAAATATGGGCATCCTTATCAAAATAATAAGTTCGATGTATGCACAAATTCCAAAATACAACCAAATACAAATTCCCAAAGAATGATTCAAGGATAGATTTTAAACAAGCAGAGATTCAAATTAAGGGAACTCTAATCAAATAGAATTATGGTTCGAAGATAAGCTCGAACGAAAACGAGATAATTTAATTACCAAATAGAAGATGGATAAGCCTAAATAAATCGCGGGCGAGATTAACCAAACAACCGTGACTTCAGGAATATAATCAATTCGGAAATCTAAGGCAAATCGACAATTCGGTCGGCAGAGATAGAATCTGTTTAGAGCAGGAGATAGATAGCATTGTAAACCGAGGATATAGAAATCTTTGGTGAATCAATGCCAATAGTAAATAAGTTTCACCCCTTTACAAATCATTCAAAGGTTGGCGGAATCACCAATCTTGAGAGAGGTCATTCAAAGTGGATTTTTGGAATGCCCCAAAATCAAAAATATAAAATAGAAAAAAAACAGACTGGATTTCAGAACAAGTGGGAGCGTTTCAAAGTTCAAGGAATCCAATCAATAAGAATCCTAACCAAGAGATTTCTAACGAGGTGGATACCGATGATGGAGTTTAAAAAATCTTGATTTCAAAGTAAGAAAAATTTTATGCCAAAATAATCTTTGAAAATACTTTAAAAATCATTTGGAAATCATTTTATACTTCGAAAATACGTTCTCTCACAAAGAAAGGATTCTGAGATTGATTTCACTCATTCTAGGGTATTTCTACCTTATGTCTAATGAGTTTTTGCTCCGCAGGCTATGGTTTGCCTAAAAGCAAAGCTTTGATACCAACTGTAACAACCCGATATTTTCAGCCATTCACATCCACACATGCCGGACTTGAATTGCTCAAAATATCGCATTGTAAATAAATTTGGAGTAAATGAAATACAAATCACAGACACAGAACAAACAGAATACTCGCAGCGGAATATAAAATACATAGTAGTTCATGAAGCTACCACGGCAGAGTTTCAAAGTAAATACATAATACAGTCTGAAAACAACATAATAGAAATCTCAAATACATAGAAGTTCACTAATACATGAGATAAACTAGAACAACTGAAACAAAAAGTAGATATAAATGTGGATAAGCAGAAACTCCAGCAAAGACCAGCTCCAGAAAGAGAATCCAAAGCTGTGAATACTCAGGCTGACCCGAGCGTAAAGTAAAACACAAAACACTCGAGTGAGGACAATATATACTTATATAATGTAAACCAACTCAAGTGAACTGTAGGAGAAATACATTATAACTTAAAGGATGCTTGGGATCACCCATCCTTTAACGATCAGTTAAACTATAAATTAAATACATCCCGTGGTTAAAATTTCAAAATAATAATTTATTCTTCGAAATCAAATATCATTTCAAAATTCAATATAATTAAAAATCCATTTCAAAATATCAAAATATCATATTTTTCCAAACCACATTCATTTATTTAAAATTACATTTCAACACACATTTCAAAATAGTTTATATTTCAAAACAAATCACTTCATTTTAAATCAAAAAATGAAGTTGTTATATTTAATAATTAAATTTCCAAAATTTTGAACTTTTCAAAGTTCATTCATTCACTTAACTTTATCAAAACAGTGAAAATTCACTTTTCGTAGCATTTAGAAAATGCTACGGAATGTCACATTCAAAATAATTCAATTTAACAAAAGACAGCATTTTAAAATGATGTAACAGGGTTACATTAGTTTCAAATAACTTAGTTAAATTCAACAATTATAACATTTACAAATTACTATAATAGACTTAATTAAATTTAGCCATTTAGTTCATTATTATCAACTACAGCATTTACAATGCTGTATTATCATTTATATTAGAATTAATAGCATTGCAGTTAATTAACTTCAAATATTCAGTATGATTTCACAAACAATTATATTTTTATTTAAATCAATTTTAACTTATAAAATCATATAATTTCACTTTTATAATCATCATTTAAATACTCTTATATTCATGATTGTATAAAGTTAAATTTCCATTCAAAAATCAAGATTTAATGATAATTCACTTATTAAATTCCAAAATAAAATTTAAATTCATTAAATTAAATTTAACTTAACACTTAAGTTTAAATTTCAATATAACTTAATTTCATTTTTATTTACTTAACTTAAAATTCACTTTTAAGCCAAATTCACAGATTTCCAATTTCAGTTATATTTCAAAATTTCAACTTAAATATTCATTCATTTCACATTTTAACTTTATTCAAAAATCATTAATATATTATAAAAATCATTTTAGATTCATCTAAATTCCAAATATCATAAATTTATCACATTTCATATTTAATTTAAATTCCATTTATCACCAAATTAAATTTTCCCAAAATAACTTACATTTCAAATTTGCTAACTTTACCATTAATTTATTTCACTTATAAATTTTCAAAAAATCAATAATGCTTTACAAAAATCATTTTTTTATTAAGTTTAAATCAAAATATTATAATATTTAAATTTCTAAAATATTTTAAAAATTTTAGAAAAACATATTTTAACTACGGGTCTGTATTTCATTTTCTAGCCTAGGTAAAGTGATACGGGTAATATATCATTTCAACCCGTAATTTACAAAGAAAACCCAGATTTGATCATTTCAAACCCGCAAGCCCAAGTAAATGAAAATAACTTAAAATCATTCAGGCCTATCATTTTAGCCCATAATGATTTTCTCATATTCTAAAGTCCGTTCGGGTATGTATCATTTCAACCCATAGTGATACTAAACTGAAGGGAACTTGCAGTGTGATTAACTGATAAAAATAACAGAACAACATAATATAACAGTAACAGATGTTATAACAGGTTTTTAAGCATAGGTGAACATCATATAATCATAGCATAGCAGATATAACATGCTAATGTATTTTACAGGTTCAAGAGGGATCAATTTACTAATTATATATGTACATATTGTCTGTTGAGAATAACTCACCTTTTACGCTGGAGATTTCAAAACCAAAGGCACAACAGAAAACAAAGAATGATGACACGATTACGGACTTGAGTGGAGAGCGAATTCAAGCTACAACCCTTGTGTACGACAAAAACAAAAAAAATCAAACAAAACAATTTCAATACAACTTTAAAATGAAATAACTTTAGAATAAAAGAGAATACGAATACCAAACTTTTTGCTTTGCTTCTCATATACTATGTACGGCCTAGGGGTTGCATAGGGTCAGGTTTTGGTCAAGTTTACGCTCGGGTTTAGGCTAGCATGGCTCGGCCAAGGTGGTGAACAATGGTGGAGTTATGAATATGTGAAGGTGAAGGGGTTTCTAGGCAAATTAGTGGAAAAGTGGTCAAACTAAGGCTCGACCATGGATGGTTAGGCTCGGCTAGATGGTCCAGGTGGTAGATCAGGGGCTGGAGTGGTGAGGTAGGGTCTGGACAAGGTGGTGGCGGCGGCCAAAGGTGGTGGTGGTGATGGAAAATGGAGCGGTGATCAACTAGGTGCTCGGCTATGCATTGTTTTGGACATTGTTTGCATTTTTGGTGAAGTTTGGCTTCAAGGAGGGTTCAGCCATGGTCTAATCTGAAGTGGTGGGTGGTGACGATGCCAAGGAGGAGTGGTAGGGGATGGTGGTCGTGGCTATGGTGACGAGGCCATGCAAATAGAAGAGGAAACAAGGCAAAAATTATGAAAAAAATGGAAGAAAAGTGTAAAAGAGGAGGCCATTACCAAGGAAGTTTGAAGAAGCCGTGAGAATGAGAAGTGCTGAATTGTTTTTTTCACGTGAAAAGTAAAATAATACACGGCCAAAACTGAAGAAGTGGATAGCAAAATGAATTAAAGTGAAGGTTATGGCATTTGAAAAGTTTTGAAGGTGAAAAGACTTATGTTTTGCACCTTTTTAAAACTTTGGTGTTCCCTTTTCTCACAAAAACAAAATAACTCAGAAATATACTTTACAAACCAAAAAAAAGTAAAAATATAAGAAAATAAATAATTAATTTTAAAGAAAATATAAAAAGAATGAAAGAAATTACTTAAAAATACAAAACAGTGTCCAGAAATTACAAATAGATCACTACTAGTCTTCGAAAAATATCCACTTCATTTTGAAAATATTATGAAGTGAAAATTTTAAAAAAAAAAACAATTTATTTATCATTTCCAAAATAAAGTAAATAATTAAATTGGAGAAAAATAGGAAAAGGAATAAAGAAATTGTTTAAAAATAGCAAACATGACATAAAAATTACAAGAAAATTACCAATGGTTGGAAAATTATTTGCTTCATATAAAAAAATAAGATAAAATTTGAAATAAAATGATTTTTAAACGTTTTCAAAGTGAAATAAATAATTAAATTCATAGGAAATATCAAAAGAATTGAAGAAATTGCTTAAAAATAGGAAACAACACCTGAAAATTTCAATAAATTACCTTTAATTCTAGAAAAATTTCTACTTCATTATAAAAATAATTTAAAACAAATAAAAATAAATTTCAAAAATATTGGGTTGTTACATAATAAATGAAAATAATTGAAATAAACATTGAATCAATAATAAAAGTAAAAGTTGTAAAAAGTAAATGTAAATTTTATGGATGAATCCTTATGTGAATAGAAAGGAAATGAAACAATAAATGTTATGAGATGAAATTTATAAGAATGATGCTGAATTAGGCAAATTGGTGATAATCACAAATTGTTTACCCATTTGTTTCATCTATTGAATTAGCTTTAAAGCCATTGGAATAAACGTAATTAAAAACTACGTTAATGGAAATTAAGAGGAAATTTGAGAATATTAATGCAATAACTACAAACCAATGTAAATTACATCCATTGATAATAATAAATTGAGTAATAGAATGAAAAGTAATTAAATGAAATTTTTGAAAATTTAATTTACAATTTCTGAATTCAATGAAGTTGAGGTGAACACTGAAATTGATAAATAAATCAACTCTAAATTGACATTTAAATTTGGGTAAATTAGAGTAAATGATTTGTAAATTTAAAAATGCTGAAATTTGTTAATTGTAGATTTGAAATTGAAAATTTGATTTAATTTGTTAATTTATTAATTTAATTAATGAATGTAAAAATAGTTATTTTGGCCACTGACTCGGATTTCGACGAAACCAGTTTCATCGGATCTGTAACGATGAATTATTATATGATTTCAAGTTTCGTAGCGATCGGACCTGTCGTTTGATCGTGCGAACTCGAAACGTCTTAAAATCATTGAAATTGAAATCAATTGAAATCAATTTGAAAAATATTGATTTTAGCATAACTTCTTCATATGATAGAATTTGGACTTGAAACCTTTTCCATTGCGTTTAAAATATTTAAACATCTATTTTGATATAGGGTTGACCCAATTTCGTTCCCGAGTCAGAACAGGCTTTTCGAGTCATTCATTGTTCACCGCGTTTATAAATTGGGTCCATCTATTCTATTTAAACCTTGCCTATTTATACCTTGTTATAAACCCTAGCCTACTTCTATTTCTCATCTGTAATGTGCGTACAATCCCTCTTCACCTTCTCCTCAATGACAGACAATAAAATTCCAGATCCAATTGAAATTCCAAATCAAATCCAAAGCCAAAATTTCAAACTCCTCAAAAAAATTCAGAAAAATTATATATCGAAGCTCTTGATGTACGCTTCTTAGATCTGCAGTCCGTTTCTCGATCTGAGTTTGGGGATGGCCAGAAATTGAAGGTTTATCCTCGATCGTCCGTTGCATCACGATCAACTGTGTCAGATCGTCAAATCAATGTTACCATCGCATAGAGGGTACCGAGCTTGGCTCATCGGAGTAGGTTGTGTGTCAAGTCGACAATCAGATCGTCGATGAAAATTCGGTTAGGGTTGTGGATATTTGCGGCGGCTGTGTTTTTGGGGGGGTTTCGATCGGTATTACGTGGTTGTCGTTGCTTTGGAGGTCATGGAAGGGAAGGGGGCGGGCTCCTCCGGCTGGGTTGTCGTCGTAGCGACGTGCACGCGTTGAAGGGGTAGCGACCGTCGTCGCTCGTGATGCAATGTAAATAGTGCAAGGGTTTTTTGTTGGGTCTCGAGCGTGAGAAGATGATGTGACGTGGCTGCGTACGTTTTTTTTGTTTTTTTGTTTATTTATTTAAACTATATAATTCAATCGTTCTAATATAATAACTCTCACATACAAGGTCGAAATTACACGCGGTTTTCTCTGCTAAGTTCGTATTGGAATTCCAGCCACTTTGGCGCTGGCTTGGACGAATTCTGAGGCTGTTCAATTTTTTTGTTTAAATTGGATTTAATTTCAATTTGAATTCAAAAGGCGAGTGTTTTGACTCACTCACAACTTCTAAAATTTCTTATGTTCGTTAAATTTAATTTATGTTGTGATTTTGAATTTATTTATGACTGTTTGTATATTTTTAAATCATCATCTCAGTTAATTGCATTTATTTAAATTAAATTGTTATTTAATTTATTATTGTAATATAAACTGCCAGTTAGATAGATTGTTTAATTTATTATTCAATATAAACTGTCAGTAATTACCTGTTATTTATTATATGCTCTATATTGATGTTATTGTTTAAATTGGATGATGGTTGTAATAAATGGTTGATGATTGATATTGGATGAATGGATGTTGTATTTTATATTGTTTACACTGCAAATTTGTTATGCACTTTATTTTATTCAGGATTGCGTTTGAAATGACATATAACCGTATTTTTATTTTAAATTACGGATTGAAATGATAAATATCCGTATCACTTGATCAAAGGGTAGAAAATTATATACAGACATCGTGGTCTATATATAAAAATATTTTGAAATGATTTTCTATGGTTTTGTAAAGAAATATGTGGTTTTATGAGATAGTGATTCGGATTTTATAAATGTTATTTTATATATAGTTAAATTCTAGGTTTTAAGCTATGTATAAAATTGATTTAAAGTATAAAAGAAGTTAATAATTAAGTTTGATTTTATTAAGGTAAAGTATGATTAAGCATTTATTTAAGTTAAATTTCTGAGTTTATAATGACTTAAATGAGAATAAGGTTGGAAGATGAATATGGAATTTTATTTGGAATTTAATAAAATTTAAAAAATTTAAAGGGTATGATTGTTATAACTTGATTTTTATTTAGAGTGATTTAAATGAATATCAATTTGATTTAAATGAATGTATCAAGTTAAATAAATTAAAAGGATATCTTGTTGTTGAAGTTAAAAGTTTTACTTAAATTATATTGAATTTATTAAGTAGACATTTCAAATCTAAAGAATAGTAATTAAATTTGATATATATGGAATTATCAAAGAATTAGTTTTGAAATGGTGGAATATTTAAAGCTTTGAATTATATGGAAATTGAAATGGTTTAATTGGAGGTTCAAATCGGTATTTGGAATTTATTTGTGAAATTTAAAAAGCTATTTTATTTTAAAGTAATTCAATATTAAACCATTTAAGTATTGGAAATTATGTTTCAAAATTTGGGTTAAAGTATTATGATTTGAAAATGCTATGAATTTGGGAAAATGATATATTTGAAATAAAAATGATATTATATTGATTTGGTTTTTATAAATGATATCACGTTGATTTGGTTTTTAAAACGAAAATGATATCGTATTTATATGGTTTTAAAATTAGTATTATATCCTGGTTTTGAAGTATAATTATTTTGAAATGACCACGGTGTTATAATAACGATTGGTTGGCAAAGAGACGGGGATCGGATATGGGCATACTCTCTATCGATACCGAAAACCACTTTGACAACCGTGTACGCGGTGGAGATTCCAGAATGAAGTAGGATGGTGGCGGTGTTTCCTTTGAGGTAAATAGGTGGACCCGACTTTCATGAGTTGACATAAGGTGGCTAAAACAGGAGCGAATGACGGACTAATGAGGTAGCATCTTTGATCGAACACATCCCTTCGATATTATACTTTGACTTTTGGATTGATTCGGTGGCCACTTTTGATTTTCTTTATTTGGGGATGTGGCTCGAGGTGGGCGGTAGCTACGCGTTACCACCGGCTTGGAAGCATAATTGGTATATCTACCCTGCCATTGCCTAGTTGTGTCGTGTCACCTACTCTAGCGCGCCTTGTACAAGTTTGTTTTTCTTTCGTAGCCCGTGGAGTATTTAGGATAGTCTCCCGATCTGGAGATGCGCTGATACTGGATGGATTACTGAGACTATTATGTGGTAAGGGCTATATGGGTAACCCCTTAACGCTATTTAAAAGTAAGTTTATTTTATTAATAGACATTATTATAGTAGCAAAATATTACTACATGGTAAATAGTTTAACGAATCCTTATGAGATGTGAATCCCGAGCATCTGTTGAGTTACTGCACTCACGTTAGACATTGGATAGGAGATGTCAAATCCCGTAAACGTCTCTAACGTTGTTCCACTCATATTATTGAATGTTGATTTAACTTGTATAAGATCTTTTAGTTCTTACTCGAGTGTTTTGTTTTTTTAATTCGCTCGGGTTAGCCTGAGCGTTTCAGGAATTGAAGGCCTTATTTCTGGAGGACAAAGACGAAGATTGTATTATTACTATTATTTACTATAGTGTTCCATTGCGTCACATTGTTCCTCTGCATTGTTATTATTCTTTGGTATGTGTAACTCTGATATATATTGTATAAGAATAATCAAATGTTTTGTAAAACAGCTTCATGAACTGTTTATTTGATTATTATATTTTATCGTTTCACTGCAAGATTCTATTTTGTTTTTTTCTTTCTCTACTTTTTTTATTTACCCATAACAATCCGCCATTCTGCATGATTTAAGTCTGACGTGTGTGGTTTATTGTCGGTTTAAAGCATACGAAAAGGCGATACGTTACAACATAAAAACGAAATATATATATATATATATATGTATATATATATATATGTATATATATATATATGTATATATATATGTGTATATATATATATGTATATATAGATCAATCCACAAACCTAACCGATTTGAAGAAGGAAAATCCGTCTGAGGCTTGTGGTAACAATTTCCTTAAGACTTTATTTAAAGTCTCGCAAGATACAACAGACGTAATCTGCACGAGATTGTAATGAGTATGTAAACTTTGTGATATGTATTGTGCAGTAGAGGAAGGGCAGAGGAAAAAAACAGAATCGGATTGAATTAAAGATGTGATCAGCATTCTCTCCTATTTATAGTTTCGTACGCATCCCTTCAAACAGTCGCGTTCGTTGCCTTTAATCGCTACTTTTCGTTAACAGGTCGCACTCGCCTGCTACTTGTATCTGCTCGCGTCGCGCCTGCTTATGACCGCGCCTCACCCGCTTCTGTTCGTCCATGGGTACGTCTGCACGAGACTGCAATGAGTATGTCAACTATGTGATATGTATTGTGCAGTAGAGGAAGGAAGCAGAGGAAAAAACAGAATCGGGTTTGAATTGAGAATGTGATCAGTATTTTTTCCTATTTATTGCTTCGTCCGCATCCCTTCAAACAGTCGTGCTCGTTGCCTTTAATCGCTACTGTTCGTTAACAGGTCGCACCCGCCTGCTACTTGTATCTGCTCGCGTCGCGCCTGCTTATGTTTGGCCGCGCCTCCCCCGCTTCTGTTCGTCCATGAGTCGCGCCTCATTCATTTCGCGTCCGCTTCCGAACAGATCCGTACATGTTCGTTTAGCCTGCAACTGTAAAAAAAGTCGGCCCAGTTTTGCAGTAAAAATATGATCATATTAGATCCAAACCCGAGCTCAGTTCGGTCGGACGACGGCAGCGCACATGCATGATGGTGATGCTTAAGCTCCCTCCTCATAACGAAGCATACATTTGAGTGCCTCTAAGCACCAAACACTTGATTGCAAAGTCATATATATACTAGTATAGCTTAGCAATTTTTGACGATGTGGGACTTGTGTATATTTTCATTAAATAGGGATTCCAACAATACATACACCATTCGACAGCCATATACAACATCTCTGTTCAACTACTTGCCAACAAATCCCCTGTCCAACCTTCGAAGCCACTGATAACAAACTTCTCGCTGATACTTCATTCACAACCCCCAAGTCTGACAATCACCACCACTGTCCCTGCCCCTGCCTACATCCCCTTCACCTTAAATTCAACAGCCCATCATTCCCTACTGCATACCACACAATCATTTGAACATTTATAAAAATGCCTCCCACCTCTGCACAACATTGCTAACTCTCCTCCAACCAAGCATACAACATCCACCGTGCCATACCACTACAATAACCACAGCACATACGTACTTCCATCTCCACCAATTGCCTGTCAACGATCATCAAACAACTTGCAAAATCTTTCTACTGCCATCTACTGCCACTTTCTCTGCATTGAAGTTGCTGCATAATCTCCTTACCATCACTTCTACCGTACTTTTCCAAAGTCACCACTGCCCCTAACATTCATCTTTCATCCACCACCTTTCAACTCCCCAAACCTGACATCTCCGCCACCCCATCAACATTGACAGTGCCACCATCTCCTCTTACTTCTACAAACACCGCTCAACATACCACTCATTACACTTGCCTCATCAGCTCATTACATATCACTGCAACAACCTGCATACTGACATACCCACTTCATGCAAACTACTGACATACCCAATCTCTGCACCAGTCAAACCCTCTGCAATACTCACCATTCCCCTCTACAATCCACTGACAGCCACTACATCATCATACAAGCCATCAAATTCGCTTACCTTACCACTGACCAACCAGCGACTTCGAACGACCTCACCTGAAACCTCGAATTCCATTTCACCATATCACAAACGAATAAAAAAACAGGCTTCCATCACTACATCCTCACATTCACACTGCAACTTGCTTCCATACTAATTACTACACCTCGCCAGTAACCAACCACCGGAACCAATCACCTTCATCAACTCTGCTACTTCCCCCAACTTCATAGGCCCCCTCCCCTTCACTGAACCCATCAACTCCTCCTCGAACGAAACCCAAACAACTGCCGCAAATCATCAACCCCCAAATCGCACATCAAGACATCCATTACCAATCGTTGAAAACATCAGCTGAAGCACAAACCAAAACCTTAATGCGGCTTTCCATCTCTACACCTCTCCAATCACGAATCATTTACCTCATTGAATCGAAAACCACGACCATACCGCGCCTCACCCGTAATCGATTTCATCGAATTCGCTGTTGGCATCAAGAATCGAGAATTTGATTTCGTGAATTAGTGTGTTCGTTTGCTATTTAATTTGAATTAAGTGGCCGTTCGAATAAGTGCGTTCTTGTATAAATTGATTTGAGGTAGAGATTTGTTTTACCGGGCTGGGCCGGGTTTTGTTTTATTTTTATTTTTTCTTGCCCTTCTCTTCTTTGTTTTAATTTGTTTAAGCTTTATGTTTTTACCATTTAAAAAAAGAATATCTTGTTTCTTTCAAGTGTTTTTGCTTTGATTATAAAAAAAAGGTTTTTAATTTCTAGTTTTTGTTTTCATTTGTTTAGATTTTCACTTGTCTTACTAGTGCTAGTTTTCAAAGTCACTTTTTTTTCCTCTTATTTTGCTTTCTTCTTCTTTGTTATGAAAAAAAAAATCATTTCCCGCTAGGTTAAATAAATTCTTTTCCTTGATTTTCTTTTGTAAAAACTTTTCTTTCCTTTTCTTTTGTAAATTTTTATTTCCATTTCTCTTTATAGAAAAAAAATCAAATATACGAAAAGAAAATAAACAAACTGTATATATACCTTTTTTTTAACTTTCATGTCGTAGAAAATAAAAGGAAGAATTGCTTGCTAAAACTGCTCAGCTTGCTTGCTAAATAAAATCGCGGCTTAAAAATAAAATTGCTAATAATTCTACATGCTCTGGTGTCGTGCCCATCTCTAGTTTTATTTTGAATTACATTGTTGGTTGCTTGCATTTTATTTTAAAAAAATTCAAAATTCAGAAACAAAAAGAAATTTCATTCATAATTGCATTGTTAATACATATTTAAGTTTCTGCTTTGCATTTCATCTACGAAATTAGGTTAATAATAATGATTAGAAATAATAACACTTAATTTTATATTGACAAGTGTTTTCTTTGAACAATTTAATTTCTTGGTGTCTAGGCCACGGTAGAGTAATAACCATTTATAAATATTACGGTGATTCGTAAATATTATAGTGGTTGTTCCTCCAAAGGTACTTAAAACTTTGACTGCATTGCTACAATGATTCGTGGTGCACCGATAAATCCTGTCTGTTACCTGGCTAAAAATAATCTTGTTGAATTAAGACAATGTGTGTTTATACAATTTTGGGTTAACTTAGGATAAATAATTTGTAATTAACCACTGCATTCATTTAGTTGCACTAGTTCATGCATATTTAAAGAAAAAATTTCAGAATCCAAAACTAAAAGAAATTTTAAATATTTCTTAACTTAGTTTTTTCTCCTTTTCCTTTGAAAATTTTCAAATCAGAAATCCAAAAATTCAAAACAAAAATCAATTTTCCATTTAGAAAAAAATAAATTCTATTTTAAATGTTTTTTCTTTATAAAAGAACAAAAACATTTTTTTAAATGTTCGAGTTTCCCCACTCCCTCGAATTTTACAATAATTGATAATCCATATGATTTCACTTCAAATTCATATGGATATTTTAATGACAACTATTCTTTAAACAATTTGAATTTTGAACAACAAAGTTTTCAAACGTTGACTAACCCTCGAATCTCAAAAATAGCATTTCATCTCTACTTGAAATCTCTACACAACAAAATCAAATAATAAATAATTTGTGTAATTCTTATTTGTGTAATAACTCGAGTCAAAGATTTCAAAATTTGAATTCAATTCAAAATTCAAACGATATAGATTATAACCCATGCCAATTCTATTTCTAACTCTAAAATAAATTTCAAACTCAAAATGAAAATGGAAACAACTTTTCAAACAAATTTGGCAATGGGAATAATCTTAACCACATTACAAATGAAAACTTTTGTCCTCAACAATTTCAAAGTGAAATCCTTATGCTAACAACTATAAATTGCATTTTGTTGAGCAACTGAGCGAACTTACGATGATCACATGGATTCGCTATTTGAAACATATGTGAAAAACAAAATCAAATTCCAATGGGTGACAAGTCAAGTAATAATCCATCTTTTACCAAAATTGATGATTTTCAGATAACAACTTTTGAAATTAAAAATGGAAATCTTAATGAAGTTGTTGACAATTCGATAATTGAGTTAGATTTCAATTTTTTCGAAGGTGTGGAACCAAATTGAAAAGTCGATCTTCCTTTCTCGATTTCGAAAATTTGAATACAACAATTTTTGATTTTGAACATGAGATATGCAATAAAATTTTTGATAATCCAAATAAGGAAGATGAATTTAATAAACACGAATTTTATGGAATTTTTGAAGACGAGTTGTTAAATTCCGAAGAGGTAGATTTGAATCACCACTTTTTTTGCAATCAATAATTTTGAAAATGTTTTCAATGACAAAATTGAATTTCGAAATAGTGAAAACAAACTTGAATTTCAACCAATTGTTTTATCAACCCCGAAAATCATCCAAAATAAAACATCTCGTACGATTTTTAATATAACAACATTCGTTTTTCCCAATCAACATTCAATTTTGAAATCTTTTACGGTTTGGTTTTCCGAGCTTAAGCTGTGTCTCGCATACTTGACGAGGCAAATGAATCGGTCTTTGGAAGACCGTTTCATTTACCATTTGACGATATACTTTTTGATCTCATGCAAATACCATTCATTTTCATGCAAATATAGGTTATCTTTTTATTTTTGTTTTTGTTTTTTTTTCCTCCTTCCACTTGGGTTGACTGTAGGGACACAGTCAAAATCAAGTGTGGGGGGGGGGGGGGGGGGAGGGGAGACTCGTCTTTATTTTTTATTTTTCATGATTTACTTTTGCCTTTTTCATTTAAAAACACACAAAAAAATATAAAAAAATCTCAAAAACAATTTTTCTTTGATTTATTTTTAAAGAAACACTATAGGATAAATATATGGTTTTGGTTTATTAAAATGAAATTTTTGAAAATTTATTTGTCTTAACAAAAATAAAAGTAAAGTTTGATTAAAAATAACGATGGCTTAACTAGTCTGTAGGAATGTTCATACTGTTAACTATGAAATATTTCCATTGAAAATATTTATTTTAAAAGGTGGTGAATTCAAATAAAAGGTACAACATATTTTTTGTCTTCTAAGTTAAATGGTGCTAAGATGATTTTGCAAACTCTATTTTCAAAAGAAAATAAACAAAAAAACATTTGTATATATGTAAATATTTTCTATTAACACCTACGGGGTGTATACACTTGTGTGTACACGCACCATACTCTGTACCTTTCTCACGTAAGCCCGAAAGGCAGTACATAATCGGTATATCTGGCCTTAGTTTATCTGAGCTAGGTGTATGTATATAAAAAATTCTTTTTAATAACGCTTACAGTCGATAAGTGTTCAAACTTGTGTGTTCACTCGCCACGCTCTGTAATCCCCTCACATAAGTCCGCAAGATAGGGCATGGGTAATATATCTGGCCTCAGTTTTCTGAGTTAGGCATATGTAAACATTGTAAATATAAATAAAGTTTTCAAAAAAAATAGAGAGAGTAAGCAAATGAAATCCAAGCACTATTATAACTTATTTGATTTGGTTTGTTATTGAAACGAAATGAAAATACCACTTTGATAAATTGTAACAATCGACTAAGGATCTATTTCATAGTTATACTTTGTTATCAACTGAAACAACGAGTTAAACTATAGTCTATTTGTTGTGATAACTTGATTTTTGTTGGAAATTTTGACGAGTAAATGACTTAAAATTTCAAGATAATGACTAAAACTTATATTTAACTTATTGGTGTCGATTAAAAAGTAAATCTTTCATTGTAAATATTTTCAAAAAAACTTGCATTCATCGCATTGTAAATAAATCTTGCATTTTGTAAATATTTTCATCATGCATTTTGATTTTGTGGGTAGTATCCGCTGTAAACCCTTATGAGACAACACTCGTCCTACTGGGGACACCCAGAGGTTCAACGGCTTGTTGCATACGCTCAATGCAATTGTGTTTCCTATGAAAATGGATTTATCTTAGTTTTAGTTCATGCGAGGACGAATAAAAAGGTAAGTGTGAGGGTATTTGATGTGCACGTAAATTTGCGTATTTTTACCACCATATTTAATCTATTTAAATTAAATAAATGATCATATTGCGTATTTTAACTTGTTTAAACCATAATTCAAATTATTTGAAATTTTCACATATTCATCTTCATCCAAGGGAAAAATGGTCATTTTTGTGCATATATTAATTTGAGAAAATTTAATTTGAAATTTCTATATTATTTTGTAGGAATTTAAACTCAATTACAAGTGGTTTCATGAAGGAATATGAATGCATAAATAAGATACAAAGGAATGAAGAAGAAAATAATTCAAAATGATTTCAATTAGGAGCTAATGCACATGCTAAAAGGCCATTAAAGTTCCATGTATACTTAAGTGGGTGATTATTGGAGCTAATGATTACTTGGTGGTCATACTACCTCAATGGCAATTTGGATATTCCCCAAAAATATGAATTAGGATTTAACACATGTATAAATATCTCTTATGTTTCATGTAACCCTATTCTTTCTTAGTCTTTCTTTTAGGCTCTTTTCTCTTAGTCTCTTCTCTTAGAAAAATAAAATGAGAGCTCTCCTTCTTTTCATGGCTACTTAGCCATTTCTTCTTTTATGTAATTTTTTTTATGCAATTTCAATACATGTTCTTCTATCTTGTTTATTTCCTTTCATACTAGTAGTGTAGTTTTATTTATTCATGCAAGTAGATTAGTGTTTATTTCTTTACTTAGCTTTTCTTTTCATTTTGCTCTCTTTTTCCTCTTGTTTTCATTTAATGTTGCAAGCTACATTTGCTGATTTGATAACAAATATGATAGGCTAAACCCCTTAAATTTAGGGGTAATGAAGCTCTCTAATTATGTTGCTTTAACATAGTTTGATAATTAGTGCTCTCTTTTTGTGCTTTATGGAAAAATGATATCTATGTAATTTTGTTGTTTAGTATTGATTTTGATAGCTTATGTTGTTCGAAACAAATAGGCTATGCTTAGTCCTATGAATCACAAATTGTCTTTTCATCTATATTGATTATGACAAAGAAGTGAATATTTAAATCAAAATTTGATGGCCTATATTTCTAAACAATAGTTAATAGGCCATGCTTAAAATAGATTTTCATTTTCAACTTTGTTGTCATTTGCATGAGAACTAAAAGTGGTTTAAAGGTTGCATTAAAGTTTGATGGTTTAAGTGTGTTAATTAAAAACACAAGTAGGCCATGCTTATGATAAATGCATCAATTAAACTCACAAATGACCAAAAAGAGATTATAATTTCATTATGTTGATATATGTGATTATGAGAGGGGATTTTTCTCTAAATTGCTCTTTAATCTCATATTTTTATTCTCCTTAGTTTTAGCTTGTTTTTACTTCCTTTTAGTTAGTTAACAATCTCTCGACTTTGGTTCAATTTTATTGAATAGAATTTTAAAATCTTAAAAATTCCATGTGGTTCGACCCGTACTCACATACGTGCTACAATCGTACACCGTGCGCTTGGGGTGTAAATTTTATTATAAATTTTTCAACGGTTTTCTAACTCTATAGAAATTCCGTCGTTAGACAATAATGATAGTAAAATAAATAGTTTACATTTGACCCAACTCGAATAGGGTCTAAGATCAACCTGGCCCAAAAGAGTAAGGAGCGATCGAACCCCTAGGACCAAATGGTCGACCAATACCAGTCGACCGCCCCAAGATTTGTGGTTGGTTGGTTGCGGGTATCCAACGTGACTGGAACCTCAAATGCGAGATAAAGTCACATCTGGGTTTGAACCACTTCGCTTCCTCTTACCATCTCTTCTTTCAACCTCGACTCCTTCTCTTTCCTCCTTAAAAATCGAGCGACCCCTCACCAGTAGTCCCCACACCGACAAGGACGATTGCAGCAGTTTTCCTGATCCCAAAGACCAGCAGCGCACCACTTAATTTAGCCCCCCAATCTAGATCTCAACACCCCATCAAACCCAAACCATGACACCTTCACGCGGCTGTATTCCCTCCCGCTATTTGGGTTTAACCCTACGGAGGATTGCGTGGCTTTAAAGTGATAAAGAAAGAGTGAAAAGCTACGAAGAATTGGTGAACCTTAAATTTATACAGTGACAACCGATGAAGATTGGAGACTTCACCGCTTATGACTTGGAGGGTTTATTTTTGGCTTTAGGGTTACCACCGGCTCCTAGCCATGATACTTCGAGCGAGAATACTACCCATGATGCATGCGTTTGTTTGATGCTAATTTGAGTATTTATTTGGCGAAGACATCCCCAGCTTCATATCCAAAGTGAAGGGAGTAGAGATTCGGTTGACAGATGAGTAGTTTGGAGGGATCCTACACACCCCCATAGTAAGAGAGGATCAGAAGGCTATCAAGGCCTCCAATCAAGTTATTCTTCAGTAGATCTTCCATCGGAATAGAGGCTTCTAGCGGCTGGACAACATGCAAGACCAAGCTATCTGGTTAATTGCATTATTCGACATAACATCATCCCTAAGACGAAGAACTTCGACCAAATCTACCCCTCGTTTAGATATCCACATGTGTCATCATAGGTGGTATTCAGGTGAACTGGGCCAAGGCTATCATGTACCATTATAAGGGTCCAGGAGTTAGGACATGGAGGAACTATCTTCCATGCTATCATCTTTTCACACCCTTCTTTTGATGGTATGGAGATAGTCTCTATAGGAAGCAGTTGTAGAAGAAGATGCTTGCACCATTGAATAGAGCTTCCCTTAGAAGGATGAGGATAGAAGAGGCATCTATGGATTTTAGTGCACAGGGAGAAGCAAGACAAGCGTAGGGAGGTGTGATGACCAGGAATTTTGGGCAATAACAATTTGATGATCTTCATTTATAATAATTTGAATTTGACAATATTGGTTGATAATCTAATTTTTTTATTTAGCAAAAATTATCTTTTCAAAGCAAATAATATTTAATTTGGCAAAATTTATCTTTGCAAACTAATAAAAATATGTTGTCTAATTATAATATATATATATGTGTGTGTGTGTGTATATTATGATTTGGAATATATGTTTTAAATTCAATGTTTTAATTTTCAAAAAGGCTATTTAAAGATAAACTCTACATTTTCAAACATTTAATATAGTATCTATAAATATTTATTTATTAATAGTATTTTAGCTCAATAAGATTTGTTATAAAATTTAGTACTTTTCTTTTCAGATTTAAAATGAAATTTAATAAAAGATATTATACTTGGAATAAAACATAGTTTATATATATTTATAGTTTAAAAACATAACACATGAAATTAAAAATAAAGAAATATAATAATAAAAACATATTACATAATTTATAAAAACTTAAGTAATTAAGAGAAAAATATTTGAAGTTTTGACATTTGTTAGATAATAAAACACTTGTAGACGTATAATACATGCATTAAAGACATTTGTAACTTTGGATATCATGCATTAACAAGTGGCAACAAAATTTCTTTTAAAATTTAATTATATAATAAGATGTTGTAGAGGAAGAATGGCCATTTTCATTTCCAGTTCAAAACAATAGTCAACAACATTTTTTCAAATCTTCAACTAAGCTTTAAGATCAAGTTCAAATTCAACTCAATATGGATTCAAGATTTAAGATCTACATCAAGCATTTCAGTTTCAAGGATCGTATCAAAAAAAATTCCAAATAAAAAAGACGTTCTCTGTTCTCTGTTTTTAAAAAATTTGGTGAGTAAACAGAAAACTTTTCAAAGCTAAAAATCTTGTGTTGCTAGATGCATGTGATAAATCTGTGAAATAACGTTATAGATAAGTTTTGCATGGATGATTTCTACTTGAATATAGTTTGAATTATTCTATATATTGTACACATGTCTGTGTGTATATATACATATGGTCTCTGTTGAATCTCAAACTCAAGAACAACCTTTAAAAATTCCAATCTTCCTAAAGGATCACTGTTAGACTATGATCACTAAAAAGAAAATGATTAAAATAATGCAATTTTATTTCTGAAAATAATTTTAAGTGTTTATATTTAGTAAATACTCTGGAAATAGAAAATTACAGTAAAAAAATAGATATTCGTCGAAGATCAATGTTCATAATTCCATGTTTTCATTATCTAAACAAGATCTTATGGTAGAATGATGAATTTTGATATAAACGTATTGATTTTTAAGATTGAGATTGTCGAGTTATCTCGAGTTGATCGATTTATGCATTTTCATCGATTGTCGATGAACGACGACAAATTTTTCATTGAGGTTTGGTCTAGAAGTGGCCGGAGTGTTGAGGATCGTCGAAAAAATAGTGGTAGGATTTCTAGGTGGTCGTGGAGGCCGGTCAATGGTAGAGTAGGGTTTAACGTGCAGTTTTGGGTAGGCTTAATTCTCGAGCTCGTGCATGGTCATCGTGGAATCGAACTCGGCCGCAAGGGGTAAGATCGTAGCGTGGCGATGTGCTGCTGCTCTGGACGTGGCGCCATGAGTTCTGGTGGTCGGGTTCGTCATCGGCGAGAGTTTTTTTGATCGAGTTTTTGGGTTCCTGTGTGTTCGATAGCTCGATTTGGTTTCTCTGGCGAATACGGAGATCTGGGTGGTCGAGTGGGACGGCGAGGACGTCGACGACTTGTCGAGGGTCGGGAAGTTGGTCGGAGAGGCGTGGAGCCGCTATGCATGTGCACATGTGCACTTTCGTATGACTGGGTTGGTTGGATTTGCGGAAGAAGGGATGGGCACGGGACGATCTCGAAGTTTTCTTGTGTTTGTCTCGAGGAAGTGGAGACGCATGTGGACTCGAGGGGGAATCAAAGTTGGCTCGGGTTGTTTTATTTGTATAACCTGGTTTTAAATTTTCAAAGGAAAATCATGTATAGGTTTTAAAATAACAAAACTAACTTAAATTAATCAAGCTATCAAAACGTATTAACTAAGTTTTTAAGCAAAGTAAATATTAAACAAAGTTTCAAAGCCAAATGGAAATAAATAAATTTTCAAAGATAAGTATTTTCCAAGTTTTAAAGTCATTAAAAATGATTAAGTTTTAAGCAATTTATTAAATCAAGTTTTAAAATAAATAAGTTTCTCAAAAGATTATGAACCAAGTTCTAAAGTAAAAATTATTAAATAGGATTTTAAAACAAGTTTCATTTTTAAATGTAAAAGTTAAATGATTTAAAATTATTTTGTTTTAAAGTAATTATATATTAGGTTAACTATGTAATTAAATTCCTAAGTGTTTTTAAAAAGTAATAAGATGATGTTTGAATTAAGATGTGATTAAAATAAGAGTATTAAATTCTAATTAATCAAAGAGTTTCAAATGAGTTGTGTATAAGTTAATTTCAAGGATTTAAATTAAATAAGATTTAAATGAGTAATTAATTAAATAAAGAATTTATTTTTAATTAATTAAGGTTGTGATTAATTAAAGATTATTAATTGGTGAAATTAATTAAAAAATAATCACTTAATGTAATTAATAAGGGTTAATTAATTAATGCTAATAATTACTTAATGGAAGTAATTAATGGATAGTTTGTGAAAGTAATAAGTTTAAAGATCATTACCTAGTGATTAAGAGATAATTAATTAATGTAATTAATTTAAGATAATTAAATGGTTTAATTAATTAAGGATAATTACTTAATGAAATTGATTACGTATAATTACTTAATCTAATTAATAAAGTGTAATTACTTAGCGTAAGTAATTAATGGATAATTACTGAATGTAACTAATTAAAGGATAATTACTTAATGGAATTAATTAGTTAGTGTAATTAATTAAAAAATTGATTAATTAAGGTAATTAATTAAAGGGTTAGTTAATTAATGAATGTGATTAATTATTATGGATCAATATAATTAATTATAGTTAATCAATTAATGAGAGTAATTAAAGGTAAATTAATGTGAATGGTCAAAGAATAATTAATTTGTGCAATTACTTAAAGGCTAATTACTTAATGTAATTAAAGAATAATTAATTGAAGACGATTAATTAAGATGATAATTAAAGGATGATTAATTAATTGGTTTGTAATTAATTAATGTTAAGTAAGCAGGATTTAAAAGTGATTGAAGTAATTAATTTAATTTATTTAAATTAATTAGAAATGGAGTGACTAATAAATCTTGCTTATGGATGATTAAATGATATTGAATGCCTTGGACTATTTGATATCTCTGATATGTGATATATGCTGCTCTGTGATATGAGACACTTTGGTTGAATTGTGATAATATGGATTATCTATCTATGATAATGTGAATAATCTATCTATGTGAATATGTTATTCTAAATAATAAATTTAATTGTTAAAACTTAAAACAACTTGGCCTTAAAAGACGGTGTTTTGGATTCGATGAGACCAGGATCAGATTTCCAAATTGGATATCTGAAAACCACATCGATCCAAATTAAACGATAGGTCGTGAAATCTCAAGTGAACTTCAAGATGAAGAGTCGAAGTGTAAGGGTTATTTGTCGTTAACTCTGAGGGTGATTTGAAAACAAGTGCAACGGAAATAGTGCTTTCAGATTCGAGACGAAGATTAAGAGTGCAAGGGCTATTGTCGTTAACTCTGAGGGTGATTCCAAAATAAGTGTAACGAGATAGTGCCTTCGGTTTCGTTCGAACCCGGAACGAACTTGTATGGATTGAATGCTTTCAGAACATCGTCATTGGAGGATGATGAGCATTCCAAGATATGTGTTCTAAAAAGGTAATCGTAACCTCAAGCCTCATCAACCGGGAATGGCTAAAGCAAGGGAGGTGCAACAAGGCTAAATGGGTAGCACCCAAGTAGGATAAGATTTTCCCCTGTCTAGAGGTCCCTTTTATTCAGCTGTGTGCGCGGTTGGTCACGCCAACTGTATGGGATGGTTTCGGTCTTGTGTTGTAGGAGATCAGGGTGGATCCTCGGTACTCTGATCTAGACCAGGTACTGTGGCGGGCAATACCCCAGTAGCCCTGCCATTGTATGGAATCCAATCCCCAATAAGTGTCGTACGTTTTGATTGTGTCCAACTATGTTGGAACGTGAGATGTAAGCATTCCAGCTATTTTCTGTTTTACTTGAAAACCCGAGAAACTATTATAATATCATTGGATTTACTATCAAATGTTTTGTTTATCATAAGGTAAAAACCTGACATGTTTATTTGAGGCATGGTCTTACGAGATACCTTTGATTTCAAATGATTTTCAAAGTTAAACAACTTTAACCCGTTTACTCACACCAAACCCATGTCTGTCTCAGAGTTTATTTTCTGTTTTTCTTAAACTCTTAGATACTCAAATTTTTACGAGTAGCCAAGGGATTCAGGTTAGCTTTGATGAGTTCTGGAGGAGATTTGGAGCAGGAGGCTTCAGCATATATAAATATAGTGTTTCCGCTATGTTGATGGATTCTGAGTTGTATGATGGACATGTTTTCATGACTGTCTAATATGTGATGTATAAGTTGTGTAACTCTGATAGATGATGTATATTTTTTAATAACTATGTGATTAATATATTTTATTCATTCCGCTGTGAGATTCTGATGATGTTTAGTTCTGTCTTTCCTATCTTTTCTCTTTTCTATCCCTTTCTTTCTTATTGATGATACGTCTTTCTGTGGAATGAAAGGCGGGTCGTCACAGCTGGTATCAGAGCGAGGTTGAGGAAATACCTAAGCTTTGGAGTGATGTCTATCTTGAGAGAGCGTATTTGTAATTTTGATATATATATATATATATATATATATATATATATATATATATATCTACCAGCTTTGTTGGGTTACCTATCTGGGTTGCCCACATGAGTTAGGCTGGTAGCTTGAGTTCTAGAGGTAGGAGGGGTACTAGTGTGAGTAGCACGACTACCACTAATGGAAGAAGTCCGAGTATTGAAGGTGGAAGAGTATCCGTCGAGGCTGTAAACCCAATACTGCCTCAATTAGGCTTTGCAGCATGGTGTAAGGATTTCACTTATCTCGGAAGAAGCCTTTTAAAAAAGGTTCAGAGTCCATCAATGAAGTGTAAGCTTGGTTGCGCTCGTATGAGCAGATTTTCAAGAGTTTGGATCTGTCGGATGAGCAGAAGCGAGTGGTAGCATCTTGGCAACTTCAGGAAGGAGCAGCTACGTGGGGGAGACGTAGTGATTATGGATGTTCCCGAAGATATTTTCTCCTAGATCAAGCTTAAGGAAACATTCGAGGGGCAGTTTATACCCACCGCAAGGAAGATTCGACTGTATAAGGAATTTTTATGGATCTCAAGCAAGGGAATTTGTCTGTATCAGAATATGAGACCTAGTTCAACGAGTTGTCTCTACGGACCTAGTCTTATGGAATCTCCCTTAAGGAAAACGAGACGTTTGTGCTTGGTTTGAGGCCTGAGTTTCTTGAGAGGATAACTGCCATCTCAAAGGCTTGTTTGAGGAATTGGTTGATATGGCATTGTGGTTCGAGGAGCTTATGGATAAGAAGTTTTTGGCATCAGTGGCAACACCGAGTGGGAATTCTCCCAATCAGAACAAAGGAAACCAGGAGGCAGCAGTGCAGCTCGGAAGTGTTTTGTGTGCCAGTAGGAAGATCTTTTGGCTAACTAGTTTCCTAGAGGTGGAATTTATAGGCAGCAGAGTGGACCTATTTCTTTGATGGATTGGTTAGATAAGCGTAACCTCTTCCAATTTGCGAAGAGAGAATAATGTCTTTGGAAATTGAACTGGGTAGGATCGCAAAAGTGGCTTGCGATTAGTTCAGGAGATTATTTAGGTAATCTTTTGCATAGGATTGAGGCATCTTATAAGGAGGTAGAAGCTATCGAAGTTATCAGAGATTTTCCGGATGTCTTCGAAGAAGTCAAGGTTTTCCTTAGCATTAGGAGATTGAGTTTTCATAACGACTTAGTTCCAGGAGCGATACCGGTGGTTCAGCTAAGTAGGAGGATGGCTCCTAGAGAGAGGATTAGGTAAATCAGTTAAGGATTTCATGGAACTTTTATATTTTCTCTTTTATGGATCTGATGAACCGTATCTTCTGGGATATGTTGATCAAGTATGTGCTTATGTTCATCGACGACATTCTCATCTACGCCAAGTCAGAGTTGCGCAGCGGAAGCGAGATAAAACTCTACAAACATTTAATAGTATATATATATTTATTAAAAGTATTTTAGCTCAATAAGATTTGTTATAAAAATTTTGTACCTTTTCTTTTCAGATTTAAAATGAAATTTAATAAAAGATTTAAAACACTTTTCTTTTATACTTGGAATAAAACATAGTTTATATATATTTATAGTTTAAAAACATAATACATGAAATTAAAAATAAAGACATATATTAATAAAAACATATTACATAATTTATAAAACTTAAGTAATTAAGAGAAATATTTAAAGTTTTAACATTTGTTACATAATAAAACACTTGTATATATATAATACATACATTAAAGACATTTGTAACTTTGGATATCATGCATTAACAAGTGGCAACTAAATTTCTTTTAAAATTTAATTGTATAATAAGATGTTGTAGAGGAAAACTGACTATTTTCATTTCCAGCTCAAAACTTCCTTAATTCTGTCTTCTTCATCTTTAAATCTAAAACCAAAACTGAAAACCAAAAATCAAAGAAAAATTAAAGAATAGCCAACAACAGTTTTTCAAATCTTCAACTAAGCTTCAAGATCAAGTTCAAATTCAACTCAATATGCATTCAAGATTTAATATCTACATTAAGCATTTCAGTTTCAAGGATCATATCAAAAACAAAATTCCAAATAAAAGAAAGCTGTTCTTTGTTTTCAAAATTTCTTGTGAGTAAACAAAACAACTTTTCAAAGCTAAAATTCTTGTATTGCTAGATGCATGTGATAAATCTGCGAAATAATGTTATAGATATGTTTTGCATGGATGTTTTCAACTTGAATATAGTTTGAATTATTCTATATATTGTAGGCATGTTTATGTGTGTGTATATGTGGTCTGTGTTGAATCTCAGACTCAAGAACAGCCTTTAAAAATTCCCATCTTCCCAAAGGATCACTGTTGGACTATGATCATTAAAAAGAACATGATTATAACAATTTAATTTTATTTTTGAAAATAATTTTAAGTGTTCGTATTTAGTAAATATTTTGGAAATAGAAAATTACAGTAAAAAAAAATATTCGTCGAAGATCAATGTTCATAATTCCATGTTTTGATTATCTAAAAAAGATCGCATGATAGAATGATGAATTTTGATATAAATATCTGGATTTTTAAGATTGAGATTGTCGAGTTATCTCGAGTTGATCGATTTATGCGTTTTCGTCGATTGTTGACGAACGGAGACAAATTTTTCGTCGGGGTTTGGTCTGGAAATGGCCGGAGTGTTGACGATCGTCGAAAAAATAGTGGGAGGATTTCTAGGTAGTCATGGAGGTCGGTCGACAGCAGAGTAGGGCATAACGTGTAGTTTTGGGTAGGCTTAATTCTCGAGCTCGTGCATTGTCATGGTGGAATCGAACTCGATCGCGTGGGTTGAGATCGTAGCGTGGTGACGTGATGCTGCTCTAGACGTGGCAGCATGAGTACTGGTGGTCGGGTTCGTCGTTGGCGAGAGTTTTTGTTGATCGAGTTTTTGGGTTCCTGTGTGTTCAATAGCTCGATTTGGTTTCTCTATCGAATATGGCGATCTGGGTGGTCGAGTGGGACGGCGAGGATATTGATGACTTGACGAGGGTCGGGAAGTTGGTCGGAGAGGCATGGAGCCGCCGTGCACGTGCACGTGTGCACTTTTGTATGACTGGGTTGGTTGGATTTGGGGAAGAAGGGATGGGCACGGGACAATCTTGAAGTTTTCTTGTGTTTGTCTTGAGGAAGTGGAGATGCGAGCGGACTCGAGGGTTTACTCGGGGGGAAATCAACGTTGGCTCGGGTTGTTTTATTTGTATAACCTGGTTTTATAATTTTAAAGGAAAATCATGTGTAGGTTTTAAAAATACAAAAGTAACTTAAATTAATCAAGTTTTCAAAATGTATTAACTAAGTTTTTAAGCAGAGTAAATATTAAACAAAGTTTCAAAGCCAAATGGAAATAAACAAATTTTCAAAGAAAAATATTTTCCAAGTTTTAAAGTTATTAAAAATAACTAAGTTTTTAAGCAATTTATTAAATCAAGATTTAAAATAAATAAGTTTTTCAAAAGATTATAAACCAAGTTCCAAAGTAATAATTATTAAACAATATTTCAAAAAATAGTTTCGTGTTTAAATGTGAAAGTTGAATGATTTAAAATTGTTTTGTTTTAAAGTAATTATATATAAGGTTAACCATGTAACTAAATTCCTAAGTGTTTTTAAAAAGTAATAAGATGATGTTTGAATTATGATGTGATTAAAGTAAGAGTATTTAATTTTAATTAATCAAAGAGTTTCAAATGAGTTTTGTATAAATTATTTTCAAGCATATAAATTAAATAAGATTTAAGAGTAATTAATTAAATAAAGAATTTATTTTTAATTAATTAAGGTTGTGATTAATTAAAGATATTTAATTAGTAAAATTAATTAAAAATTAATCACTTAATGTAATTAATAAGGGTTAATTAATTAATGCTAATAATTACTTAATGGAAGTAATTAATGGATAGTTAATGAAAGTAATAAGTTTAAAGATCATTAGCTAGTGATTAAGAGATAATTAATTAATGCAATTAATTTACGATAACTAATTGGTTTAATTAATTAAGGATAATTACTTAATGAAATTGATTAAGTATAACTACTTAACGTAATAAATAAAGTGTAATTATTTATTGTAAGTAATTAATGAATAATTACTAAATGTAATTAATTAAAGGGAAATTGCTTAATGAAAGCAATTAAAGGATAATTACTTAATGGAAGTAATTAGGGATTAATTACTTAGTGTAATTAATTAAAGAATTGATTAATTAAGGTAATTAATTAAAGGGTTAGTTAATTAATGAATGTGATAAATTAAAAGATAGTTAATCGATGTAAGTGGTTATATAATAATTAATTAATGTAATTAATTAAGGATCAATGTAATTAATTATAGTTAATTATTAATGAGAGTAATTAAAGGTCAATTAATGTGAATGGTAAAAGGATAACTAATTTGTGTAATTAATTAAAGGCTAATCACTTAATGTAATTAAAGAATAATTAATTGATGATGATTAATTAAGGTGATAATTAAAGGATGATTAATTAATTGGTTTGTAATTAATTAATGTTACGTAAGCAGGATTTAAAAGTGATTGAAGTAATTAATTTATTTTATATAAATTAATTAGAAATGGAGTGACTAATAAATCTTGCTTTTGGATGATTAAATAATATTGAATGCCTTGGATTATTTGATATCTTTGATATGTGATATGTGCTGCTTTATGATATGAGACACTTAGATTGAACAGTGATAATATGGATTATCTGTCTGTGATAATGTGAATTATCTATCTGTGTGAATATGTTATTCTAAATAATAAATTGAATTGTTAAAACTTAAAACAACTTGGCCTTAAAAGATGGCGCTTTGGATTCGATGAGAACGGGATCGGATTTACGAATTGGATATTCGAAAACCACATCGATCCAAATTAAACGATAGGTCATGAAATCCCAAGTGAAGTTTAAGATGAAGACTCGAAGTGTAAGGGCTATTTGTCGTTAACTCTAAGGGTGATTCCAAAACAAGTGTAACGGAAACAGTGCTTTCAGATTCGAGATGAAGATTCAGGGTACAAGGCTTATTGTCGTTAACTCTGAGGATGATTTCAAAATGTGTGTAATGAGATAGTGCCATCGGTTTCGTTCGAACCCATAATGAACTTGTATGGATTGAATGCTTTCAGAACATCATCACTGGAGGACGATGAGCATTCCAAGATATGTGTTCTAAAAAGGTAATCGTAGCCTCAAGCCTCATCAACTGGGAATGACTAAAAAGAGGAGGTGCAACAAGGCTAAATGGGTAGCACCCAAGTAGGATAAGATTTTCCGGTCTAGAGGTCCCTATTATTCGGCTATGTGGGCGGTTGGTCGCGCCAACTGTGGGGTTGTCTTGTTCGGGATTATCCATTAAGGGATAGTTCCGGGTCTTGTGTTGCGGGGGATCAGGATGGACCCTCGGTACTCTTATCTAGACCAGGTACAGTGACGGGCGGTACCCTAGTACCCCAACCATTGTATGGAATCCAATCTTCAATAAGTATCGTACGTTTTGATTGTGTCCGACTATATTGGAACATGAGATGTAAGCATTTCAGTTATTTTCTATTTTACTCGAAAACCCTAGACACTATTACAATATCACTAGATTTCCTATCAAATATTTTGGTTATCGTAAGGTAAAAACCCAACATTTTTATTTGAGGCGTGGTCTTACGATATACTTTTGATTTCAAATGATTTTCAAAGTTAAACAACCTTAACCCATTTACTCACACCAAACCCATGTCTGACCCAGAGTTTATTTTTTGTTTTTCTTAAACTTTTGGGTACTCAAATTTTTACGAGTAACCAAGGGATTCAGGTTAA
Organism: Allium cepa; assembly: GCA_030765085.1. Classification (NCBI taxonomy): domain Eukaryota; kingdom Viridiplantae; phylum Streptophyta; class Magnoliopsida; order Asparagales; family Amaryllidaceae; genus Allium; species Allium cepa. The sequence goes on from CM060938.1 coordinate 230,121,898, forward strand.
ATTTGACCAATTCTGAAGGAGATTTGAAGTAGGAGGTTTCATCATATATAGATATAGTGATTCCGCTGTGTTGATAGATTCTGAGCTGTATGATGGACAGGTTTTTATGACTGTCAAATATGTGATGTATAAGTTGTGTAACTCTGATAGATGATGTATATTTTGTAATAACTATGTGTATTTTATTCATTTTGCTATGAGATACTGATATTGTTTAGTTCTTTCTTTTCTATCTTTTTTCTGTTCTATCCCTTTCTTTCTTATTGATGATATGTCTTTCTGTGGAATGAAACGCGGGTCGTCACAGGAGGAGTAGAGTAGGCATAGATGGTTTGAGCTCCATGGCCAGATAAGGAGACTACCCTGCCATAGACATAGGCCTCTGAATATGGAGCGATCCATGATTCCTAAGTCCATATCAAGGCTGAGCTGTAGGAGATAAGGGAACAACAATAGGAGATATGGGTAGGAAACAACACTAAGGTCGTAAGCTTGGATGCATAGCAGCCATGCTCAGATCATTTGGTTGTGGTCGATGTTCGTGCTTTCGTGTAGGAGCAGGGCCAACCCCCTAGCCCATAGGTAACAGTGGTATTTGTCGTAGCAGTCGTTATTTTCTTCAAGCATCAGTTTTTTTTATTTATATAAAATGCATATGATGTTAATGAAAATGTTCTTTTTTTTGTGTAAATCGAAATATTTATTGAAAAGCAGTAAAATAAGGAAATGTCATAAAAGATAGTTAACTAATGAAAATGAAAAGAAAACGAGGAAAGGATTGAAGTTTATAAAATAAATTAGGAAATTTTTTGACTACTAAAAATAAATAAATGTTAATTCCAAAATCTTAGAATTTTATGAAGATAAATTTTTTCAAAAGAGGACAGGGAAAGGTTATTGCGAAATCGCGGGTCATTATCCATACGTCTTAAAAACTAAAATTTATAAATGAACTTGTATGCCGATTGTTGTTCTAAAATAAAAGAAAAGTTATGGCAATTTGGGAATTAACCGCACGATAAGATGTAGTCGATCATGGATGTTAAACACTTGACTACATCCCAACTGCAAAGCATGTGGCTAAATTGGTTTTTAAAAAACCAAATACTTTTAAAAAATTTGTTCAACAATCTTTGATTTTAAATATAAAATGTTTTAAGAATAGAGTTTTGAAAAAGCAAATTTTTATTTTAAAAATGTTCTACTATTTCAAATTTTTAACTAAAAATGATTTTGAACAAGAAAATGACATTTTTCTAGTTTTTGAAAACCACATGCTTAGCGTAGGGAAAAGCCAATGGATTAGCAGAATTTTACCATGCAGCGGAAGTGATAGTAGAAAAATATAGTTAATGATGAGGGAAAACCTGTTTTAGCTTTTAAATATCTTTTTTTCATGCATTGTCGATAGATGAACAAAACTTGTTTTAAAATTTTAAAGAGACAACAATAAATTTGTTTAGGTGAGCTATACTTGGAAAAGTTGAAAAAGAAATGAGGGCAAAAGGAGAAGGTTCTAGAGAGCAGAGGAATCAATACAAGAGATAATGGTGGAACTATGGAATTCTGCATCTAAACCCCATTTTCGGTTTAAGAGTATAGGTTTAGAAAACTAATTTTTCTAAATCTTGGATGTTAGAAATGGTTTGCTAGGATTTTGGATGGTAGGGATTAGATGCAAAATTGGTTGAAATATATTTCAATTGGTAGAAGCGTGGAAAAATTTGGATGTGAAAACAAAAATTTTGATCTTTAAATTTCGCATACATATAGAACTACCAATATGTATGTGTATATATATATATATATATATATATGTTGTTTGCATCATATTTTTAAAAATATTCGAAGAATGCATACATATTAGAGGCATCGATTTGGAATTATTTAGCATACATGTCATATGTATTGTGATACACCATGCATTTGTACACAACTAACTGTAAAATTTGTTGCACACATATTTGATTAGATTGCTTCGAATGGTTGTGCATGTTGTTATATGATTCGGTCCTTGAGGAATTTTAGCAACGTAATTCTATTAAGGGAGGAGAATGTAACACCCCATAAGTTGAACAATAATTAACTAAAAGAAATTAACTAATAATTAGTAATGGAGAAAATGGAATTTTATAAATTTCAGAATTTGGCTACAAAACTTGCATCATTGTGTTCTCGACGATTTTCTTATCAATTTTCATAAATAAAGTTTTGCGATCGGAATTCAAAACGAAAAATTTATTGACGTTTGAATATTTCGGATCGGGAACAATTGTATGTGTAATTAAAGAAATTGATGAAATTAATTAACACTAATTAATTAATGAAAACGGTGGTCGAACGTTTAAGTATAATCAACATTTAATCGAGTTTGGTGCGAGAGGTCACAAGCTCGAAAACGTGAATCAAAAATTTATTGACATGTGTTTTGTTGCCCTAATGACATGTCGTATATAAAGTACCATTTCAAAAAAACATTAATCGGTTTTAAATTTCTAAGAAGTAACGTTTAAGTGGGAAGAAATAAACATTTAACATAAATGGCATCCAATCGACCCCTAATTGGGCGGTCGACCACTAGCGGTTGAACATTGGTAGAAAAGCAGTCGACTACTTATATGCTGGTGGTTGAAGATTAAGCCCAGGCCGAACGGCTCAGATTTAATATAATATAGTCTAATGGTTATGATTGATTCGAACCCCTAAGATACAAGCCTGACCTCTCACTATTATTCTCATATTTTATGAAGCAATGACGAAGCTCTACCATATTCTTTTCTTCATAAATTCTAAAATTCTATACAAACTATAATTTATAGTATATAAGTAGAGAATAACGGAGAAGAAGGATAGAGTCGAATTGAAACGTTAAAGAAAAGGTAAATTGTAAATCTAAATACAAATCTAAGTTAAATTCAAATTTCTTCTCGAATCTAAATTTCAAATGAATATGTATAAGCTTGCGGTACATAATTCAATAGGGAAAAAATGGGAGTCAAACCGGAATAATAAGGTTTAAATCCGGAGATTGGGAAGTTTAGAGGTGGGTGGTAAGTTATATATTTTTATATAATATTAGATTTATATCGTTCTAAATCTGCTCTTTGTATGTGTTAATATAATTATTTTGGAGTTGTAGACTTAAACTTATACATATGCTGAATCTTAAAACTATGCCTATATATTCTGTGAATTTTTGACTTGAATTAAATGTTTGAAAGTAGTCCCTAAGTTAATGAATTGTATAGTAATTCTAGATTTGTTGGTAAAGACATATGTTACTAAATGTGAATTAGAGGTTATTATAACATGAACTGAGACTTAAGTAGATGTTAATTTATTGGAATGAAGTTTGTTGTGATGTAAATTTCTATAATTATCTAGTTTTATAAATATGAATAAAAGTGTATCATTTGAAGTAATAAGCAATATCTAAAAGAAAGAGATGGACAAAATATGCATGTTTACCGTATTTTGTACCGTCTATTTTGATAAGAACAAAAAAGATAATTTTTTTTAATTCCAAATGTAACACAAGTCCTTTTCTTTTACACAAGTTATGGAATTTTAAATTGTTAGCATTTCCATTTGAGAATGAAATTCGGATGCATTAAAAACAGAAATCCTTAATTATAAACCAAAGTATTGTAAGTGGAGATGATAACAATAATTTAATATAAATCTAACTAGTATAGAAACATGCAAAATATGTGCTTCTATAATCACAGTATATCTTTATAGAAGTTGTTGCAATTTAAAAGAACGCTTTCAATTCTTGTTCCGAAATATTCTTTGAAAAAGACTTCTTAAGAGTTTGATTGTGGCTTAGCCTAAGATATTTCTGAACACATGCCATCAAAACCACTATGAAAAAGCAAAAAAAATATACCTTCTAATCTTCAAAGCTCCAAAACATAACGTAATTACACTTATACATTCTAAAAAATAAAAGACGATGGCAAAAGCTTTAACTTTGTCATTCAACTTCACATTGGACAAATCGACATATACATTCGTAGCACAAAACTATGCCTCCAAATGCCAACATATTGAAAGATAAAACAACAAATAACACAAATTTTCAACATAAATTTACTTTGATAGACAAATTGGATGATTTGCCTCACTTCTTGCTCTTTCTATTATCAGACTACTAGTGTGTAACCCATGCATTGACATGGTAAAGTTTAAAAAAAATATTATTTATATTTTAATTATTGGTCAAATATATTTTTATTATGCAATATATGATAAATTTATTGTGATATATTAATTATAAACTAAACTGATTTCCGATACTCAGATATAAAGGTGAGAGTTCACTACTTGCTATACATATCTTTGTAAAAATTAATGTCCTAACTCAAAAAAATTATAAATAAAATTTGTTAATACTCTATATGTAAATAATTTATGTTATGTGCTATACTATTATCCACACACACACGTGTGTGTGTATAAGTGAATACGTAACTTCACTATTTTGTTGTATATATATTGAATTATCATCTTTCTTGAAAGATTTACAAATGTATTAGTGGACATTAAATAATTGAATTTATTTGAATAATTTGAATTAATCAACATGACTAATTAAATATATGGAGTTAAATGTAATTTAAATTGAGAAAAGGTTTTACAAATTTATAATTGAGTAGAGTATCAGATCTTATGGTTAGCTTATCTGCATATGAATTCTTTGAATCAGACGTGAACTTTATTCAATTTTAATTTTTCATTTTTAAACAATTTTATCCTTGTAGTTAACCATAGAATTTATGTTTTTGTGGAAGGGTCATGTTTACAACTTTAATAGTTTCAAAGTAATGTTATGTAGCATTTAGTTGAGTTTTGAGTTAGGTATGGTTTGATGACATGTTGAAAGTTGGAATATTTGTATCATCTAATTTTTATATCTTTAATATGTGTGTTCACATCATAATGGTGTAAAATAAAAAATATCTTTTAAAGGTTGTTAAAAATGAAATTATGTTATATAATTTATGATATTTTTAATGCAGCAACGCAGGGACATTTTCAGCATCAACTTATATTCCATGCAACAACCTAGGGGCACTTTTAGCATCAACTTCATTCACATCCCTATTTTTACACTATTTTATATCTTCATAAAGGTTTAAAAACAATTAAAGCAGTACAAAATATAAAAATGAAAAGTGAACAGTTTCAAGCAACTCTCATTTTATTCATTACCTCAAGTAACACAACAAACACAACTTGACAACAAAAATCTCACAACATAGACGTAGACCGTTCAATACACTTAAAGTCAATAATCTAACCATCAATGTTAATAGCTTTAACCTCAGGTTTCTTGATCTCCTCCTTAGGCACAGTGATAGTGAGAATTGCATTCTCCACGGTTGCCTTCACTTGATCCATCTTTACATTCTCTGGCAGCCTGAACCTCCTCATAAACATCCTATGGCTCCTATTTACACTCCTGCCACCGTTCATTCTCCTCCTCCTCTATGCTACTTTCTCCACTTATCTGAATCACATTTCCTTCCTGTACCTCCACTTTGACTGCCTCCTGTCTTCAGTCCTGGCAATTTTGCTTTGAACACATGCGCCTTGGAAGTCTTCTTCCAGTCAATGCGTATGTTTGCAAGAGCTGCAGTTTCGTTACTGAATGCAGTGCTTCCTGTTAGGGATTGGAATGCGCCAAATAGATTGAGGGCGAACGGTTCAAACAGATCGAGGAAGAATGGGTCGATAACGTTGCTCCTTTGTCCGAAGCTGCGAGGAATTAGGGCCATTGGTGATTAGAAACTTGCATATAGCTTGCATCACTTTTCAGATCACTGTGCATTACCTCACAAAGCTTGTAGCTTTCTCTTGCCTTCTAGTCACCATGCAGCTGCATGCCATGTAATCTTATTATTGTACTTTATGAAAATGCATTGCATTATTGATCCACTATATTGCCTCAATGTTGTACCGCATACATTTTACATCAGTTCAGCTTTGTAATCAGGTTACAACATGTTGATCCATTGCACTGCAGTACTTAATTAATCTGTACATCTAGCAAATCCTTGAAACATGTTAAATGAAACTGAGAAATAACACAACTGACAAAAATATCCCAAAAGCATAAAATTGACTGAAAATCCTATGTATAGATTACCTTAGAAATTATACTTTATCATGACAGAAATTTTGATAACTCATAGTGCGTTTGAGAGCAGAGACAAAAAATGAATGCTAAATTGCTTATTATAGATAAATTTTGGATTTTTTTAAAGATGTTATCACAGCAAAGAAAATGATTGCAAAAAATAAAAATAAAAATTCAATAAAAGTTCACGACTTCCATCATAAATTTCAAATCGCGGTAAAAAAAATATCCAGATATCCAATTGCTTTTTATATCCAAAATTGATGTTTAATTAGCAAGTAAAACTTTTATTGATAACCTTTTATGGGTAAGTTCCTAATTTTCCAGCAATATAACCTTTTTTTACTAAAACCTAGAAGTATTACATGAAAACCCCAGTGAAAGAGTAATGTATACTTTAACATGACAAAAAACATGTTCAGGCAAGAAGATGCCAGTTTTTTTATTGTCGACCCTTGTGACTTATTAATCGTGAAAGAAAAACATAAACGAGTTGAAAATTGTTTGCGTATCAGCACAAATAGAAAATTCATATTTTCAGGCGACTTCGTTGGAATCCTTGGAATAAAAACTCAAGCACCAACGTAATGACCAGTAATAATCTTTACATCAGTGCAAGCCTTATGGAGTTGCTTACATATAAGCCAAGTTCCATTACATAAACCAATTTTTTGATTCATATTCCTTAACAACATTACTGGTGCTCCTAATTTTATTTTCAACTTAGGCTGAGGTAAACCACTGGAAGTGGTTGAGTTTAAGAATTCTTGCTGATATACATTGTGAGTATCATCCTCAATAGCATCGTATGAGTAATAAATGACTTCATTTTCAGGAAATACATTGACTATGTGCTCGTTAAGTTTGTCAATGTATTCATTTAATGGAGTAATTAATGCTCTATTTGTTAGTCCTTGAGATGATGGTTTTGATGACAACAATCTTAGGACTTCTTATAAAATATAAATACTAACATTATAGTGTAAATATATATGTATGTTAAATTTTGGCGACACTATATGGAGATCTTTAGAGGTTGGAAGTAGCTTCGTAACGGAGGAAACGGTTCGCAAATCGGAGTTCGAAGGTGAAAGTTATAAGGGAAAAGGTGAAGTGGGCTGAATTGACAGGGTTGGACGTTTGAGGAAAAGGGTCAGATGCCTGACCCTTCAGCAAAGCTACAGCTGACCTGTTCCAGAGAATGAGGTCAGATGTCTGACCAAAAGGGTCAGACATCTGAGCCTGTGCAGAATTGATTCCAGGGCCTGTAAGCAGACGTCTAACCAAAAGGTAAGACGTCTGAGATGAAATGAAACTTTTCAGTAACTTAAGTCAAACGTCTGACCATTTTGGCCAAACGTCTGAGGCGACTTTCTACCTGTTTTCACGTGTGGACTTGATGTGAAGATTTGTGACAACTGCAGTGGCAATTTCAGAACATTGTCTAGGGTTTCTATTCCCCTATATAAGCTAGCTTCAGGTTCCAAATCTATGTGTGCGGCGAAAACAACAAGAGATTAACCTTCACTAATGAGGGTTTATCAAAACCTAATTTTCTTCAATTCTCTTCTCCACAAATCAATTTCTAATTAGAATTTTGATCATTGTATTCAATCTCTTGTACTCTTCTCATCAGTATCTTGTACTCTTCTCATCAATATTAATAAAAGCTCTCTCTTAAAATGGATGTACACTAACGCAACGTTAGTGGAACCACTATAAATCGCTGTATGATTTATTTTTCATTATTGCTTTGATTTCTATATTGTTTTTTTGGGACTGTGATTGTCTTGAATAGGTTGCGATTGGAATTTGAGTTGTTGATTGGTTGTTTTTACACTTCTAACCACGATGCCGTCTACAGCGGTGCTTGTGGATTTTCAATTTGAGTGGTCTCTAGTTGGTATCCTGCCCCCAACATTTGATATCAGAGCTTAAGTGCTGGTAGGTAGTTGTAGAAATGCCTGAATCAAGTAGTAACTCAAGTAGTTTGTCAATGGGTAATCAAAGTTGTGTAGCTCCTTATGTACATGGCTCGTACGCAGCTTCAGGATCATAATTGGTAATAGACAAGTGGAATGGTGATAATGATTTTGAAAAATGGAAATGGAAGATGAAAGCGGTTCTAAGGAGGAATCGGGTACATCAGGTAGTGTTTGATACACATTTATTGCTAGCAGACATCTTGGATGTTGAGAGAGAATGTTATCTCTGAAATTAGTGGTGAGACAACCGCTAAGGGTATTTGGGACAAGTTGGAGGAGTTGTATATGAAGAAGTCACTGACAAATCGTTTGATCTTATTGCGAACGTTCTTCACCTATAAGATGAAGGAATGTACTTCGCTAAAGGCGCACTTAAACACTTTTGATGATTTGCTAATGAAGATGAAGGCGGCATATTTTAAGATTGAGGAACAGAAAAAGGTGATGATATTGTTGTGTTCGTTGCCAGATCGCTGTACAGGTTTCTCAAATAGTTCGACCTATAGCCAGGATACATTGACTCTTGATGATGTCAAGACGGGTCTTCTTAGCGAGAAGTTACGGGATCAAATGAAGTAGTTAGGCGATGGAAGTAGTGGTACTAGTAATGGTCATGGTTTATTTATAGAGAAGGAGAGGTATATGAAGAAGAAGAAGAACAAGGGGCGTTCTAAATCAAGGAACCCCGGTTGGAGAGGAAAGTCGAAGGAAAGAAAAGGCAGGTGTTATATTTGTAGGAATCCCGATCATTGGAAGAATGAGTGTCCGGATAAGATGAAGGCAAAGAAGGAAGTAGCATCTTCATCAATAGCGGTGGAAAGTGCAGTTGGTGAGGGAGATGCAGATGTTTTGTCGGCGGTAGCATCAGATGTTTCTGGTAGCGAATGGATGCTCGATTCAGAGGCGTCTTATCATATGACGTCAAATAGGAATTTTTTTCTACTTACATCGACAAAGAAGGAAATTCAATTGTTATAGGAAATGGTGCTATTTGTAAGTCGAAAGGCATTGGTTCCGTACAAATTTGGATGTTTGACGAAGTGGTTCGTACCCTCACTAATGTGCGCTATGTTCTGGGACTTAGAAAGTCTCTTATCTCTTTGGGGCAGCTAGATGCTTTAGGTTGTAAGATCACTATTGAGAGTGATAGCTTACGGGTTTCGAAGAGTGTGCTTGTGGTGATGAAGGGTGCAAGGACTCATGGTATTTATTTACTTCAAAAGGTGACTGTAGAAGGTGAAACTTGTATAGGAGTTGATAGTTTTCATGGCTTGGATGCGACTAGGATGTGGCATTTGAGGCTAGGTCATGTCTCGGAGAGGAGTTTAGATATTCTTCGGAAGAGAGAGATGATCGATGGAGAAAGTTTCAACAAGTTAGAGTTTTGCAAAGAATGCGTCATGAGGAAGCAAACTAAAAGTTCATTCGGTGAAGGAAAGCATGATTCGAGAAGGGTTCTTGAGTATGTTCACACGGATGTTTGGGGACTGGCACCTGTAGCTTCTTTAGGTAGAGCTTGCTATTATATTTCTTTTATAGATGACTTTTCTTGAAAAGTTTGGGTGTATATAATGAAAGCCAAGTCGGAGGCATTTGCAAAGTTCAAAGCATGGAAGGCATTTGTTGAAAATGAGAGCGGAAAGTCTTTGAAGGTTTTAAGGTCTGACAATGGCGGAGAGTATGTTTCTGGAGAATTTTTAGAGTTTTGCAAGCATCATGGTATTCGGAGGTATTTTAGTACACCTGGAGATCTGCAGTCGAGTGGTGTTGCGGAGAGAATGAATCGTACTCTACTCGAGAAAGCTCGATGCTTGAGATTGACATTGGATTTGGCTAAGGGATTTTGGGCTGAAGCTTTGTCAACCGCAGTGCATATTACTAGTCGAATTCCATGCTCATCTATTGGTAACAAAATTCTGAAAGAAGTGTGGAAGGGAAAGGGCATTGCTTGAGTTATCTTTGTGTGTTTGGCAGTGCCATTTATGTGCATGATCCGAAAAATGATAAGCTTGAACCTAGAGGTTTTAAGGGGATTTTACTTGGCTATACGGACGGAGTAAAAGGCTATCAGATTTGAAATCCGAAAGCGAAGAAGGTAATGAATTATCATCATGTTACTTTTAAAGAGTCGACGATATTCAAGGAGAATAAAAGCTCATCGGATGTTTCGGATTTGGTTCGTGGTGAATCAAAGGAGAAGAAAGTTATTTTCACATTTTGTCCAAAGAGTAGAGTAGTTGGCGATGCTTGTGAGGAGATAGCGGTTGATGTTACATCACATAGTCCGCATGGTTCTTCTAGTAGTGTTGGTGATGTGCATGATTCTAAAGAAGATTCGGTTCAAGGTGGAGCCGAAGGGAGTTTGGTTGATGGAATTGCTAACGGGTTGGTCATCATACTATAAGACCACCCGAAAGGTATGGTGATTGGAACTATCTTAGCTTTTGTGATAATTTGGACTATGCTCTTCATGTAGTCCAAGATGAGCCGATGGATCTTGATGATGTCATGAAGTCGAGTGATAGCTCGAAATAGATTTGTGCCATGGAGGAAGAGATGCAATCATTGTTGAAAAATCAAACTTGGGATTTGGTTCCACTTCCTAAAGGAAACCGTGCTATTGGGTGCAAATGGATATACAGGGTGAAGGACGATGGAAGATACAAAGCTAGGCTAGTGGCTAAGGGATTTGCACAAAGGAAAGGAGTACGATGAGATATTCACACCGGTTGTGCGCCATACTTCTATCCGGATATTACTTGCTATAGTTGACATTCACGACTTGAAGTTGGAGCAACTTGATGTGAAAATCGTCTTCTTGCATGGTGACTTGGATGAAGCATCTACATGAAGCAACCGGAAGATTTTGTTGTACATGGTAAGTCAAATTTGGGTTGTAAGTTGAGAAATCGCTATATGGTTCAAAGCAATCACCTAGACAATGGTACAAGAGGTTTGATCATTTTATGCTTGAAAATGGTTTTGATAGAAGCATCAAAGATGCTTTTGTTTATTTCAAGATGTTGAGAAATGATTGTTGGGTGTATTTACTCTTGTATGTGGACGACATGCTCAGTGCTTCTAAGGATAAGAATGAAATCAACAAGCTAAAACTAAGTTTGAAATCGGAGTTCGAAAGGAAGGATCTTGGAGAAGAAAGAAGGAAATTAGGCATGGAAATTGTAAGGGATCGAAAGCATTTTGAGTTGAAACTAACTTAAAAGAAGTACATTGAGAAAGTTCTTTGCCGGTTTAACATGGAGAATGCACAGGCGTCAAATACACCTTTACCTTTGCATATGAAGCTTTCTTGTAAAGGATCACATATCTTGAAGGAAGACAAGGCTTATATGGTCAAAGTGCCATATGCTAGTGCTGTTGGAAGTCTAATGTATGCTACGGTGTGTAAAAGGCCCGATATTGCAAATGCCGTCGGGATGGTCAGTCGATATATGGATAATCCGGGGAAATCACATTAGGAAGCTATGAAGCTTATATTGAGATATCTTAGAGCCACATCATCTCATGGTCTTATTTTTTGTGGTAGTAAGGCGATGGATTGCAAATTGGTTGGTAATTGTGATTCGGACTATGCCGGTGATAGGGATCGAAGAAAATCAACTTTTGAATATGTCTTCACACTTAGGGGTACAGCCATAAGTTGGAGATCTAGATTGCAGACCGTAGTTGCTTTATCCACTACGAAGACGGAGTTGATAACCGCGGTGGAGGTGGCGAAGGAGGCACTCTATTTGAATCGATTTGTTTTGTGACTTGGGATTCAAGCATGATAGTATAGATGTTCGATGTGATAGCCAGAGTGCTATTTACTTGGCAGAGAATTTGACATTTAGCTCACGGACTAAGCATATCGAAGTGAGAGAGTCATTTCTAGTAGCCATGAATGAAGATAAGCAAGTATATCTTTGGAAAGTGTACACAAAGGATAACGCGGTTGACATGTTCACTAAGGCATCGCCGGTTGGAAAGTTCGAGCATTGCTCGGACTTGATTCACTTGGAGTAGTGCTAGTTGCCACAGTATGCCACGGTTAAGGGAGGAGCTTGGTGGTAGATGAGGAAGAGTATCGGTGAGAGATTGAGGTTCTATCTTCTTGGTAAGTGCAGGTCTTTGGTGAGATAACTTAGGATTTGGATGTTTTCAACATTTCATTAGCGGGTGAGGGCCTTGCCTGAACTCATTGGTGGAGTGCAATGGGCGGTGGCTTTGCCGGAGCTCATCGGGAAAGCATTCATGTCTGGTTGAAGGTAGAAGTGATAGTTGGTAGTATTGGTTGTTGTTGATGGTATGGGACCATTGGAGTTAGAGATGGATATAGTGTCGAGGTGGAGTGTTAAATTTTGACGACACTGTATGGAGATCCGTAGAGGTCGGAAGTAGCTTTGTAAAGGAGAAAACAGTTCGCAAATCGGAGTTCGGAGGTGATAATTATATGGAAAAAGGTGAAGTGTGTTGAATTGACAGGGTAAGACGTCTAAAGAAAAGGGTTGGACGTCTGACCCTTCAACAAAGCTGCAGCAGACTTGTTCCAGAGAATGAGGTTAGACGTCTGACCAAAATGCAGAATTGGTTTCAGAGCCTGTAGTCAGACGTCTGACCAAACAGTAAGACGTTTGAGCTGAAGCGGAACTTTTCAATAACTTAAGTCAGACGTCTGACCATTTTGGCTAGACGTCTGAGGCGACTTTCTGCTTGTTTTCACGTGTGAACATGGCGTGAAGATTTGTGACAACTGTAGGGGGAATTTCGAAACACTGCCTAGGGTTTTTATTTCCCTATATAAGCTAGCTTCAGGTTTCAGATCTACATGTGCGGTGAAAACAACTGCAAGAGATTAGCCTCAACCAATTAGGGTTTATCAAAACCTAATTTTCTTCTATTCTCTTCTCCACAAACCAATTTCTAATTAGAATTTTGATCATTGTATTCAATCTCTTGTACTCTTCTCATCAATATTAATAAAAGATCTCTCTTAAAAGTAGATGTACACTAAGTGATTTATTTTTCGTTATTGTTTTGATTTCTATATTGCTTGTTTGGGATTGCGATTGTCTTGGATAAGTTGAGATTGGAATTTGAGTTGTTGATTGGCTATTTTACACATCTTACCACGATCTCGTCTTCCGTTGTGTTTGTGGGGTTTCGATTTGAGTGGTCTCTAGTTGGAATCCCGCCTCAACAATGTATATGCAGGATATAACCATGCAGGTACCAAGAACGAAGACTGTACGATATAAAGATTCAAGACTGAATATTTCAAGATTGAAGACTCATGAGTATTAAGATATCAAAAGTTCAAGATTTTAAGAATATAAGATAAGTATTGAGCCTAAAATTATGTTAAAACTTCTTGAAAGCACTTACATCTTTATTCGAAATTTATTCATGGAATGGAATTCACTTCGAGCCTATTAAAGGGATGGAACCCTAGTGGGATGGAACGGACGATAATATCTAGTGGAACATATAGTGGTCATATTTTGATATCTGCTAATTTTATGAAAATGCTTTTCAAAAAATATCACTTATTTTAAATGTTTTCAAAACCTTCTTTTCAAAAAGACATCTCTCTTGTTTGAAAAATTTTAGCCTCAAAATTATCTTTATCATTTTTAATATTTTGATTTCAAAATTTTCCTTGATTTTAAACTATCTCTTGTTTTAAATATTTAGCTTTTAAATATTTCTATACTCAGTTTTTTAAATCATTTTATAGATTAAGATTATATACATTAAAAATTACTTTTATATATTTAAACTATATTCAAATATATTTACAAATATAGAAATTGTTTTAACAAATTATAGAAACCAATTTTAATAAGAAAACCAAAATCACCAATTTTGCCTAGAGCATGTCCACATCCTTCAACCCCCCATGTCGACATGGTGCCCGTTAAATTCAAAACTCAAATTTTCAAAAGAAGAATCTATTTGTCGTATCCTTTCATGAATAGATATGGCTGTTAATCTTCTATAAATACCAGCAGTTCTAAATGAAGTTTTTATCAAATTTCACTTGTTTTTTTTCCTCTTTATCTTCCATGTTTATTCTAAAGAATCCAAAACTATACTCTACCGAAATACCAAGTGAATCTAACTTGATTATCTCTTGTTTGATTCTCTACCACTCTCTCCATAAGATCTCAGTGCTATTCAAAGTTATAGGATCTTTTGTAAATCAAACTGTTGAGTAAAAGGTGCGGTTGAGCCTTGAAATCAATTGGGTGTGATTGTAGCCCCGAAAATCAATTGGGTGTGATTGTAGCCTGGTTAATTCAAGAGAGTTGCCCTAAACTCGAATACAGGAGGGTGTATGTCGTAGCCTTGAAACCGAGGGTGTAATCTGGAAGATTATTTTGAAAAAAAATCTGTACGCTTGTACGGGACTGGATGTAGGGTTACTCCGAACCAGTATAAAATCATGGTGTGTTCCTTCCTTTACTGCTTTTATTTAGTGTCTATATCCGTTTCTGATTCTGTGATTATCTGTGTCTGAATTGCATTTGTTGGTGATTAAATTACACAAGTTTCAAAAAGATTTAGAAAATCCACAAAACACTATTCACTGGTTCTAGCCTTAAGATCTGTAATCCGCATTTCTATCATTTGGTATCAGAGCAATGTTTTAAAGTTTTCATAATCTGAATTTTGAAAAAGTTTTTAAAAATGACTACCAACACTGGTTCTGTTAATGCTATCACTAGTTCATTTGTAGAGGGTCAGTCTACTGCCAGACCTCCATTTTTTAATGGCAGTAAGTATGCATATTGGGCATGTAGAATGAAGATTTATTTACAATCAATAGGATTAGATACTTGGAATATCACAAAAACTGAATATTCTGAACCCACAACTAGTTTCGCACAGTAGGCTGCTGAGCAAAAGAATAATGTATAGAATAATTCCAAAGCCATGAATATTTTATTACGTTCATTTGATAGGAATGAATTCAATAGAGTATCTGTTTGTAAGTCTGCATATGATATCTGGAAAATTTTGCAAGTCACTCATGAAGGAACAAGCACAGTCAAACAGACCAAAATCTCCATACTCACAAATCAGTTTCAATTATTCAAAATGGATTCTAACGAGTCCATTTTTGATATGTATGGTAGCTTTCAGGATATTGTGCATTCTCTAAAATTATTGGAAAAAGTTTTTCCAAAGAAAATCAAGTCAGAAAAATTCTAAATTCTCTTACTCCAAAATGGGATCAGAAAACTCTTGCTATCGAAGAAGCAAATGATATCAGTACTTTAAAGATTGAAGAATTGATTGGAAATCTAATACCGTTCGAAGTACAAATGCAAGGGAGAAGAGACAACAAGGCATTCGAAAAGAAGTCAATTACATTCAATGCATTAACAGATGGATCAGACTCAGGAAGCGATGATGATGAAGAAATAGCCTTCATGACAAAGAATTTTTGGATGTTTCTGAAATACAAGAAGATGAATAGCTTCAAAAAGATTGATCACAGGAATTCTGGAAATCATAATGAAGTGCCAAATCACGTAAAATGTTTCAACTGTGACGAACCAGACCATCTCAAAAGAGACTGTCCGCATCCTGATAAGCAAAAGTTTCCTACAAGCAATGATTATACAAAGAAAAGGAAAAGAGACCGCTACACTAGACGACTTAGACTCAGACTCAAGTGATGATGATCATAAGACGGAAAATTCAAATGTGTTTTACGCTATTCTTGATTTCGATGATCTCGAAGATACGAATCTAGAAAAAGGTACACCAGTATAAGACTAAGGGGGAGTTATATCAGTTTAGGATTAGTTTTTTTTCTGACAAAGGGGGGAGAAATATAAAATAGAGTAGTTAGGCTTAGATTAAGGGGGAGTTATTAGTTATAGGGGGAGTTATTAACTTTAGAGGGAGTTATAGTGAAGGTGAGGTGTATTTTATAAACATATGTTGTCATCATCAAAAAGGGAAGATTGTTAGTCCTTGAGATGATGGTTTTGATGACAACAATCTTAGAACTTGTTATAAAATATAAATATTAACATTATAGTTTAAATATATATGTATATATAAGATATAACCATGTAGGTACCAAGAATGAAGACTATACAGTATAAGGATTCAAGATTGAAGATATCAAGATTGTAGACTCATGAGTATCAAGATATCAAGAGTTCAAGATTTCAAGAATACAAGACAAGTATTGAGTCTAGAATTATGTTAAAACTTCTTGAAAGCACTTACATCTTTATTCGAAATTTATTCGTGGAATGGAATCTACTTCGAGCCTGTTAAAGGGATGTAACCCTAGTGGGATGGAACTCACGACACTATCTAGTGGAACATATAGTGGTCCTATTTTAATATCCACTAATTTTATGAAAATGCTTTTCAAAAATATATCACTTATTTTAAATGTTTTCAAAACCTTCTTTTCAAAAAGACATCTCTCTTGTTTGAAATATTTTAGCCTTAAAATTATCTTTATCATTTTTAATATTTTGATTTCAAAATTGTCCTTGATTTTAAACTATCTCTTGTTTTTAGATATTTAGCTTTTAAATATTTATATACTCAATTTTTTAAATCACTATATATATTAAGATTATATATATTAAAAATTACTTTATATATTTAAACTATATTCAAATATATTTATAAAGTTTAGAAATTGTTTTAACAAATTATAGAAACCAATTTTAAAAAGAAAACCAAAATCATCAATTTTGCCTAGAACATGTCGACGACCTTCAACCCCCCATGTCAACATGGTGCCCGTTAAATTCAAAACTCAAATTTTCAAAAGAAGTGTCTATTCGTCGTATCCTTTCACGAATAGATATGGCTGTTGAGCTTCTATAAATACCATTAGTTATAAACAAATTTTTTATCAAATTTCACTTTTTTTCTTTCATCTTCATCTTCCATGTTTATTCTAAAGAATCCAAAACTATACTGTGTTGAAATACCAAGTGAATCAAACTTGATTATCTCTTGTTTGATTCTCTACCACTCTCTCTATAAGATCTCAGTGCTATTCAAAGTTATATGATCTTTTGTAAATCAAATTGTTGAGTAAAAGGTGTGGTTGAGCCTTGAAATCAATTGGGTGTGATTGTAGCCCCGGAAATCAATTAGGTGATTTTGTAGCCTGGTTAAATCAAGAGAGCTGCCCTGAACTCGAATACAGGAGGATGTACCTCGTAGTCTTGAAACCTAGGGTGTTATCTGGGAGATTATTTTGAAAAGAAATCTGTACGCTTGTACGGGATTGGATGTAGGGTAACTCTGAACCAGTGTAAAATCATGGTGTGTTCTTTCTTTTACTGCTTTTATTTAGTATCTGCATCTATGTCTGATTCTGTGATTATATCTGTGTCTGTGAATTGCATTTGTTGGTGATTAAATTACACAAGTTTCAAAAAGATTTAGAAAATCCACAAAACACTATTTATCCCCCCTCTAGTGTTATTCCAGCCTTAAGATCTGTAACCCGCATTTCTAACACTATTAACTATGTACTCCATGCTGAAGGTATTTTTGATAAGTCGAGAAAAATTACTTCTACAATTTATATATTGAATCCTCATCATCCCAATTTATTAGAATATCATTTGCTACTTGAATGATTTCTCCATCAATGAAAGGTTCAACATCTTCACCAATTTGAATTAAAAAATCCAAATGTGTATTATCATTTGATGCACGCATGTTCTTTTTTAGATACAAAATCCACATTTTAGATACAAAAACAGAGATCAGATAGAGTGGCATGATTAGTAAAACTTTAATTTGGATAATCTTCGACCATATACTCAAAAAATTCATCTCATAATTTTCACACTCCTGGCGGATCATAAAAAACCAAAATTGTTACAAAAAAATGTTCTTAATGCAGAAGGCATTTTTATGCTTGATGCTTCCAGTAAACATGATCCAGTCTTTAATCCTCCAATAAAAGACCATGTTTTTCAGCAGCTTCTTTAACTGTTTGACAACTTTCACCATTTATGGTCAGTAAATCATTAAAAGAAGTTGGTCCTCTTATGTGATTAAGTAGAGTTCTCAAGAAAAATCGTCCTCTTTCAAAAGGTGAAACTGTATATACTCTACCGATTACCTTCATTTGTGACTCTCTCCTCTTCCATCTTTTCTCTTCATTAATCCATTTATAACGCTCTAGAAATTCATGGTACAAAAAATTTCTTGCTTTAATATCATAGTTGCTTATTTCAAAAAACTCAGGTTGAATTGTTTTTGTATTGTTTTCATTAGATAACACTTCATTGATCATTTGACTACCACGAAATGTAACGCTCTATCTATTAGGAAGATGTATTTGTAAGCACTCAATTGATAGATATATCTTATCGAGTGAGAACCTGAAGATCCTCCTTAATGCCTCTAGAGCATAAACCTATCTTGCATCAATGAACTGTTGAATCTCATCACAGTCGAGTGCTCTTTGAACTTGTAAGGAAACACGAACAAGACATTTGTAGACATTTTTGTGAGGACAGTTTACACTTTTTATGCTGCTGCATATTTCTTCATTGCTACAACAATCATATTTTAGCAAAAACCAGGGATTATATGGTACCACCCATCTATTATCTACAAACAATTTCTCGTGTATATCTAAAAGTATACATCTTCCATTATTATGTCTTCAGTAGACATGGTATGAATCGGTCCCTTAAGTAGTTATAGATGAAAATTTCTTAGATAATCCCTTTTTGCAAACACCGTTTTCATGCAAGTACACTTCGAATTTTGAATTCCACAGGGACGATGGAATGGTCAATTTAATGAAAACTTCATGAAACCGAGGTTCTTCAAGTGAATTTGGTATTTCTGCTCTTGCTATTTGATCATAAGCATCCGTTGCTCGTAATTTATCTTCTTCATTTACGATGTTTAGCATATGAACATGGGGTAAGTCTTTTTTTGAAACTCAATCACATGCACATGTGTTTCCACCCTTCCAAGCACATCTTTATCAAAAATATCATTTTTAACTTTTTAAACTTCTCAAAAAATGCGCTTGTTGTTAAGTTAGGCCTATCTTGTGCAACTAGACCGGCAACGACTCCATAGCAATTTCATTCCAAAGTGGATTGTAAGTCACTATAAGAAATATGTCGGATTTTCCATATTTCCGTACTAATGTCATTGCATCTTGATATTGTTGTTTTATATCTCGTGGACCGTCCTTGTATAAAGAAGGTAATATTGTCTTTGTACCAATTTTTCCTACTAAGATCAAAAGTACAGACTTGATTAAAAATATATAGATAACTATTTGTAAACTTTATTACTAAACTTAATTGAATCTTAATGTTAATTAAGAATTTTAATAGTCTTGATAAAATATTTTCTTTTCTTTTTTGTGTAACTACATCTTTAGATTGTCATATAAAATATGATACGAAAATATATTATGTTCAAAACATTCCAGCATTATTTTCTCTTGCATCCAATGCATCTTGTAAACCTTGATAAATTTATTCTCTTATAGATTTTTGATTGTCTCTATACCGTCAAAGCTTGTTTGCATCAATCCTTATCCAATTATCCACAACATATTGCTGTAGCAATCATTGTTTAGGATTTCAATATACTTTAGGATAGATTAATCATGAAACCCTAGATTTGAATAGATGACTCATATTGATTTGACTGAGAAGAAATCAAAGGAAAGTAAACAAATTAGCAAAAGACGTACCTGAATTCATAGCTTCTGATTGGAAAAGTAAATTTGATTTGGTTCCGCATATTAATCCAAGCCCTAGATCTATATTAGATCTGAATCATGTAGTTGTTGCTTTCATAAACTGATTAAGAGAAAGAAATATATCTAAAAGATAAGAATTGGATCTGATTTTTCAAATTGACATAAACCTTAGATCTGAATTATTTCCATAGAACAGGTTAGGAGAATAACTAAAGCTTATGTAATTTGGGGACATAACCCTTATTTATAACGAGTATAAATGCACGTCCAGTTGGACCTGCATTTGGTCATGGCCACTTCACCATTTACTTATTTATTTTTTATTTAGGGTATGGAGGTTTTTCTTTATATTTGTATATTTAGTTTTTTCTCTATAATCAATAAACCAGGCCACACTCATAAATTATGACATTATTAGTCGCACAATTTAAAAAATTAGTAAGTTATGGGTATAAGTTTAGGAACTGTACATTGTAAAATATATATATAAATACTATTTTTTTTAAATATTTATAAATCACTAAATTATCATTTATAACAAATATGTTTGATGTGAATACAAAATTTGAGAGAAATGACTCACTCTCATATGCAAGCAAAATTTATGGTGAAAAACTCGGTAAATAAAGGATAATACACATGTTGGCTTGCATCTAATAAATTGGGTATTTAGAGTTTATACATAATATCTTATATTATATTTGTTGTTATTGGTTCAGACGTTGGTAACTTTCTATGTTACAGCAATCAGACCTCCAACAGTGCCATCAAGTTCTTACAGGTCCCAATAAAAAATGTTTAATTCATTCGATGGTAGAATGGCTTAGTACCAAGAATAAAAAAACTAACCGAAGAGGATAGTGTCAGAATTGTTAAGTGCAGCATTTTATATACTAAGCATTATTTTTATATTATAGTTTTATAGTTCTAATCTTCACTGGAAAATTAGAATGAATATATTTAGGACCACGTAAATAGAATGAAATACTAAAAAATTGTTTCAACGTTAGGAATATGATAAAAGGGTTTTAAATTGAAAAAAATATGTGTTGCTAATTCTGTATACTGATTAAAAAATTCAATGCAAGATAGCGCTATAACTCATATGGGACAAATCAAAGTTCATTAACCATCAATATTATTAATGAACTAAGTGAAAGATTACATTCTAATACAAAGAGAAATGCAAGTAATGCTAAAAAACACAACCGTATTTTACTACAAAATACCAACAATCAACTTCTTTTATTACACACAATGACTATTAAGAAAAGAGAAGATTGATCCCAAATAAAGCCCAGCAAATCATTAGTCCAGTCCAAGCATACTAATAATGATTATCAGGGTTTTTGAAAGTCGAGTATCTCTTTACGGTCACAACTACCATCTGATGCAGCAAAGTTGTAACAAAGCTTCAAATCTTTCACTGCATCAGAAATACAGTTTATAATAATTTGCGTGGATAAGTGACCATAATTTGGAATAGCAACGCCATAACGATGACAAATATGCCAACGTAATTTAGGCTGTAGGGAAAAAAATTATGAGGGCATAGCGATGGAAATTGTTAGGAGTTTAGTGACCTTATAGTGAAGGAGGCTTTATTTGCCTCCATCCATTACAAAAGACAACAAAATATTATATAAAGTCAAATCAACTGTGTGAAATAGGCAATATTGCCAATATATATCATCCTAGTCAATTGTGCATCAACGTATGAATTAACAATAATCATACACATCACAAACAAATAATAACAAACACACATCACATACCATAAAGAATAATGTTACAATCCATGTATACATACTTAGGCATGCCAAAGATTAGTGTCAGTGTTCCCTCTTAATTATTAACTTTTAGTGTTCCCTCTTAATAGTGATTTTTTTATTTTTCGTACTGTAATTATTAAGAAATGTTAACATTTTCAATGGCTTCCAACGGCTGTCATGTATTGAATATTTCGATGGCTATCTACGGCTTGCGACAGAAAATTGGTAAAGGCTCGACCTTCCATACATGCATGATGGAGGGTCGAAAATGTCGACGGTAGCCGTCGAAAAACTGCCGTTGGAATCGTCAAAAAGTCCGTCGAAGAATAGTTGTTCGACGATCAGTATTCCGATGGCTATTTGTGATGGCTCGCGACGGCCGTCGATGGCAAATTGCTGTTGGAATAACAAATGTTTCTTGTTTAGACTGAATGTGTGCTTTGGAGGTGGACTTGAGCAGGGGCTCAGCTTAAAATCCCAATCTCGAGCTCTATATCACCCTTAACTCCATTTATGTAGTGCTACTTTTTATGTAATGAAATTTTTACAGAAAGAGTAGGCTAATCTGAATATCATGCTTAAAATTAAATTGTAGAAATTAATATTAATTTTGTGTACACATTTATGTTAGCCACCAACTATATATTAGAGTAATGAAAAATACTAATTATGACGTTAAAGGCTCAGCTCTCATATTAGTCCCAGGCCTTTGGATTTTGATAACCAACCATGGTTTACCTGTCTTTTGGGTATCACTTTCAAGTGAAAATCATTACAAAGATGCATATATATTTTATAAATAAATTTGAATAGGAAAAATCTTCAATTAGACACATTTCAGCAAAACAGAATAGCAGAAAGATGCCACTTTGGAAACTTAGTACAACCTTAGCACCGAATTCACACCAGTCATTTATTAATCTAATTATTAACTTTGACAATGAAAATTGGAAAGCCACCGAATAACAGAAAGATGCCACTTTGGAAGCCACCGAAAATGTTAAATAGTATAGAAATATTCGAAATTGGAAAGATCGTAAAAGCAAAGGAAAACCGAAAAATTGTACTTCTATTTTTCTAAAATCAAAGCAGTACATTTACACACCAAAGATTTAGAATCAAGAATAAAAAAATTGCAAGAAATCCTTACCAATATTTGCAAACTAAGGATTAAGCATGAAGAATACAAAAATGTAAATAATCAGGACATTAAAGAATTTGATACCTAATGTGTAGCCACTTCTGAACATACAAATACCAAACAAAGGATTTTGGTACCTAGCGACGTACAGGTGTGCTCGGGTCAGACCGAGTATTACAGATTTTCAGGTAGGTGCGTTTGGAGCTCAGGAGGCGAGCTGGATGGCAAGTACGTACGGAGTATTTCCGCTGCAGTATATTATTGTGTATCTGGGACATGATTTATATGTCTAGTGTCTGTATATATATATGTGAAACTCTGATGTATATTAAATGTCATCAACAAATATAGTATTCTTTTGTAAACTATTATTTATTATTATATTTTATCCGCTGCGAATGTGAGTTGTTGATGTTTCTTTTCTCCTTCTTCTTCTATCTCTTTCTTCTTTTTCATAACTATCTGGAATTTTCGGGTTAGAAAATTTCAGGTCGTTACATTTGGTATCAGTCAGACCGAGTATTACAAATTTTCAGGTAGGTACGTGCTGGAGCTTAGGAGGCGAGCTGGATGGCGATAGCGTATAGAGTATTGCCGTTGTATTTCTGAGACATGATAATTGTAATATCCAGTGACTGTATATAATGTGAAAACTCTGATGTATATTAAATGTAATCGACAGATATAGTATTCTTTTGTAAACTATTATTATTTATTATTATATTTTATCCGCTGCAAATGTGAGATGTTTGGTGTTTCTGTTCTTCTTCTTCTATCTCTTTCTTCTTTTTCATAACTATCTGAAATTTTCGGGTTCGGAAATTTCGGGTCGTTACAGGTGCTCACATAGATAGTGGATTACAATCATCCAAAAAAATACACAATGGATTACAATTTAACAAACCTTCTCCCCGATACGTGAAGCATACATCGAAATTGCATCCCCACTACCCAACAGTTGAGTTACACATTATTTGAAACCTGGGGTTAAAAAACAGCTCCAATAACCTGCATACCAAGCTAATAATATCACAACATTTTGTAGTGTTTAAGATCAGATTAATAGAACAATTACACATCGTCATTTAGGGATAAGTAACTTAACTGTTGATTAGCAAAAAAATGGGTGAAAGAGGCATAGTAGTTATTTATAAAACCTTCTTTCAGAAATTTAAACGTGGAAGAAAGAAAAATTAGGAAAAATCCAATCCAATACGTACGGAAAATTAGAGATGATGCTTAGTATAGTTTATAGTGTTACACATACATATCTATCTTTCATAAGTTGAAACATGGAAGAAAGAAAAATTAGGATAAAACCAATCCAATACGGATGGAAAATAACAGAAATCCCACAGTTCTGAAAGGCTGCCTCAGTCATTTCAGTCTCAAACCTCAAATTCCACATATCATACATTCACAATTAACTGGTTTAGAGTAACTGCTCCATTGAAAGACTTCAAAGAATTGATTATCAATTATTCTTATTCCTTTTAGATAAAACATTTACATTTAGTTCAGTATAATCAATATACTCTTTGAGAATGAAAAAATAACACCATTTTAGTAGAACGTAAGATTCACGGATACAAAATTGCATTTAAACAACAAAAAATAAAATAAAAAAAATCTACCACGAATGAATACTGGCATACTGCCAGTGCTAGCATATTAAATCAAAGCCTGATCTGGAACCTATAATAATTGTTTTGACAGCAAAAGCTACCTATTTGTATACCCCTGCAAGTATAATCACATTATCTATTGGCAATCATCAATTTTAGATGGGAACATTTGCAAGGAGAAAGAGAACATAATTTTTCCAAAGATTTTGAATTTTAACAAAAATAACATTAATAACTTGTCTACTTTGAGAAATTATAATACATAGTCCAGAGTTGTTTTGGTCACTAAACAATAAACATTCATGGCTGTGTAAAAATAATGAATCTTAACAGTTCAACTTATGTTTCACAATTTCATCTCATCCTTCAATATTGATTCAATCATAAAAGGCGACAAACAAAAATAACAATCATAACAGTGATTTCTTGTACTAAAATAATACCGATCAGTTGAAAATAGTAAACATTTACTAAAATATTCACAAACAGTGATCTTGTGCATCGATTTGTAAATTGATTAGGACCACAAACAGAGGTTTGTATCTTTACTTTTTTTTGTACTTAAGTATATGTACTTATTTGTTGAATTTTCTATTCTTTCAATTATTTAACATTTCAATGCATTGTGAGCATATTTGCTGTTGTGTTTGCTATGTTAACAGTGAATCCTCTAGTATCATTATTGGAATGGAATTCTTTTGCGCATAATTTTTAATTTCTGTTTCTAGTAATACAAATAGTTCCTGTTGAATATATTATTATTTATGATTAATAGAAATCAATAAAAAAATACAATAAAAGGCCTTTTTCCTTTTGAAAGTATACTACCAAACGGTTTGCTCGCCTACAGGCTACAGGTGCATAGTCATACCATTCTAGAACTACATAACCATTCAAACATTTATTCAAATGCTTTGAGTGCATTCAAACTGTTTGTCTGTATAAACTTTTCTGTAGCTTGCAGTCTAAAAACATTACTAAAATAAAACGCTTTAAATTTTAGCTTAAGTATATGTACTTATTTGTTGAATTTTCTGTTTCTTTAATTATTTAACATTCCAATGCATTGTGAGCATATTTGCTGTTGTGTTTGCTACATTGACAGTGAATCCTCTAGTATCATTATTGGAATGGAATTCTTTGTGCATAATTTTTAATTTTTGTTTCTAGTAATACAAATAGTTCTTGTCGAATATAATATTATTTATGATTGATAGAAATCAATAAAAAAATACAATAAAAAATCTTTTTCCTTTTGAAAGTATACTACCAAACGGTTTGCTCGCCTACAGGCTACAGTGCATGGCCATACTATTCTAGAACTACATAACCATTCAAACTTTTATTCAAATGCTTTGAGTGCATTCAAACGGTTTGTCAGTATAAAATTTTCTGCAGCTTGCAATCTAAAAACAACTCAAACCAATGCACTATTAAATATAAAATATATGAACTGAATAAGTAAAAGTAAAAGAAAGGGAGGAAGAGAAGCGTACAGTAACAATTAGTTGAAATCAGTAGGTGTTGATGAAAAATCGGCAGGATGATAATCGGTAGACATAGGGGCGAATTAAGGACGAAGTCATTGATGAAGACGGCAACAATATGAGGTTGAGGCGGTAGATCTAAATTTGGTAGATCTGGAATGACAACTGAAGCGTTAGGAGGTAGAGCGAATGAGGAGACCAAATTTTGGCGATGGAAGCGGTAGATCTGGCGAAGAACTGGATGTAAAAGCAAAATAAGGAGATGGTAGATTGAATAGGTGATCGGTGATGAAGTGTGCATGTAGAGAGGAATAAGGGAAAGGGTATCTGGATGCGTAACGTAAAACGTTAAACAAAGGCCATATGGATGTAAAATGGAAGTAGGACAATGGTACTATTGGTATTTCAAAAAGACACCGAGTAAATCCGTGGAAGAGTTTTCATTATTAGTAGTAGAGATGTTGGTATTTTCTAATTTGACCCTTCAGCAAAATAGAATTGTCTCGGTATCTACACATTAATACCATGACAATTATACCTATAAGTCTTTTAACTTTAATTCATAATTTGACCACTTTAATTAGGCCTTACATCAAAATAGCACGACACATTTATTTTACATATGTGGTCCACATATTGAAATTTTCCAACATTATCTACCACGCAAAAAAATGACGAGTGTGGCTATGAATCTCTCAAATCATTAAAAACATAGAATTACAAATTTTGGTCATTGAAGTTCAATATAAAAATTCATTACTAAATTCAAATTGTTAAATGAGAAACACATTTTATAAGTACGATACTTGTAAAATGTTGCAGTAATATTCGCGACATGCAATGTGTTTACCATTTTCACCTTGACAACTAATATAGCATCATAACATTCAAAAGGTAGTAACAACGGATATTGTAATGGATCATAATAACCGGTTTTTTAGGGACACGTATTGACATTATTTCTACAATAATGTCTCTTTTGTAAATTTGTTGCATTTCAACCCCTTTCAACCAAAATACCAAAAAATTGTGAAGAAGTTAGAAGATTATATTGTTTTGGATTTGAAGGCTCTCTTTTATTATTAACTTGAGATTTTGGATGTTTGTTTTTTGTGAAATTTGTCAAAATACGGATACAAATCTATTATGTGTGTTAAGAGTTCTTTTCAGCATCTCCACAATGTTCCTATCTAGTATATTTATATTTTCATCCAATCTATGTTCAATCTCATGCTCGGTTTCGTATACATACATTTGTAAAAATGGCGGACGATGTCCAATTGCAGGAAGAAGACAGCCTATTTGATGGTACATACCACCTTGTGCTTAAAATGTGTAGACACCATCTCTACCATTAGCTAAATTTTCAATAATATGCACATCCATTGATGTAAAAGCAAAAACATGATAGTATGATTGAATATGATTTGTAAAGTGTATTTCAATTTTAATCTTTATATAGTTCTAAAATTTTAGTAGGAACTGAAGTCAAAGATAAATTATTTTTCCATTTAAACAACAAAATCCATCTGGCTCACGATAAAATCGCTTTGCTTGACAATATGGACATATCTTTGGCGGTGACAAATGAAAATTTTAAAACCATAGATTATTGATAAACGATCTCGTGCAATTGTAGGATGATTTTCCAACAACATTGGCATGTGGTCGGCCAACTCAACGTCTCATGTAAACTTCTTCACCATTCACTCCATCATTTACTTGGTCAAAATTATTCATGCTCGAATTTAGTTTTCACATTTGATAAGCTTTACAACGCTTTTTCAAGGTTTGCTTCTTTTTCATGTTAATTCATTGAATTATGTTTTGATCTTTCAGAGTTGCGACATTTCTGCAAATTTATTTCTCCGTCCTTTTACGCCATTAAAGTTGTTCTTGCTCTATCTAAAACACGATGTTCCTTTAACTTATCTTCTCGTTATTGGAGGTCCATTTCAATCGATTTTATTTTCCTTTTTCATTCTCAATCAAATCTTGATGTTTTGTTTGCTGGAGGATTATAGGGCTTCGACGAAGTCCTATATGTTGGAGTTGATTGACCATCAGTCCAGTAGCTAAAAAAAGTCAAAATATCATAGAAATGTAAGTAAATTATGTAAAACGATATATATTAATTTTATAATGAAATTTCAAGTAGCTACTATATAGTCAATAAAATTCTGCCAATATAACAATTGTATATGCAAAATAAAGAAAATATGGAGTGCATTATTACCAAGTTCCGCTTTATGTTGACATTGTTTGTTCATGATAGTTTCATTATCATTTAAAGCTTTACGCACAATTTGTTCAAGAATTCTTGGACTTCGATGAAGTCCTATATTTTTAAGTTGATTATCCTTCGCCACCACATCATCTAAAAAGTCAAAATAATGGAGAAATGTAACTAATTTTAAATTAACTATTTAAAAGGAAACATTAATTCAGGAATCTTCAATATATATTATATTGTCAATAAAATATTGCTAACATATAAATTTTATAAGCAAAATATAGAAAGGCTAGCAGGAAATATTACCATGTTCTACTTCATGCAGATGTTGTTGTCTTGTGTCAATTTCTTTATCCTTCGATTCTTTACGCATAGTTTGTTCAAAATTCTTGGACTTCGACGAATTCCTATATTTTGAAGTTGATTGTCCTTCATCACTTTAGTAGCTAAAAAGGTCAAAATACTACAAAAAATAAATAATCATAAATTAGTTGCATAAATGGATATGGAATTTATGGAATTTCTAATATCTACTACCATGTTCTGCTTCGTGCAGACAATTTTTTTCATGTAACAACCCGCATATTTATCGATTTATATTTAAATATTTTATTTAAATATTTGTCGTTAATCAGATATTGGTCCAAAAAGCTACTTTTTGCAAACGGTCAAATTAAGACTCGAGACCACTTCCATTGAGTTCGAAATGCCGTTTACAACTTTTTTAAATATAAACATTGATAGGTTTGGAGTTAGTGGAATTTCACTTATTTTTCCCGCTTTGGACTTTGGGTTAGATTAGCCATTATAACTCAAACCCACTTCTCTCCTTCTCCTCACTCTTCATAAATTCCTACCAAACACAAACTTTAACATTAATGGTGAGTGGAAAGGGAAATTAGAAACTCCAAGCTTAGGTTTCAACTCCAACTCCATCATTCAACTCCAAATTCAAGGAAAAGCATTGGATTCAAGCTTGTAGTTGCTTCTCCATTCACCTTCAAGCTTTACCTTCATAATTTGGTGAAATGGTGAGATTTTTATCTCACAATTCTAGCCTATAACTATATTGGACTGTTGGGAATGATTCCCCATCACTTTACATGTACATTTGCATTTGGTTTGGATTGGATTGGTGAAAAACTCCAATTTTTAGTGTTTTTGGTGAAATTCTGCACTTAGATCGTTCTGCATATGCTAGGTCGTTTGCGTGGAAAAGTCTCGGCCTTCAAATAGCCCGTTTCTGGCCTTAAATCGTTCTACAGCCTTAGGTCGGCCAGTACTAGATCGTAGGTCATAGGTCGTAGGTCGTTTGGCCACGAAATGTCGCCTCGGAGTTAGGTCGCAAGGTCGCTGGGTCGTAGGTCGTTAGGCTTAGGTCGTTAAGTCGTTCCCTCTGTTGGAAACGTCTCCTCGGTCTTACGTCGTTAGATCTTAGGTCGGCCTCCCTAGGTCGTTAGACCCTGAGTTGTTCCGCCTTCATTTAGCTCGCGCACCTCTTTAGGTCGCATACTCCTTCAGGTCACATGACCCCCATCTCTTTAGGTCATTGGACCTTATTTTCCTTAGGTCGTTGGACCCTATTTCCTTTAAGTCGTATGACCCATTAGGTCGCGTACATTTGAGGTCGTGTGACCCTATTTCCCTTATGTCGTTAGACCTTAATACCGTTAGGTCGCATGACCTTTATACCTTTAGGTCGTGTACCCTGTTAGGTCGCGAGTTTAATTAGGTCGTTTGGCCTTAAAATGTTAGGTCGCTTGGCCTGTGCTTTTGTTAGGTCGCGAGTCCCTTAAGTCGCTCGCCTCTGTTAGGTCACTCATTTCTGCTAACTCGCGAACACCCCTAGGTCGCAACCAATAGGTCGTTTGATCCTATCCTCCCTTAGGTCTTCACTAGGTCATACCGTTTTGGACGGGGCGCTGCCCACTGGACCCCCACGACCTGACCGGGCAGGTCGAACCCCGTAGCGGGGGTGTTGCCCCCGCACCCCCACCTTGGGGGGGTTGCCACCCCCCTGGACCCCCCCTCCGTAGGGGATCTTATCTGAAAAACATTCAACAGAACTTGCTTTGTTGAGATGCTGAGTTGACCATTCTTCGAGGCAAACTATCTTGGGCTTCTCGGTCGATTTTATGGTATCACGGCCTTGCTAAAAAGGCGGGATAACAACTTTAGAAATATGAAGGTGTCAATACTAGTAGTAAATATCAAAACTCTTTCATCAAAACAATTTCAACACTATTTTAATACAAAGCTCTTTCCCTAAACCGTTTTCCAATCTATTAGTATATACAAACCTTTACCTCACTCGGATGAGAAATCTAATTAAACGACTTAGTAAAACAAGTTGTATGAAACACTTGCGTTTGCTCCGTCGGTTAATTCTTGGACTTGTTCGATTGAACCTTTTGTGACAATTTTCTAGTGAAGACCTACAGTTTGTTCGTAAATATTTAAGTTAAGAAAGTGGTTATGGGACATGAAGCTAAACTCATATATTTACTGGCTTGGTGAGATTGACACTACTTGATGATCATGACGATCATTTTTGTGTTTTTAGACTAGCAACTGTGCGATGTCTCTTTGTCTGCGAGGGAGACTAAACCCCGCTCTTGTGATGTTTCGCCATCGCATTTGTGTGATTTTTCGCCATCGCATTTGTGTGATGTTTCGCCATCGCATTTGTGGGGTAGCGCCCCACGGTCTTCGGGCCATTCGTGTGTCAAAATTAATGGCTTGCAACCATGAGATAGCATCTCGCTTTGTGTTACACGTGTAGGTGAGTTTTCATGCTCCCATTTTGTGAGTTTTCATGCTCCTATATTGTGATTTCTGGATTTCTTGAGTAGTCTTCTGGAATTTGTGCTTCACCTATTTTCATGACTTTCATTGTTATGATTTTCCAGCTTTTATGTTTACGTGAATTTGGATCTTTTAGAAGATTCTTTTTATATTGTTTGATCTCTTGATGATCTTCATTTACATGCTTATCATAGTATGTCTTTATGGTTACTATATGTTCTTGCCATATCTATTGTTTTATATCATGTTATCTGATATTTATAGCTAGACTGATCCGTTTATTATTTTCTTATAAATAATACTCGGGTCAGACCGAGATGTTACAGGTGCTTCTGCTTGACTTCTCCTCCCATGGATTTACTACTCTGACTTTTGGCTGACCATTTAGATTAGCAGTTTTTGTCGTTTACACTTGAGATATAGACTCATAGATGTATTCTTTTGTATAGCACGTGTTGCTATTCTTTTGTGTATGTGGTTCTTTCATGACCACTACTCTGATGTACACTTTCATGTGTTAGTTATATATTCATATCTTTTTCCGTCTTTGTATATGGATTTCTGTGACTGATTGTGTTATGTTTATTTCTATATTTGTTTCCGAAGATTTATTTATAGCCACCGTGTGATAGCTTTGAGTTTGTATCGGTATGTCGTATTTCCTCTTTAAATGAAATGCATGCTATACTATCTGACATATCGGTGCTCGCACAAAGAAGTTACATGAATGGTCGCTCCTCAACAGCCTTATTCTCCGCGCTAGTTGACAGCATTACTCCGTAGTGTTCTTGGCTAGCGTGGGTATTGAGGTGGGGCGTCACAGCTCGGTATCAGAGCCAAACTTCGGAACAATGTAGAATAACTTACAAGGATCATCGTCCTAAGTCCAGCTTAGTAGTCGTACCTTAGGATTAATTTGAGTCTTCGTACCGATTCATCCTATTTTTATTACGATTCCTTGTTTTACTTATCAAGATTGCTTGATATATCTTTTAGTGAATAACCTATTTCTTCTCCTTCTTTCAAAAGGAAGAAAAATGGTTAGATCTGGACGTCTCCGTGCTGGTCAATCTACTGCAACTCCCCAAGATGGAGTTTTTATGACTACCCAGCAACTTCTTGACCTTGTCATGAATGCTCAAGCAGCTGGTTCTAATCCGGAACCTACTCACCCTAAATCTGGGTTTGCACGTTTGTGCAATGATTACACCAACTTGGGTGGGAAGCAATTTAAAGGCACTGAAACTATCATCGAGGTCCAAGCTTGGCTCAGAACGTGCGATAGAATCTTCTCTCGCATGAACCTCACTAACCTCCATCGAGTCCAGGTGGCTTCCAGTATGCTCCAAGAGAGAGCATTGGATTGGTGTGCGCTGTTAATCTTAGAAATTGATGAAGCGGGTCTCTCCTGGGAGCACTTCCGGGAACGCTTCGAATCGAAATTCGTGCCCGAGGCTGAAAAGGTAACTTTGGCTCGGAGATTTATTGACCTTGTTCAAGGTCAGTCTTCTGTGGCGGACTACGTTGCATCATTCGAATCCCTTTCCAAATATGGGGTCGAATATATAAATACTCCACTGAAGAAGAACCAGTGGTTCGTTTATGGCTTAAATAAGAATCTTAAGAAGCCACTACTCCTGAAACTAGAAGTTACATTTGATCAATTCGTCGATATCGCTCTTCGTCTCGAAGAGGCCGATAGGGAGAGTGATGTTGAAGTTGTTGGCGCTAAACCAAACTTCAACAACAAAAAGAGACCTAACAAATTTAAAGGTTCTTATCCCAACAAAAAGGGTAAGCAAGCAACTTCGGCTGCAAAGACACCTTCCTCTAGTAGCGGGCAATGCTATAACTGTGGTTTTAAGGACCATTTTGCGAACAAGTGTTCGAAGCCCAAAAGTTATCGCTATTGCAAGAGCTCGGAACATTATATACATATGTGCCCCATACTGCAAGGCCGGAAAGAGGGAAAGTTAAACGTGGCTCAAGCCCCTGGCAACACATCTCGTGGCCAAGGTATTTCTCATTCCATTCTTGAGGGTATTATTTTATTTCATGATCAACCTATTAGAGTTCTCTTTGATATGGGTGCATCCCATTCTTTTATATCAAAGGAACTTGTCAACACTTTCTCTTTAAATGTTGATGCTTTAATGACTTCCTTGAGAATTGTGAATACTGTTGGTGGATCCGCAACTCTTAGTTTGCTTTGTAAAAATGTGGAGATTATTTTATGTGATTTTCCATTCCTAGCCGATTTGCATGTTATGCGTTACCTAGGCTTTGGAATGATTTTGGGAATGGATTGGCTTAATCGTTATGAAGCTCATATCCTATGTCCTGAGCGGACTATTTATCTCCGACATCCGCAATCTGTAAATCATATTTCTATTATTTTTAAAGATTCGGATTCTGTGTTGACTGCATCTTTATATTCTTTAAATCCTCATGATAATGATGATGATGATGAGAAAGATGTCATTTCTCGAATTCACGTCGTTCATGAATTTTCCGACATATTTGAGCCCGTTTTAGGTTTACCACCTAAACGAGAAATTGAGTTCAGAATTAATCTTACCCCTGAAGCTCAACCTGTTACTCGTCCTCCTTATCGCATGTCTAATAAGGAAAATGAGGAGATGCGCAAACAATTATCTGAATTGGAGACGAAGCAATTTATTCGCTCTAGCTCCTCGCCTTGGGGAGCTTCGGCTATTTTCGTGAAGAAATCCGACGGTACGCTTAGGCATTGCGTTGACTATCGCAAGCTTAACGATCTGACTATTAAAAATAAATATCCTTTACCTCGGATTGACGATCTGTTTGATCAGCTTAGCGGAGCTAGGGTCTTTTCACAGTTGGACTTGGCTACCGGTTTTCATCAGCTTCGTATTGCTGAGGATAGTATTCCTTTGACATCGTTCCGTACTCGTTATGGATCTTATGAATGGCTTGTTATGCCATTTGGTTTAACGAATGCTCCGGCTTACTTCGTTGACCTCATGAATCGAGTTTTCAAGGCTTTCCTCGATCGGTTTGTTCTCATCTTCATTGATGATATCCTTGTGTATTCTAAAACCGAGGAGGTGCATGAAAAGCATCTTCGGATTGTATTGGAAACTCTTAGGAGTAATCAATTAAAGGCGAAATTTTCTAAATGCCACTTTTGGCAATCTCGTGTGAAGTTTCTCGGTCATATTATTTCCAAATCCGGAATTTCCGTGGATCCTTCAAAGATTGAAGCAATTCAAAATTGGAAGAGACCGGAGAGTGTGACAGAGATTCGTTGTTTTCTCGGATTGGCGGGTTATTACCGTCGTTTCATTAAAGACTTTTCTAAGATTGTCGTGCCTCTTACTGGCTTGACTAAGAAGGGAGTTAAATACATTTGGTCGGACAAATGTGAAGCCTCTTTTCAGAAATTGAAAGAACTCCTTTCCGATGCTTCTATTCTTGTTATTCCCGAAGGGAATCAAGATTTTGTTGTTTATAATGATGGTAGTCACATTGGTTTGGGTGTCGTTCTTATGCAAAAAGAACGTGTTATTGCTTATGCTTCTAGGCAATTGAAGCCGGCCGAGACTAGATATGCCACACATGATTTAGAACTCGCGGCTATTGTTTTCGCCCTTCGAATTTGGCGTCATTATCTATTGGGAGAGAAATTTATTCTTTACACGGATCATAAGTCTTTGAAATATTTATTTCTCAAAGGAACTTAATTTGCGTCAACAGCGTTGGCTCGAGTTCCTTGCACCTTATGATCTTGATATTCTTTATACCCCCGGTAAGGGTAATCGTGTCGCCGATGCTCTTAGCCGTAAACAGCAAGTAGTTGTTTATATGATGATATCTGAATGGAACGATCTCGAGATTTTATCCACTTATGAGATTCGAGAGCGCGTACCCGATTTATGCTCATCACTTGTTTTATGTAGCCTTGAGGCTCATCCTTCTCTTTTAGACCGCATTCTTGAAGTTCAAGGGCTAGATCCTGAATTGGCTCTTCTTGGCCAAAATGTTAAGGATAAAATTGATATTGAAGGTTTGAAAGACTTTGATATTGATTCTCGTGGCGGCATTCGAAAATTTGGTAGACTTATCATACCAAATATTGGTGATCTTCGTAAAGATATTTTAGAAGATTCCCATCGTTCTAAATTCACCATTCATCCCGGTAGTAGTAAAATGTACGCTGATATGAAGCGACTTTATTATTGGAAGAGAATGAAATCTGATATTGCTAACTTTGTTAAGTGTTGCATGACTTGCCAACTTGTCAAGGCCGAACATCAAAGGCCTGGTGGGTTATCGCAACCTTTAGAAATTCCAATTTGGAAGTGGGACCAAATTTCCATGGATTTTATAGATGGCCTTCCCCGTTCTCGTTCGGGTCATGATAGCTTATGGGTGATCGTTGATAGACTTACTAAATCCGCCCATTTTATTCCCGTTCGGTCTAACCGAACCATTCCTCTTTTGGCCAAACTCTTTATCAAAGAAATTGTTAAATTGCATGGAGTTCCTACTTCTATTGTTAGCGATCGAGATCCATTGTTTACTAGTGGATTTTGGAAGAGTCTTCAAAAAGCTTTAGGAACGAAGCTTAGTTTTAGCACTGCTTATCACCCCTAATCCGATGGACAAACCGAGCGTGTGAATCAAACTCTTGAAGATCTTCTTCGTGCTTATGTGCTCGATTTTGGTGGAAGTTGGGAAGATCATATTTCACTTGTTGAATTTCCTATAATAATAGCTTCCAATCTAGTATTGGTATTGCACATTTCGAGGCACTCTATGGAAGGCCATGCCGATCTCCTTCTTGTTGGCTTGAGGCCGGTGAGAAGCTGGTTTTAGGTCCAGACTTTATTCGTGATTCCACAGAGAAGATTGAACTTATTCGACATAGGATGAAAGAAGCCCAGAGTAGACAAAAATCCTATGCCGATAATCGACGAAGGAAGTTAGAATTTTCTGTGGGATATTCGGTTTTTATTCGTGTTTCACCTATGAAAGGTGTTGTACGTTTCAGTCGATCGGGAAAGTTAGCACCCCGATATATTGGGCCATTTCCTATCACTGAACGTATTGGTTTTATGGCTTATCGCCTTGCATTACCGGCTCAGTTTTCTGCTATACATGACGTGTTTCATGTTTCTCAATTACGGAAATGCCTACAAGATTCCGATTCTATTCTTGAGCCTGGTGTTGTGGAAGAAATTGAAGTTTCGCCGAATTTAACTTACGAGCAGTATCCTATTCGAATTATTGCTTCGGAGGTCAAACGACTTCGAAATAAAGATGTTCCGCTTGTGAAGGTTCAATGGTCCTCAAATCCTAAGGATTGCCCTTGGGAATCCAGAGAATTCATCGAGCGAACACATCCGGACTTGCTTACTCCTGCTCTTTGAGGTGAACTTCCTATTTCAAATTTCTTTTGTGTTAATATGCTTTTATGGTTGTTAATTTTTATTTCCATCTTATATATTGCGAGGACGAAATTTCTTTAAGGATGAGAGTCTGTAACAAGCCACATATTTATCGATTTTATATTTAAATATTTTATTTAAATATTTTGTCGTTAATCGGATATTGGTCCGAAAAGCTACTTTTTGCAAACGGTCAAATTAGGACTCGAGACAACTTCCATTGAGTTTGAAATGCCGTTTACAACTTTTTTAAGTATAAATATTGATAGGTTTGGAGTTAGTGGAATTTCACTTACTTTTCCGGCTTTGGACTTTGGGTTAGATTAGCCATTTTAACTCAAACACACTTCTCTCCTTCTCCTCACTCTTCATAAATTCCTACCAAACACAAACTTTAACATTAATGGTGAGTGAAAAGGGAAATTAGAAACTCCAAGCCTAGGTTTCAACTCCAACTCCATCATTCAGCTCCAAATTCAAGGAAAAGCATTGGATTCAAGCTTGTAGTTGCTTCTCCATTCACCTTCAAGTTTTACCTTCATAATTTGGTTAAAAGGTGAGATTTTTATCTCACAATTCTAGCCTATAACTATATTGGACTGTTGGGAATGATTCCCCATCACTTTAGCATGTACATTTGCATTTGGTTTGGATTGGATTGGCCAAAAACTCCAGTTTTTAGTGTTTTTCGTGAAATTCTGCACTTAGGTCGTTCTGCATATGCTAGGTTGTTTGCGTGGAAAAGTCTCGGCCTTCAAATAGCCCGTTTCTGGCCTTAAATCATTCTACAACCTTAGGTCACTCGGCACTAGGTCGTAGGTCGTTTGGCCACGAAATGTCGCCTCGGAGTTAGGTCGCAAGGTCGCTGGGTCGTAGGTCCTTAGGTTTATGTCGTTAAGTCGTTCCCTCTGTTGGAAACGTCTCCTCGGTCTTAGATCGTTAGACCTTAGGTCGGCCCCCTAGGTCGTTAGACCCTGAGTTGTTCCGCCTTCATTTAGCTCGTGCACCTCTTTAGGTCACATACTCCTTCAGGTCGCATGACCCCCATCCCTTTACGTCGTTGGAGCTTATTTTCCTTAGGTCGTTGGACCCTATTTCCTTTAGGTCGTATGACCCATTAGGTCGTGTACATTTTAGGTCGTGTGACCCTATTTCCCTTAGGTCGTTAGACCATAATACCGTTAGGTCACATGACCTTTATACCTTTAGGTCGTGTACCCTGTTAGGTCATGAGTTTAATTATGTCGTTCGGCCTTAAAATGTTAGGTCGCTTGGCCTGTGCTTTTGTTAGGTCGCGAGTCCCTTAAGTCGCTCGCCTCTGTTAGGTCGTCCGTTTCTGCTAACTCGCGAACACCCCTAGGTCGCAACCAATAGGTCGCTCGATCCTATCCTCTCTTAGGTCTTCACTAGGTCGTACCATTTTGGACGGGGCGCTGCCCACTGGACCCCCGCGACCTGACCGGGCAGGTCGAACCCCGTAACGGGGGTGTTGCCCCCGTACCCCCACCTTGGGGGAGTTGCCACCCCCTGGACCCCCTTCCGTAGGGGATCTTATCTGAAAAACATTCAACAGAACTTGCTTTGTTGAGATGCTGAGTTGACCATTCTTCGAGACAAACTATCTTGGGCTTCTCGGTCGATTTTATGGTATCACGGCCTTGCTAAAACGGCGGGATAACAACTTTAGAAATATGAAGGTTTCAATACTAGTAGTAAATATTAAAACTCTTTCATCAAAACGATTTCAACACTATTTTAATACAAAGCTCTTTTCCCAAACCGTTTTCCAATCTATTAGTATATACAAACCTTTACCTCACTCGGATGAGAAATCTAATTAAACGACTTAGTAAAACAAGTGGTATGAAACGCTTGCGTTTGCTTCGTCGGTTAATTCTTGGACTTGTTAGACTGAACCTTTTGTGACAATTTTCTAGTAAAGATCTACAGTTTGTTCGTAAATATTTAAGTTAAGAAAGTGGTTATGGGACATGAAGCTAAACTCATATATTTACTGGCTTGGTGAGATTGACACTACTTGATGATCATGACGATCATTTTTGTGTTTTTAGACTGGCAACTGTGCGATGTCTCTTTGTTTGCGAGGGAGACTAGACCCCGCTCTTGTGATGTTTCGCCATCGCATTTGTGTGATGTTTCGCCATCACATATGTGGGGTAGCGCCCCACGGTCTTCAGGCCATTCGTGTGTCAAAATTAATGGCTTGCAACCATGAGATAGCGTCTCGCTTTGTGTTACACGTGTAGGTGAGATTTCATGCTCCCATTTTGTGAGTTTTCATGCTCCTATATTGTGATTTCTGGATTTCTTGAGTAGTCTTCTGGAATTTTTGCTTCACCTATTTTCATGACTTTCATTGTTATGATTTTCCAGCTTTTATGTTTAGGTGAATTTGGATCTTTTAGAAGATTCTTTTCATATTGTTTGATCTCTTAATGATCTTCA
The DNA here is from genome assembly GCA_030765085.1 of Allium cepa. Lineage (NCBI taxonomy): Eukaryota > Viridiplantae > Streptophyta > Magnoliopsida > Asparagales > Amaryllidaceae > Allium > Allium cepa. The sequence goes on from CM060938.1 coordinate 230,160,720, forward strand.
TTTACATGCTTATCATAGTATGTCTTTACGGTTACTATATGTTCTTGCCATATCTATTGTTTTATATCATGTTATCTGATATTTATAGCTAGACTGATCCGTTTATTATTTTCTTATAAATAATACTCGGGTCAGACCGAGATGTTACGAGTGCTTCTGCTTGACTTCTCCCCGCAGGGATTTACTACTCTGACTTTTGGCTGACCATTTAGATTAGCAGTTTTTGTCGTTTACATTGAGATATAGACTCATAGATGTATTCTTTTGTATAGCACGTGTTGCTATTTTTTTGTATGTGGTTTTTTCATAACCACTACTCTGATGTAGACTTTCATGTGTTAGTTATATATTCATATCTTTTTCCGTCTTTGTGATATGGATGTCTGTGACTGATTGTGTTATGTTTATTTCTATATTTGTTTTCGAAGATTTATTTATAGCCACCGTGTGATAGCTTTGAGTTTGTATCGGTATGTCGGATTTCCTCTTTAAATGAAATGCATGCTATACTATTTGACATATCGGTGCTCGCACAAAGAAGTTACATGGATGGTCGCTCCTCAACAGCCTTATTCTCCGCGCTAGTTGACAGCATTAATCTGTAGTGTTCATGGCTAGCGTGGGTATTGAGGTGGGGCGTCACATTTCATGTCGATTTCTTTGTTCTTCAATCCTATATGCACAGTTTGTTCAAAGATTCTTGGACTTCGACGAATTCCTATGACTTGAAGTTGGCGGTCCTCCATCACTCTAGCGACTGAAGAAAGTCAAATTACCATAAAAATATAACTAATCATAAATTAATTATGTGAAAGGACATGCATTTATGGAAATTTTAATATCTATTACCGTGCTCCTACATTGTTTTTCCATGTCAATTTCTTTGCCCATAAATCATTTATGCAGAGTTTGTCCAAATAGTTCTGGACTTAAACGGAGGGCATGATTGGAAGGCTGATCAGTATTCATTTATGTAGAAAAAAAGCTATAAATGTATTTAATTATTTGAATGTAAAGGAAAAATGTAAGATATTAAAAATATGAATTATAAAGTCAAACATATATCACCTTTCTTTGTAAGCTACTGAATCAAAAATTGAAAGCTCACAAAAAAGGTGAAATGAAGTAATCACCTGGTGAAGAAGTATTTAACATCTCATCTCTCCTATCAATTACACAATAAATTTTGCCAAAGTTCCAAACATCAGCTATCGGTTAGTCAATTATTATAATTACAATCTTCTAGGTACAATATAATAATAGTTATACATGCAATTAAGTAAATAATAATTACACATTGAAATATACCATATCATCAATATTAATGTAAGTGCAAGAAAGAGTTTTTGATGCTTGCACTACTAGAAAAACAGTAAATTCCAACGCCTTTGTTCCAACGGCCGCCAACGGCATTTCCAACGGCATCCAACGGCTCGTTAATTTTTTACGTAGCCGTCTTAAACCGTTAAAAACCGTTGGAAAATAGCCGTTTGCGGCCGTTGAAAGCCGTTGGAAAATTTCCTGCATATTTCCAGAGACCGACCTTCAGCTCATTATTCATCTTCTCAACCGAAAATTACCCCCAAATCCACCATTCCATCATCTCCAATCTTCATTTGCCGGCCCAAACACCATCCCAACAACCCCCGACGCCATCTAGAAGCTACTCCGGCACATCTCCACCGTTCTAGCTCTCCAAATCGGTAATTTTCCTAAAGCTAATATTTAGGTTTTTTTTGATTTAGGGTTTAATTTGAATGTTGATTGATTCCTACTTGTTAGTGTATGCATATTACATTATATTATCCTCTAATTGCAACCATTATAACATAATGAACAAGTTATTATAATTGATTGAAAATTTTATAATTTAAGATATTGCATTAGTTTATGTTATTTGGTTAGTATATTAAACGTATGTGTGTGATAGAGTTTATTGCATTTAGAAGCCGTTAAAACGGATATTTCATATGTGCGAATACGAGCTTTGTATTTGTGTGAACACGCGAATTAATTTAGTTTATAAATGAATTTTGTGTACAAATTTAGCGTATAAAATGAATTTATTACTTATGTAATAAAACGGTAAAATATAAACCAATATTAATTAAACGAATTATATATTCGAATTTAATATAAATAAATATTTAAATCCTTAGATATTATTCGGCCCCGTCTGACAAGTGTTGTATATGATCGTTTTAGGGATATTCGTTTTTTCCACAAAACGGACAACTCTATTCATCTGATACATCATTTGTCGGATTTGTCCCAGTATTGGACAAGTTACAAACACTATAAAGTAATTATATTCCGTCAATCATATCACTTTAAACGGTTCATAAAATTTCGACGGCATTTCCTTTACGTTCCTTGTGTACACGCATTTGTGTACGATACAAGGAACACGGGAGAAATGCTGCCGAAATTTTGTGAATCGTTTAAAATGATATTATTTACGGAATATAATTACTATTATCTTTGTAATGGGAAGTAGGATGACCGACCATCAAAGAAAGACACATAAGTGGCAATGAAACAATAGTTGCTTATTTAAAATATTCAGTTTGTGAAATAAGCAGTTTGCGGCCGTTGGAAAATTTCGTGCAAAATTTAAAATGAATGATTTATAACATTTTTACTCTATCATAGGTTTTCTAGTAGGGAAACATGGTCAATTACTTTAATGATCGGAGCCGGATGTATCAAAGAAGGGAAACTAGTGGCGCAATAAGCGAACATTTTCTAAAAGGGGTACAAGTGTTCATCGAATTTGCTATAAGTAATATTGCAAACGATGAAGAAATTCGTTGTCCGTGTAGTAGATGCAAATTGTTGAACTATTTAGAACCGAATATGGCTAAGGTTCATTTGCGCCAATTCGGCTTCGTACCCAATTATTTGTTGTGGTATCGTCATGGAGAAATTGTAGCCCCTAATAATCAAGAACAGTCGGTGGAGGTCATCAGCGAAGAAGGTAGTACGAATCTCATAGAACATATGGTCGAAGATGCAGCACGATCAATGTTCCCTACCGCTGTAATTGATAAGACGATGTTAATGTCGAAAAGGAACCAAATGTTGGAGCGAAAAAAATATATGATTTATTGGATCATGCTAAAAAACCCCTTTGGAATGGATGTTTAAGCGGCTCTCAATTATCGGTAATTGCAGAATACATTGCAATGAAATCAAAATACAACCTTACAGAAGCTGGATTTACGGTTGTTGTGCAAGCTGCTAAACGTCATATGCCATCCGATAATTTAATGTGCGAAAATTATTATGAAGTGAAAAAACTTATGTCATCTTTCGGTTTGCCATATCAAAAAATAGATACATGTCTAAAGGGTTGCATGTTGTATTGGAAAGAAGACATCAATCTTAGAAATTGTAAAATATGTAATCAGGAAAGATACAAATCTAGGAAAAAGAAGGGAAAAGAAGTTCCGTACAAGCATATGCATTATTTGCCCCTCACCCCTAGACTTCAACGATTATATGCATCATCTGTGACAGCGCATCATATGAGATGGCACAGTGTGAGAACACCTCAAGAAGGTACGTTGACACACCCAGCCGATGGAGAAGCATGGAAACATTTTGACAAGAAATATCCCGATTTCGCAGCGGAGAGCCGAAATGTTAGACTAGGTTTATGTACAGACGGCTTCTCACTGTTTTCTCAGTTTGGTTCTAAATATTCATCTTGGCCTATAATAATCACACCTTACAATCTACCTCCGTGGATGTGTATGAAAACTCCATATATGTTTCTCACGATTGTCGTCCCCGGTCCTGATGATCCGACACAGGGCGTTGATGTTTACTTACAACCGTTAATCGAAGAGTTGAAAATATTATGGTATGAAGGAGTTGAAACATACGACATATCAAAAAAGAAAATTTTTCGGATGTTCGCTTCTTTGTTATGGACTATTAGCGATTTTCCTGCATATGCAATGCTTTCGGGTTGGAGTACGGCCGGTCGTTTTGCTTGTCCTTATTGCATGGAAGAAACACGAGCATTTTCTTTGCCAAATGGAAAGGTATGTTACTATATTGAGTATGTAAATGTTGATTTAAGTATAAATATAGTAGTTAATACTTAACCCAAATATTTTTTATTAGGTACTTAAATCATTTGAAGAAAAAAGTGAGACAAAAAGCTCGAGTTGAAGGTTCTATTTGCAAATCATATATCGAAGAAGAAGCTTCTTTCTTTTTCTCTCATTATTTTAAAGACCATGTGAACTTATCATTTGTAAGTGTTCCGCGTAATGACGATCAGGCCGTTGAACAAGCTTCTTCTTCTGAATCAGTATTATCTATTTTTAAACAATATGGCCGACATGCTGGCAAAAGTGAGGAAGTATGGCTAGATGATAAAGAATACCATGTAGCACACACATATATTCTTCTTAATTGTGCTGAAGTTGCACCATTTGTTAGGTAATTAGCACATTTCAAGTTTTGTTAAATTTAATACTACACGTGTGAATAAATAATAATGTAATATATCATGTTTGTGTTTGCAGTATTTATGAATCACAAAATCCAGGTGGCGATTTAAGCAAAGATTTCAGTACTTGGTTTTCGAAATACGTTTCTGATCCCACAAATAATGTGCTCGATAAAGGACTGAAACATTTGGCGTTTGGACCGAAAAGAAAAGTTAATACGTATCCAATATATTTTGTTAATGGATATAAATTCAACACCAAAGAATACGGTGCTGAAAAATTAACAAACAATACTGGTGTATTTGTTAAAGGCAGTGATGACCCTAATAATCATATAAATAATTTTTATGGCGTGTTAACTCAGATATTGCAGTTGACATATTTTACAAGACCCGTGGAGGATGTTTATTTGTTTAGATGCAACTGGTTCAGCAATGTTCCAGGTTCTGGTATTAACGTTCATCCAAAATATAATCTTATAGAAATTAAACATACCTCGCGTTATCAAAAGTACGACCCATTTATACTAGCCAAACAAGCCCTACAAGCTTATTATGCCCCTTATCCATCTCTAAAAAGGGATAAAGCAGATTGGTCTGCGGTTTTTAAAACCAAAGCAAGATTTACGTTTGATGGACAAAATATTCCAAACGAACAAGCCTATCAAGCAGATCTGGAGGAAAATGCTGAAATAGCAATTACAGACGATCAAACCGATTTTGGACCTTTAAATGATGAGACAAATGTATTAGTCGAAGCATTTGAGAGTGTAGAGGAAAACGACATAGAGCATGAAACCGAGTCTGAATCAGAAAACCATGAGGACGACTGAGTAATATCCGGTAATTTTTAAAAGTATTCACATTACATTGATCTCTGATTAATAATGCATTTATCTAATTTATACAATTTTAATGACAATAAGTGTATACTCACACACTCAACACGTACACAACATGACACATTTGTAGCATATTGTATTACATTTTTTAATGGTTCATCATATCATGATTATTATAATGTGTATATGTATGTATATATGGCAGGTATATATATTATGTCCGGTTCCGGTTCTGGTTCTGGGTCTCGGCGACGTGGCTCTTCATGTCATATTGGAGAGAGTAGTGGTGAGCCACCAGCTCGGCCACTTGTTTACTTACAGCCTAAGACTGATGAGACGTAAGTATCATAATTAGCGAGCATAGCATTTTAATTTTTTAATTGTACATGATATATTTACAATTGTCTAAAGTTCAATTTTATATTTAACGCAGTGGATTTGAGTTGGAGCCATCCAAAGTGTTCTGAGCATTTCGAAGCAGGCGTACATGGCTAGGATGATCGATTGCTGGCCCAAGTGGGGCAAGATCCCCGACGACGTGAGAGAGACGATTTGGCAAGATTTTCTGGTAAGTTTATACCGCTTTACAAGATGATTAATTAAATATAAATAAATAATTAGTAATATTTTCTCATTGTACAGGGCGCCGTAGATTTGCAAGAGCCTGATGTCAATTTAGTTCAGCGACACTGGAACTCCAGGATCGCGAAGAACTATAGAGAGACTATGTCGGAGATTAAAAAAGTAGGAAAAAAGCCCAAGTGGATGAGCGCGACTGTATGGGAGAAATGGGTTGATTGGTGGAACTCTGAGGAGTTTAAGGTAAATCTACAATAAATCTCAGCATTTTTTTACTGTTTAATAAATAATTAATCATTGTAAATTTGCAGGAGGAGTCAGTTAGGAACTCGGAAAACAGGAGCAGGAATCCTGTATCACACCGTGGAGGCTCCAAATCTTTCCAGCATCACCGCGAAGATTTGGTAAATTTATCTATTATCACATTTGTATATTGATCAGTTCAGTAATTAGTTATGTACAGTTAAATTATCCAAATTATCAATTGCTGGAACGAGCTCGTGGAGGCTCTGTTGGCTTAGTGGACGTGTTTGCTCACACCCACGCATCTAGGCAAGTAGATGAGGCTGGCAATATCATATATCAGTGGGGTGAGCAAGATAGGGCGACCGAGGCATATGTATGCTTTTTTAATTTTTAATACTTACACCGATAAGTTTATTAATTTCTAGCTACGCAAAATAATTACATGCTACTATTTTTCAACTGAAATTATTATTTTTTCATTATAGTCGAGGTTGCAGGAGGCACAGGCTTATGCGCTTGAGCAGTCTGGTCGTGATGCGCTGACACAGGAGGAGCAGGATAACATTTTTACCGCTGTTATGGATCCGGCGCAACGGAGTAAACGTTTTGGCTTCGGAAACCTAACGGTAATTAATCCTTTTACATATGTACAAAAAATCAGCGTTTAGATATATAATGTTATAATATTGTATATGCTGAGACAACCCTTTTGCTATTAATTTTATTTGCAGGCTCGACAGGCTCGACAAGCTCAAAAAGACCGAGACAAAGAAGAAATCAAGGAGCTTAGAGCTATGGTTGAGCAGCTACGGGAGAAGAATCGTCTACGAGCCATCCAGGTGGAGCAGTTGGATCAAAATCTTGTGCAGTATTTGCAGAATCATGGTACCCTTCCTTCGTCGTCTGGTGCTTCTGGAGGCGACGAGAATCTTTGAGGAGATATTTTTTTGAGTATTTGTGTTTGAACAATGTATATATTGACTTGGAGATGTTTTGATGTTGATGGTGATGTTGTATATATTGGTACGGAGTGGGTGAGAAGTATTTTGATGGTATGATCATGGTTTAGTGACATTTGTTGATGGTATGTACGTTGATGGTATATTTTGTGATGTTTGATCGGTTTGGTTTGTTTATATTGGTGTTTTATTGATTTATGTGCGTTGTTTGTATTGATATTGATATATATATATGTGGAATTGATTGGAAATGGAATGGAAATTGAATGGATTGGAAATGGTGTGGTGGAAGGTAAATAGGCTTGCTGTTATACAGCAAAATAAACCCAGTATTTCCAACGGCTTCCAACGGTTTCCAACGGTGTATTGGCCATTTTATTGTAACGGTTTCCAACGGCTATAAGCCGTTAGCGGCCGTTGGAAACGCCGTTGGAAATGGTCCGTTGTTTCCGTTGGAAAGCGTTGGAAGTCGTGGGATATATTCCAACGGCTTCCAACGGCCGCCAACGGCTAAAAGCCGTTGGAATAGCCGTATTATCTTGTAGTGTTGTAATTAGACTTTGAAAGCAGTCTATGCAATCTACCTCCAGTTTATGTATCTTTCTTAATCAGTAAGCAATTATATATTATGTATTGCACCTTAGTTTACAAAATAAAATGAGGAATAATTAAAGCAGCAACAGTCAGAAAGGTAGAGACACCACATCCATTTGTCTCCATAATGCTAATGCATATGTTGATGTTTTGTTTTACATTTGAAATCAATGTTCAAAATACATATGTATTACATTCAAATTTGGTTAATACAACCCATGGTCTACCTACTAAAATGGTAAGCTGAAAAAATGCTGCATGTTACAAATTTTGTGTCGAATATGAATACTGGAAAAGGATTGTTCTAATTACATGTACATTACGTTTAATAGGAAGATCATGCCTGCCATTGTTGTCTCTTATTCAAAAATAGTAAATATTGAAAGTTAGTTAATATTGGTTAATACAATCCATGATTTCCCTGCTAAAAATTCTTCCATGTATATTGCCTATTACTAAAGGTTTGCTATTCAGTTATAAAATAATGATTACTTAAAATTTTGTTTTAAAACTGGTTACTAAATGTTTACCGCTCAGTTTTAAAATATCGGTAACTTAAAATTTGGATTAAAAAATGATTACAATATAATTTCCAGTATTTTGTTAAATTCAACTGTTTAGAAATATTTGTCTAAATATTGAGCGCTAAATTATTTTTCTAAATTGTATATTACATTCAAGTGTGGTTAATAGAACTTATAATGTACCAAATAAAATGCTAAGTGCTGTAAATAAATTGCTAAAATTTGAATACTACAAAAAAAAATCTAAAACATGTACGTTATATTTAGTAGGTAGACCATGAATAGATTTATGTCAAGTATCCGGATCTATATTCTTCAATATTCGTTCGAACGCTGAGTGCTACAAAAAATTGTTCTAAAGACATGTATATTACGTTCAACAGTGGTTGACACAACTCATGATGTACTTACTAAAAAAAATGAATTGAAACACATTAAAACAAAATTGATGTTAAACCTGAAGAGCATAATTCAGTTTGACATAAAATTTCTGAACATGTCAAAATTGTGTTGTAGCTGAAAAACAGAAGTCCAAATAATGCAACAGCGGTAGTTGTTTCAAAATTGAGTAATAGTGGATGGAAACTGTGTAGCAGCCTCGATATAAAAGTCTGAACATGTCAAAATTAGGTTAAAGCTGAAGCAGAGAAGTCCAAATAGTGCAACATTGGTAGCTGTTTTTAGAACCGAGTAAAAGTGGGCAGACATCAATCCCTTTGGAAATACTAAAGGGCTATAAATTTGTTCTAATGCTAAACATTACGCATTAACCCAAAGCAACATAAAATTTGAGATTGGATCCATACCTGTAGGGTCAATGTGAAGTGCCAGAAATAATGTCAGTTGGAAGTAGGCCCCGTGTGGTGGAGTCGACCATTTTAGTTTGTTGATGACGTTTGTCGATTTGGGGGTAACTGACATCAGTTGAAATTTGGCTAATAACTATAAGTGAAGAAATTTATGTAAAGAAATGTAATGAGAAATTAAGAAAATCACAATAATAATAAAAAGATAGTAATAGTTGAAAAGAAACAATAAAATATGCCTAATAGTATCAAGTGAAAGTTAAGTAGTAAAGAATACAAATATACAATAAGTAGAAGAAAGCGGTAAGGGCATTTAAAAAGGCATCAACAAAACAAGCAGTGAGTTGGGTAAAGTAGCTAAATATCAACAGTTGAACATAGAAGGCATAGCGACTAAATAAATTTATGTAGCCTCAAGCATGTATTTATGACGAGTGTGAATTAGTAGTTAAATAAAGTGACATAGTCATTAACATAGGTTGGAATGCGAGGTCGGTAGTGTTATACAACAAAAGTATGTGCATCGTTAGGGGATACTAGCTGTTGTGTATACATTATACTGATATGAGATATATCCAACTGTAAGACCCATAGGATTATACGTCGCGTACAGATAGAGGGAATATCTAAAGTAGAAGGGTTCACCCCGGTCGAAGTGTCGAAGGACAAGTAGAGTATGCTTAATGTTTTTGGGTGTATGAGTTAAGTAACCAAGTGGGCATTTCCAATATTGCATTAGGCGACAGGGAGCGTAGGTTCAATGTTATGATCGTTGTAACGACCCACCTTTTTGGACAGTTTAAATCGACGATAAATCACACGTCTCAAACTCAAACTATTCAAAATGGAGGATTGTTATGGGATAAATAAGAAAAAGTAGAGAAAGAAAGAAAAACAAACACAGAATCTTGTAGCGGAATAACAAAACATAATAATCAAATAAACAGTTCATGAAGGTGTTTTATAAATAACATTTGATTAAACTTTTACAATACAGAATCAGAGTAACATACAACAGAAATAAATAAATAAATGCAGTATTAAATCTTCGTCTTCATCCTCCAGAAGGCAGTCTTCGATAAACTGAAAAGTTCAGACTGACCCAAGCGAATTGAAAAGACAAAATACTTGAGTCAGAACTAAAAGATCTTATGTAAATTAAATCAACTGTAAATAAATAGGAGTGTAATGGCGTCAGAAATGCTACAGGTTTTGACATCTCATATCCAGTGTCTAATGTGAGTGCAATAACTTAAGAGATGTTCGGGATTTTCATCTTCTAAGGATCTGTTAAACTATCTACATACATAGTACAATACACTATTATAATAGTGTGTACGGTAAAGTATTAAAATAGCGTTAAGGCATTACCCATATCCCCTTTTACACATTTTATATATTCTCATAGTCTATACAGTACTGTAAGCTCCTCCATGTGGTTTATTCAGAGGGCACTTCATAGGTATGGTACAGACTAAACTCATAGAAGGCGCGATAGGGCATGTGAACACGACACTCGGGGCAATACCAGGGTAGGACTATATCGTTTTGCAGAACCGGGCTGGTGGTAACACATAGTAGCTACTACCACCCACCTCGGAACACATTCCCAAAATCAAAATCGAGGGTGGCCAACAAATCAATCACAAAGTCATAATATGGTATCGAAAAACCATGTCCGATCGTAGAAATGACCTCACTTGGCCCAGGTATTACATTGACCATTAAATTCAGTATTAAATTAAGCGATGGTTAAATGCAATAAAAGTTAAATTTAACTAGAATGGCAATTTAAATATATCAAACATCAACCAATCATTTTTGAATCACATCATAAATTCAAATTAACTAACATAAGATAGTTTAGTAGCTGCGAGTGGATTAAAACACTTACCTTTGATTTCAAATCGATTTGAAATCCAAATAAAGGCCGAAAATCTAATGGTCTCAGAATTCATCAAACCAGTTTCAAAATATCCGTAATTTCAATACGATCCCATCGGAGAAAACCGCACATAAATCCGACATTGTACGCAAAAATTATTAACATTAGAACACTGTATTTTAAATTAGAAACAAATTAAGCAATACAGTACACATCACCACGATTCGAACAAACCCTTGCATGTGACGCCCCACCTCTATACCCACGCTAGCCAAGAACACTCCGGAGTAGTGCTGTCAACTAGCACGGAGAATAAGGCTGTTGAGGAGCGACCATCCATGTAATTGCTTATCACACGGTGGCTATAAATAATCTTCGGAAACAAACATAGAAATAATCATATCACAAATCAGTCACAGATATCCATATCACAAAGGCGGAAGAGGATATGAATATATAACTAACACATGAAAGTGTACATCAGAGTAGTGGTCAGTAAGATCCACGATAATACAAAAGAATAGCAACACGTGCTATACAAAAGAATACAACTATGAGTCTATATCTCAAGTGTATACAACAAAAACTGCTAATCTAAACAGTTAGCCAAAAGTCAGAGTGATGAATCCCTGGGAAGAAGTCAAGCAGAAGCACCTGTAACATCTCGATCTGACCCGAGTATTATTTAAGAAAATAATAAACGGATCAGTCTAGCTATAAATATCTGATGACATGATATAACATAAAAGATATGGCATAAACATAAACATCCATAACGACATACCACTATAAGTATGTAAATAATGATCAACAGAAGATCAATCAATAAGAGATAATCAATATCACAAGAATCTTCTCAAAGATTCGAAGAGGGCATCATACCCTAAACTTGTACTCATAACAAGTCAATGACATAAATTTCAGAAATCAACACGAGAAATCCAGAAATCATAAAAAGGGAAAGAGGCCTATCACATGACGGTCCGAAGACCAAGGGGAGCTACCCCGCATGTGTGAATGGAATCACACAGATTGAGGTCAAGACTAACCAAAAAGCAGAAAGGTATGTGTGAATGGAATCACACAAGTGGTGTCTAGTCTAACCTTGCAATGAAAGAGACATCGCGCAATTGCTAGTCTAATTCATAAAGCGATCATCAAGATCAACGAGAAGTGTCAATTACACTAAGCTAGTAAATATAGAAGTTTAGCTTCATGTCCCATAACCACTTGCTTAACTTAAATATTTACGAACAAACTGTAAATCTTCACTAATAAAATTGTCACAAGAGGTTCAATCGAACAAGTCCAAGAACTAACCGACGAAGTGAACGCAAGCGTTTCATACCACTTGTTTTACTAAGTCGTTTAATTAGATTTCTCATCCGAGTGAGGTAAAGGCTTGTATATACTAATAGATTGAAAAGTGGTTTAAGAAAAGAGCTTTGTTATTAAAAATAGAGTTGAAATTGTTTGTTAAAAGAGTTTTGATATTTACTACTAGTATTGAAACCTTTATATTATAAAGTGACAAAACACATAAGCAAGTGTAGAAACAATCAGTCACAAAGATCGCATACGGAGATGCGAATAAAATACAAGGAAATCAGCTCAATGTTTTTCAGATAAGATCCCCTACGGAGGGGGGGTCCAGGGGGGTGGCAACCCCCAAGGTGGGGGTGCGGGGGCAACACCACCGCTTACGGGGTTCGACTTGCCCGGTCAGGTCGCGGGGGGTCCCGGGGGCAGCGCCCCCGGCGGGGTGCGGGGCAGCGCCCCGACCAAAACGGTACGACCTAGTGAAGACAAAATGAGGTCTAACGACCTAAAGGGATAGGGTCGAGCGACCTAAAGGTGTTCGCGACCTAACGATGACTCGCGACTTAAGGAAGAGGGGGTGAGCGACCTATGGTCATAAACGAGACCGAGCGACCTAAGGGAATAAGGGTCGAGCGACCTAGCATTCGAACGACCTAAAAGAGACGTGGCCTAAAGGAGACGCGACCTAAAAGAGGCGCGACCTAAAGGAGACGCGACCTAAAAGAACATAAGGTCAAACGACCTAACTGTATTGGGTCACGCGACCTAAAGAGAGGCGGTCTAGCGACCTAGAGTGCACACGTCCAAAAGTGGGAACGACCTATCGAGGTAAGGTCCAACGACCTACGACCTAAACAAATAGGCCAAGCGACCTATAGGGTTAACGGTCTAACGACCTAACAGTTATGAGGTCACGCGACCTAACTAAGTACGCGACCTAGTGGGTAAGGGAGTCGAGCGACCTAACTGCATCCAGTGACGAGCGACCTAATGGAGTCAAGTAGCGAGCGACTTAACTAGTTAACGACTCAAGGGGGTCAACGACCTAAAGGTCCAACGACCTAAAGGTCCAACGACCTAAAGGTCCAACGACCTAAACCCAAACACACGAAAAGTGGCCAGAACGACCTAGGGGTTAACTCACATGCGACCTACGACCTAAGGCCCATGCGACCTACGACCTAACTCCGATACGAGCTAATAAGGCCAGAACGACCTAGGGGTTAACTCACATGCGACCTACGAACTAAGGCCCATGCGACCTACGGCCTAACTCCGATACGAGCTAATAAGGCCAGAACGACCTAGGAGCAGAAAATCCACCAAAACGCTAAAAATCGGAGTTTTTCGCCAACCCAATCCAAACCAAATGCAAATATACATGCAAACACGATAGGGATTCATTCCCAACAGTCCAATATTGATATAGACTAGATTTGTGAGATAAAAATCTCACCTTTGCACTAAAGTTTATGAAGATGAAGCTTGAAAGCAAGGAGAAGCAATCCAAAGCTTGAATCCAATATCTTCTACTTGAATTTGGAGTTGAATGTTGGATTTGCAATTGAATTTGTGCTTGGAGTTTTAATTTCCCATTCCCTCCACCATTAATGCCAAAGCTTGATTAGTTAGGAAATTTATGAAGAGTGAGGAGAAGAGGGTTGGAACTTGGGCTTAATAGGCTAAACTAACCCAAAGTTCAAAGCGGGAAAAGTTAGTGAAATTTCACTAACTCCAAACCTATCGATGTTTATACTTAAAAAGTTGTAAACGACATTTCGAACTCAATGGAAGTGGTCTCGAGTCCTAATTTGAGCGTTTGCAAAAAGTAGCTTTTCGGACCAAAATCCGATTAACGAGTTAATATTTAAATAAAATATTTAAATACAAACTCGATAAATATGCGGGTTGTTACATTGCACCACCCAAAATCTCGTTCGAACAATGCGCCATCAACCGCTGCCCACGCTGCTTCGTTTGCCGCCGATCGAGGCGCCACCGCCTCCCACCAGAGGCCGCCACAACCTTCACCCATCCCACCGACCATCATCGGCCGCCGCCACCAACGCTCGTCGCTTCAAGAAATCGGCAACCGCCGCCTAAACCACCAACCCTAATCAACTTGTTGCCGCAGATCCGACCACCAATTTGATGAACAACCCATGTTGATGTGATCCCCTCGTGACCCTCGACAACCCCGTACCTTCCAATTGACGATCCGTCGATGTCGATCAACGTCAAATTGAACGGCCGAGAATTCCTCCACAATTTTTGAACAAACGGTGCATCCAATTGAGAAATGAATTGCAGATCTAGGTCGTGCTCGTCGAGAGCTTTGAATTGGTATATAATTTGATATGGTTTGGAGGATTTTGATTTTGAAATTGTTTTGGAGATTGAATTGTACGGTTAGTAATTTAACTGTTTGCTGCCATTAGAAGAGAGAAGTAGATAGAATTGTACATACAACAATGAGAAATGAGAAATAATTAGGGTTTATAACGGCCTATATATAGAAAAAGCTAAAAATAGAAAAGATGGACTAGATTGAATTGATTGAAATGACTACGCGACCCAAAAAGCCCGTTTTGACCCCGAAACGAAACTAGATCATCCCATATATCAAAATAGATGTTTTCGATAATTTTAAACTCAATGGAACAGGTTTCAAGTCCTAATTCCGTCGTATGAAGAAGTTAGCTTAAAATTAGCTTATTTCAAATCGATTTCAATTGAATTTAATTAAATTGATTTTTAGGCGTTTCTAGTCCGTACGATCAAATAACAAGTCTGATCGCTACGAAACTTGAAATCCTACAATAATTCGCCGTTATAGATCCGATGAAACTAGTTTCGTCGAAAACCGAGACAGTGGCCAAAATGACTATTTTCCCGTTAATTAAATATATTATTATTAAATTCATTAAATCACTTTTTTTTTCAAATTTAATAAATAACAATTTTTATCGTTTTTTGATTACTTGGTCATTTACAATAATTTAAAACACATTATATATCAATTCAGTGTTGAATATTACGTTAATTACAGTGTTCAATTTCAACTGTGATTAGATCTAGTTAATTATATTTTAATTGCAATAAATTGGTTAAATTTGATTTCAATCTTTTTTTATTCAATCAATCATTACTCTATAGACATTGGTATATATTTTATTGCATTAATGTTCTATAATTATAATCTTTTACCATATTGATTGCAACATTCCAATTATATTGAATTTTTGTTTATTTTCACATTAATTAAAATTTTAAAGTCCCAATAAATTCACTTATCTTAGTTCCTCATTTATTATTAAATCAATTACTGCCTTATGTATATAATTAACATTTCTATATAATTTATTACATTAACATTTTACAGTTATCGTCTAAACCAATTTTAACGTAATATTTAATTACATTAAATTGCAATTGATTTCAAATTTAATTCAACAGATTAAATAAATTGGTCAAAAATGACAACCGTTACCTTTTCTTAATTTAATCACATTTTTAAGTTTGTTATCTACACACAAATGTTATAACTACTCACGACACTAATTTTATCCAATTACAATTTATTATATATTATTTCATTAATTAATACAACATTTAAATTATCAATTACTCTTTTAATCTAATTATCAATTAATATACACATTATTTCATCAATTAATATAACGTTTATATTTATTCATTATTTTAAATTTATAATCAATTATAATTTACAATTATTATAATTACTTGAGATTACATTCAAATAGTCATCTATTACATTAATTTACATTATCAAACTTCATTCTAGTTAGTTTTTCTATTTCTATATCATAAATTTTATTTCTTCCGACATTAAACTACAAAATCTTATTTAATTCAATATTTTAATTATTGGAAAAAACGCGGGTCGTTAAAATTGTAACGACCCGGGTTTTTGGTCCTTAATTTTGAACATTTAATTCATTTTAAATGTTGAGTTTTGTATTGTGAATGGGATTTCAATATGAAGTTTATCGATCAAAAATAGTGTAATAAAAACTTAAGTTCCAAATGTAGTGATTAATTTATAAATTTAGTTGTCGAGTTAATAATTAGAAATCAATTAAATAATTGAATTGGAGTTGAATATGAAACCGAAATGATTCTCGATGTTCATTAAATTCTATTTGAATTAGAATTGAGTTGGTAAGATTTTAAAACCGAAAATTTAGCGATTTCGTAAATTTTAAACTTTGTCGATTTAATCGAAGCGTTAAAATAGCGATCCAGGGCACAATATCGAAATTCGACGAAACTAGTTCCATAAGATCCGTAATAGTGTATTATTATTGAATTTCAGATTTCGTAGCGTTCGAAGTTATCGTTTAGTCGTATATGATGTAAACACATTGAAATTAATATCGAAAATTCGATATAATAATTTGGGTAAAAAAGCTATCTTTCACATATGACTCGAAACCTTTTCCATTGCGTTTGGAATAGTGGTATAAAATTATGATCGCCTAGCGGCATGCCTCCGTAGGGGTTCAAAATTTCGAGATATGCAATGTGAGATATTAGAACAAAATTATATATATATATATATATATATATATATATATATAATCAGATCAAAATCAAACCATCCCCTTCTCCATTCAAACATGCCACCCATCACACCTTTCACCTTTAAATCACGGTTTTCCCCTGTTTTCAAACCTATCTTTTCAAAATCGAATGAGATAAAAACCGCAAGCCTCTCCCTCTCTGCTTACAGTCAAACTTCACTCTTGTGGAACTAGCCACTTCTACTTTTTATATAACGTAGCCCTTTTTCCTTTTAATCGTGAAGCTGCTTCTTGTTTTCCTCTGTAAACAAATCATGAGATCCTATATTAAAAAAATTCAAAAATCGATTATCACGATCAAAAATCTTAATTGCCTGGACGATGGTTAGAAGCAATGGCGAAGGGGTAAAAGCGACGATGCTAGCCGATCGAGTTGGGGCTTTGAGCTGTCATTTAGGGACGGTGACTTTAGGGTTCGAGGAGAACTGTTTGAGCGTGCATGTCTCCATGATCAAGCAGCATCATGGGTCTATGTTTGGGAGTGGTTGTGTTTTAGGGTTTCGGGTAATGAAGGTTGGGATGTCGCGATAGAGTGATGTCGCTCAAATTGGAAGCGTGCCTGGCAGCGATTGGATGGATGAGAACGAGCTATCGGCGAGGAAGTGTTGCTATTCCTTTGGTTCGATTTATGGAGAATCAAGGGAGGATAGATTGGAGGTAAGTGCACGACTGTGTGCATATCATCGAGTGCAAGGAGAAATTAAGGGTAAAACTGAATTTATAATTTAGTTATGGATTTATTTTATAAATCGTTATCTTATAAAATTCATAATTTGCTTATACGAGGTGGAATTCGAGCGTGTATTTTTGCACTGGACTCAAAATGACGTATGATATGAAAATTTGAATGGATTGCAAATAAAGTAAAGGTGACAAAATTCTCGCTCATTTGGATTATCGGATTAATTTTAAAAACAGTTAAAATTAATTAATGGATGCCTAGTTGATTTAATAACTATTATTTGATGAATGATATATTATATATAGAGTAGTATATATATATTAGTATTTAGAGTGATATTCCAAGACATTACAGCAGATGAGACCCTATGCACCTTGCATAATAGTGAATGACCCTATATACTATGATATCCCCCTCGAAGTGGGATTGGTATTTTTATGTTGTATTGACATCTATGGATGCAGGGAAACAGGTTGGAGGAATCCAACTGGATTCCTCAAATATATTTTTTATTTTTCATATATAGTGATATATGATATGTGTAGATAATCTGTTATAGATTATTGTTGTGGTTTGAATTATTGAATGCAATGGTTGCACTGGCTTAAATTTTGATATTGTAAATGCCATAAATATATTTTTAAAATTTAAGGGATAAAAGGGAATTTTTGATATAAAAATATTTAAATTAGAGTTGGGTTTATTTTCAAGATAATTGAATTAGGAAAAATATATTTGATTTTTGGTTATAATTAACTATTGTGAATTATTAAATGGAGATTTTAAAAATGAATTATATAAGAATTTGTAAATGATATTCCAAAAATATAAAAAGAGTTAAAATCGATATTAAAAATAGATTGGAAGTTATAAATGGAATTATTAAAGTAATAGATTTTCTTAAAAAAAAAATTATAAACAAGATTAGTTTTATAAAAAGTGAAACTAAAAGGAGTTATAATATTTTATAAACGATGATTATAAATAAAGGAAACCGATATCAGGATGATAAATTGAGAATGTGAAATTCATAGGTGAATGTATATTAAAATATGGAAATAAGGTGAGGAAAAATAGTGGGTACTATTTTTGAAAAGTTTAAGTGGTTAAGGAAGATCGGAATTGAAGTGATGTGATGGAAATGGAGAGGAATTTATAAGTAAAATTGGTTATTGAGATTTTGAAAATATATTTTAATTTTAAGAAGTAAGTTTGTTTTTGGAAAGGAGAATTTTGTTGCTTAAATTATGAATTTTAGACTAGTTAAGATTGAAATACTTCGATAAGTAGATTTTCAAATATTTAGTATTAATTACTAAATTCTAACTTTTAAATTCAGCTTTGGAAATTTATTTATTTATCTAAAAATGAGTTATTGATGTTTATAACAGTGTTTTCAATATTTAAATAATAACTTAAAACATATTTAAAAAAATTTCCATTCTTTAAAAGTTCTCATTTTATATATATACACATATAGTTTTGAAATGATTGAAAATTTATTTATAAAATTATCTCGAGATGTGTAGACATGATTTATTTTAAAGATGAGATTTTATAAGAGAAATCTCATAAATGGAATCCCAGAGACTTAAGAAAATTTCCAATGTTTAGATGCGATAACTTCAGAAAGAACTTTGAATTTATTTAAAGAAGTTATAAATGGTTGGTTGGGATTATAAATAAGTATAATCGGTTTGGAAATCATAAGAAGAATTTATTAAAATTCCGGAGACTTATGTGATAAGTAATGAAACATTTCCAAGTTAATATTAAAATGATTTTGGAAATTATACGTATAAATATTTTCCTAAGTGTTGAAAGAAAGGTTTTGGAAATATTTTTAGTGGAAAATGATTTGGAATAGAAATATTTTCTAAGTGTTATAAAAATGGAAGTTGGAAATATTTCCAAGTATTGAAAATGGTGAAATATCCTATTATGGATTCAAATGTTGAAATAGTTTTCAAGTATAGAAATATTGAAGAGATTGCATATATATCTTGGTGAAGATGTTTTGAAATAAATATTTTGGAGATGTATAAAATAAAGCCTAGTGTTTTCTTTTAGATGTTATTTGATAGTTAAATAACCAACTATCAAATATTGTCCAAATTCATTGATCGTTTCGAAGAGACCATGATCGGATTTGCTTGGTCATAGGTTCACGCATGATAGAGGGTTCTCGCTTCTTATTAGGTAGCGAACGGATGACTCTTACCCCTACATGTCCCTAAGTGGTTGGTTGCAATCGAGAGTTGGCTGTAAACGCAAATTCGAGGTACCAGGGTAAGCTACGGCGGAAAGTGACCGCATGGTTGAGAAGCCTAGACCTTTACCCTTCATACCAGAGCTGAAGGTTAAGCGAGAACCTTGGCTCTGGTGGGGATTACTCATTAAAGATAGAGTCAGTAGTAATCTAGAATGAGTTGAGTGTAATAATAGATATGAGCGCGTATTTGTTAGTGAATATAAAAGGGTTTTATATTGTGTTAATTTATCTGTTGAGTGGTATATAAATTTTGTTCGAGTAGTGGGATGCCACTAAATTGATAAGAGTTTCTAAACACTTAAGTACGGTAAACTGACACAGTATTGTTTTGAAGGGGTGAATGAAATAAATTTTACCCAAATTATATTTTGATATAACTGGAATAATTTTCTAAAAATAATTATAATGATGTGTTTGGTTGTTATTATATAACCAAAATAAGATTTTAAGATTTGGATAGTTAGAAAGAGCCAAATCATATTGTATAAGTATGAATTATACAAATGAGTTAAAAACTACAAATTGGTTCAAACTAGAATTTGGAAGAATTAAATCCCAAAGATTTTGGAAATGTTTTCCAAAGTATTTTGAAATAAATAATATCAATATTATTTTGGAGATATTTTGGAAGAGAAAATTGTTTAAAATGGATTTTGGAGGTGATATAGCACTGAACTCACTTCGGCCACTGAAAAATAATCTTGGTGATGAATGTGCGGCATCTTCAGCATTCGTTTTTGAGTTTCTAAGTAATGGATTGCTACCATAGTGAATTGGTATGACGATTTTTGGTGAAAACAAGTGGTTTTGGAAATTCCAAAGGGAAATTGTTTTGGAATGGAACTAAGTGAATCTTGAAAATCCAAGAAAGTGAGTTGTTAAAGCAAAAGAGTATATATGTATATATTAGATTTTAAATTGATTTGAAATAAATATTGGGTATATGAATTTTGAAATCCTTATTAAATGTTCTAGAAACATCAGAAAATAATTTATGAACTTATAAATGGTGAATGATTTAAAGAAAAGTATGGAATTCGGATTTTAAAATTAAATTTTAACTTAAGTAAGTTAAAATAGATTGTGTGAATTGAATTTAACTTAAGGAAAGTTAAATAAATTTATTGGGAATTGAGACAATAATAAATTTGAATGGTGAAATTGCTGTATAAATACAAGTAAGATATTGGAAAAAATTGAAATTGGAATTAAATTCTTGATTTAAATTAAATGAAATAAAAATAAATTTCTTTGGAGTGAAACTAGTTTAAGGATGAATAGCTCGAATTTAGTTTTTTAAATGTTGGTTAAAAAGGAATTGAAACTTAAATAAAAAGGTGAATTGGATTTGAATTATATAGAATTTAATTAGATATGTAAATGTGAATTATAAAGTGCCTATATAACTATAAGTTATAGAATTTGAATTGAATTAGGAATAATATTGAATTGAAGTAAATATACATTTTGAATTTTGAAATAATCATATGGCCATATGGTATAAATTTTGAGCGAAATGAAATTTTAGTGAAATTTTGAATTGTGAATAAATAAATTGGAATAACTTATAAAAATTGAAATTAATGGAATAAAAATATACGTAGGCTATAAATATAGGTATGATCTCGAGTTAAAAATAAAATATGAATATATCCGAGTACGGAATTGATGGAAATGTGGAAAATAAGTTGTGTGACTTGTAAATTGAAAATAATAGAATGGTAAAAACCTAAATAAAACGAGTTTTGTAACGTCCTGATATTTTCAACCATTCGCATCCACACATGTCAGACTTGAATTGTTCAAAATATCAGATTGTTAATTTATATTTAGCAAAACTCAGCACATACAGCAAACAAAAATCACAGATACAGAATATATAACAATAAGCAGCGGAAACAAATGAATAGTATTTCATGAAGCTACTACATATATATATCAGAGTTAAACAAGATACAACAGAAATCTCGAATATATAGAAGTCTCAATATAATAGTCAAATGCAAGATAACAGCATCATGGGAGTTAACTGAACAACTGCAAGCTGAATAAATAGATGGATCTCCAAGCGAAGCTCCAACTCCAAAGGTGATTCTCAAATGCTGTGACACTCAGTCTGACCAGAGCGTAAAGAAAAACACAAAACGCTCGAGTCAGGATTAACATTTTTATATTAATAAATTCAACTCAAGTGAAATATCAATCGAAATACAAGTAACTCAAAGGATGTTTAGGATAACCATCCTTTAAGGATCCGTGGAACTACTTACTCTGCAGTACTATACGCTATTAACAACCAAATGTCATTATAACACCTGGTTGTTTCAAAATATCATACTTCAAAACAAAAATATCATATTCTTTTCGAAACCATATCAATACGATATCATTTCCCCCTTAAAATAATATTCATTTCAAAAAAAATCATAGCACTTCAAAGTTATAACACTTTCGAAATTGTAACACTTTGGAAACATAACTTTGGAAATCATAATACTTTGAAATTCATAACTTTGAAATCATTACATCCCACTTGAACAGTGTTAACCCAACTTTTAGCAAGGCCATGGACATACAGATTTAACATTATCGACTGTTCGGTCGTTGAGGCTGGTGTACGATGGAGTTAGTCGACTGGATGGATGGATGACTTAACGCGCTTGGAAAATGGAAATTGGATTGGATAAAGATGGATCGACTATAATTTGGGCCTAGGAAATTTGGTTCGATATGGAAATTTAGAAGTCGTTCGGCATTATGATAAGATCATGTCGCTCGGCATTGGTGAGGTGTTTTGGTTTTGAAAGTACGGTTCGGCATAATGGGTCATTCAACATGATGGGTTGTTCGGCATGGTGGATCGTACGGCGTAATGGGTCGTTCGGCATGGTGGATCATTCTGCATGATTGATCGTTCGGCATAATGGATCGTTCGGCATGGTGGATCGTTCGGCATGATGGGTCGTTCGGCATAATGGGTCGTTCGACATGATGGATCATTCGTCATGAGCAACCCGTTCGGCATACGAATGCCATTCGGCATGAAATCCTTATTTGGCATATGAGTGTCGTGCGGCATGGCTACCTCGTTCAGCATACGAGTGCGTTCGGCATGGCTACCTCGTTCGACATACGAGTGCGTTCGGCAAGGCTACCTCGTTCGGCATTCTCTGTTTCAGCCAACCTCGTTCGGTACGCATGGATCAGCATCAAATGGCTCGGCATTGATGGGATACTGCTCTGCCCAGATGGCTTGGCAAATGTCGCTCAGTCAGGGGCGAAGGAGGTACGTGGCTCGGCAATGGCCTTGTTGTGCCCAAGCTATTAAGGAGGCCCAACAACTCAGGATTCGCCTATAAATACAACATATAGGGGTTCTGAAAAGGGACCTTCTTCTCTCTGCTCTCTGACTTTCTATTTTCTGAGGCTAAAGCTAGTCTACCACTTTGTAACTATAATCGATTATTACAACAATAAAAAGAAAACTTCTAGAGTGGACGTCGATCGGAGTTAGCCGAACCACTATAAAATCTTTGTTCTTCATTGCTTTCATTTTAATTTCGACTAATCTTCATATTATTATTCTCTACATATATTATGTCTGTCATCTGTGACCGTTATTTGGAGCTTTCGCTTACATTTGGGTGTTAGTGACCAATTTTGGCGCTAACATTTTGTTGCTTTCATTGAGAACGCAAGCACTCAGGATTTCTAGAGCTAGGGACTTTGATTATAGGAAACAAAGGTTAGGCTATCAGCAAGGAAGCAGGTGATAGAAAGGAGCAATCAAGAGGGAAGTCAAGAGGCTTCCTCTGGAAATGGAGCAGGTGGAGCATCCATCTACATCACTAGAGAGGAAATGGAGGCGATGATGAAAATACAAGAGGAGATGATGCAAGCTCTTCTCAAACAATTTGCACAAGCAGGAAATGCAGGAGCTCAGATCTGTGGAGCTGGAACAGAAGCACTCAACCAGCAAGTAGAGGGAATGGTCCAGTAGGGGGCAGCCACCAATCAGCAGACGGCTACCAACCTGGATGGATCTAGACTCGGGGCATGCCAACGGGAAATGCTGGACCAGCCCATCGAGGGATGCGAGATGATGCAGCGTAGCCCCACACCAGCAGGGATGCAAGAGTACGAGATGAGGAGGATGTGCCAGAATTTTCTCGTCAACTCGGGGGCGCAGACCAGAGGTAACGAAAAAGGATTGCAACTTGACGACAATGACAGACAAGCGGAAATGGTCAGACAGGCTATGAGAGGTGGATTGGTAAATAGTGACTTGGAGGATGTGAGTAGGAATCCCTTACTCCTACAATCAGGCGAGCTAGGAATCCATCGGAGTTTAAGCTACCAATGTTGGATATGTATGATGGGAGAATGGATCCCACTGTTCACCTGACAAGGTACATGTGGCATATGAAGGTATTGGGGGCATCGGACGAGGTCATGGCTCAATGCTTCCATTGTTTTTGACAGATATCGTAGCTATGTGGTTCAGATAGCTGGAGAGTGGTTCTATCGGCACATGGACGGAGCTGATTGAAAATTTTATGAATCAGTTTCGGGTCCATATAGTCAGACCTAAGAACGTAATGACCGTGACATCGATGAAATAATGGAGGGGAGAGTCGCTCAGGAACTTCTTAACCAGATTTAACGCAGTAGCAGCCTCGGTGGATCGACCTGATCCGTTAATGTTTTTGATAGCAGTAGTCTCGGAAATCGTGGAAAATTCGGACTTCAAGATATCATTAGAAAGGGACCCACCGTGGGATCTCGGAGAGTTCTACTATGAGGCGGAAAGGTTCTCAAGACAGGAGGATGCACGGGTTGAGAGAGCAAGGAGAGAGGCTGAAGCTTATGCAGTGAGGGGTGGAGGTTCACCCTTCGAGGATCCAAGAAAAGATGATAAAGGAAAAAGGAAAACAAATGGAAAAGGTGGCACTACGAAAAAACCTCGAAGGGATTCAAAGTTTTCTTCTTACACAGATTTAACTAAGACTCTTGAAAGAATTTACTTTGACACTCGGGGGTGACTCCAATATCGAAAGCCGGCAAGGAGAGAGCCTTCTGAATACGAGCGGACATCGGGGAAGCATTGCTTATTACATGAGTTGGATGGACACAACACAAATGACTGCAGGCATTTGAGGGATATCAGGGAGAAGCATGTAAGAATGGTCATCTACAGCAGTATGTCAGGAATCGAGCTGTGGCAGTGAGACAGGAGCGAGCACCACTACCTCGAACGAAGATGGCACTGGATCTGGCAACGTCAGCGCATTATCCACTAAACAGGTCTATGGTTTTTTAATAAGTAATAGAACTAAAATGTGGCTAGGTCACTTACACATGTACGGGATCGATGACGGTCCCTAGGCGTGCTCTGAGATGACGAAAAACCATACTACTTGAGTCTATGAAATCCTATTTTCTCTCTGTTTTTCGGCAACTTTGGTTTTCTCTTTCGTACTTTGGATATTTACTTTTCTTTGGTATGGTTTTGGAGTTTGGATTGAACTCCTAGCTTGGTTGGTTTTTTGGTTTGCCATTTTGGTTTGGATGTTTGATTTTTGATATGGATTTCTGGTTTTCTAATTGGATTTGGATCACTGTATTAAAACAATTAGGATTAGCGGTTACTGTCCTGACTGGAAAGATGGGGCAGTGGTCGTGAGTTACGAGTCCCTTCGCCGGAGAGCGATGGAATGGACTCGGACATAATATCAAATGTCTTTGGTCGTAGCGCCGAGGCCAGTGAATGTAAAAGTCCTTGGCCGGAGTGTCGAGGCCAATGACTGTCAAAGTCCTTGGCCGGAGTGACGAGGCTGGTGAATATCAAAAGTCCTTGGCTGAGTGCCGAGGCCGGTGAATATCAAAAGTCCTTGGCCAAAGTGCCGAGGCCGGTGAATGTCAAAGTCCTTAGCCGGAGTACCGAGGTCGGTGAATACCAAAAGTCCTTGGTCGGAGTGCCGAGGCCCGTGAATGTCAAAGTCCTTGGCTGGAGTGCCGAGGCCGGTGAATATCAAAAGTCCTTGGCCGGAGTGCCGAGGCCGGTGAATGTCAAAAGTCCTTGGCCGGGGTGCCGAGGCTGGTGAATGTCAAAGTCCTTGGCCGGAGTGCCGCGGACGGTGAATTTAACATTATCGACTGCTTGGTTAACCCACTTTTTAGCAAGGCCATGGAC
Organism: Allium cepa; assembly: GCA_030765085.1. Taxonomy (NCBI): domain Eukaryota; kingdom Viridiplantae; phylum Streptophyta; class Magnoliopsida; order Asparagales; family Amaryllidaceae; genus Allium; species Allium cepa. The sequence goes on from CM060938.1 coordinate 230,186,688, forward strand.
ATGCGAATTTAACATTATCGACTGCTCGGTTGTCGAGGCTGGTGTACGATGGAGTTAGTCGACTGGATGGATGGATGACGTAACGCGCTTGGAAAATAGAAATTGGAATGGATAAAGATGGATCGACTATAATTTGGGTCTAGGAAATTTGGTTCGGTCTGGAAAGTTAGAAGTCGTTTGGCATTATGATAAGATCATGCCTCTCGGCATTGGTGAGGTGTTTTGGTTCTGAAAGTACGGTTCGGCATAATGGGTCATTCGGCATGATGGGTCGTTCGGCATGGTGGATCGTTTGGCATGATGGATCGTTCGGCATAATGGGTCATTCGGCATAGTGGATCGTTCGGCATAATGGATTGTTCGGCATAGTGGGTCGTTTGGCATGGTGGGTCGTTCGACATGATGGGTCGTTCAACATAATGGGTTGTTCGGCATGAGCAACCTCTTCGGCATACGAATGCCGTTCGGCATGAACTCCTCGTTCGGCATATGAGTGCCATGTGGCATGGCTACCTCGTTCGGCGTACGAGTGCGTTCGGCATGGCTACCTCGTTCGGCATATGAGTGCGTACGTAACGGCTACGTCGTTCGGCATTCTCTTTTTCAACCAACCTCGTTCGGTATGCATGGATCGACATCAAGTGGCTCGGCATTGATGGGATATGGCTCTGCCCAGGTGGCTCGGCAAATGCCGCTCAGTCAGGGACAAAGGATATACATGGCTTGGCGATGGCCTTTTTGGGCCCAAGCTATTCAGGAGGCCCAACAACTCAGGATTCGCCTATAAATACAGCATATGGGGGTACAGAAAAGGGATATTATTCTCTCTGCTCTCTGACTTTCTATTTTCTAAGGCTAAAGCTAGTCTACCACTTTGTAACTGTAATCGATTATTACAGCGATAAAAAGGAAACTTCTAGAGTAGACGTAGGCAGGAGTTAGCCGAACCACAATAAAATCTTTGTTCTTTACTGCTTTCATTTTAATTTCGACTATTCTTCATATTATTATTCTCTACATATATTATATCTGTCATCTGTGACCATTAGTTGGAGCTTTCGCTTACATTAGGGTGTTAGTGACCAATTTTGGCACTAACAAATAGTTTAGATATTAGTAATAGTATATATAATAAAATGATTTATAAATAAAGTAGTTTATATTAAAATAATTAGTTTATTTAAAATAGTTTTCTCAAATTTCACAAATCGATTCAAATCAACTCAAATTCCAAAATTCCAATTTAATTCAATTTCAATTCATCAATTTCAATTCAACTCAATTCAATTCCTAAATAAATCATTTCAAATTATATCGATTTCAAATACCGATTTGAACCACAAAGTAAACCATTTCGATTTCAATATATTTCAAAGCTTTAAATATTCCATAATTTTCAAAATTATATTTGGCAATTTCATATATATCTTAATTTAACGTCATTATTATTAAGTCTTGAAATATTCACTTAATAAATCCAATATCATTTAAATAAAACCCTAAATTTCAAATCACAAAAATATTTCCTTCAATTTATTAAACTCGAATATTCATTTAATCACCTTAAACAAAATCAAATTACAAAAATCATGTCCTTTAAAAATCTCAAGTTCAATAAGTTTTAAATCGATTTAATTAAATAAAATTCTTAATTAAAAACCATTTCAAATCAATTTTGAATCTACCTTTCCAACCTTAATTTATTAAAAATTATTATAAACTTTATATTTGAAAATATAACTTTTAATAAATACTTAAACATATAATATTTATATTAAATCAAACTTTATTAAATTAAATCTTATTATCAAACTTATTTTATAATAGAACTAATTTATACATATTTAAAATAATAAAATTATATGTAAATTCTTAGAAGTTATAATTTCAAAACTAACTTAAAATTTAAAAAAAAATTAGAACATAAAATTTAAAATTAAGAATTTAAACTTATAAAATACATTTATATATAATATCGTGAAATCAACATTTATTAAACCATATATTTCTTTCCAACCATAGAAATCATTTTCAAAATATTTATATATATAGACTAACGGTGTCTGTATATAAATTTCAATCCTATGGTCAAGTGATACGGATATTTATCATTTCAATCCGTAATTTAAATATATACGGGTATATATCATTTCAACCCCTAATCCCAAATTCAATTCAATGAAAATCGCTTGGATTTATCATTCCAACCCATAACAATTTTCTCATATTCTACAGATCGTTCGGGTATGTATCATTTCAACCCATCGTGAATTCTATACTAATAGGAAACTTGCAGAGTGATAACACATGTGATAATAATATAACAGACATATAACATCAATATGAACAACAGATAATAGTGTCAGATGTCACAGGTGAACAGATACAGATAATAGCATATAAATAGCAATGTAAATAACTAACACCAGCATATTTCAATTGTCATTTCAATTGAAATTAAATTTAATAAATATAAGAACGTTAATCGTGAGTGATTTCTCACCTTTTGAGGCTAGAGAGGATAGAAAATGAAATTGAGTTACAAATGTAAACGCGACTTCCAAAGCAAAGCTAGATGGACACGATCCGACGAATAAAGCTGATAGTTTGAATTGATGAGAACGAATCAGAACCATCTAGAAAGAAACAATATATATATATATATATATATATAATTATTATTCCATGAAATCAATATTAAATTTAAGACGAATATTAAAATAAATATATGCATATATAATTAAAAATCATTGTTTACATTTAAAACACATATAAAAAATATAAAATACTCATGTATACTTATATAGATAACTATTATACCAAACTAATATATATAAATCTCACATACATATTATATTCTAAAATCAAATATTAATTTTAAAGACATATTAAAAAGGGACTCTATATATTTTCGAAATGCATATATTCAAAATAAAAAATCGAGTATGTGTATACATACATTACACTTATATACACGTTCACTTTACTTATGTATTTTAAAAATATCCAACACATATACATGCAGACAAATGCTATGGAAAATAACCAGCTCATGCACATACATACATACATACATACATACATATATACATATATATATATATATATGATAAATTAAAATCACTATTTAACAAAACAAATATACTACGCTTCTAATATCATATATATATAATATAATGTAACATACAGTAGCCTATATACTACACACGCATAATATATGCCTTCCCCTTATATTTTTTTTCAAACAATTGTAAAAACGATATATATATATATATATATATATATATTAAAACAAAACTAAAACAATAAATTTGAAAACAATATCCATTTTAGAATCAACTGGCCGAAACTTATAATATAGTATACAACAACAGGTTGAATGACTTACGTAATTTATATCTATAACTTATATAAATTGTAAAATAAATATATAGTTAAGGGATTAAAATATATATATATATATATATATATATATATATATATACATACAGCTATATGCAAATATGTGCAAACTATAAGCATACATATACTAATATGTACAAGCATTGTTTACTAATATATATCAAAACTGTTCAAACCATACTTATATACATATTAATATATATACATATAACTCTTATACAAGGCTATTATAAACCTAACATAAACCATTTATAATAATATATATACTGTAAGAACAACAAGTACAACCATCTATAATATATATATATAAGTTTTATGTAAACCTTTATAACTTTGTATATTTTATAATATGTAAATTGTAAACTTTATAACTATATAGATACATCAAATCATATAGCTTAAGTACACTATATATACTTCATATATAAACAAATAGAACTCATGTATTCACGTATAACCAGTATTTGTATAGACTGGGCTAATATATAATTTACGAAAACAGAGTATATATATACAATTATAAACTCAAACCCAACAGACCCAAATAAACTAATATAGATAAAAATATATAACATAACACTTAAGCAAACTTAAAACCATACTATAACATATGTAAGCTTTTATATACTGTGACTTTTATATATAAATAAAACAAAAACTTACATTAATTTATAAATATACAAACCCAGGCAAGTGTTGATGACGCTCGGCAAGGAGGAGGGGAGGATCGGCATGATGTGGGTCTGGGTAGATTAGTGGGTTACGTCTGGGAAGGGATGTGGTCAGCTGAGCAAGTAGATTGGGTTCAAGGCGGTAGAGAGGAGTATGGCGAGTGGGAGATGGTCGCTACACATGGGTAGGTGAGAGTGAGGGAGGGGAAAAGAAGAAGAGGGTGAAGAAGTGAGGGAAAATCAGGGTTTTCCATGCCTGTAGGAGAGGTGAGTTTTTTTGATGTGCTTTACATATTTTAGGAAATAGAAACTAGAAAGACAGAGGAAAAAGAAGGAGAACGAATGGTTGACAAATTATATGTTTTGTAAAAATGTTTTTTAACTAAAACCATGGGAAATGCAAAAGTCACATCTATTCGATATAGGAATAATAAAAGTTAAGCAGCTTCTCAGAAAAGACGATTGAATAGGCACAGGAATACAAAAGAACTCGAACGGCTACCGGTACGATTACTATTTACACGGATTCCGTTGTGTACCAGACTTCAAAATATAGAATTGAATATATTGCAGAGATCAGCACGATGAGATGAACAAAACGGTATACAGAGAACAGTGGTATGATCATCCAATCAAAAGTTGATAATCGGTACCAAAAGATGTTGCTAATTTGCCGAAAATAAGATAAACGGAGTAATAGCGGTCCAAATTTGAGGAAACGAAATATGACGTCTCACTCAGAAGATGATTTACAAATTTTCTATAGAAAATTATATAGGTTTGGAAAACATTTTATTATCATCAAACATTAACTGATATAAACTGAATAAAATTACTCTTGAAAATAAACTTCCATATTATTAGATGAAAATTTACCATTTTTTATGTTGAAGTAGACGTATTTCAAATATCAAATTTTTATTTCAAAATTCAATTATTTAAAATTTCACAAATTTCCAGTTAATTATGTTACTAAAACCATTAAAATTTATGGGTCGTTACACTCTCCTCCGCTCAAAACTTTTCGTCCTCGAAAAGGAACGAGGTAGGAGAATTGAAACAACAAGAAAGAAAATAGATTGAAAAACAAAGTAATCAATTAATTTAAACCAAATAAATTTCAATTTAAATTAATTAATATTCAGTAATTTACTTTAATCCATTAAAGATTTAAGTCATTAATAAGTCATTTCATAAAATATTACTCAAGCTTCTATGGCCTTACTTAAGTTTATAACCAATTCGGTTATTGAATAAAAAATTTAGTTTTTGGTATTCGCCCTTGAAGAGAAAAGAAATATTTCAATATATTTAAAAATTTCAATTAAACACATTTAACCTCATTCATTTAGTAAAAATATAAGATATATTTAAAACATTCTTATAGCATTATGCAAAGATTTTTCAAAAGTCTAAAACAATGTTAGAAATTTAAAATCAAAACATTATAATAAGCTTTAAAATATAAGTGTATAATTATTGAACTGAAACTAATAGTATAATTCAAATCTTACATTAAATTTCTAAATCAAAGTATAAGATTTCATATCTTTATAATTAATTTTACACACTTGTTTAAAATGAATATTCGAATCATGGAAAAACATTTACTATGGTTTAATATAAAATTTCAAACAGTAAATAAACCAATAAATTTACTATTCGTACTTCGAAATCAAGTAAATATTGCAAACCGTACCTCCAAAATAGAGATTCAAATTTTATTTGTCAAGTATATTACTATAAATAAACTTCGCAAATCAAAATTTTTTCCACTTACATAATATCTTTAATATAAATTTTACTTGAAATATTCATTTGAAAGCTTAATTTGCAAATTAGTTATCTTTAATACTTTAATACTTTTCAAAACTCATTTGTAAAATTTCTTTCTTCATTTAAAATACCATTTAAATATTTAAACAACACCTTTATAAGCATATGTAAACTATTTGAAAACAATTATTTACATCATTACTTATATTTACAAAGAAGCTATTGAAAACATTAAATCCATAATTCATAAATTTATTAATTTATCTCAAGATACTTTTCAACATTATTAATAAATCAGTAATCGTTTACTTTAAATATGTTTTATTTAATTAATAACTTCTAAAATATTTATAACACTAATAATTTACCATTAAACCATGTAGTATATAGACAATATTTTAAACATTTTAAAATTATTTAGAAAGAAAAATGATCAAAATGTCCTTTATATAATACTTTGTCAAAATACTTTTATAACTCGATGTCTTAACAGGTTTGTCCTCGTTCTTGCAAAATCTAGTCATACGTTGATCAGGCATAAGACTAGAAATCTCCAAGTACTTAATAAACCCGTTTAAACACCCAGTGAAAATACTTAAAAAAAGTATGAGAAGTACCACTCAAAATCCAATGTCAAATGATGACAATAGGATAGCAGTGGCCCTCTGTTGATCTAGTATTTACGCAATGGACACAAATCTTTCCAGAAGATCCTTCCACCTTTCAGATTATAGAAAAATATCGTAGCTAGTACGTAAACAAGGGACCACAGTGGTACGCTGCTGATTCGATGGTTTACGCAATGGATGCACTTCCTTCCCGAAAGATCCATAAACAACAGATCCCAGGATTGAAAACATCTTCATTAGGTGAACTAAAGAACCATCTACCCTGGAAAAAAATCGAGGAACTCATGAGCTTAAGTCCAGACAACCTTATCAGTTCGAATTCATTTCTGAATTCGCCCAAGTCCATTAGGGTATATCGCTCGAATCCATTCCTGGATTCCCTAAGTCCATCTAGGTCGAAGCATATCATACTATACTTCTTCACGGAGAGTACTTCCTCATACCTCTTACTTCAAAATATAACATACCATATATAGTACCCTTTCAAAATCATGACTTCAAATACCGACACTTATATAAATTCCATTATATATAAGATTTCATTTTTGATAGAGTACTTTTCAAAATCAATAATCTCAAATATATCATATCATTCTTATATAAATTCCATTATATATAAGATTTATCTCCTCAGATCGAATATCTTCCAAAACTAACAGTTTCAAAGTCACTTGTACTTTTATAAAGTCCATCTTGTACAAGAATCAAAAATTTCCAAAAATCAATTTCATTGTATGAAATGCCATACGAGATTCAAATTAGAGGAGTCCTAATCGAAGAGAACTCAAATCACAAAAATAGACTCGGTAGGAAGATATAATAATTAAATTACAAAGGAGGAAGATGGATAGCCTTATTTTAATCTCGGGTGACCTTAACCAGGTCAACCATCACTTCGAGAATAAGATCGATGCAGAATTTCTGAGGCAAATCGACATTCGATCGCAAGAGGTTGAATTCGGACATAGCAAAAGATGGCAGCATCTAAACCGAGAACACGAAAATCTTCGGTGAATCAATGCCCGTTGTATAGGAGTTTCACCCCTTTACAAATCATTCAGTGGAGCTATGGGACCGAATCAAAACACGAATAGAGATAGACAAGGATGAATTTCAGAATGAATGGAAGAGTTCCAAAGTTCAAAGGAAATCCGAATCAAAGAGGAAGAGATTCAAGCTCGAACGAAAGTAATTCTGTAATCAAATCTACTATATATGCTAAGTTTTGCCTAACACCAGAGCTTTGATACCAACTATAACAGACCACTTGTAAGTTGGATAACGCCCACCGTTGCATACATTGGTACCAGTGTTCTGCCTTTACGGCCAACCTCTCAACTGCACCAACCCCCGCAGGGACATGTAAGAGTAAGAGTCACCCGTTCGCTACTAAACCAAATGCGAGAACCCCCTATCATGCTACACCTTCCAAGTGCATAGGCGGACACACATGTCGGACTTGAATTATTCAAAATATCAAATTGTTAATTTATATTTGGCAAAACTCAGCATATACAGTAAATAAAAATCATAGAATCACAGACACAAAGTATACAATAATAAGCAGTGGAAACAAATGAATAGTAGTTTATGAAGCTACTATATATATATATATGTATATATCAGAGTTAAACAAGATACAATAGAAATCTCGAATACATAGAAGACATAATATAATAGTCAAATGCAAGATAAGAATATCACAGGAGTTAACTGAACAACTGCAAGATGAATAGATAGATGGATCTCCAAGTGAAGCTCCAACTCCTAAGGTGAGTCTCAAATGTTGTGACACTCTGTCTGACCTGAGCGTAAAGCAAAACACAAAACACTTAAGTCAAGATTAACATTCTTATATCAATAAATTCAACTGAAGTGAAATATTAATCGAAATACAAGTAACTCAAAGGTTGTTTGGAATAACCATCCACTAAGGATCCGTGGAACTATCTACTCTGCAGTATTATACGCTATTAACAACCAAATATCATTATAAACCGTGGTTATTTCAAAATATCATACTTAAAAACCAAAATATCATATCCATTTCGAAACCATACCAATATGATATCATTTCTCCCTTAAAATAATATTAATTTCAAAAAATCATAGCACTTTACAATTATAACGCTTTCAAAATTGTAACACTTTGGAAACTTAACTTTGGAAATCATAATACTTTGAAATTCACAACTTTGAAATCATAACTTCCCACTTGAACAGTTTAGATATTAATAATAGTATATATAATAAAATGGTTTATAAATAAAGTAGTTTATGTTAGAGTAATTAGTTTATTTAAAATAGTTTCCTCAAATTTCACAAATCGATTCAAATCAACTCAAATTCCAAAATTCCAATTTAATTCAATTTCAATTCAATTCAGTTTCTAAATAAATCATTTCAAATTATATCGATTTCAATTGCCGATTTGAACCACAAAATAGACGATTTCAATTTCAATATATTTCAAAGCTTTAAATATTCCACCATTTTCAAAACTAAATTTGATAATTTCATATATATATATATATATATATCTTAATTTAACTTCATTATTATTTAGTCTTAAAATATTCACTTAATAAATCTAATATCATTTAAATAAAACCCCAAATTTCAAATCACAAAATATTTCCTTCAATTTATTTAAACTTGAATATTCATTTAATCACCTTAAACAAAATCAAATTAAAAAAAATCATATCCTTTAAAAATCTCAAATTCAATAAGTTTTAAATCGATTTAATTAGATAAAATTCTTAATTAAAAACCATTTCAAATCAATTTCGAATCTATCTTTCCAATCTTAATTTATTAAAAATTATTATAAACTTTATATTTGAAAATATAATTTTTAACAAATACTTAAAAATATTATACGTATATATATATATATATATATATATTAAACCAAATTTTATTAAATTAAATCTTATTATCATACTTATTTTATAATAGAACTAATTTATACATATTTAAAATAGTAAAATTATAAGTAAATTCTAAGAATTTATAATTTCAAAACTAACTTAAAATTTTAAAAAAAATTCAAAACATAAAATTTTAAAATTAAGAATTTAAACTTATAATATACATTTATATATAATATCTTGAAATCAATATTTATTATACCATATATTTCTTCCCAACCATAGAAATCATTTTCAAAATATTTATATATATAGACCAACGGCGTATGTGTATAAATTTCAATCCTATGGTCAAGTGATATGGATATTTATCATTTCAATCGATAATTTAAATATATGGGTATATATCATTTCAACCCGCAATCCCAAATTCAATTCGATGAAAATCGCTTAGGTTTATCATTTCAATCCATAACGATTTTCTCCTATTCTACAGATCATACAGGTACGTATCATTTCATCACATAGTGAATTATATACTAACAAAGAACTTGCAGAGTGATAACAGATATGATAATAATTGCAACGACCCGCCATTCATCTCCACAGAATGACGCATCATTAATAAGAAAGAAAGGGATAGAAAAGAGAAAGAAAGAGAAGAAAGAAGAAACAACACATCAGAATCTAAACAACGGAATGAATAAATTATATTAATAACATAAGATATTACATAGTATCATATCATTATCAGAGTTACACAGATAATACAACACATACTAGACAATTATAAACACCTGTCTAGTTATACAACTCAATACAATACAGAGAAAATATAGAGACACCAAACACAGCGGAACACTCAACATATCTACACGTAGAAGCCTCCTACTCAATTGCTCCTCCACAATTCGTCAAAGCTAACCTGAATCCCTTGGCTACTCGTAAAAATTTGAGTACCCAAGAGTTTAAGAAAAACATAAATAAACTCCGGGTCAGACATGGGTCTAGTGTGAGTAACAGGTTAAGGTTGCTTAACTTTCAAAAACCTTTGAAAAGAAAGGTATCACGTAAGACTTCCTACACATAAACATGGAAAAGTGTTTACCTTATGCTAATCAAACATTTGATAGGAAATCCAGTGATATTATAATAGGTATAGGGTTTTCAAGTAAATATGAAATAGCCGAAATTGTTACATTATTAAATTCCAGCTACTAGCCACGAAAGTGGGTAATACAATCAAAACCGTTGGCACTTATTGGATTTTGGATTCCATACAATGGCAGGGCTACTGGGGTACCGCCCATCACAGTATGTGGCCAAGATCACCGTACCGAGGATTACTCCCAATCCCCTGCAACACAAGGCCGGAACCATCCCTTACTGGACAGTCCCGAACAAGACAACCCCGCAGTTGGTGCACATATCCAACTGCCCACTAAGCCGAAATAAAAAGGGACCTCTAGATAGGGGAAAATCTCGTCCTACTTGGGCATGACCCACTTAGCCTTGCTGCACTTCCCCTATTTTAGCCATTCCCGGTTGATGAGGCTTGAGGCTATGATTACCTTTATAGAACACAACACTTAGAATATCATCGTCCACCTAACGATGTTCTGAAAGCAATCAATCCATATAAGTTCGTTCCGGGTTCGAACGAAACCGAAGGAATTATCTCGTTACACTCATTTTGGAATCACCCTCAAAGTTAACAATGATAATCCTTGCACTCTGAATCTTCATCTCGAATCTGAAAGTACTACCTCGTTAAACTCATATTGGAATCACCCTTAGAGTTTTAACGACGAATAGTCCTTAAACCTCGACTCTTCACTCTTCACTTGAGATTCACGACCTATCGTTAATTTGGATTGATGTGGTTTTCGGATATCCAAATCAAAGAACTTGATCCCGGTCTCATCGAAATCCAAAGCGTATCTTTTAAGGCCAAGTTGCTTAGAGTTTAAAACAATTCAATACAATTATCTATAAACACACAGATAGATAATTCATATAACACAATAGATAACCAACACTATTATCACAACAGATAATCCATATTATCATTATCAGAAGATAATCCATATTATCATCACAATGCGACCAATGCATCCATATCACACAACATTACTTATCTTATAACAGAGATTTCAAACCATTCAAGGCAACCAATATCATCCATTCATATATATGCAACATATATAATCACCACATTTATAATTGATTTAAAATGAATTAAATTAATTACTGCTATGTCTAATTAATTCAAAGTGAATTAATTAATTACTTACATCAATATAAATTTTTCTTATATATTCATTAACTAATTACAATTTAAATAATTAATTATCCTCTAATTAATCACCTCAAATAATCACCCTTGATTTACTTATCCTTTAATTACATTCAAGTAATTATCGTTCAATTAATTTCATAAATTAATTATCCTTAAATAATTACAGTAATTAACCTCTAATTACTTCATTAATTAATTAACTATAATTAATTACATTAATCCTTAATTAATTACATTAATTAATTACCCTTAATCACTTATCATTGATTAATTAATCTTAATTAATTAATCTTAATTACATCATTAATTATATTAATTAATGATCCTCAATTAAATTTAGATTAATTACTTATTTAAATTAATTTCATTAAGTAATTAACCTCAATTAAACCATAATTATTAATCACCTTGATTAATCACATTCTGTAATTAACTACCCTTAATTACTTATCAAATTAATTACTCCTTAATTAGTTATCTTTAATTAATACCTTGATTAATTATACTAAGTAATTTAATCCAAATTACTTCCACAATTAAACCATCTTCCACTAATTACATCCAGTAATTATCATTAATTACTTCACTAATTAGTTATACTTCATTAATTACATAAAGTAATTATTATCAAATCATACCTTGTTTAAAATTAATTAAACTTAATAAATTAACTAAACTAATTACATTAAACTCAATTAATTACATCAAGTAATTATTTATCCAAGCATCCGGTGTTTAAACTTAATTAAACTTAATTAATTAACTTAAACAAATTACGTTTAAACTTAATTAGTTACATTAAGTAATTAAACTTAAAATAATTTCTCAAATGATTATCTTAAATTAATTAATCTAATTAATTATTGAAAATTAATCATATTAATTAATTATTAAATAATCTCAAGTTAATGAACATCATTAACTATTATTAATTCTTTAATTACTTTTCTTAAGTAACTAAACTTACATTAATCAATATTAATTATAAACTAATTAATTTTGAATAATCAATTAATTAACCTTTAATTATTAAATTAATTAAGTGTTAACTATAACTTAATTAATTCTAAATTACTTGATTATTTAATTCTTAATTATTAATTAAAATCTAATTAATAATCCTTAATTACAAATTAATTATTCCTAATTAATTAATCTCAATCATTAATTAATTATTTTAAACCTTTAATTACTTATTTAATTAATCCAAATTATTAATTAAATAAATTAATTATCCATTAGATTCCTTAAAAATTTAATGAATTACAAATCATTAAATTCTAATTTACTTTAAGATCAAACTTTGTTCTTATTAATGATTAAGTTATCATTTACAAAGTACTTTAAAACAAAATATTTTAAATTTACTTTCCAAATTTCATTTTAAATTTAAAGATTAAAAGTGGATACAAATTATCTTTAATCAAAGTTTAAAACACATTTCTAAATCCTTTTCGTTTAACAAGTTAAAGAAACACTCATTAAATAAAGAAGTTTTTAAAAGAATTTAAAACTAAATTTATATTTAAATTCAAATCAATTTGAATTACGCTTTAAGCATTTCAAAATTGTTTAATTCATTTTAAATTTAAAACTTTTCAAAATTTGAATACATATTTAAATTTAAATTCAGATAAATCTTTAGATTTTAAAACTTTACTTATATTTTAAAACTTTATTTGTAAAATTCAACTACTTAAACATTTTAAGGTAGTTTAACAATCCAAATTTTTAAAAAGCTTTATTTTATTTTTAAATCTGAGATTTAAACTTAAACTTGAATTCCAGATTTTTTAACTTGGATTTTAAAATTTAGTTTAAACCTTTGCCTTTCATTTTAAAACTTCAGTTTGAAATTTTTAAACAAACATTTTAAGTTTAACTTTTTACTCATTAAATTTTTTAAAATAAGTTAAATTTATAAAACTTACTTAAATTTCAAACTAGGATACAAAAGTTATTTGGATCCATAACTTAAAATCTGATTTAAACCTTATTTAAAAACTGATTTCAAAATCTCAAAATCTGTTTAAAGATAATCATACAGACAGGTTTCAAATCAAAAACCTGTAACCACTTCATTGACCCTAGCCAACCAAAATTTGCTTCGAGTTCAACCCTATACAACTTCGAGCCAAACACAGAAACTACCCGAGTGATTATCGAGTTCACCCCACTGCTTCCACCCAGGCAAACATCAAGAATCAAAAGTGTATGGTGCACATGCACCGTGCCTCCGATCAACTCCAGCCACCACCGGTGGTCTTCCCACATCGGCGACCAACCCCACGTCCCAACACGACCAACAGATCACCCTCCACAGCTCAAAATTGAATTCGAGTCTTCATCTCAAACCTAGAAGCAACAGAAGCCTTCCATCCCAAACCTGTCATCGCCTCATCCACGCATCTCCGATCACCAGTAATTCTGCAACACCGGCCACAGTCTCGTCTACAACCACACTACCATCTCCCAAAATTCCAGTACACTCGATCCACTGTAGAAGACGTGGATGATCGTTCAACCTAACCTAGTTAAAGTAGGGTTCCAGAAGGAATTTCGCCACCGCAGCCTCCTCGATGAAATGCATCGCCATCCAGTATTTTTCCAAGCTTCACTGATCACTCTTCCATCCACTGGAAGAAACCTGACCCTCCAAATTGCAGAGATTACCCAAAAATCCCAATATCCTCTTTTCAGTTCAACCCAGAACTGCATACTTGTTTCTAAACTAAAAATTATTATTTTAGTTTTAAAAATCATGTTTTAGGATGATGTTTCAGATCTTAAGCCTGAAACAATAAATTGCAAGGTTTGAATTTTCACTATTTCAAGTTTGATCAATTTTTTATGATTTCCAAAGGCATTTCGATAATATTTTCAACTTAAGTATAATTTTAAACTAAAGTTTGAAATGAAACTAACAAGTTTGTTTTGAAATTCAGGTTTAAAAGGAATTAAATTAAAAGATTTGAACTTAAACAATCAAGAACTGGAAATTATAACATAGTAGATTCTGTTAAAAAAAAAAAACTTATATACATCATACTTCTAGAAAATACAACCATATACATACATAAACATATATATATTTCAGACAATCTAGCATGCATCTAAATTATATACTTAAACTTGTTAAAAGAAATGTTACTCACGGCAAATGAAAAACATAGCAAGTTTATGTTGAAAGTAGTTTTGAATTTGCAGGCTGCAAGCTTGAAACTGAAATGCTCTTGCAAACTTGAATGCATGCAAAAGATTTGAGTTGAAGATGATATGCAGATGATTTCAGACTTGAATGTATGCAGCTGATTCGATTCCTAGATTTTAAATAATGCAGTTGCCTTGATTGAATATATAGGCTTTAAAACAAATTTGCTTCGAAATTGTACAGGGTATAGATTTACAGGGAACTGATTTGAAAATGGTTACAGGATTTGTTTTGCATGTTTGATTCCTAATTACAGATTTCAGATTTTAGTTTTGAGGGGATTTGTTTTAATTTCTTCTGGGCTTTGAATAAGGAAATAGGAAAGAAACGGAGTTAAGAAAATAAAGGGGTTTATATAAATGAAAAATGTGGTTTATTAAAAATAAAGAAAATTAAATTTTTTTAAAATGACACTTGTCTCAAATTTTAACATTTGTCATTATCCTTACTTTATTAACTAACACATGTCTTTTAGTTTATTAGTTACATGTATTAAAGTTTTTTTAATGTAAGATTATGCTTAATAAATTAGTTTATAATTATGTGTGTGTGTGTGTGTGTGTGTATATATATATATATATATATATTTAGATAATTTTAAAAGAAATAAAACAATTATATTCATAAATAAAAGTTTATATAAATACTTTAAAATCCAAAACAATTAAAATCTACACTTTAAATTTCAAACTCTAAATTCAAATTCAAATCAAATTATGAAATTCAATTTTTGAAAACAAGTTATATATACATATATAACTACATATATTAAATTTTGAGAAAAAAACTATTTTTATTGAAATCTATTTGTTAAAAACAATACATTATTATATTTTGAAAATAACAAGTTTGTTAACTTTAAGTAATTTATAAAAGAAATTGTTTCTTTATTAATAAATTACTTATTTTATCACATTATTTATAAAAAGAAAATCAAAATAAACCTTAATGTAAATTTATTTAAATTTAAAAGCAAAATTAGTTTAAACAAATTAAACTTTTTATCTTAACAATTCAAAACCATATATTATTTATTCAATAGCTTTTAAAAGTTTAACTTTAAATAAAATCATAATTCCCAATTTTACCAAAGATATATATATATATATATATATATATATATATATATATATATTAGAAAACAAAATTTATTTATTTATTAAATTTAAAACAAGGCTTACATATTTACGATATATACTTACATTATAAATAAAAAACAATTTATTAGATTTAAAAGATAAAATCTATCAATTAAATATTTATCTAATTTGATTATTAAATTAATTCCAATCTTATTAACACAGATCATCAAATCAATTTAATTTTTAATTTAGATTATTAAATTAATATTGCCTAAAATTCCGAGTCATCACATTACTCCCCCTTAAAAGAATTTCGTCCCCGAAATTTAAAACAAAGGTAATTTAATAATCTATTTAAAGATTTAATTTAAGAACACAAGCATATATCAAACATATGCTAACAACAATAGCAATCAATTTATCCAATCAAAGAATCTAACTATCCATAAAAAATTCTGGATAGAGTTTCCTCGAGTTTCTTAAGTATATATAACAGGATACTCGCTCTACAGAATTCAAACAATCAAAACTACGAAGCTGCAGAGCTCCTACTCATCTAGATCTACAATACTAGACAACATATCAGACTACAGACGAGTCTGATTCAACAACCAAACCTCTCTGTACTACTGGTTCTACAACCAGAGATAGATCATACGCGTACTCCCTTACAGATACGTGAAACACATCAAATCCCAGTTATCCAAACTGGCAATTCAATCTTGAAAATCAAACACTTATCCTCACAAGAACAAAGAAAGATCCAAAACATCTCGGAGCTAGCTTCCCATTCTTACCAAAACTTATAGCTCCTTAAGATCGGAGAAAACTTAACCAAAACTAAATCTCCGACTCCAGAATTCAAATTCTTTAGTCCCTTGTCCACAAAACTCTTCGGACGATCTTGGGCTGCCCAAACCCTCCCTGATCAGCTCAACCCTTGCTGATGCCTATTGAAACAAACAGAATCAAAACAACCCAACACAATGATCTCCTCAAATCAATCCAAAACCAAGAACAAACTCTACTCCTCAAACAATAGAAGACAAAAAACTTCTCCTATCTGGAAAAGAATAACAGATGCTCTCTCCCAAACTGCTTCAGCTGCATAACTCTGATCTAATGTAGATGAAAATGCTGATGATGAACATGAGCACAAACTGGACAACGCATCCCAAAAATATGGTTCGATATATCCATAGAAGAAACACTCAGAAATTCCTCCAAAATCATGAGCTGCTACACCAACTCTATCTCAAGGAACCATCCTTCAACTAAACTGAACCACCGATTCCACTCTTGGAATCCTAGTCGATAAGAAAACTCAAACTTCAGATGCGGACAACCTCTGACTTCCCTGGAGACATCCGGAAAATCTCTGACAATCCAAGAGAACACTCAACTATCGCAAGTCACTTTTGCGATCAACCCAGATTAATTTCCAAAGAAATAATGTTCTCTCTTTACCAATCAGTACAGCTTACGCTGGCCTAGCCAATCCATCGAAGAAACTGATCCACTCTGCTGCTTCTGCACTTCATCTCTAGAAAAACTACTCAGCCAGAAAACTTCCTACCAACACAGAACACACCGAGCTGCATTGCTAACACCTGATGCCAAAGATTTCTTAATCCAAAGCTCTTCGAGAAACTCGGACCTCAAACCAAATAGAAACGCCCTGCTGAACTCAGTCAGAACACTGAAGCATACACACTTACTAAAACTTGTTCCAAAGAAACACCTTCAGACACATCCATAACACTGCACCTCATCACGCAGCTACTACTTCCTGAGGTATCAAGATCCATCACTCACTCCTGCCAAACCGACAGATCCAAACTCTACTCATCCAACTTGCACTTCAAAGAAGAACTCCGAACCTTTAAAAGGTTTCCTTCAAAGATCAATGAAATCTTACACCGAGCTGCAAAGCTTACTCGAGACGGTATTAGGTCTACAGTCTCGACAGATACACTTCCAACCTCAACACACAAACTCCAACCAATGGTCGTCGTGTTACACACACCGCTACCCCATCTACATTTATAACTTATACTGGAAAACCCGAACAAGTAACCCAATAGATAGGTAGAAACATATATATATACACACACACATATCAAAATTACAAATACGCTCTCTCAGCAAAGAAATCACTCCAAAGCCTAGGTGTTCACTAAACCTAGCGCTCTGATACCACTGTAACGATCCGCCATTCATCTCTACAGAATGACGCATCATTAATAAGAAAGAAAGGGATAGAAAAGAGAAAGAAAGAGAAGAAAGAAGAAACAACACATCAGAATCTAAACAGCAAAACGAATAAATTATATTAATAACATAAGATATTACATAGTATCATATCATTATCAGAGTTACACAGATAATACAACACATACTAGACAACTATAAACACCTGTCTAGTTATACAACTCAATACAACACAGAGAAAATACAGAGATACCAAACATAGCGGAACACTAAACATATCTACACGCAGAAGCCTCCTGCTCCATTGCTCCTCCATAATTCGTCAAAGCTAACCTGAATCTCTTGGCTACTCGTAAAAATTTGAGTACCCAAGAGTTTAAGAAAAACAGAAATAAACTCCGGGTCAGACATGGGTCTGGAATAAGTAACAGGTTAAGGTTGCTTAACTTTCAAAAACCTTTGAAAAGAAAGGTATCACGTAAGACTTCCCACACATAAACATGGAAAAGTTTTTACCTTATGCTAACCAAACATTTGATAGGAAATCCAGTGATATTATAATAGGTCTAGGGTTTTGAAGTAAATATGAAATAGCCGAAATTGTTACATTATTAAATTCCAGCTACTAGCCATGAAAGTGGGTAATACAATCAAAACTGTTGGCACTTATTGGATTTCGGATTCCATACAATGGCAGGGCTACTGGGGTACCGCCCGTCACAGTACGTGGCCTAGATCACTATACCGAGGATTACTCCTAATCCCCTACAACATAAGGCCGGAACCATCCCTTACTGGACGGTCCCGAACAAGACAACCCCGCAGTTGGTGCGCATATCCAACTGCCCACTAAGCCGAAATAAAAAGGGACCTCTAGACAGGGGAAAATCTCGTCCTACTTGGGCATGACCCACTTAGCCTTGCTGCACCTCCCCTGTTTTAGCCATTCCCGCTGCTGAGGCTTGAGGCTACGATTACATTTATAGAACACAACACTTAGAATATCATCGTCCACCTAACGATGTTCTGAAAGCATTCAATCCATACAAGTTCGTTCGGGGTTCGAACGAATCCGAAGGCATTATATCGTTACACTCATCTTGGAATCACCCTCAGAGTTAAGGACGATGATCCTTGCACTCTGAATCTTCATCTCGAATTTGAAAGTACTACCCCATTAAACTCGTATTGGAATCACCCTCAGAGTTTTAACGACGAATAGTCCTTACACCTCGAGTATTCACTCTTCACTTGAGATTCACGACCCATCGTTAATTTGGTTCGATGTGGTTTTCGGATATCCAAATCTGGAAACCCGATCCCGGTCTCATCGAAATCCAAAGCGTATCTTTTAAGGCCAAGTTACTTAGAGTTTAAAATAATTCAACACAATTATCTATAAACACACAGATAAATAATTCATATAACACAATAGATAATCAACATTATTATCACAACAGATAATCCATATTATCTTTATCAAAAGATAATCCATATTATCATCACAATGCAACCAATGCATCCATATCACACAACATTACTTATCTCATAACTGAGGTTTCAAACCATTCAAGGCAACCAATATCATCCATTCATATATAAGCAATGATCTATAATAACACAATCTATAATTAATTTAAAATGAATTAAATTAA
Organism: Allium cepa; assembly: GCA_030765085.1. Classification (NCBI taxonomy): domain Eukaryota; kingdom Viridiplantae; phylum Streptophyta; class Magnoliopsida; order Asparagales; family Amaryllidaceae; genus Allium; species Allium cepa. The sequence continues at coordinate 230,206,497 of CM060938.1, forward strand.
TTACTTATATCTCTAATTAATTTATAGTGAATTAAATTAATTACTTACATCAATATAAATCTTGCTCACATATTCATTAATTAATTATAATTTAATTAATTAATTATCCTCTAATTAATCACCTTAATTAATCACCCTTGATTTACATATCCTTTAATTACATTCAAGTAATTATCGTTTAATTAATTTCATAAATTAATTATCCTAAAATAATTACAGTAATTAACCTCTAATTACTTCATTAATTAATAAACTATAATTAATTACATTAATCCTTAATTAATTACATTAATTAATTACCCTTAATCACTTATCATTGATTAATTAATCTTAATTAATTAATCTTAATTACATCATTAATTATATTAATTAATGATCCTCAATTAAATTTAAATTAATTACCTATTTAAATTAATTTCATTAAGTAACTAATCTCAATTAAACCATAATTATTAGTCATGCACCTTGATTAATCACATTCTGTAATTAACTACCCTTAATTACTTATCAAATTAATTACTCCTTAATTAATTATCTTTAGTTAACCCTTGATTAATTATACTAAGTAATTTAATCCAAATTACTTCCACAATTAAACCATCTTCCACTAATTACATCCAGTAATTATCATTAATTACATAAAGTAATTATTATCAAATCATCCCTTGTTTAAAATTAATTAAACTTAATTAATTAACTAAACTAATTACATTAAACTCAATTAATTACATTAAGTAATTATTTATCCAAGCATTCATTGTTTAAACTTAATTGAACTTAATTAATTAACTTAAACAAATTACATTTAACCTTAATTAGTCACATTAAGTAATTAAACTTAAAATAATTTCTCAAATGGTTATCTTAAATTAATTAATCTAATTAATTATTGAAAATTAATCATATTAATTAATTATTAAATAATCTCAAGTTAATGACCATCATTAACTTTTATTAATTCTTTAATTACTTTTTTTAAGTAATTAAACTTACATTAATCAATATTAATTATAAACTAATTAATTTTGAATAATCAATTAATTAACCTTTAATTATTAAATTAATTAAGTGTTAACTGTAACTTAATTAATTCTAAATTACTTGGTTAATTAATTCTTAATTATTAATTAAAATCTAATTAATAATCCTTAATTACAAATTAATTATTCCTAATTAATTAATCTCAATCATTAATTAATTATTTTAAACCTTTAATTACTTATTTAATTAATCCAAATTATTAATTAAATAAATTAGTTATCCATTAAATTCCTTAAAAATTTAATGAATTACAAATCATTAAATTCTAATTTACTTTAAGATCAAACTTTGTTCTTATTCATGGTCAAATTATCATTTACAAAGTACTTTAAAACAAAATATTTTAAATTTACTTTTGAAATTTCATTCTAAATTTAAAGATTAAAAATGGATACAAATTATCTTTAATCAAAGTTTAAAACACATTTCTAAAACTTTTCGTTTCACAAGTTAAAGAAATACTCATTAAATAAAGAAGTTTTTAAAAGAATTTAAAACCAAATTCATATTTAAATTCAAACCAATTTGAATTACACTTTAAACATTTCAAAATTATTTAAATCATTTTAAATTTAAAACTTTTCAAAATTTGAATACATATTTAAATTTGAATTCAGATAAATCTTTAGATTTTAAAACTCGACTTATATTTTATAACTTTATTTTTAAAATTCAACTACTTAAACATTTTAAGGTAGTTTAACAATCCAAATTTTTAAAAAGCTTTATTTTGTTTTTAAATCTAAGACTTAAACTTAAACTTGAATTCCAGATTTTTAACTTGGATTTTAAAATTTAGTTTAAACCTTTGCCTTTCATCTTAAAACTTCAGTTTGAAATTTTTAAACAAACATTTTAATGTTAATTTTTAACTCATTAAAGTTGTTTAAAATAATTTAATTTTATAAAATTTCCTTAAATTTCAAACTAGGATACAAAAGTTATTTGGATCCGTAACTCAAAATCTGATTTAAACCTTATTTAAAAACTGATTTCAAAATCTCAAAATCTGTTTTAAAAAAATAATCAAATATACAGGTTTCAAATCAAAAACCTGTAACCACTTCATTGACCCGAGCCAACCAAAATTTTCTTCGAGTTCAACCCTATACAACTTCGAGCCAAACACAGAAACTACCCGAGTGATTCTCGAGTTCACCCCACTGCTTCCACCCAGGCAAACATCAGGAATCAAAAGTGCACGGTGCACATGCACCGTGCCTCCGATCAATTCCAGCCAGCTCTAGTGGTCTTCCCACATCGGCGACCAACCCCACGTCCCAACATGACCAACAGATCACCCTTCCACAGCTCGAAATTGAATTCGAGTCTTCATCTCAAACCTGGAAACAATAGAAGCCTTCCATCCCAAACCTGTCATCGCCTCATCCATGCATCTCCGATCACCAGTAATTCTGCAACACTGGCCACAGTATCGTCTACAACCACATTACCATCTCCCAAAATTCCAGTACACTCGATCCACTGTAGAAGACGTGGATGATCGTTCAACCTAACCTAGTTAAACTAGGGTTCCAGAAGGAATTTCGCCACCACTGCCTCCTCGATGAAATGCATCGCCATCCAATATTTTTTCAAGCTTCACTGATCACTCCTCCATCCATTGGAAGAAACCCCACCCTCCAAATTGCAGAGGTCACCCAAAAATCCCAATATCCTCTTTTCAGTTCAACCCAAAACTGCATACTTATTTCTAAACTAAAAATTATAATTTTAGTTTTAAAAATCATGTTTTAGGATGATGTTTCAGATCTTAAGCCTGAAACAATAAATTGCAAGGTTTGAATTTTCACTATTCCAAGTTTGATATATTTTTTATGATTTCCAAAGGCATTTCAATAAATTTTTAACTTAAGTATAATTTTAAACTAAAGTTTGAAATGAAACTAACAAGTTTGTTTTAAAACTCAACTTTAAAAGGAATTAAATTAAAAGATTTGAACTTAAACAATCAAGAACTGGAAATTATAACATAGTAGATTCTGTTAAAAAAACAAACTTATATACATCATACATCCAGAAAATACAACCATATACCTACATAAACATATATATTTCAGACAATCTAGCATGCATCGAAATTATATACTTAAACTTGTTAAAAGAAATGTTACTCACAGCAGAAGACGAACAGAGCAGGTTTATGTTGAAGGCAGTTTTGAATTTGCAGGCTGCAAGCTTGAAACTGAAATGCTCTTGAAAACTTGAATGCATGCAAAAGATTTGAGTTGAAGATGATATGCAGATGATTTCAGACTTGAATGTATGCAGCTGATTTGATTCCTAGATTTTAAATAATGCAGTTGCCTTGATTGAATATACAGGCTTTAAAACAGATTTTCTTTGAAATTGTACAGGGTATAGATTTACATGGAATTGATTTGAAAATGGTTACAGGATTTGTTTTTCATGTTTGATTTCTGATTACAGATTTTTGTTTTGAGGGGATTTGTTTTAATTTCTTCTTGGCTTTGAATAATGAAATAGAAAAGAAATGGAGTTAAGAAAATAAAGGGGTTTATATAAATGAAAATTGTGGTTTATTAAAAATAAAGAAAATTAAAGTTTTTAAAATGACACTTGTCTCAAATTTTAACATTTGTCATTGTCCTTACTTTATTAACTAACACATGTCTTTTAATTTATTAGTTACATGTATTAAAGTTTTTTTTAATGTAAGATTATGCTTAATAAATTAGTTTATAATTATGTGTGTATATATTTAGATAATTTTAAAAGAAATAAAACAATTATATTCATAAATAAAAGTTTATACAAATATTTTAAAATCCAAAACAATTAAAGTCTATACTTTAAATTTCAAAACTCTAAATTCAAATTCAAATCAAATTATAAAATTCAATTTTTGAAAACAAGTTATATACACACACACACATATATAACTACATAATTAAATTTTGAAAAACAAACTATTTTTATTAAAATCTATATGTTAAAAACAATACATTATTATATTTTGAAAATAATAAGTTTGATAACTTTAAATAATTTATAAAAGAAATTGTTTCTTTATTAATAAATTACTTATTTATCACACTGTTTATAAAAAGAAAATCAAAATAAACCTTATTGTAAATTTATTTAAATTTAAACTCAAAATCAATTTAAACTTTTTATCTTAACAATTTAAAACCATATATTATTTATTCAATAGCTTTTAAAAGTTTAACTTTAATTAAAATCATAATTCCCAATTCTACCAAAGATATATATATATTAGAAAACAAGATTTATTTATTTATTAAATTTAAAACAAGGCTTATCTATTTACAATATATACATTTTTTATATACATTATAAATAGAAAATAATTTATAGATTTAAAAGATAAAATCTATCAATTAAATATTTATTTAATTGGATTATTAAATTAATTCCAATCTTATTAACAAAGATCAACAAATCAATTTAATTTTTAACTTAGATTATTAAATTGATACTGCCTACAATTCCGGGCCATCGCAATAATATTACCGGCGCATAACATTAATATAAATAACAGACAATAGTGTTAGATGTCATGTGACGTCCCACCTCTATACCCACACTAGCCAAGAACGCTATGATGTAATGCTATCAGCTAGCACGGAGAATAAGGCTGTTGAGAAGCGGCCATCCGTAGTTTGGCCTTACACTAGTATTGGTTATCTCGGTAGGAGTGGTACATATTTTTCATCTCTGATTTATTTACTCCCATCGACATACCAAATTCCAGTATAAAATGAACTACGATGGTTCATAATAGTTTAGGACAAAATATATAATAATAACACAGATAATATAAATGCGGAACACAGATAAAACAAAAAGTCTCATATATATAATAACTGACGTCAGTTACAATACATGTGCTACAATACATATGATACAACTACAACTGTCGACTCAGGAAGTTATATACACAAGTACATTATCGTGATTAACATACATGAATACATAACATCCTATACTAAGACAACGACTACTCCAAAAGTATGAAAAGACTTCATAGCTCTAGCAGCAACCCAAAGCAAGATATCTACAACCTGCAAATACTCGGTTTGACCCGAGTATTAAATTCAAAAGAAAATAATACATGGGTCAGTCTAATTCAAACTCAGTTATTAGTGCACAGAAGCAATGATAATTAAGTAACAAATAGACGACAGTCACAACAAACCTCGTCTATCCTATCCTTAAATAAGTAAATCGGATAACGGTAAATATAACACGTAACGGTGTTAAACAACAAATTAGCAAATCCAAATTATCAACGAAGATAAATTAAAAAGATTATCAATGAAGATCGTTTAGAAAACAACAGAATTACCAAATCGACAATTAACCACAAAAATCTAATTATTAAATAAATAATTAGAAACTCATAATCTAATTACCAAAACGATAATTAGATACCACAAAATCATCAAATTAAACCAAATCAAAAATACAATTCAAAATATTAAATTGGACACACAAAACAATTCAAACAATTGTAATATCAATTAAAATATCAATTCGAGTAGGGCTGCAGTACACGCACGCGTGCACTGCCTCGCCACTACAGCATGTGGAATACGCAGAAGATCAATCAATCAAAACAAAATAGAATATCAATACAAACAATACCGTGTGGCTGCAGTTCACGCTTGCGTGCACTGCCTTGCCTCTATAGTGATGATGTACTCAAAAGCTCAATACCGTGTGGCTGCAGTTCGCGCTTGCGTGCACTGCCTTGCCACTACAGTGATGATGTACCCCAAAAGATCAACGAACCAAAATCGATGAAGGATCAAATATCGACGCCACGGCCTCGACGCCACAGCAGAATGACATGGAAAATGTGCACATATGTGCACAATGAAAATTCACAATCAAGCACAAGGTCAAATCCAAAATATCGGATTCAACACAAGTACTATAAAATAATGTCAATACTGTGTGGCTGCAGTACACGCACGCGTGCACTGCCTCGCCACTACAACATATGGAATTACACAAAAGCTCAGCAAATAAAAAGCAATTGGTACCAGCTCGAGATTGAGTTTGAGTTATACGACTCAAACTCAACTGGTTAGTACCATCTAACCAAATTCAAAATGTAAGCAAGAACAACAAGAGTGGTCAATGAAGCCCAGAGCTAACAGTAATGCAAAGGAATCAACAAGGTCAAGCCTGAACAACATGAATGCAAACCCAAATGTACACAATGGATGTACACTACTATTTGCACATGGATAAAAAAGAAAACCGAGGTGCAACATGGAACTGCAAACATATAGACCAACAGAGGTGATATCATACACAGAGTCACCAATGTACATATGCACAACATGGCACGAATGCATAAGAACGGGGAGCAATACCAATGTACAAGAACATGGAGGCAATAGATACACGGCACCAATAACAATACACATGTAGTTCAAAAGTGAAAACTGTATAATGCAATACGAAGATACTACATCATGAAAACAACTCAATGTCGCATCCAAGACCAAAGTAACAATGAGCAAGGCTGCACAGTGAACTGCATGAAAATTGAAATAGACAGTGGCAACTACCACTATGAAGTATATAAGTGCAGACAAACTACATGAGGATTTACTCGATGAAACCACCAAGACAATGCACCAGTACTAAGCTTGGCTAGAGATGCAACATGGCCAGACACAAAGGCAACTGCACTATGCAAATGAACGTGAAACATGCCAGTGGACTCAAAAATGCAACATGTATACAAGACAGTGACAATAAATCAATGCCAACACAGGAACTCAACTGTACGCAACCGTAAAACGAAGTGGGCAATGCAAGCATAGCCGAGTGAAGGTGAGAGCACCAAAAGTATGGCACCACAGCACACAACAGTAATGAGTCAAATGAACGCAACATGAACCCAGCTACGGATTAATGCAAACTGAATACAACATGAAGCCATGGTATGCTACAGAGAAAATGGAATTGCAGTGTCAAATCAAAGAATCAAGCCAATGTCAAAGTCAACCAAAACAAGTAGATAACAGGTTCACCACAAAATCAAGGCCGAAGCATAGCATTTTCAACCAACCGAAAGTCCACAAAAACAAGTGACCGAAGTCAGAAATCAAATTGAAGTCAGAAATAAGATTCATGTTAAAGCCGATGCCAACAGAAAATACTCAAAATCATCTGCCGTTTACATTACACTGTACTCAAGCTACAGAATCACTTGACTACTCAAAATCGTGGATAATAGAAATCGAACCAAGGCAAATAAAAATCATCGACATCGAAACAAAGTTGAACAACATGAACACAATACTAAGCAGGATAGATGTGAGTATTACTCACCTTGAACTAGATCGAAGCGAAGGCGAACTCGAATCAAGTGGCCGAAGCTTCCCAGAGACGAGCAACCGATAGAGCAAGGAAGTCGAAGCCGTGGCCTCCCGAAGACGAGCGAAATCGAAATCGAAATCGAAACCCTAATTTGGGACGAAGGAGCGAAAGCCCTCATTTGATCGAACGAAGAAATTTTTTGAGGCCGCCATTTATTTTCTTTTCTTTTGTTAGGGTTTTAACGAATGAATGAAACGAGAAAGAGAGGGGAACGGTATAATAGTGGATAAGCATCACGACCCCAAGAAAAACATAGGCCAACATTATTTTAAAGTCCGCATTCACTTTTAACCATATAATAAAAGAATTTGACCCAATAAAATTCCAACAACAATAACTATCACCATTAATCGAAATGACGATGATTACAAATTGGTGAGAAATTCCTGGGTTGTTACAGACTCCCCTTCTTAAATAAATTGCGTCCTCGCAATCATAAGGAATAAATGAACAAATGGTAACAACCATAAAGAACATCATCACAAGATGAAGAAATTTGAAATAGGAAGTTCACCATAAAGAGCTTGAAAGAACATCATCACAAGCCTGAACGTGTTTGCTCAATGAATTCTCAGGATTCCTAAGTGCAATCCTTAGGATTTGAGAACCATTAAACTTCCGCAAGAAAAACATCTTTATTTCGAAGGTGCTACACCCCCGAAGCAATGATGTGAATAGAAGGTTGCTCAAAAGTCAAATAGGCAAAACTTCCATTTCTTCAATAACACTGGGCTCAAGAATAAAAATCGAAATTCCCTAAGGCATTTCCGTAATTAGAAGACGTGGAAAACGTCATGAATAGCAGAAAATTGAGCTGGTACACCGGCGTAGTAAAATATAAACACCAAAGAAATCTTTTAATTTCATAAAAGAAATTCACAAATTCTCTACAAAATTTAATTATCAAATAGATAATCAGAATACAGAAATCACAAAACAGCAATATCTAATCATCGATACGATAATTAGAAGACAGCAAAATCTAATTATCAACAATGATAATTAGAAAACAAAAATCACAAGTCGCAAAATTGCAAATATCTTATTACCAAAAACGATAATTAGAAATCTCAAATCAACAAATATCCAATTATCAAATACGATAATCGGAAACAACAAATATTTAATTATAAAAAACGATAATCAAATCTCAAATATCTAATTATCACAAGCGATAATCAGAAACAACAAATATCTGATTATCAAAAACGATAAATCAGAAATCACAAACATCCGATTATCAAAACCGAAAATCAAAAATCACAAATATCCGATTATCAAAAACGATAATCAAAAATCACAAATATCCGATTATCGAAAAACGATAATCAGAAACCACAAATATTTCAATTAACGAGTCCGGAATTCACCGAAATAGAAAACGCACATGTCCCATAACCACGAGTTTTACTAAATCGTTTAATTCACTTCATCATTTCCTTGAAAGTGCAAAATTGTGTATTCTAAAAATAACATTTCACATTCTCAAACGGACAAGTCCGGAATTAAACGAATCAGTAAAAGAAAGGGGTCATAGTCCTCGATTTTGCTGAAACGTTTAAATCACTTCCTCATTCTTTCGAAAACGTAAACCGTAAAAATTTTGGAAACGATTTTTATTTTGAAACAATTTTTAAAACACGTGATTAAAACAGCAACATCAGTAGCAACTTCGACAAGGAAATTGCACTTCTCAAAATACTGTAAAAACGGACAACAAAATAAGCATCGCGGGAAAACCGCTTGAAAATCCATTTTAAAATTGACGGTTACTGAAGTTAATACGTCAAAATCTCATCAATATAATTGGCATCAAAATATAATACCAATGAATTTTCATTCATCAAAAATGTCACAAGAATCTTCTCAAAGATAGAAAGGGGTATCATACCCTAAACTTGTATTCATAACAAGTCAATGACACACGAATTCACCAATGCACAAAATTTGATAAATCTTATCAATAGAAATCACGAAAATTGGTGAAGCAAAAATTCTAGAAATCATCACAAGAAATCCAGAAAACACAAATTCTAGAAATCTACACAAGAAATCCAGAAAACACAAATTCTAGAAATCACACAAGAAATCCAGAAAACACAAATTCTAGAAATCTACACGAGAAATCCAGAAAACACAAATTTTAGAAATCTACACAAGAAATCCAGAAAACACAAAGGGGAGGCCTATCACAAAACGGGAGTGTGAAAACTCACCACGCCGGTATCACAAAACGATACGCTATCTCATGGTGGCTAACCATTAAATTTTGACACACGAATGGTCCGAAGACCGTGGGGCGCTACCCCACATATGTGAGTCGCAACATCACACAAACGGGGTTTAGTCTCCCTCGTAGACAAAGAGGCAACGCACAATCGCTAGTCTAAATCATTAAAAGGGGAAGGCTAACACAAAATGGGAGCATGAAAACTCACCAACCGGTATTACAATACGAGACGCTATCTCATGGTCCATTAAATTTTGACACACGAATGGTCAGAAGACCGTGGGGCGCTACCCCACATATGTGATGGCGAAACATCACACAAATGCGATGGCGAAACATCACAAGAGCGGGGTCTAGTCTCCCTCGCAGACAAAGAGACATCACACAGTTGCTAGTCTAAAACACAAAAATGATCGTCATGATCATCAAATAGTGTCAATTACACTAAGTTAGTAAATATAAAAGTTTAGCTTCATGCCCCATAACCACTTGCTTAACTTAAACATTTACGAACAAACTGTAAATCTTCACTAGAAAATTGTCACAAAAGATTCAATCGAACAAGTCCAAGAATTAACCACGAAGCAAACACAAGCGTTCATACCACTATTTTGAATAAACCGTTTAATTTGATTTCTCATCCGAGTGAGGTAAAGGTTTGTATATACTAATAGATTGGAAAATGGTTTGAGAAAACGAGCTTTAAAAATAAAATAGTGTTGAAATCATTTGGAGGAAAGGGTTTTGATATTTACCACTAGCATTAAAACCTTTATATTTTTAAAGTGACAAATCACAAAAATGATCGTAGAAACAATCAATCACAAGAATTCACATATGAAGACGTGAATAAAATCCAAAGAAATCGATACCGAATTCATCAAAAGGTATGTTCATGAAAATCCCGAAGAAAATGTCACCAAAGTCGCTAATAAATGATAGCAACAAATCGGGGAATTAACACGAATCGATTAAATTTGGAAACCAAATCAATTCACTAAAATTCACATTCGAAGACGTGAATAAAATCCAAAGAATTCGATTCCAAATCCATCAAAGTAGAAATACCCAAAAATTCCAGAAATAGAAGTTATAACAACTAATCGGAAAAGAAGAATCGATTAAAAATTGGAAAAACAAAGCAAAACGAGCACAAATGCACAAATGACTTCAACAAAAATAAAATTCAAGTCAATGCCGAAGTCAACAATTATTGGCCACAGTCGAGTACAAAACGAATCAACATCCTCATCAAAGAATTCAACGGCAAACAAAGTAAGAGTCTTGGAAATCAAGAAACTAGCAATTTCATGAAAACAAAGTGAACGAAGTCGAATGGAAATCAAGCCGAGGAAACACAAAATATCAAGCTCAATATCGCTGAGATTCGAACTAGATATGAGTGAAAATCAAAATCACTCAATTTGCAACAGGTCGAGCTATTTTTCATCACAGTGTAACAGGTATACAATGACACCCATAGCATAGCACAAAAGTGGAACAAAGTCCAGAGGTCAAAATAGCTTTAATTGGCCAAATTCGAACAAAATAAACATCGGCTAAATCAATTCAAAGTCAAAAACACAAGAACAAAATCCTCATCATCAAAACCCCAACTTGAGTTCGCAAAGCAAACGGAGACCGAAGCCAAAATACTTTCACGAAATCAAAAATCAAATGCACATGAATAAGCGTTAGGAATTCATACCTAACAATTAAAGATAAGCAAAGACAAAGATGTGAGATAAAACGTTGACAAATAGTTGTAACACATGTTCCATCTAAGTTGTGTTTTATATTATGTCCATAAACCCCAGGCTCTGATACCAAGTTGTGACGCCCCACCTCTATACCCACACTAGCCAAGAACGCTACGGTGTAATGCTATCAACTAGCACGGAGAATAAGGCTGTTGAGGAACGACCATCCGTAGTTTGGCCTTACACTAGTATTGGTTATCTCGGTAGGAGTGGCACATATTCTTCATCTCTGATTTATTTACTCTCATCGACATACCCAATTCCAGTATAAAACGAACTACGATGGTTCATAATAGTTTAGGACAAAATATATAATAATAACACAGATAATATAAATGCGGAACACAGATATAACAAAACGTCTCATATATATAATAACTGATGTCAGTTACAATACATGTGCTACAATACATATGATACAACTACAACTGTCGACTCAGGAAGTTATATACACAAGTACATTATCGTGATTAACATACATGAATACATAACATCCTATACTAAGACAACGACTACTCCAAAAGTATGAAAAGACTTCATAGCTCTAGCAGTAACCCAAAGCAAGATATCTACAACCTGTAAATACTCGGTCTGAACCGAGTATTAAATTCAAAAGAAAATAATACACGGGTCAGTCTAATTCAAACCCAGTTATTAGTGCACAGAAGCAATAATAATTAAGTAACAAATAGACGACAATCACAATAAACCTCGCCTATCCGATCCTTAAATAAGTAAATCGGATAACGGTAAATATAACATGTAACGGTGTTAAACAACAAATCAGCATATCCAAATTATCAACGAAGATAAATTAAAAAGATTATCAATGAAGATCATTTAGAAAACAACAGAATTACCAAAACGACAATTAACCACAAAAGTCAAATTATTAAATAAATAATTAGAAACTCATAATCTAATTATCAAAACGATAATTAGATACCACAAAATCATCAAATTAAACCAAATCAAAAATAAAATTCAAAATATCGAATTGGACACACAAAACAATTCAAACAATTGTAATATCAATTAAAATATCAATTCGAGTAGGGCTGCAGTACACGCACGCGTGCACTGCCTCGCCACTACAGCATATGGAATACGCAGAAGATCAATCAATCAAAACAAAATAGAATATCAATACAAACAAAACCGTGTGACTGCAGTTCACGCTTGCGTGCACTGCCTTACCTCTACAGTGATGACGTACTCAAAAGCTCAATACCGTGTGGCTGCAGTTCACGCTTGCGTGCACTACCTAGCCACTACAGCGATGATGTACCCCAAAAGATCAACGAACCAAAACCAATGAAGAATCAAATATCGATGCCACGGCCTCGACGTCACAACAGATTGACATGGAAAATGTGCACGTATGTGCACAATGAAAATTCACAATCAAGCACAAGGTCAAATCCAAAATATCGGATTCAACACAAGTACTATAAAATAATGTCAATACTGTGTGGCTGCAGTACACGCACGCGTGTACTGCCTCGCCACTACAACATATGGAATTACACAAAAGCTCAGCAAATAAAAAGCAACTGGTACCATCTTGAGATTGAGTTTGAGTTATATGACTCAAACTCAACTGGTTAGTACCATCTAACCAAATTCAAAATGTAAGCAGGAACAACAAGAGTGGTCAATGAAGCCCAGAGCTAACAGTAATGCAAAGGAATCAACAAGGTCAAGCTTGAACAACATGAATGCGAACCCAAATGTACACAATGGATGTACACTACTATTTGCACATGGATAAAAAAGGAAACCGAGGTGCAACATGGAACTGCAAACATATATACTGTAACGACCCAGAATTTTTATTAATTAAAATTTGAATATTTAATTGAATTTAAATATTAATAAGTGAATTTATAAGTCAAATAAATTTTTATTTGAATTATTGGATTTAATTGAATAATTAAATCGATAATTTAATATGTTAAATTATGGAAATAATTAAAAATAGAGTTAAATATGATAAGAAATGATTTGTAAAATTTTATTTTATCATGTTAGAGTTAGAATGATATTTTAGAACTTTTAAAATCGAATTAAAAGTTAATTTGTGAAAATTGAATATTTTAATATTTAATAATCAACTGTAAAATAGCCAATTTTTGAACAGTCTCAGAATTGAACGAAACCAGTTTCATTGGATCCGTAATAGTTAGTTATTACTGGATTTCAATTTTTGTGTCAATCGGAGTTATCGTTTGATCGTGGCAGCTCGAAACGCATTGAATTGTTTTTAATTTAAATTTGGCGAGTCAAAATAGCCATTTTTCAAAAAGTCTCGGATTTCGACGAAACTAGTTTCATCGGATCCGTAATGTGATATTATTGTAAGGTTTCAAATTTCAAGTCAATTGGATTTACCGTTTGTCCGGTACAAATTAAAACGCCTAGAAATCGACTTAAATCGGTTTAATTCAAATTGAGCGTTTGCAGCCATAACTCGCACATACTTCCGAATTAGCTTCCGAAACCTGTTCCATTGTGTCCGGAACGCGGGATAAACCCTAGGTACGCTGGTTACGGCGCGTAAATCGGAGTTCGGAATTCCCGGGATGAATAGTGTTTACGCTAGCTTTTTCTATAAATAGAAGTTAAAATTTAAAAAAAAAAAAAAAATTCAAAACCCTAATTCTAATGGTAGCCGCCAGCAAGCAATGGACGGCCAGCAGTTCACCTTCTTCCTCCACGTTTTCCTCCCAATCTAGGCGAAATTAGATGAAGGCTCCAACTAACAAAACGTAGAGCATATCGAGACGGGGAGATCCAACGGTTGTGATCGTCATAGGAGCGACGATGGAGGCGCAACTGGCCAGGAAGGACGTGCCGTTCGCGTGAAAATTTGGGGAGCTAGGCTCGACCGAGTTCAACATACGTATGGCCGTGGGTAGTGTGGAGCGTGGCGCTCGTGTTGGTGGCTCTTGATCGAGTTCAAATGCAGCGATGAAGAAGAATTTTTTAACCCTAAAAATTTCTAGTTGGGTTCGGCTATCAGGTTGGAGGGACGCACGCATGAACGCGTGGGGGAGACGATGGGCAACGGCCCTGATGCAAGTTTGGGATCTAACGGCTGTATATAGTTTAGGTTAAAATTTTTATATTATGTTGTAATTAATTTTAGTTTAAAAGCGTGTACAATCTTGTAAAATTCATATCTTTTTCATACGAGGTCGAAAAAATGCAAACTCAGTTGCGTTGGAATCGTATGGACGAGCACTACGCGATGGAGTTGGTTTGGAGTCGTTTGGAGTTAGTGAGAATTTCGGGTAAAATTAAACGTGCGTTTAATTTTATTCGAAATAAAAGCTAAAACGGAATTTAAAATCAAGGTGAGAATTTCTCACTCAATCGAATCAGTTTCGATTTTTATTTTAAATAGTTAGATTTAAAATATTTGAATGCATGTTTGAATGATGACTGTAAATTATTGATTGTTAAAATAGACATTATACGCCGTTAGTAAGCGGATGTTATTTATTAAAAACATATACCGCGAATATTTCATAAACAGTGAAATTGGTATTATATATAATATCAATATATATATATTGGCATATGTATATATTGCAGTTGTTGATTTCCCGCATTTTTTGTTTAGCGGATGAGACCCTATTACGCCGTTATTAAGCGGATAATATTTATTAAGAACATATACCGCGATAATTTCGTACTGGAGCGAAATTGGTATTGTGCTAATGTTTTTGGATGCAGGAAAACAGGTTGGAGGGATCCAACTGGATTCCTCAACAGTTTTTATTTTATTTCAGGTATTTTGATATTTGATGGATTATCATATCGATATATGATATCGTTGTAGTCGTGATTGACTATTTGATGTGTAGCATCATTGGACCCAGATCTTGGGATTTTAAAATGTTTTTAAAAGTGATTTTTGAAAAGATAAAATATTTTTGGAATTGATCCATTATAAATAAATGAACGTTATAATTTTTAAAGTTATAAAAATTTTAATTTTTGAGAAATACAGTTAAAAGCTGATTTTTGAGAAATATGAACTAAAGATTTTATAAAATAGTTTAGATTGGATTTTGAATATATTATAAAAGTTTAAATATAGGATTTATAAAATTTGATTATTTTATAAATCGAAGTGGTGAAATTTTAAAGGAATTTAAAGACGTTTTAAAAAAAAAATATATAAATTGATTTATATTAAGAGATTTATAAATGGATATTTATAAATTGAAATATAGACATTATAAAACGAGTTTTTATAAGTGTTTGAATGTAGTGAAAATGAATTTCATAAATGAATGAAATTTATAGAATTATAAACCGTGAAGTTATAAATGAAATTTATAAAGTGTAAGATTTATAAATTTGGTGAAATTATTTGAAGAATAGATTGGATAAATCATCAAATCTTAGAAGTTATAAGATTTATAAATTGGAAAGTCTTTAAAAGAACGATCTTATAAAATAATCGTTTTATAAGTATTTAACTTATAATATGAAAGTTTAGTTTATAATTTAGTTATAAACTGGAATAGGTTAATAAAGGAATTTATTAAAGGAAGTTTTTATAAATAAATAGAAGAGGAATTTATAAACGTTGTTTTATAAATTCGCAAACGACTTATTTTGATAAGTTAATTGTTATAACCTATTAATGGAGTTATATTCACATTTTTGAATAGTGAATAATCCTTTAAAATAAATTGAATAAAAGGATGAAATTTGTTAACGAAGTATGTTCACGATTTTTGAATAGTGAATAACACGTTAAAGAAAATGTTTTAGAATGTGATATTTTAAACAGAATTAAAACGATCTAACGATGTTTTAAAGGTGTTGAGATTCGAAACCATAGATTTCAACATTTATTGTTGAAATAGACGTTTTCGAGAAATAAAAGGAAATGGTGGACTATAACACTGTTGTTATAGTAAATGATTTCCGAAAGGAAATGTTTTGTATAGTATTGGGATTTATATATCTATTTTAATTTCGAATCCCTATACTAGTGATGTTGGGTTGTTGTAACGATGTTTTACGCAACATTCGTTTTGACCCAAATAAATATGTTAAGTGAATGATTTCCTTAAAAAAATGAAATATATACTTAATTCGATTTAAGTATATGGAATATTTTCTAAGTGTTGAAAATAAAAGATTGTGAATTACTTATTTATAAATAAGTATGGAAATGTTTTTCCAATATAAAGTGAATATTAGAGAATTTATCTTTTTGAAGATAAATTGAAAATGAATATTATAAATCGAATTGAAGTCGTATATTCATTAATACTTTGGAATGTAAATTCACCAGTGAATTTATAAAAGAAGGTGGAATTGGTTTAAAAATAAATATTGATTTATTTTTGAAGTATGAAATTATATATCTTGTAAAGATATTTTGGAAAATAAATAAGTTGGAAAATTATTTGGAATCTAGTGATGTGTGCATATCCAGTGATAGTTCAATAACCGACTATCAGTATTTCCCTTTGAATGGGTATTTGATGTGAATTGATTGAATTTGAATGCACACTTATTTTTGAATAAGCGCTCACTATTCGGGTTAACCGGGAAAGGACCATGGGGTCGTATAACCCACTCCGAATATGTGATACGTCGTTGTGAATCGCATTTGAAGATCGGTGTTGAAGACCCGGTATTTGCGAAAGCGATAGGATGACCTGTCGATTGACTCTGCACCGAGTAGCTACGGTATTGAGTTCTCCATATGTGATGGTGAATCCGATCAGGATTGTGAATATCCGGATTGCAAGGACGTCTTTGTAAGTGCCTTCGGTTCTGTTCGAGCCCGGAACAGACTTGTATGGATTGAATGTCTGACATTACAATTTGAGATATAAAGCCGATTTCTTTCAAATATATTTCTGTTGGTGGCGGAGAATTTATTCTTTGCTTAACACCCTTCTTTGAGACGTATGTGCTCAAAGGTTATATAGTTGAAGTTATCAGCGATATATTCCCAGTTTGGTAATGTGACATGCTGAGTGATGCTGAAATGATCATTGTGTTGATTATTTGTGATAGGATCATTTATTTGATCGTCTATCTTAGTGATCATTGTGTTGATCATTTGTTGACCCAAAGCATGGCTTTTGTATAAAGTATGTTTTTGTGGACGTAAATTCGTCGAGCCTCACATCCCGTGAATGGTCAAAACAGGAAAGAAGCAGCAAGGTTATGAGGGGTAGCACCCTTCAGGATGTGTCCATTTCCTTCTGGAAAAGGGTGGTATCATGGTATGGAGCCCAGATACTTACTCATGTTGAAAACACTTTATGATTGTGTGAATTGATTACGAGCGCTCGGTGAAAAGGTCCCAAAGGACCGGGGGATGGCATATTCGGTCAGTTGTTACTCAGTTAGGAGTAACCCGGCCTTGTGTTGGTAGAGATCCGGTTTGGTTCTCGGGGATGTCCATCCAGAGGCATTCTCATGTGGCAATGGGAAGTTCCTTGGCCTGACCATTTGTTGGAAATCCAAAGAAACAATACGTGACTTGTACGGTTTTAGTTGTATAACCTGTTATGGAATGTGGCGGTAACCTGCTATTGAACATAGTTAGCTATAGTAGGCATACGATAATGGTCGTATGTTGGCTAAGATTTATATTCTACTTTTGAAATGAAATTTTCTCTATACTATGCACTAGTAATAATATCAAATATTATTTTAAATGCGTATCAAGCATCTTTGACTATCATAAGGAGAAATCTCCTCCGATTCTGCGTTTGCATTGTGTGTGTGTGCGGGAGGCCTTATGGTAGTCTCATTTTTAAAAGCATTGCGAATTGAATTTAAAAATATTCCTCTTTTTGATTTTAAAGATAAATAAACTGTTTTGAGTTCTCACACCAGTCACATGACTGACTTGGAGTTTATTGTTTTCCTTCCTAAACTTTGGGTGCCCACCAATTTTCCACACGGGCAGTCAAGAGTTTAAGGTTTATCAGGATATTCTGGATATTCTGGAGTTGCTGGAGGCAAGCTGGATGGCATGACGTAATACTACTATATAGTATTTCTTTTTCCGCTGCACTGTTTGTTGTTGTTGTTGTACACTCTGATGATATGATGTAATGAAATGTGATGTAATGTAATAACTGATATAGTTCTTTGTTTAAAGATTATTCATTTATTATTATATGTTGTTCCGCTACGAATTGTGAGATTCTGTTGTTGTTCTGTTGTTCCCTTTCTGTCCCGTTCTATTTTTAAAATTTTCTATCTTCTGTTTTTCTAATTCTCTGTTTTCTAAAAATTGTCTATCTTCTTTTCCCTCTATTTTTCTCTATTCTATCTTCTTATCTTCTTTTTCTCTCTTCTTTCTTTTCTTTTCTTTTTAAAACCCATAACTATTCGGTTTTTCGGCAACGAAAATCTGTTATACGTTACATTTGGTATCAGAGCTGATGGTTAAGCGACAACCATGGTTCTTTTGGGTATAATTCATTAGAGATAGAGTCAGCAGTACTCTAGAATGAGTTTGAGTGTAATAATAGCTATGAGAGCGTATTTGTTAGTGAATATATAAAATTGTTTTATATTGTGATGATTGGTTTATTGAGTGGCATATGAACTTTCGTCAGCGTGGTCCGCAAGACTATGCCGAAGGGGTTTCTAAACACTTGAATAGAACAATACGACACAGTATTGATTTTAAAATTGGGTAAATGAAATAATTTTACCTTGATTATATTTTATATATAAAGAAATAATTTTTCAAAATTATTAAAGTGTATATAAGTTGATTGTTTGGTTGTTTGAATAATCTAAATAAAAGAATAATTGTATAAACAAATGAATTATAAGAATTGAATTATAATTAAAGTGATTTACAATTGTGAAATAAACTAATATATATATGTAAGAAGTGAAATTATATGAATATGAGTTGTAAATAATCAAGTGGATTAAATGAATGTGAACTTGAGTATATGAATGAAATTCAACTTTGTAATTGAATTGAATGAATGGATTGAATGTTAATCAATTGAATGTAATTTAAGTTGATATGGAATAATGAATGAAAGTATTAATTCATTGAAATCAAATGTTATTAGAAGTTGAATAAATTGAATGAGAATGAATATAAGCAAAGGAATTTGGTTATAATTAATATACTTTGGTTGTTATATGATTGTTGATTGATTGTATGTAATTCATTAAGTGTTAATGAAATTGAAAGCTATGAAATTGAATTCAAATTAGAAGTAAATAAATTTGAATAGAATTGAAAGTGAATTGGATTTAATTAGTGAATGCAAACTAATTAAAATTGAGAACGTATGTTGATAAAATCCAATGTGAATAAATCAAATATGATTTAAAGTGAAAACCAATTCATTGAATATTAATGAGAATATAAATGAATATTTATTGGTTATGAATGTTAGTTGGTTGATGGTTGAATATATATTGCTATTGTTGCATTTTCTATGTGATATATATAGTTGTTATGTTGCTATATGTTGTATATTGAGATTATTTGCATATATGCATGTTCTCATGTTGTTTGTTAAGTATTTAGTAGGTGCGGATCGCGTTGCTTCGCATTTGGAGTTCGCTTTTGCGCTATATTAGCCGTATATGCTTGCTAATAAAATATAAGGTACATATCTCGGATTACATATCGCACTTTTACACTTTTTCCCTTCGGGATGCCGCATTACTTGATGAGATGTATATTTGTGATATATATACTGTCATTTTTTTTTCGGATCGAGCCGCGCAAAGGAGACTATGGCGAATTTTTCCGAAAATTTAAGGCGTTAGAAAATTTTTGAGAAAATTGGGAAAATTTTGAAAAACTTCAACTTTGATTTTGAAGTTGAAAGTTAAACAATAGGTAGTTGTTTTTGAAAAGATAACTAAGTATGATTTGAAAACTTAGTAAAGCATGGTAAGAAGTTTAATTAGAAATTTTGGGAAAATTAATAGATTCTGTAATTTTCTTACTTGTAATTTCGAGGACGAAATTCTTTTAAGTGGGGAAGATTGTAACGACCCAGAATTTTTATTAATTAAAATTTGAATATTTAATTGAATTTAAATATTAATAAGTGAATTTATAAGTCAAATAAATTTTTATTTGAATTATTGGATTTAATTGAATAATTAAATCGATAATTTAATATGTTAAATTATGGAAATAATTAAAAATAGAGTTAAATATGATAAGAAATGATTTGTAAAATTTTATTTTATCATGTTAGAGTTAGAATGATATTTTAGAACTTTTAAAATCGAATTAAAAGTTAATTTGTGAAAATTGAATATTTTAATATTTAATAATCAACTGTAAAATAGCCAATTTTTGAACAGTCTCAGAATTGAACGAAACCAGTTTCATTGGATCCGTAATAGTTAGTTATTACTGGATTTCAATTTTTGTGTCAATCGGAGTTATCGTTTGATCGTGGCAGCTCGAAACGCATTGAATTGTTTTTAATTTAAATTTGGCGAGTCAAAATAGCCATTTTTCAAAAAGTCTCGGATTTCGACGAAACTAGTTTCATCGGATCCGTAATGTGATATTATTGTAAGGTTTCAAATTTCAAGTCAATTGGATTTACCGTTTGTCCGGTACAAATTAAAACGCCTAGAAATCGACTTAAATCGGTTTAATTCAAATTGAGCGTTTGCAGCCATAACTCGCACATACTTCCGAATTAGCTTCCGAAACCTGTTCCATTGTGTCCGGAACGCGGGATAAACCCTAGGTACGCTGGTTACGGCGCGTAAATCGGAGTTCGGAATTCCCGGGATGAATAGTGTTTACGCTAGCTTTTTCTATAAATAGAAGTTAAAATTTAAAAAAAAAAAAAAAAAATTCAAAACCCTAATTCTAATGGTAGCCGCCAGCAAGCAATGGACGGCCAGCAGTTCACCTTCTTCCTCCACGTTTTCCTCCCAATCTAGGCGAAATTAGATGAAGGCTCCAACTAACAAAACGTAGAGCATATCGAGACGGGGAGATCCAACGGTTGTGATCGTCATAGGAGCGACGATGGAGGCGCAACTGGCCAGGAAGGACGTGCCGTTCGCGTGAAAATTTGGGGAGCTAGGCTCGACCGAGTTCAACATACGTATGGCCGTGGGTAGTGTGGAGCGTGGCGCTCGTGTTGGTGGCTCTTGATCGAGTTCAAATGCAGCGATGAAGAAGAATTTTTTAACCCTAAAAATTTCTAGTTGGGTTCGGCTATCAGGTTGGAGGGACGCACGCATGAACGCGTGGGGGAGACGATGGGCAACGGCCCTGATGCAAGTTTGGGATCTAACGGCTGTATATAGTTTAGGTTAAAATTTTTATATTATGTTGTAATTAATTTTAGTTTAAAAGCGTGTACAATCTTGTAAAATTCATATCTTTTTCATACGAGGTCGAAAAATGCAAACTCAGTTGCGTTGGAATCGTATGGACGAGCACTACGCGATGGAGTTGGTTTGGAGTCGTTTGGAGTTAGTGAGAATTTCGGGTAAAATTAAACGCGCGTTTAATTTTATTCGAAATAAAAGCTAAAACGGAATTTAAAATCAAGGTGAGAATTTCTCACTCAATCGAATCAGTTTCGATTTTTATTTTAAATAGTTAGATTTAAAATATTTGAATGCATGTTTGAATGATGACTGTAAATTATTGATTGTTAAAATAGACATTATACGCCGTTAGTAAGCGGATGTTATTTATTAAAAACATATACCGCGAATATTTCATAAACAGTGAAATTGGTATTATATATAATATCAATATATATATATTGGCATATGTATATATTGCAGTTGTTGATTTCCCGCATTTTTTGTTTAGCGGATGAGACCCTATTACGCCGTTATTAAGCGGATAATATTTATTAAGAACATATACCGCGATAATTTCGTACTGGAGCGAAATTGGTATTGTGTTAATGTTTTTGGATGCAGGAAAACAGGTTGGAGGGATCCAACGGGATTCCTCAACAGTTTTTATTTTATTTCAGATATTTTGATATTTGATGGATTATCATATCGATATATGATATCGTTGTAGTCGTGATTGACTATTTGATGTGTAGCATCATTGGACCCAGATCTTGGGATTTTAAAATGTTTTTAAAAGTGATTTTTGAAAAGATAAAATATTTTTGGAATTGATCCATTATAAATAAATGAACGTTATAATTTTTAAAGTTATAAAAATTTTAATTTTTGAGAAATACAGTTAAAAGCTGATTTTTGAGAAATATGAACTAAAGATTTTATAAAATAGTTTAGATTGGATTTTGAATATATTATAAAAGTTTAAATATAGGATTTATAAAATTTGATTATTTTATAAATCGAAGTGGTGAAATTTTAAAGGAATTTAAAGACGTTTTAAAAAAAAAAATATAAATTGATTTATATTAAGAGATTTATAAATGGATATTTATAAATTGAAATATAGACATTATAAAACGAGTTTTTATAAGTGTTTGAATGTAGTGAAAATGAATTTCATAAATGAATGAAATTTATAGAATTATAAACCGTGAAGTTATAAATGAAATTTATAAAGTGTAAGATTTATAAATTTGGTGAAATTATTTGAAGAATAGATTGGATAAATCATCAAATCTTAGAAGTTATAAGATTTATAAATTGGAAAGTCTTTAAAAGAACGATCTTATAAAATAATCGTTTTATAAGTATTTAACTTATAATATGAAAGTTTAGTTTATAATTTAGTTATAAACTGGAATAGGTTAATAAAGGAATTTATTAAAGGAAGTTTTTATAAATAAATAGAAGAGGAATTTATAAACGTTGTTTTATAAATTCGCAAACGACTTATTTTGATAAGTTAATTGTTATAACCTATTAATGGAGTTATATTCACATTTTTGAATAGTGAATAATCCTTTAAAATAAATTGAATAAAAGGATGAAATTTGTTAACGAAGTATGTTCACGATTTTTGAATAGTGAATAACACGTTAAAGAAAATGTTTTAGAATGTGATATTTTAAACAGAATTAAAACGATCTAACGATGTTTTAAAGGTGTTGAGATTCGAAACCATAGATTTCAACATTTATTGTTGAAATAGACGTTTTCGAGAAATAAAAGGAAATGGTGGACTATAACACTGTTGTTATAGTAAATGATTTCCGAAAGGAAATGTTTTGTATAGTATTGGGATTTATATATCTATTTTAATTTCGAATCCCTATACTAGTGATGTTGGGTTGTTGTAACGATGTTTTACGCAACATTCGTTTTGACCCAAATAAATATGTTAAGTGAATGATTTCCTTAAAAAAATGAAATATATACTTAATTCGATTTAAGTATATGGAATATTTTCTAAGTGTTGAAAATAAAAGATTGTGAATTACTTATTTATAAATAAGTATGGAAATGTTTTTCCAATATAAAGTGAATATTAGAGAATTTATCTTTTTGAAGATAAATTGAAAATGAATATTATAAATCGAATTGAAGTCGTATATTCATTAATACTTTGGAATGTAAATTCACCAGTGAATTTATAAAAGAAGGTGGAATTGGTTTAAAAATAAATATTGATTTATTTTTGAAGTATGAAATTATATATCTTGTAAAGATATTTTGGAAAATAAATAAGTTGGAAAATTATTTGGAATCTAGTGATGTGTGCATATCCAGTGATAGTTCAATAACCGACTATCAGTATTTCCCTTTGAATGGGTATTTGATGTGAATTGATTGAATTTGAATGCACACTTATTTTTGAATAAGCGCTCACTATTCGGGTTAACCGGGAAAGGACCATGGGGTCGTATAACCCACTCCGAATATGTGATACGTCGTTGTGAATCGCATTTGAAGATCGGTGTTGAAGACCCGGTATTTGCGAAAGCGATAGGATGACCTGTCGATTGACTCTGCACCGAGTAGCTACGGTATTGAGTTCTCCATATGTGATGGTGAATCCGATCAGGATTGTGAATATCCGGATTGCAAGGACGTCTTTGTAAGTGCCTTCGGTTCTGTTCGAGCCCGGAACAGACTTGTATGGATTGAATGTCTGACATTACAATTTGAGATATAAAGCCGATTTCTTTCAAATATATTTCTGTTGGTGGCGGAGAATTTATTCTTTGCTTAACACCCTTCTTTGAGACGTATGTGCTCAAAGGTTATATAGTTGAAGTTATCAGCGATATATTCCCAGTTTGGTAATGTGACATGCTGAGTGATGCTGAAATGATCATTGTGTTGATTATTTGTGATAGGATCATTTATTTGATCGTCTATCTTAGTGATCATTGTGTTGATCATTTGTTGACCCAAAGCATGGCTTTTGTATAAAGTATGTTTTTGTGGACGTAAATTCGTCGAGCCTCACATCCCGTGAATGGTCAAAACAGGAAAGAAGCAGCAAGGTTATGAGGGGTAGCACCCTTCAGGATGTGTCCATTTCCTTCTGGAAAAGGGTGGTATCATGGTATGGAGCCCAGATACTTACTCATGTTGAAAACACTTTATGATTGTGTGAATTGATTACGAGCGCTTGGTGAAAAGGTCCCAAAGGACCGGGGGATGGCATATTCGGTCAGTTGTTACTCAGTTAGGAGTAACCCGGCCTTGTGTTGGTAGAGATCCGGTTTGGTTCTCGGGGATGTCCATCCAGAGGCATTCTCATGTGGCAATGGGAAGTTCCTTGGCCTGACCATTTGTTGGAAATCCAAAGAAACAATACGTGACTTGTACGGTTTTAGTTGTATAACCTGCTATGGAATGTGGCGGTAACCTGCTATTGAACATAGTTAGCTATAGTAGGCATACGATAATGGTCGTATGTTGGCTAAGATTTATATTCTACTTTTGAAATGAAATTTTCTCTATACTATGCACTAGTAATAATATCAAATATTATTTTAAATGCGTATCAAGCATCTTTGACTATCATAAGGAGAAATCTCCTCCGATTCTGCGTTTGCATTGTGTGTGTGTGCGGGAGGCCTTATGGTAGTCTCATTTTTAAAAGCATTGCGAATTGAATTTAAAAATATTCCTCTTTTTGATTTTAAAGATAAATAAACTGTTTTGAGTTCTCACACCAGTCACATGACTGACTTGGAGTTTATTGTTTTCCTTCCTAAACTCTGGGTGCCCACCAATTTTCCACACGGGCAGTCAAGAGTTTAAGGTTTATCAGGATATTCTGGATATTCTGGAGTTGCTGGAGGCAAGCTGGATGGCATGACGTAATACTACTATATAGTATTTCTTTTTCCGCTGCACTGTTTGTTGTTGTTGTTGTACACTCTGATGATATGATGTAATGAAATGTGATGTAATGTAATAACTGATATAGTTCTTTGTTTAAAGATTATTCATTTATTATTATATGTTGTTCCGCTACGAATTGTGAGATTCTGTTGTTGTTCTGTTGTTCCCTTTCTGTCCCGTTCTATTTTTAAAATTTTCTATCTTCTGTTTTTCTAATTCTCTGTTTTCTAAAAATTGTCTATCTTCTTTTCCCTCTATTTTTCTCTATTCTATCTTCTTATCTTCTTTTTCTCTCTTCTTTCTTTTCTTTTCTTTTTAAAACCCATAACTATTCGGTTTTTCGGCAACGAAAATCTGTTATACGTTACATATACCAACAGAGGTGATATCATACACAGAGTCACCAATGTACATATGCACAACATGGCACGAATGCATAAGAACAGGGAGCAGTACCAATGTACAAGAACATGGAGGCAATAGATACACGACACCAATAACAATACACATGTAGTTCAAAAGTGAAAACTGTATAATGCAATACGAAGATACTACATCATGAAAACAACTCAATGCCGCAACCAAGACCAAAGTAACAATGAGCAAGGCTGCACAGTGAACTGCATGCAAATTGAAATAGACAGTGGCAACAACCACTATGAAGTATATAAGTGCAGACAAACTACATGAGGATTTACTCGATGAAACCACCAAGACAGTGCACGGGCATAAGCTTGGCTAGAGATGCAACATGGCCAGACATAAAGGCAACTGCACTATGCAAATGAACGTGAAACATGCCAGTGGACTCAAAAATGCAACATGTATACAAGACAGCGACAATAAATCAATGCCAACACAGGAACTCAACTATATGCAACCGTAAAACGAAGTGGGCAATGCAAGCATAGCCGAGTGAAGGTGAGAGCACCAAAAGTATGGCACCACAGCACACAACAGTAATGAGTCAAATGAACGCAACATGAACCCAGCTACGAATTAATGCAAACTGAATACAACATGAAGCCACAGTATGCTACAGAGAAAATGGAATTGCAGTGTCAAATCAAAGAATCAAGCCAATTTCAAAGTCAACCAAAACAAGTAGATAACAGGTCCACCACAAAATCAAGGCCGAAGCATAGCATTTTCAACCAACCGATAGTCCACAAAAACAAGTGACCGAAGTCAGAATCAAATTGAAGTCAGAAATAAGATTCATGTTAAAGCCGATGCCAACAAAAAATACTCAAAATCATCTGCCGTTTACATTACACTATACTCAAGCTACATAATCACTTGACTACTCAAAGCCGTGGATAATAGAAATCAAACCAAGGCAAATAAAAATCATCGACATCGAAACAAAGTTGAGCAACATGAACACAATACTAAGCAGGAATTAGATGTGAGTATTACCCACCTTGAACTAGATCGAAGCGAAGGCGAACTCGAATCAAGTGGCCGAAGCTTCCTAGAGACGAGCAACCGATAGAGCAAGGAAGTCGAAGCCGTGGCCTCCCGAAGACGAGCGAAATCAAAATCGAAACCCTAATTTGGGACGAAGGAGCGAAAGCCCTCATTTGATCGAACGAAGAAAATTTTTGAGGCCGCCATTTATTTTCTTTTCTTTTCTTAGGGTTTTAACGAATGAATGAAACGAGAAAGAGAGGGGAACAGTATAATAGTGGATAAGCATCACGGCCCTAAGAAAAACATGGGCCAACATTATTTTGAAGCCCACATTCACTTTAAACCATATATTAAAAGAATTTCAACCCAATAAAATTCCAACAGCAATAACTATCACCATTAATCGAAATGACGATGATTACAAATTGGTGAGAAATTCCTGGGTTGTTACATGTCATAGGTGAACTAATACAGATAATGCAATATAAATAGCAATGTAAATAACTAGCAGCAGTATATTTCAATTGTCATTTTAATTGAAAACAAATTTAATAAATAAAAGAACATTAATCGTGATTGATTGCTCACCTTTCGAGGATAGAGATGATAGACAATGAAATTGAGTTACGAAATGTTAGCATGACTTCCAAAGCAAAGCTAGATGGACACGATCCGATGAACAAAGCTAATAGTTTGAATTGATGATAACAAATCAGAACCATCTAGATAGAGACCGAATATATATATATATATATATATATTATTTTTCCATGAAATCAATATTAAATTTAAGACGAATATCAAAATAAATAAACATAATTAAAAATCATTATTTACATTTAAAACACATATAAAGAATATGAAATACTCATGTATACTTATATATATAACTATTGTATCCAAACTAATATACATAAATCTCACATACATATTATATTCTGAAATTAAATATTAATTTTAAAGACATATTAAAAAGGGGCTCTATATATTTTCAAAATGCATATATTCAAAAAAAATAAGTATGTATATACATACAGTACACTTATATACATATTCACTTTACATATGTACTTTAAAACTATCCTACACATACATGCATACAAACGCTGCAGCATATAACCATCTCACGCATATATATATATATATATATATATATATATATATATATATATGATAAATTAAAATCACTATTTAACAAAACAAATATACTACCCTTCTAATATCATATATATATATAATGTAATGTAATACAAAATAGCCTATATACCACACACACATAATATATGCCTTCCCCTTACATATATTTTTCAAACAAATGTAAAAATGATATATATATATATAATAAAAAAAACTAAAACAATAAATTGAAAACAATAACCATTTTAGGATCAACTGGCCGAAAATTTATAATATTGTAACGACCCAACTTCCACACTCCAGGAAGTCGCATCTCTAAGAAGAAAGAAAGGGATAGAAAAGGGAAAAGAAAGAAAAGAAAGAACAGACAACATCAGAATCTCACAGCGGAATCGAATAAATTATAATATATCACATAAAACATTACATAGTATCATATACATCAGAGTAATAGAGCTAATACAACACAAACTAGACAGTTATAAACATCCGTCTAGCAATTACAATTCAAGTACATCAGAGAAACAGACTCAACTCAAACACAACGGAACCACTAAATATATCTACAAGCTGAAGCCTCCTGCTCCATTAACTCCTCCAGAACTCGTCAAAGCAATCCTGAAACACTTGACTACTCATACGTAATATGAGTACCTAAGAGTTTAATAAAACAGAAAATAAACACTCAGGTCAGACAGGGGTCTAGTGTGAGTAAACAAGGATAAAAGTTGCTTAACTTTAGCAAATCCTTTGAAAACAAAAGGTATCACGTAAGACTTCCCACATATAAACATGGAAAAGTTTTTACCTTACGCTAACCAAAACATTTGATAGGAAATCCAGTGATATTATAATAGTGTCTAGGGTTTTTAAAATAAAATACAGAAATAGCTGGAATGCTTACATCTCACGTTCCAACATAGTTGGGCACAATCAAAACCGTACAGGCACTTATTGGATTATGGATTCCATCAATGGCAGGACTACTGGAGTACCGCCCGTCACAGTACGTGGCCTAGATCAACGTACCAAGGAGTACTCCCACTCCCCTGCGACACAAGGCCGGACCCATTCCTTACTGAATAGTTCCGAACAAGACAACCCAGCAGTCGGCGCGCGATTCCATCTGCCCACACAGCCGAATAAAAAGGGACCTCTAGACAGGGGAAAATCTTGCTCTCAAGTGGGTGCTACCCACGAAGCCTTGCTGCACCTCCCCTGTTTTAGCCATTCCCCGTTGATGAGGCTTGAGGTTACGATTACCTTTATAGGATATATCAAATCTTAGAATGCTCATCGTCCACCTGACGATGTTCTGAAAGCATTCAATCCATACAAGTTCGTTCCGGGTTCGAACGAAACCGAATACATTATCTTGTTATACTCGTATTGGAATCACCCTCAGAGTTAACGACGGTAACCCTTGCACTCTAAATCACCATCTCGAACCTATAAGTACTATTCCGTCAAACTCATTACGGAATCACCCACAGAGTTATACTGACGTATAGCCCTTACACCTCGAGTCTTCACTTGCTCCACTTGGATTAACGACCTAACGTTTAATTGGAATCGATGTGGTTTTCAGATATCCAAATATGGAAACCCGATCCCAGTCTCACCGAAACCAAACGCCATCTTAATGTTCAAGTTGTACTTAAGGGTTTTAAACAATTAACTTATTTCATTATTATCTAATTCACACAGATAGATAAACTACATATCATAATAGATAATCACATTCATAACATAAACAGATAATCTGTATCATCCATAAGCATATAATCATCTCAACCAAATAATCCATCACAAACCATCATACCTAAACCAAGCATTCATATCATACAGATACGGCTCATCTCATTCCTGAGATCACAACATTCAATCAATAACATCCACAAGCAATGATTTATTAACCATCAACTATAATTAATTTAAAATGAATTAAATTAATTACAACCATCTCAAATTAATTTAAATTAATTTAATTACTCATTTAAATCCTGCTTAACATCCATTAATTAATTAACCCAGTTAATTAATTAATCACTAAGTATTTAACTTGATTAACAACTTTGATTAATTATTCACTAATTACAATGAGTAATTAGTATTTAATTAATTTCATAAATTAACTAACCTTAATCATAAGTAATTAACAGTTAATTACTCATTTATTAATTAATTATAATTAATTATATTTATTCTTAATTAATTACAATTAATTAATCACTTATTTAATTAATTATTACTTAATTAAACAATCCTTAATTACATCATTAATTATAATAATTAATGATCTTTAATATTTAAATGAATTAAAATTTATTTACATTTAGAAATTTATCTAATTATTAATCACCTTGATTAATATTAAATTTAGTAATTAACTATATTTAATTACTTATTTATAAATTAGTTAAGCAATAATTAATCATCTTAATTAATTAATTACAAAAGTAATTATCCAAATCACTAATTACATTCCAGTAATTATCATTATTACTTCTCTAAGTAATCCTGCTCCATTAATTACATTAAGTAATTACACTTAAATCATCAAATGATTTATTAAAATTAATTAAACTAAATTAATTAACTTAAATAAATCACATATCAAAATTAATTACAATAAGTAATTAATTCCTTAATTACTTTAACAATTAATTATACATAACAAATTACAATTAATTATATTCAATTAATCAATCTAGTTAAATATCAAAATTAATTACACTAATTAATTACTAAATTATCCTTAGATAATTATCTCCATTTAATAATTATCAACATTTCAATAATTGCTTACCTAAGAAATTTAAATTAGATTAATAAATCATTTCTAATTAATATTAATCTAAATCATTATTTAAAATCCAATAATTAAGTAAATCCTTAATTATTTTAAATATTTTTCAAAATAATTTAATTTACTTATCAAATGTCCTATTTAAATTCAAAATATATTAAAACAATACATTTCTAAAAATTAAATTCAAATTCCAATTTATTTAAAGATTGAAATGTTTAATTATTTAAACATTAATTCCAAAAATAATTATAAACCTTAAAATAAAAATGAATGTTTAAAAAACATTCATTACTAAAATATAAAAGAAAGATTTATATAACTTACTTGATTAAAATAAATTAAGTTTTGTAACTTTATTGATTATTTCAATTTCAAATTCGAATTAACACCTCATACTTTAATTCAGTACTAATGGAAACTAAATTCTTTCAAGTTTTAAAACTTATTTGAAAATCAAATTTCATTTTCAACTCTATTTTGAAAACATTTGAATATGTTCATCATTTTTTTTTACAAACTGGTTTTGAAATCAAAACTGTTTCCAAAGAAAATTTGAAAAAAAACTATTTTTAACTAAATTTTCAAAACCAATTTAAATCTTGTTTAAATCATTTAAATCTTCTCAAAATTCAAAACATACAAAACTTGTTTAGATCAAATTCTGGTTTTTAGAAAACCAAACCTGAAAATGTTTTAACATTGATTTTAAACTGAAGTTTAATCTTGTTTAAATTTAAGATTTCATTCATTTTTTTTTAAAACTTTGAATTCAAAATTACATTTGAATTCAGATTCAAGTTACACTTGAATCAATTCCTGCACTAAATTTAATTTCATTCACCATTTTAAAAAAAACTGCAAAATAACTTTCAGGTTTAAAACTTGAAACTGTTTTTAAACTTAACTTAAAACTGAATTTAAAACTTGTTTAAATTTAAAAGTTTCATTTTTAAAATTTTTGGGTTTCAAACTTTATTTGAATTCAGTTTTCAACTTATACTTGAATCAAACCCTGCACTAGAATTTGAATTCCATTCAAAATTTTAAAAAAACTGCAAATCTCTGGTTTACACCCCTACAACCAACTTACCCGAGAAACTCAACCATTTACTTCGAGTTCTTCAATCCCCTGCTTCGAGTCAGAAGCACATAAACCCGAGGGATGACTCGAGTCAAAAACCCTGCACTACAAGAGTTCACCAGGACTTTGACTACCCAAACCTGTCATCATCTTGCAATCACATCACCGATCACCAGACCACTTACAACTCCGGCTAATGACTCATCTACAACCCCTCTGCAACATCCCAAATTCCTCTCCTACTCGATGCAACAGAGAGAAGGTGCAGACCCTCAAAACTTCAACACTACATCCCTTAAAACAGTGGTTTTGAAAACCTGGAAACACCCAAATATCAAAACCTGACAAAAACAATTTCCAACTCCTCTCTCTCTCTGATCATCTATCACCAAATTACCCCATTCTCACCTCAATACACCACTAACATGAAGAACCTAAACACCCAAAATCCACTAGCCTAACAGATTAATCCAAATTTCCATTTTCTATCTGAAACAGAATGCTTTTCCCTGACAGTTTATTTAAAACTGAAATATTAGTTTTTAAAATTCCTAATTCAAACATGTATTCTAATTCATACACTTGATCTAATAATTATGATGTTTGATATTTGTTTTATTCTAATGATGACTGATTTTAGTTTACAGAGGCTACAGATTTATTAAACTAACTTAAAATTTATAAATCTAAATTATACCAACAAACATATTTTTGCTTACACAAAAGTTTCTAGCTGAAACCATTCAAGTGACCAAGAATTTTCTACTTAAGGATATCTTAATTAAACAAGCAAACTAGATCTGCAGCTACATAAATACATATTCATATATATTCACATATAACAGTCAAACCATCACAACATATTTTGATTTCTGTGTATTAAAACTTCAGTACTGTAAATTATGTTTGATTTTGAATTTTTAAGAAAACTGTTTTTAAAATAAAAGATGCTTACTCACTAAACATAATAATAATGGTACTGCAGTTTGATTTTTCTTAGAAACAGTATGCATTAGTCTTTGTTTCTAAATCTTGTTTAAGCATCTAATTTAACAGAGAAATTGTTTTTAAAAAAAAATAAAGATTTACTCACATTATTTATGAAGATGCAGAGCAAATAGATGCAGATCCAATTTCCAGAAACTGCATATTGAAATGCATTTGAAATCTGGGTTTTGCAAGTTGAAGTTGTTTTTCCTGTTGATGTATGCATGCAGACTCCATTCAAATGCACAGATTTGCAGTTGATCTTCTAATTTGATGCAGAAATATGGCATGCAGAACCCACTACTTCACTGCTCATATTTGCAGAAATTTGAAGTTGAGTGCAGATTTGATTGAAGTTTGTAATTTGCATATTTTAAAACATGCATTTGTTGTTTGTATTGGGTTTTGATTTACTGAGATTTGATTTCAGGTTTCCAATGAGAAAAAGTGTTTTTAACAAAATGTATTAGCTATATTCTCTTATCAATAATTTAAACAATGAGATCTAAAACTAATGCAACTTGTACTTATTATGTTAAATGTTTTACAAGTGTCTCTTATGTTTTAAAAAGCTAACACATATGCAATTCAATTATTAAAAGCAATTTCTAACTTATAAATGTATTTGAATTATCTTAAAACATATCTAATTTATTTTGAGCAAGTTACAAATGTTTACTAACACTAGCCTTTAAATAAATACATATACATTATGAACTTCTTTATAAAACTATACATTTTAAATGTTTGTTTAATTATTTTTCAAAAAAATATTCTTTATAGAACAAAATTTCAAAAGAAAAGATTTTTAAAAGAAGAAAGATGTTGTGTTTATCTTATTCAAGAATTTTTTTTTAAAATAAACAAAATAAAATAGACTTTTATTATAAAACAAAAGTTAAACTATATTTATTTTTATAAACAAAATAAATGCTCACTTACATCCATGGAAATTATAAGAAAGATTTTTAAAACAAACTTTTGAAAGGTTTACAATTTAAATCAAATTAAATCAATTTACAATTTATACAATTATATATAAATTAGAAAATATCCTTTATTTAATATAAATTAAAATTAAAACCAAATCCTCTATTTACAATGTATAAACATTTATACATTATAAATAAATATTTTTAAATCAGTTAGAAAGATAAATTTATTACTTAAATATTTTTAACCTTTGAAAACAATATCATTTAACAAACTAAATAATTATAAATTTTCAGAAGAGAATTTCAGTTTAAATTAATTTATTAAATCAATATTTCATATTTTAAAATAATTATTAAAGAAATTATTAAATAATTATTGCCTAAATTTCCGGGACATCACATTCCTCCCTCCTTAAATGAATTTCGTCCCCGAAATTTAAAAGCAAAGGTAATTTAATAATCTCATACAGATTCTAAATTTAAAAGAGCTAACAAATACTAGCAACCATAGCAATCAATTCAAACAAACAATTCTAATTATCCAGACAAGATTCTGGATAGAATTTCCTAGAGTTTCCCAAGTACAAACACCGGGACACTCGCCCTACAGAATCTAAACTAGCTACACCACTCAGATCTAGAGATCCTATACATCTAGATCTACAAATCTAAACAGAATATAGGACTACAGACAAGTCCTGATCAACTCCCAAATTTCTCAGAATTACTGATTCTAAAACCAGGGATAAACGATACACGTACTCCCTCAGAGATACGTGAAAAACAAAACAAATTCCAGCCATCCGAACTGGAAATTCAATCCTGTAGATCAAACACTTAACTCTCAAGAGAAAACAGAAAGATCCAATACTCAAATCCACAAATCTCTCCTAACGATCCTGGGCTGCCTCAACTTCTAGGTCAATCAAAATTCACCACACAAACTCTACTACAGATATCAAAAGACTTCAAACAAACTACTCTATCTGGAAAACAAATAGATACGAAATAATCAAGTATCCAGATCCAAAATGAATTTCCTGCAGAAATCCTCTGATCCAAAACAAAACTCAAATTCCCAAAGAACCGGGTGCTTCTATTCTGGAATAGCTGCCACCATGCTTCCACTGCGCAACTCTGATTTAAGAATGCTGTTGATGAACACAAGTATAAACTTGATCAACTTATCCCGGAATATTGTTCATCAACTTCCATAAATCTCAGTGACCTATCCGGTTCGGTCACAACACACAGCAAAAATTCAACCAGAAAACAGATCCGATAAATCCTTCCAACTTAAACAGATCACACTTAAAGAATCTCCTACAATGCTGAATCACCGGTAAAGCTCCAAGAATCAAGTCGACACATAACTCAAACTCTTGATACGGATTTCAAATTTTAATTCCTTCGAAAATATCCAAAAAATACCACTTCGATAACTTAAACATCCTCTAAAGATGCTTCAATCCAAGCAAAGATCACTTAGAGAACTTTCGAACCATCGCAAGTCACTTTTGCGATTCCACTTATTTCAGATTCCAAGAAATCGTTCTCACTTTAACAATCAGAACAGCTAAAGCCTTCAAAAGAAGAAACTAGTGGTCCACCTCTTAACCACTAACATCACACCCAACTGAGCTTCCAGAAGAAATGGACAAGCTCCACCATCTGCCCGGACTTCTGACAGAAGAATCACAGAGATTTCTGAACCATCGAAGAACAGACCACCCACTGCTGCTACTACTGCCAAAAACTTCCTTATCCAAAAGCTCATCGAACCTCAACGCAACACTAGCCTCTTCACAATAGAGCCTTCCAAATAGACAGATATCTCTCAGGAAACTCGCTCCCAAACCAAGCTCAAAACACTCTGCCAAACTGAGTCTCAAACTCAAATATAGACAGAACTCCTTCCTAAGGTTACCAAAATACCAATGCAGGCTTCAGAACTCCCAACTGATCCAAACTCAAGAAGAACAACTCACATGAGTGCAACCAAGCTTACAATCCAAAATAGACTCCGAATCTTAAAAAGATTTCCTTCAGAGATTTGCGAAATCTTTCTCACCAAACTGCAAAACTACTCAAGATACCCAATACTGCCCTAGCAGACCACTTCCAACCTCAAACACTCGAACTCTAACCATTGGTAGTTCTGTTACACACATCACTACCCAATCTATCTTTATTACTTATATTAGAAAACCTGAACAGGTAACCCAATCTAATAGGTGGAAATATATATATATATATATATATATATATATATATATATATATATATATATTCAAAATTACAAATACGCTCTCTCAAGAAAACACCACTACAGAGCCTAGGTATTCACTCAACCTGGCTCTGATACCACAATGTAACGACCCAACTTCCACACTCCAGGAAGTCGCATCGCTAAGAAGAAAGAAATGGATAGAAAAGGGAAAAGAAAGAAAAGAAAGAACAGACAACATCAGAATCTCACAGCGGAATCGAATAAATTATAATATATCACATAAAACATTACATAGTATCATATACATCAGAGTAATACAGCTAATACAACACAAACTAGACAGTTATAAACATCCGTCTAGCAATTACAATTCAAGTACATCGGAGAAACAGACTCAACTCAAACACAGCGGAACCACTAAATATATCTACACGCTGAAGCCTCCTGCTCCATTATCTCCTCCAGAACTCGTCAAAGCAATCCTGAAACACTTGACTACTCATACGTAATATGAGTACCCAAGAGTTTAATAAAACAGAAAATAAACACTCAGGTCAAACAGGGGTCTGGTGTGAGTAAACAGGGATAAAAGTTGCTTAACTTTAGAAAATCCTTTGAAAACAAAAGGTATCACGTAAGACTTCCCACACATAAACATGGAAAAGTTTTTACCTTACGCTAACCAAAACATTTGATAGGAAATCCAGTGATATTATAATAGTGTCTAGGGTTTTTAAAATAAAATACAAAAATAGCTGGAATGCTTACATCTCACATTCCAACATAGTTGGGCACAATCAAAACCATACAGGAACTTATTGGATTATGAATTCCATCAATGGCAGGGCTACTGGGGTACCGCCCGTCACAGTACGTGGCCTAGATCAACGTACCGAGGAGTACTCCCACTCCCCTGCAACACAAGGCCGGACCCATTCCTTACTGAATAGTTCCGAACAAGACAACCCCGCAGTTGGCGCGCGATTCCAACTGCCCACACAGCCGAATAAAAAGGGACCTCTAGACGGGGGAAAATCTTTCTCTCAAGTGGGTGCTACCCACGAAGCCTTGCTGCACCTCCCCTGTTTTAGCCATTCCCGGTTGATGAGGCTTGAGGTTACGATTACATTTATAGGATATATCAAATCTTAGAATGCTCATCGTCCACCCGACGATATTCTGAAAGAATTCAATCCATACAAGTTCGTTCCGGGTTCGAACGAAACTGAAGGCATTATCTCGTTACACTCGTATTGGAATCACCCTCAGAGTTAACGACGATAACCCTTGCACTCTAAATCACCATCTCGAACCTATAAGTACTATTCCATCAAACTCATTACGGAATCACCCATAGAGTTATACTGACGTATAGCCCTTACACCTCGAGTCTTCACTTGCTCCACTTGGATTAACGACCTAACGTTTAATTGGAATCGATGTGGTTTTCGGATATCCAAATATGGAAACCCGATCCCGGTCTCACCGAAACCAAACGCCATCTTAATGTCCAAGTTGTACTTAAGGGTTTTAAACAATTAACTTATTTCATTATTATCTAATTCACACAGATAGATAAACTACATATCACAATAGATAATCACATTCATAACATAAACAGATAATTTGTATCATCCATAAACAGATAATCATCTCAACCAAATAATCCATCACAAACCATCATACCTAAACCAAGCATTCATATCATACAGATACGGCTCATCTCATTACTGAGATCACAACATTCATTCAATAACATCCACAAGCAATGATTTATTAACCATCAACTATAATTAATTTAAAATGAATTAAATTAATTACAACCATCTCAAATTAATTTAAATTAATTTAATTACTCATTTAAATCCTGCTTAACATCCATTAATTAATTAACCCAGTTAATTAATTAATCACTAAGTATTTAACCTGATTAACAACTTTGATTAATTATTCACTAATTACAATGAGTAATTAGTATTTAATTAATTTCATAAATTAATTAACCTTAATCATAAGTAATTAACATTTAATTTCTCATTTATTAATTAATTATAATTAATTATATTTATTATTAATTAATTACAATTAATTAATCACTTATTTAATTAATTATTACTTAATTAAACAATCCTTAATTACATCATTAATTATAATAATTAATGATCTTTAATATTTAAATGAATTAAAATTTATTTACATTTAGAAATTAATCTAATTATTAATCTCCTTGATTAATATTAAATTTAGTAATTAACTATCTTTAATTACTTATTTATAAATTAATTAACCAATAATTAATCATCTTAATTAATTAATTAATTAATTAATTACAAAAGTAATTATCCAAATTACTAATTACATTCCAGTAATTATCATTATTACTTCTCTAAGTAATCCTGCTCCATTAATTACATTAAGTAATTACACTTAAATCATCAAATGATTTATTAAAATTAATTAAACTAAATTAATTAACTTAAATAAATCACATATCAAAATTAATTACAATAAGTAATTAATTCCTTAATTACTTTAACAATTAATTATACTTAACAAATTATAATTAATTATATTCAATTAATCAATCTAGTTAAATATCAAAATTAGTTACATTAATTAATTACTAAATTATCCTTAGATAATTGTCTCCATATAATAATTATCAACATTTCAATAATTGCTTACCTAAGAAATTTAAATTAGATTAATAAATCATTTCTAATTAATATTAATCTAAATCATTATTTAAAATCCAATAATTAAGTAAATCCTTAATTATTTTAAATATTTTTCAAAATAATTTAATTTACTTATCAAATGTCCCATTTAAATTCAAAATGTATTAAAATAATACATTTCTAAAAATTAAATTCAAATTCCAATTTATTTAAAGATTCAAATGTTTAATTATTTAAACATTAATTCCAAAAATAATTATAAACCTTAAAATAAATATGAATGTTTAAACAACATTCATTACTTAAATATAAAAGAAAGATTTATATAACTTACTTGATTAAAATAAATTAAGTTTTGTAACTTGATTGATTATTTCAATTTCAAATTTGAATTAACACCTCATATTTTAATTCAATACTACTGGAAACTAAATTCTTTCAAGTTTTAAAACTTATTTGAAAATCAAATTTCATTTTAAACTCTATTTTGAAAACATTTGAATATGTTCATCATTTTTTTTTCACAAACTGGTTTTGAAATCAAAACTGTTTCCAAAGAAAATTTGAAAAAAACTGTTTTTAACTAAATTTTCAAAACCAATTTAAATCTTGTTTAAATCATTTAAATCTGCTCAAAATTTAAAACATACAAAACTTGTTTAGATCAAATTCTGGTTTTAGAAAACCAAACCTGAAACTGTTTTAACATTGATTTTAAACTGAAGTTTAATCTTGTTTAAATTTCAGATTTCATTCATTTTTTTTAAAACTTTGAATTCAAAATTACATTTGAATTCAGATTCAAGTTACACTTGAATCAATTCCTGCACTAAATTGAATTTCATTCACCATTTTAAAAAAAACTGCAAAATAACTTTCAGGTTTAAAACTTGAAACTGTTTTTAAACTTAACTTAAAACTGAATTTAAAACTTGTTTGAATTTAAAAGTTTCATTTTTAAAACTTTTGGGTTTCAAACTTTATTTGAATTCAGTTTTCAACTTATACTTGAATCAAACCCTGCACTAGAATTTGAATTCCATTCAAAATTTTAAAAAAAAAACTGCAACTCTCTGGTTTACACCCCTACAACCAATTTACCCGAGAAACTCAACCATTTACTTCGAGTTCTTCAATCCCCTGCTTCGAGTCGGAAGCACATAAACCCGAGGGATGACTCGAGTCAAAAACCCTGCACTACTGAAGTTCACCAGGACTTTGACTACCCAAACCTGTCATCATCTTGCAATCACATCACCGATCACCAGACCACTTACAACTCCGGCTAATGACCCATCTACCACCCCTCTGCAACATCCCAAATTCCCCTCCTACTCGATGCAATAGAGAGAAGGTGCAGACCCTCAAAACTTCAACAATACATCCCTTAAAACAGTGGTTTTGAAAACCTGGAAACACCCAAATATCAAAACCTGACAAAAACAATTTCCAACTCCTCTATCTCTCTCTGATCATCTATCACCAACTTACCCCATTCTCACCTCAATACACCACTAACATGAAGAACCTAAACACCCAAAATCCACTAGCCTAACAGATTAATCCAAATTTCCATTTTCTGTCTGAAAAAGAATGCTTTTCCCTAACAGTTTATTTAAAACTGAAATATTAGTTTTTAAAATTCCTAATTCAAACATGTATTCTAATTCATACACTTGATCTAATAATTATGATGTTTGATATTTGTTTTATCCTAATGATGACTGATTTTAGTTTACAGAGGCTACAGATTTATTAAACTAACTTAAAATTTATAAATCTAAATTATACCAACAAACATATTTTTGCTTACACAAAAGTTTCTAGCTGAAACCATTCAAGTGATCAAGAATTTTCTACTTAAGGATATCTTAGTTAAACAAGCAAACTAGATCTGCAGCTACATAAATACATATTCATATATATTCACATATAACAGTCAAACCATCACAACATATTTTGATTTCTGTGTATTAAAACTTCAGTACTGTAAATTATGTTTGATTTTGAATTTTTAAGAAAACTGTTTTTAAAATAAAAGATGCTTACTCACTAAACATAATAATAATGGTACTGCAGTTTGATTTTTCTTAGAAACAGTATGCATTAGTCTTTGTTTCTAAATCTTGTTTAAGCATCTAATTTAACAAAGAAACTGTTTTTGTAAAAAAAAAATATAGATTTACTCACATTATTTATGAAGATGCAGAGCAAATAGATGCAGATCCAATTTCCAGAAACTGCATATTGAAATGCATTTGAAATCTGGGTTTTGCAAGTTGAAGTTGTTTTTCCTGTTGATGTATGCATGCAGACTCCATTCAAATGCACAGATTTGCGGTTGATCTTCTAATTTGATGCAGAAATATGGCATGCAGAACCCACTACTTCATTGCTCAGATTTGCAGAAATTTGAAGTTGAGTGCAGATTTGATTGAAGTTTATAATTTGCAGATTTTAGAACATGCATTTGTTGTTTGTATTGGGTTTTGATTTACTGAGATTTGATTTCTGGTTTCAAATGATAAAAAGTGTTTTTAACAAAATGTATTAGCTATATTCTCTTATCAATAATTTAAACAATGAGATTTAAAACAAATGCCACTTGTACTTATTATGTTAAATGTTTTACAAGTGTCTCTTATGTTTTAAAAAGCTAACACATATGCAATTCAATTATTAAAAGCAATTTCTAACTTATAAATGTATTTGAATTATCTTAAAACATATCTAATTTATTTTGAGCAAGTTACAAATGTTTACTAACACTAGCCTTTAAATAAATACATATACACTATGAACTTCTTTATAAAACTATACATTTTAAATGTTTGTTTAATTATTTTTCAAAAAAAATATTCTTTATAAAACAAAATTTCGAAAGAAAGATTTTTAAAAGAAGAAAGATGTTGAGTTTATCTTATTCAAGAAAAACAATTTTTAAAATAAACAAAATAAAATAGACTTTTATTATAAATCAAAATTTAAACTATATTTATTTTTATAAACAAAATAAATGCTCACTTACATCTATGGAAATTATAAGAAAGATTTTTAAAACAAGCTTTTGAAAAGTTTACAATTTAAATCAAATTAAATCAATTTACAATTTATAAAATTATATATAAATTAGAAAATATCCTTTATTTAATATAAATTAAAATTAAAACCAAATCCTCTATTTACAATGTATAAACATTTATACATTATAAATAAATATTTTTAAATCAGTTAGAAAGATAAATTTATTACTTAAATATTTTTAACCTTTGAAAACAATATCATTTAACAAACTAAATAATTATAAATTTTCAGAAGAGAATTTCAGTTTAAATTAATTTATTAAATCAATATTTCATATTTTAAAATAATTATTAAAGAAATTATTAAATAATTATTGCCTAAATTTTCGGGACATCACAAATATAGTATACAATAACAGGTTGAATGACTTACGTAATTTATATCTATAACTTATATAAACTGTAAAATAAATATATAGTTAAGGGATTAAAAATATATATACAGCTATAGACAAATATGTGCAGACTATAAGCATACATATACTAATATGTACAAGCATTGTTTACTAATCTATATCAAAACTGTTCAAACCATACTTATATACATATTAATATATGTAAAGTTTGATATTTTGGTAATGAAATAAAAAAAACCGAACTTGAATTATAAAAGGAATTTGAACTCAAATACATTGAATAAAATGATTTTTGGAAGGAAAATCGGATTTTGAACTATAAAATGGAAGTGAATTAGTTGGATAATTAATGAGTTGATTAAATATAGTAATGGAGTTTAACTTGATTAAGTAAATTGGATTGTGGATTAAAAGTGAATATTAGAATTGGAACATGAGTTATAAATAAGAATTCGAAATATGTTTTGAATTGTCGTTGGATAAAATAGAAATGGGTAGGAACAGAGATGATTAAGTTATAAATAAATTCAACATAAGTGTAAATAAATTGAATGTGGCCTTGGATACGAATTAAATAAATCCCAAAAAAATGAATTTGAGTATGAAATTGAAAATTTAAATGGATGAAGTGAATGAACCGATAAAATTAATTAGTGAAGGGAATAGAATCTGATTGAAGTGGATCAATCTAAAATTGAAATGGAATTTGATTGAAATAGAATGAGTTTAAGTAAATATATTGAATGAAAGCTTGGCTTTAATAAATTTATGAAATGATTCATAAAAATGGCATGAAATGATTTCGGCTTAATGAAATGGATATGGATGTAATAAATGTGGACATTAATGGAATGAAAACAAATTGATTTAGAATCAGTTTGAATGAAATATAATGGAATATAAATTGAGTTGAAATCAATTTAAAATAGTTATAAACTGAAGTGGTTATATTATTAAAGGATATCGCCAAATTTGCATAGAAAATTGTCGTTTGATGTAATCGAAGGTAAATAAACTTCTGTGAATTAATAAGAAGTGAGTAAATTGACTTAAAAATTAATTTGGAATGGATTTGAGCTTGTTGGTATAAATTTGAATTGAATGTAAGTAAATTTGGATGTAAATCATTCAAATTGAATATGAATTAATGTATAAATCGATTTGAAGATGATAATCGAACATTGGAACCTTATAACAGCTTATAAATATATGTTTGCATGTTGTTTATGATTTTCTTGTGTTTAACTAGTTAAATAAATGAAATGTTGTTTAAATTTCATGTTTTGGTACTAATGTAGTTTAAATTGAGTAAGTACAGGTAACCGGAGGCTGTCAGGCTAGATTTGGGTTGCATAATTGCATACGAAATAAACTTGCTTGCTTAATAATGCTTAAAAACGCTAAATAATGTATGTTTTCGGATTAAATACTGAGAAAATATAAAATGTTCATATATTTTATTTTCCAATCGGGTGGGTCTATGTATATATATTTATCTCTCTTGTCATATTGA
Organism: Allium cepa; assembly: GCA_030765085.1. NCBI lineage: Eukaryota > Viridiplantae > Streptophyta > Magnoliopsida > Asparagales > Amaryllidaceae > Allium > Allium cepa. The sequence goes on from CM060938.1 coordinate 230,250,414, forward strand.
AAAAGGCTCTCCGTAAAAGAGAGACCACACAAAAAAATTTCGAGAATTTAGGTTGTTAGAAAAAATTTAAATTTTTTTAAAAATATTTTATTAATGAAAATTTGATTTCGAATTTTAATCAGGATAAAGGATTTTGGATTAGAATTGAAAACTAATTGTTTGGGTTGAAACTAAAAGATTAGAAAAGTGAATATTAAATTTTCACTAAGCGAGTTTTTGTTAAGTTAGTGGATTTGGAGCATTTTCTACCTTAGCAATTTTGGGGACAAAATTCTTTTAAGGGGGTGGAATGTAACAACACGGATTTTCGGTCATTAATTTTGAACATTTAATTCATTTTAGATGTTGAGTTTTGGAATGTGAACGGGATTTCAATATGAAGTTTATCGATAAAAAATAGTATAAGAAAAACTTAAGTTCCAAATGCAGTGATTATTTTATAAATTTAATTGTTGAGTTAATAATTAGAAATAAATTAAATAATTGAATTAGAGTTGAATATGAAACCGAAATGATTCCCAATGTTGATATAAATTCTATTTGAATCAGAATTGAGTTAGTAAGATTTTAAAACTTAAAATTTAGCGATTTCATAATTTTTGAAATTTGTCAATTTAGTCGACGCATTAAAACCGCGATTTGGGGCACAGCCTCGGAATTCAACGAAACCAGTTCCATTGGATCCATAATAGTGTATTTCATCGGATTCAAATTTCGTAGCAATTGGAGTTATCAGTTGGTCATACGTGATGTAAATGCATTGAAATTAATACCGAAAATTCGATATAATAATTTGGGTCAAAAAGCTATCTTCCACATACCACCGAGTTAGGACTCGCAACCTTTTGCATTGCGTTTGAAATAGAGGTATAACATTATAAACGCCCAGTGGCACACCACCATTGGGATTTAAATTTTCAAGATATGTAATGTGAGATATTGGAATAAAATAATATATATTTATAAAATCAGATCAAAATCAAATCAGCCCCTTCTCCATTCAAATACGCAACCCATCACACCTTTCACCTTTTAAATCATGTTCCCCCTTTTTCAAATCTGTTTGTTCAAAATCAAATGAGATAAAAATCGCAAGCCTCTCCTTCTCTACTTATAGTCAAACTCCGCTCTTCTGGAACAAGCCACTTCTTCTTTTTATATAACGTAGCCCTTTTTCCTTTAAATCGCGAAGCTGCTTCTCGTTTTCTTATGTATACAAATCGCAAGATCCTATATTCAAAAAAAATCTAAAATCGACTCTCGTGATCAAAATCGTAATAGCGCGTACTATGGCTAGGAGCGATGGCGAAGGGGCAAGAGCGACGATGCCAATTGATCGAGTTAGGGCTTTGAGCTGCCATTTGGGGACAACAAATGTTAGAGTTCGAGGAGAGCTGTTTGAGCGCACATGTGGCCGTGATCGAGCAGCAACCGAGGGTCTGTGTTTGGGAGTGGATGTGTTTTAGGGTTTCTGGTGATGGAGGTTGGGCAGTCGCGAGGGAGTGATGTCGCTTGAATTGGAAGCGCGCTTGGCAGTGATTGGATGGATGGCGATGAGCTATCGACAAGGAAGTGTTGCTATTCCTTTGGTTGGATTCATGGAGAATCAGGAGAGGACAGATCGAAGGTAGGTGCATTGTTGTGTGCACATCATCGAGTGATGGGAGAAATTAAGGGTAAAACTGAATTTATAATTTAGTTATGAATTTATTTTATAAATCATTATCTTATAAATTTTGTAAGTTTCTTATACGAGGTGGAAATCGAGTGTGTATTTTTGCACTAAACTCGAAATGACGTATGATATGGAATTAAAATTGGAATGGATTGCAAACAAAGTCAAGATGAGAAAATTCTCACTCATTTGGATTATCAGATTAACTTTAAAAATAGTAAAAATTAATTATTGTATGCCTAGTCGATTTATTAATTGATATTTGATGAATGATATATTATGTATATAGTAGTATATATATTAGTATTTAGAGTGATATTCCCGGACATTATAGTAGATGATACCTAACGCACCCCGCATAATAGCGGATAACCTTATATACCGCGATATCCCCCTCGAAGTGGGATTGGTATTTTTATGTTGTATTAACATCTATGGATGTAGGAAAATAGGTTGGAGGGATCCAACTGGGTTCCTCAGATATATTGTTTATTTTTCATATATAGTGATATATGACGTGTGTAGATAATCTGTTATAGATTACCGCTGTAATTTGAATCGTCGAATGCTATGGTAGCACTGGCCTGAATTTTGATATTGTAAACGCCATAAATATATTTTCAAAACTTAAGGGATAAAAGGGAACTTTTGATATAAAAATATTTAAATTGGAATTGGGTTTATTTTAAAGAAATCGAGTGAGGAAAAATATATTTGATTTTTGGTTATACTTAACTATTGTGAATTATTTAATGGAGATTTTAAAAATGAATTATATAAGAGAATTTATAAATGATATTCTAGAAATATAAAAAGAGTTGAAGTCGATATTAAAAATAGATTGGAAGTTATAAGTGGAATTATTAAAGTAATGGACTTATAAAAAAAATTATAAACAAGAGATAAATTTTATAAAAAGTGAAACTCAAAGGAGTTATAAAAATTTATAAATGATGTTTGTAAATAAAGGCAACCGATATCAGGATTATAAATTGGGAATATGAAATTCATAAGTGAATGTATATTAGAATATGGAAATATGGTGAGGAAAAATACTGGATACTATTTTTGGAAAGTGAAAATGGTTAAGGAAGATCAGAATGGAAGTGATGTGATGGAAATCGAGAGGAATTTATAAGTTGAATTGGTTATTGAGATTTTGAAAATATATTTTAATTTTAAGAAGTAAGTTTGTTTTAAATAATAACTTAAAGCATATTTTAAAAAATTACCATTCTTTTAAAATGCTCATTATATATATATAGTTTTGAAATGATTGAAAATTTATTTATAAAATTCTCTCGAGATGTGTAGATAGGCTTTATTTTAAGGATGAGATTTTATAAGAGAAATCGTATAAATGGAATCATAGAGACTAAAGAAATTTTCCAATGTTTAGATGCGATAACTTAGAAAATAATTTTGAATTCATTTAAAGAAGTTATAAATGGTTGGTTGGGATTATAAATTAGAATAATCAGTTTAGAAATCGTAGGAATAATTTCTTAAAATTCCGGAGACATGAGATAAGTTATGAAACATTTCCAAGTTAATATTAAAATGATTTTGGAAATTATACGTATAAATATTTTCCTAAGAATTGAAAGGAAGGTTTTGGAAATATTTTTAGTGGGAAATGATTTGGAATAGAAATATTTTCTAAGTGTTATAAAAACATAAGTTGGAAATATTTCAATGTATTTAAAATGGTGAAATATCCTGTTATGAATCCAAGTGTTGAAATGGTTTTCAAATATAGAAATATTGAAGAGATTGAAGATATATCTTGGTGAAGTGTTTTGAAATAAATATTTTGGAGATGCCCAGTGTTTGCTTTTGGATGTTATTTCATAGTTAGATAACCAATAATCATATATTGGCCAAATTCGTTATCCATTTCATAGAGACCGGGATCATATTTATTTATCCAGAAACCACTTCGATCCGGTTTGAGCATTGCAAATGAATACCATGAAGATGATGAAGACGGTGATTCGGTTTGTCCAGACCTAGGACAACTTGTGTGGATGGATGCTATCAGAACATCGTCACTGGAGGACGATGAACTTTCTAAGAAGTATTGTTTCTTGAAAGGTAACGTTTAGCCTTGAGCCTCATCAACCGAGAATGACTAAAAAAGGGAGATTCAACAAGGCTAAGTGGGTCACACCGAATTAGGGTATGTTATCACTTTTCTAGATATCCTCGGAAACCTATATATTATGGATATGGTTTTGCATGAAAGAAGGAGCGCTCGATTTGTAAGGGTGGGAATACATGGGTTGATAACATATACGGTCTATCTAGATTAGGTGTAGGCTTATCTTCTGTAGCAGAGGATCCCGGCGAGTTCCTCGGTACATTGTTCTAGAGGTGTACTGTGATGGGCGGCACCCCAGTGGCCTAATCATTCATATAGAATCCATTATCCAATAAGAGCCCTTACAGTTTTGTTTGTAAAGCCTAGTGTGCTATAATTTAATTAATATAATTTTTTTAGCTATTTGAATAAGTATTTGTATTTAGAAACTATTATAATATCACTGGATTTTTCTATAAAATTGTTTTGGTTATCTTAAGGTAAAAACCCATCGTGTTTATGTGTGACGTGGTCTTATGAGATACCTTTGTTTTCAAAGGAATTTGATAACTCTACTAATTCAAATTGAATGTGTTTTCTCAAACTGGTTTTCCTGACCGACTCGGGTGTTATTTTATTATAACATTTGGGTCTGATTGAGTATTACAGATTCAGGTTAGGATGCTATGGAGCTCAGGAGACAAGTTGGAGGATTTCTGACGCATATCACATACTTGTTTTATTCCAACATTTGTGGACAAGTTATTATAACCATATAGATTGATGTATTGATTGTTGTACTCCGATGATTGTAAGTATAAAACAGTTACAGATTCTTTTGTATAAAATCCATTATATATTATATTTTGTTCCGCTGCAATTTTGAGATTCTTTGTTTGTTATTCTATTTTATTCTATCCTTTTGTAAAGACCCGTAAATCCGTACTCCTTGAATAGACACTAATCTCCATTGATTAATTCAAGATGAACGAAAATACGAACCCTTAGGGGTTTAAGAAAAATTTAGGAAAAGAAAAGGAGAGAAGAAGAGAGAAAATAGGGAGAGAAGATAGAAAATTTTAAAATAGAAGAAAAAGAGAATAGAGAACATTTTGAAAACATAGAACGGAACAGAGAACAACAGAACAACATCAGAATCTCACAATTCGCAGCGGAACAACATATAATAATAAATGAATAATCTTTAAACAAAGAACTATCGGTTATTACATTTTATACATTATATTACATCATATCATCAGAGTATACAACAACAACAACAAACAGTGTAGCGGAAAAAGAAATACTATATAAACTAGTAATACGCCATGTCATCCAGCTTGCCTCCAGCAATTCCAAAATATCCAGAATATCCTGATAAACCTTAACTCTTGACTGCCCATGTGGAAATTGGTGGGCACCCAGAGTTTAGGAAGGAAAACAATAAACTCCGAGTCAGTCATGTGACTGGTGTGAGAACTCAAAACAGTTTATTTATCTTTAAAATCAAAATAGAGGAATATTTTTAAATTCAATTCGCAATGCTTTTAAAAATGAGACTACCATAAGGCCTCCCGCACACACACAATGCAAACGCAGAATCGGAGGAGATTTCTCCTTATGATAGTCAAACATGCTTGATACACATTTAAAAAGAACATTTGATATTATTACTAGTGCATAGTGTAGAAAATTCATTTCGAAAGTAGAATATAAATCTTAGCCAGCATAGGTACCATTATATTATGCCTACTAATGGCTACCATATTAGATGGCAGGTTCTACAACTAAAACCGTACAAGTTTTGTATTGTTTCTTTGGATTTCCAACAAATGATCAGGCCAAGGAACTTCCCATTGCCACATGAGAATGCCTCTGGAAAGACATCCCCGAGAACCAAACCGGAACTCTGCCAACACAAGGCCGGGTTACCCCTAACTGGGTAACTACTGACACGAGCACGCCATTCCCCGATCGTAAACGACCTTTCTCACGGGATCCCGAAAACCAACAACCACAAAGTAATAAATTCGTAGTAACCACATAGGTTAAATATCTGGGCTCCATACCATGATACCAGATCTATCCAGAAGGAAATGTACATACCCTAATGGGTGCTACCCCTCATAACCTTGCCGCATCTTTCCTGTTTTGACCATTTCTGGGGTGTGAGGCTCGACGAAGTCACGTCCACAAAAACATACTTTATACAAAAGCCATGCTTTGGGTCAACAAATGATCAACACAATGATCACCAAGATAGACGATCAAATAAACGATCCTATCACAATAATCAACACAATGATCATTTACAGCATCACTCAGCATATCACATTACCAAATTGGGAATATATCGCTGATAACTTCAACTATATAACCTCTGAGCTCGTACGTCTCAGAGAAGGGTGTTAAGCTAAAAGAATAAATTCTCCGCCACCAACAGAAATATATTTGAAAGAAATCGGCTTTATATCTCAACTTGTAATGTCAGACATACAATCCATACAAGTCTGTTCCGGGCTCGAACAAAACCGAAGGCACTTACAAAGAAGTCCTTGCAATCCGGATATTCACAATCCTGATCGGATTCACCATCACATATGGAGAACTCTATACCGTAGCTACTCGGTGTAGAGTAAATCGACAGGTCATCCTATCGCTCTTGCAAATACCGGGTCTTCAACACCGATCTTCAATGCAATTCACAACGACGTATCACATATTCGGAATGGGTTATATGACCCCATGGTCCTTTCCCGGTTAACCCGAATAGTGAGCGCTTATTCAAAAATAAGTGTAGCATTCTCATTCAAACAAATCACATCAATTACCCATTCAAAGGGAAATATTGATAGTCGGTTATTGAACTATCACTGGATATGCACACATCACCAGTTTCCAAATAATTTTCCAAATTATTTATTTTCCAAAATATCTTCACTAGATATATAATTTTCAATACTTCAAAAATAAATCAATATTTATTTTTAAACCAATTCCACTTTCTTTTATAAATTCCTTAGTGAATTTATAATCCAAAATATCTATGGATATTCGATTTCAATTATTCATTTCAATTTATCTTCAAAAAGATAAATTCTCAAAATATTCACCTTATATTGGAAAACATTTCCATACTTATACATTCATAAGTAATTCACAAATTTTATTTATTTTCAACACTTGGAAAATATTCAATATATTTAAATCGAGATTAAGTATATATTTCATTCTTTAAGGAAATCATTCTCTTAAACATATTTATTTGGGCCAAAACGAATGTTACGTAAAACATCGTTACGACAACCCAAAATCACTAGTATAGGGATTCGAAATTAAAATAGATATATAAATCCCAATACTATACAAAACATTTCCTTTCGGAAATCATTTACTATAACAACCGTGTTATAGTCCATCATTTCCTTCTATTTCTCGAAAACGCCTATTTCAACAATAAATGTTGAAATCTATGGTTTCGAATCTCAACACATTTTAAAACATCGTTAGATCGTTTTAATTCAATTTCAAATATCATATTCAAAACAATTTCTTTAACATATTATTCACTATTCAAAAACGTGAATATACTACGTTAACAACTTTCATCACTTCTATTCATTTTATTTCAAAGGATTATTCACAGTCAAAAATGTGAATATAACTCCATTAATAAATTTCAACAATTTTCTTGTCAAAATAAGTCATTTGCGAATTTATAAAACAACGTTTATAAATTCCTTTATTAGCCTATTTGATTTATATCCCAATTATAAAACAAGGGTTCATATTATAAGTCAAATACTTATAAATTTATTCGTTTGCAAAATCGTTCCTTTGAACTTCACAATTATAAATCTTATAACTTATAAGATTCAATTATTTATCCAAAACCATTCTTTTAATAACTTTATAAATTTTATAAACCTACTGTTTATAAAATTTCATTTATAACTTCACTGTTTAAAATTCTATAAATTCCATTCACTTAAGCAATCTATTTTCACTTCATTCAAACACTTATAAAAACTCGTTTTATAATGTCCATATTTCAATTTATAAATATCCATTTATAAATCTCTTAATATAATTCAATTTATATTATTCTTTTAAAACTTCTTTAATCTCCTTTATTATTTCACCATTTTGATTCATAAAATAATTAAATTTTATAAATCTTATATTTAAACTTTTCACAATAAATTCTAAAATCCCGATTAAACTATTTTATAAAATCATTAGCATCATATTCTCAAAAATCAGTTTTTCTAACTATATTTCTCAAAAATCATAATTTTTATAACTTTAAAAATTATAACGTTTATTTATTTAAAATGAATCAATTCCAAACATATAGTATATTCTCAAAAATCAACTTAAAAAATCATTTTTAAAGTTCCAAATTTGGTCCAATGATGCTACATACCAAATAGTCAATCACGACAACAACGATATCATATATCGATATGATAGTCCATCAAATATCAAAATATCCGAAATCAAATAAAAACTATTGAGGAATCCAGTTGGATCCCTCCAACCTGTTTTCCTACATCCAAAAACATTAGCACAATACCAATTTCGCTCCAGTACGAAATTATCGCGGTATATGTTCTTATTAAATATTATCCGCTTAATAACGGCGCAATATGGTCTCATCCGCTAAACAAAAAATTGCGGGAAATCAACAACTGCAATATATACATATGCCAATATATATATTGATATTATTTATAATACCAATTTCACTGTTTATGAAATATTCGCGGTATATGTTTTTAATAAATAACATCCGCTTACTAACGGCGTATAATGTCTATTTTAACAATCAATAGATATCAATCAACATTCAAACATGCATTCAAATATTTTAAATCTAGCTATTTAAAATAAAATCGAAACTGATTCGATTGAGTGAGAAGTTCTCACCTTGATTTTAAATTCCGTTTTAGCGATTTATTTCGAATAAAATTAAACGAACGTTTAATTTTACCCAAAATTCTCACTAACTCCAAACGACTCCATACCAATTTCATCGCGTAGTGCTCGTCCATACGATTCCAACGCAACTGGTTTCGCGCGTTTTCGACCTCGTATGAAAAAGATATTAATATTTGAAGTTCGTACGATATAATATATATTAATTTACAATAATCTTTTCAATTTTCAACCTAGAATAAATCTGAGCCCTTGATTTCATTTGCCATCAGATCTGGGCCGATAATTTTGTTTCCCCTTCCCATCGTGAAAAACACGAAGCCTCCCAACCCATAGCCGCCGATTCCAACCAATTATCACCACCTCCTTGGTCGCCGAGAAGATGATCAGAATACTTCACTTCGAAGCCAGTGGCCCCATGCACCAGTGCCCCCAGACCGGCCGAGCTCGATCGTGAATTCGCCTCGAGTTTCGTGCTTGAATGCCGTGACTTCTTGTTCGAACTGCAGCCATGATGATCCACTTCACACGATCATCTCCGTATGGATGGAAAGGTCTTGCGAAGCTCTTCGATTTTGCTTCAGAAAGTTTTCGAAAATATTGAGTGGATTGGAAGAGATTGATGAATGAAATTCGACACTTTCTGGCCTTCGATGAAGATAGTGGCGGCTGCGTTTAGTTAGGGTTTTGTTTTATTTATTTTTATTTATTTTTAATTGATGTGAGGGCTATTTATAGAGAAAACCGAAACACTATTCATTCCGGAAATTCCGAACTCCGATTTACGCGCCATAACCAGCGTTTCTAGGGTTTACCCCGCGTTCCAGACACAATGGAACAGGTTTCGAAAGCTAATTCGGACATCTGTGCGAGTTATGGCTATAAACGCTCAATTTAAATTAAACCGATTTAAGTCGATTTCTAGGCGTTTTAATTTGTACTGGACAAACGGTAAATCCAATTGACTTGAAATTTGAAACCTTACAATAATATCACATTACGGATCTGATGAAACTTGTTTCATCGAAATCTGAGACAGTTTGAAAAATGGCTATTTTCACTCGCCAAATTTAAATTAAAAATAAATCGATGCGTTTCGAGCTGCCACGATCAAACGATAGCTCCGATTGACACGAAAATTGAAATCCGGTAATAACTAACTATTACGGATCCAATGGAACTGGTTTCGTTCAATTCTGAGACTGTTCAAAAATTGACTATTTTCACTAGTCGATTTTAATATTAAAATATTCAATTTTCACAAATTAACTTTTAATTCGATTTTAAAAGTTCTAAAATATCATTCTAACTCCTATATGATAAAATAAAATTTTACAAATCATTTTCAATCATATTTAACTATATTTTCAATTATTTCCATAATTTAACGTATTAAATTATCGATTTAATTATTCAATAAAATCCAATAATTCAAATAAAAATTTATTTGACTTATAAATTCACTTATTAATATTTAAAATTAATTAAATATTCAAATTTTAATTAATAAAAATTCTGGGTCGTTACAATCTTCCCCCCTTAAAAGAATTTCGTCCTCGAAATTACAAGTAAGAAAAATTACAGAATCTACTAATTTTCCCAAAATCCATAGTTAAACTTCTTACAATACTTTACTAAGTTTTCAAATCATACTTAGTTACCTTTTCAAAAACAACTACTATTGTTTAACTTTCAATTCCAAATCAAAGTTTAAGTTTTCAAAATTTTCCAATTTTCTCAAATTTTTTCTAACGCCTTAAATTTTCGGAAAAATTCGCCATAGTCTCCTTTGCGCGGCTCGATCCGAAAAAAAAAATGACAGTATATATATCACAAATATACATCTCATCAAGTAATGAGGCATCCCGAAGGGAAAAAATGTAAATGTACGATATTTAATCCGAGATATGTACCTTATATTTTTATTAGCAAGCATATACGGCTAATATAGCGCGAAAGCGAGCTCCAAATGCGAAGCAAACGCAATCCGCACCTACTAAACACTCAACAAACAACATGAGAATCATGCATATAGACAATAATCTCAATATACAACATATAGCAACATAATAACTATATATGCCAACATAGCAAATGTATGAAAAGCAATATATTCAACCATCAACCAACTAACATCCATAACCAATATATATTCATTCATATTCTCATTAATATTCAATGAATTGGTTTTCAATTTAATCACATTCGATTCATATACATTGGATTTACTAACATTTATTTTCAATTAGTTTATATTTACTAATTCATATTCAAGTTGGTTCACTTCCAATTCAAATTCAATTCTATTTAAATTTATTTACTTCTAATTTGAATTCAATTACATAGCTTTAAATTTCACTAATTCACTTTCATTAATACTTAATGAATTATATACAATCAACTAACAACCATATATCAACCAATGTATATATAATTACAACCAATGTATATTGATTACGACCAGATTCCTTTGCTTATATTCATTCAATTTGGTTTAACACCTTAAATTAAATTGACTTCCATTCAATTTATCCAACTTCTAATAACATTAGATCTTAATGAATTAACACTTACATTCATTATTCCATATCAATTATTCACATTTAATTGATTAACATCCAATCCATTCATTCAATTCAATTTCAAAGTTGAATTTCATTTATATAACTTAAGTTCACATTTATTTAATCCACTTGATTATTTACTTCGATAACCAAATCAATTCCATTCAACAACACTTAAGTTATATTCCATTTAACTTTAAATTCATTTTTATTTATAACTCATATTCATAAATATATTCATATAGTTTCACTTCTTATATATATAAGTTTATTCACAATTGTAAATCACTTTAATTATAATTTCATTCTTATAATTCATTTGCTTATACAATATTCTTTTATTTAGATTATTCAAACAACCTAACAATCAACTTACATACACTTTAATAATTCTGAAAAATTATTCCTTTATATATAATATATAATCAAGGTAAAATTATTTCATTTATCCAATTTAAAAACAATATTATGTTGAATTGTTCTATTCAAGTGTTTAGAAACCCCTTCGGCATAGTTGTACATACCGTGCTGACGAAGGTTCATATGCCACTCAACAAACCAATCATCACAATATAAAACAATTTTATATTCACTAACAAATACGCTCTCATAGCTATTATTACACTCAAATTCATTCTAGAGTACTACTGACTCTATCTGTAATGAATTATACCCAACAGAACCATGGTTGTCGCTTAACCATATGCTCTGATACCAACTGTAAAGACCCGTAAATCCGTACTCCTTGAATAGACACTAATCTCCATTGATTAATTCAAGATGAACGAAAATATGAACCCTTAGGGGTTTAAGAAAAATTTAGGAAAAGAAAAAGAGAGAAGAAGAGAGAAAATAGGGAGAGAAGATGGAAATTTTTAAAATAGAAGAAAAAGAGAATATAGAACATTTTGAAAACATAGAACGGAACAGAGAACAACAGAACAACATCAGAATCTCACAATTCGCAGCGGAACAACATATAATAATAAATGAATAATCTTTAAACAAAGAACTATCAGTTATTACATTTTATACATTATATTACATCATATCATCAGAGTATACAACAACAACAACAAACAGTGCAGCGGAAAAAGAAATACTATATAAACTAGTAATACGCCATGCCATCCAGCTTGCCTCCAGCAATTCCAGAATATCCAGAATATCCTTATAAACCTTAACTCTTGACAGCCCGTGTGGAAATTGGTGGGCACCCAGAGTTTAGGAAGGAAAACAATAAACTCCGAGTCAGTCATGTGACTGGTGTGAGAACTCAAAACAGTTTATTTATCTTTAAAATCAAAATAGAGGAATATTTTTAAATTCAATTCGCAATGCTTTTAAAAATGAGACTACCATAAGGCCTCCCGCACACACACACAATGCAAACGCAGAATCGGAGGAGATTTCTCCTTATGATAGTCAAACATGCTTGATACGCATTTAAAAAGAACATTTGATATTATTACTAGTGCATAGTGTAGAAAATTCATTTCGAAAGTAGATAAATCTTAGCCAGCATAGGTACCATTATATTATGCCTACTAATGGCTACCATATTAGATGGCAGGTTCTACAACTAAAACCGTACAAGTTTCGTATTGTTTCTTTGGATTTCCAACAAATGATCAGGCCAAGGAACTTCCCATTGCCACATGAGAATGCCTCTGGAAAGACATCCCCGAGAACCAAACCGGAACTCTGCCAACACAAGGCCGGGTTACCCCTAACTGGGTAACTACTGACACGAGCACGCCATTCCCCGATCGTAAACGACCTTTCTCACTGGATCCTGAAAACCAACAACCACAAAGTAATAAATTCGTAGTAACCACATAGGTTAAATATCTGGGCTCCATACCATGATACCACCTCTATCCAGAAGGAAATGTACATACCCTAAAGGGTGCTACCCCTCATAACCTTGCCGCATCTTTCCTGTTTTGACCATTTCCGGGGTGTGAGGCTCGACGATGTCACGTCCACAAAAACATACTTTATACAAAAGCCATGCTTTGGGTCAACAAATGATCAACACAATGATCACCAAGATAGACGATCAAATAAACGATCCTATCACAATAATCAACACAATGATCATTTACAGCATCACTTAGCATATCATATTACCAAATTGGGAATATATCGCTGATAACTTCAACTATATAACCTCTGAGCTCGTACGTCTCAGAGAAGGGTGTTAAGCTAAAAGAATAAATTCTCCACCACCAACAGAAATATATTTGAAAGAAATCGGCTTTATATCTCAACTTGTAATGTCAGACATACAATCCATACAAGTCTGTTCCGGGCTCGAACAAAACCGAAGGCACTTACAAAGAAGTCCTTGCAATCCGGATATTCACAATCCTGATCGGATTCACCATCACATATGGAGAACTCTATACCGTAGCTACTCGGTGCAAAGTAAAACGACAGGTCATCCTATCGCTCTTGCAAATACCGGGTCTTCAACACCGATCTTCAATGCAATTCACAACGACGTATCACATATTCGAAATGGGTTATACGACCCCATGGTCCTTTCCCGGTTAACCCGAATAGTGAGCGCTTATTCAAAAATAAGTGTAGCATTCTCATTCAAACAAATCACATCAATTACCCATTCAAAGGGAAATATTGATAGTCGGTTATTGAACTATCACTGGATATGCACACATCACCAGTTTCCAAATAATTTTCCAAATTGTTTATTTTCCAAAATATCTTCACTAGATATATAATTTTCAATACTTCAAAAATAAATCAATATTTATTTTTAAACCAATTCCACTTTCTTTTATAAATTCCTTAGTGAATTTATAATCCAAAATATCTATGGATATTCGATTTCAATTATTCATTTCAATTTATCTTCAAAAAGATAAATTCTCAAAATATTCACCTTATATTGGAAAACATTTCCATACTTATACATTCATAAGTAATTCACAAATTTTATTTATTTTCAACACTTGGAAAATATTCAATATACTTAAATCGAGATTAAGTATATATTTCATTCTTTAAGGAAATCATTCTCTTAAACATATTTATTTGGGCCAAAACGAATGTTACGTAAAACATCGTTACGACAACCCAAAATCACTAGTATAGGGATTCGAAATTAAAATAGATATATAAATCCCAATACCATACAAAACATTTCCTTTCGGAAATCATTTACTATAACAACCGTGTTATAGTCCATCATTTCCTTCTATTTCTCGAAAACGCCTATTTCAACAATAAATGTTGAAATCTATGGTTTCGAATCTCAACACATTTTAAAACATCGTTAGATCGTTTTAATTCAATTTCAAATATCACATTCAAAACAATTTCTTTAACATATTATTCACTATTCAAAAACGTGAATATACTACGTTAACAACTTTCATCACTTCTATTCATTTTATTTCAAAGGATTATTCACAGTCAAAAATGTGAATATAACTCCATTAATAAGTTTCAACAATTTTCTTGTCAAAATAAGTCATTTGCGAATTTATAAAACAACGTTTATAAATTCCTTTATTAGCCTATTTGATTTATATCCCAATTATAAAACAAGGGTTCATATTATAAGTCAAATACTTATAAATTTATTCGTTTGCAAAATCGTTCCTTTGAACTTCACAATTATAAATCTTATAACTTATAAGATTCAATTATTTATCCAAAAACCATTCTTTTAATAACTTTATAAATTTTATAAACCTACTGTTTATAAAATTTCATTTATAACTTCACTGTTTAAAATTCTATAAATTCCATTCACTTATGCAATCTATTTTCACTTCATTCAAACACTTATAAAAACTCGTTTTATAATGTCCATATTTCAATTTATAAATATCCATTTATAAATCTCTTAATATAATTCAATTTATATTATTCTTTTAAAACTTCTTTAATCTCCTTTATTATTTCACCATTTTGATTCATAAAATAATTAAATTTTATAAATCTTATATTTAAACTTTTCACAATAAATTCTAAAATCCCGATTAAACTATTTTATAAAATCATTAGCATCATATTCTCAAAAATCAGTTTTTCTAACTATATTTCTCAAAAATCATAATTTTTATAACTTTAAAAATTATAACGTTTATTTATTTAAAATGAATCAATTCCAAACATATAGTATATTCTCAAAAATCAACTTAAAAAATCATTTTTAAAGTTCCAAATTTGGTCCAATGATGCTACATACCAAATAGTCAATCACGACAACAACGATATCATATATCGATATGATAGTCCATCAAATATCAAAATATCTGAAATCAAATAAAAACTGTTGAGGAATCCAGTTGGATCCCTCCAACCTGTTTTCCTGCATCCAAAAACATTAGCACAATACCAATTTCGCTCCAGTACGAAATTATCGCGGTATATGTTCTTATTAAATATTATCCGCTTAATAACGGCGCAATAGGGTCTCATCCGCTAAACAAAAATTGCGGGAAATCAACAACTGCAATATATACATATGCCAATATATATATATATATTGATATTATTTATAATACCAATTTCACTGTTTATGAAATATTCGCGGTATATGTTTTTAATAAATAACATCCGCTTACTAACGGCGTATAATGTCTATTTTAACAATCAATAGATATCAATCAACATTCAAACATGCATTCAAATATTTTAAATCTAGCTATTTAAAATAAAATCGAAACTGATTCGATTGAGTGAGAAGTTCTCACCTTGATTTTAAATTCCGTTTTAGCGATTTATTTCGAATAAAATTAAACGGACGTTTAATTTTACCCAAAATTCTCACTAACTCCAAACGACTCCATGCCAATTTCATCGCGTGGTGCTCGTCCATACGATTCCAACGCAACTGGTTTCGTGCGTTTTCGACCTCGTATGAAAAAGATATTAATATTTGAAGTTCGTACGATATAATATATATTAATTTACAATAATCTTTTCAATTTTCAACCTAGAATAAATCTGAGCCCTTGATTTCATTTGCCATCAGATCTGGGCCGATAATTTTGTTTCCCCTTCCCATCATGAAAAACACGAAGCCTCCCAACCCATAGCCGCCGATTCCAACCAATTATCACCACCTCCTTGGTCGCCGAGAAGATGATCAGAATACTTCACTTCGAAGCCAGTGGCCCCACGCACCAGTGCCCCCAGACCGGCCGAGCTCGATCGTGAATTCGCCTCGAGTTTCGTGCTTGAATGCCGTGACTTCTTGTTCGAACTGCAGCCATGATGATCCACTTCACACGATCATCTCCGTATGGATGGAAAGGTCTTGCGAAGCTCTTCGATTTTGCTTCAGAAAGTTTTCGAAAATATTGAGTGGATTGGAAGAGATTGATGAATGAAATTCGACACTTTCTGGCCTTCGATGAAGATAGTGGCGGCTGCGTTTAGTTAGGGTTTTGTTTTATTTATTTTTATTTATTTTTAATTGATGTGAGGGCTATTTATAGAGAAAACCGAAACACTATTCATTCCGGAAATTCCGAACTCCGATTTACGCGCCGTAACCAGCGTTTCTAGGGTTTACCCCGCGTTCCGGACACAATGGAACAGGTTTCGAAAGCTAATTCGGACATCTGTGCGAGTTATGGCTATAAACGCTCAATTTAAATTAAACCGATTTAAGTCGATTTCTAGGCGTTTTAATTTGTACCGGACAAACGGTAAATCCAGTTGACTTGAAATTTGAAACCTTACAATAATATCACATTACGGATCCGATGAAACTGGTTTCGTCGAAATCCGAGACAGTTTGAAAAATGGCTATTTTCACTCGCCAAATTTAAATTAAAAATAAATCGATGCGTTTCGAGCTGCCACGATCAAACGATAGCTCCGATTGACACGAAAATTGAAATCCGGTAATAACTAACGATTACGGATCCAATGGAACTGGTTTCGTTCAATTCTGAGACTGTTCAAAAATTGACTATTTTCACTAGTCGATTTTAATATTAAAATATTCAATTTTCACAAATTAACTTTTAATTCGATTTTAAAAGTTCTAAAATATCATTCTAACTCCTATATGATAAAATAAAATTTTACAAATCATTTTCAATCATATTTTACTATATTTTCAATTATTTCCATAATTTAACGTATTAAATTATCGATTTAATTATTCAATAAAATCCAATAATTCAAATAAAAATTTATTTGACTTATAAATTCACTTATTAATATTTAAAATTAATTAAATATTCAAATTTTAATTAATAAAAATTCTGGGTCGTTACACCTTTCTTCTTATTCACCCCTAAAGATTTGTATTTCCGTTCAATTTGAGTTGAACTGATATGAATTATGGTCGACTCAAGAGGTATGGATTTACGGGCCTTTACAACTACAGTGTTGTTGGTACCATATATAAGTAGGAGTTGTTACGTAGGTCAAGATCGTCATCCGTCCTAAGTGATTAGCAGAAAGACAAGGGTTAAATCAAAACCGGCTGCACTTCCAACTAGTGTAGACCAAGTTTAGGACATGCACTGCCTCATAGTTGTTAGTAGGTTTGTTTCTTGTTAAGCAGCAAGGATAGATAACCTTTTAGAGGGGCTTTGTCAAAAATGAGATAGAATATAACTATATAGTTGTTTTTCCATTATTAGACACTGTAGGTGTTCCTTAGTATATTGGGCGATGGGGATGTGAAATCGTGTTGAGGATGGATATGATAGGGTGCTGAGTTATGGATATTAGAAGAGAAAGTATCCTGGTCCAAAGGGGAACCGTCGTACTTATATATACATATGTGGTTATTATCTACCTCGAGTAGATGTGGCGTTTCATATGTGTACGTAAAGTAAGACCACTACTAAAACAATATATATAACATGTAATGTAAGGCAGTTGAGATAAACTAGTGTCATGTACAAAGTGTTTAATTTACCTATCACAAGAACATTGTTTTAACCCCTTATTGTTACAACCCATATCGATAGTGCTCTAATATACTTTTGTTATTTACAAGATACCAACACCAACGATCCATACTTTGGTGGACTTGGGTTTTCGAATTAGCGAAAATTTAGGACCACTAAGATGCAGATTGCTACATTTTCTTGGTATACTCTTGTTTTTTATTTTATTTATAGAGTCTTATTTTCATATCTAGTTAGCCTTTTTCTTCAAGTTGGGAAAAGAGTTTTCTTGATTCAATGATCTTCGTCTAACTCCTCTCAACAACTATCAACCCATCAGGAGTTGAACTTTCCCCTCTCCAGTAATATTAAAGCTCTTGAGGTTGAAATTGTGAACTTCGAAACTCCTTTGTCATCAAAGATTTGCAAGCCTCAACTCTTTCCAAACAGAAAAAAGAAAATTGAGAACCGTGGATGATAGATTGTAGGTTATGGACAAAGATTTTATATCAGATATAGAAAATGCATGCTGTTCCTCGTCCAAATTTACCAATCTCGAGGAAATGTGGCAATAAAAATCTCCTTATAGGAAACTTAAATGCTCCTTTTGTAATAAACCGAAAATTTGTCATTTGATTTTGAATATATAATTAATTAAATATTGAAATAATTGGTTTCTAAAATTTAAAACTTTAATTCATTTATAGGGCTTTTAAAATATTTAAACTGTATTTCCATATTTTAGTAATGATTTAAAATATCCATATTTTGAATCAAATATTAATTAAATGGATTTAATGGTCTTATTTAATTAATAATTAATATTGGTAAATTCATTATCTAAATTTCTTTGCAATGATAAATAGTTCGAATAAATAATAAGAAACTAATTCTTATATTGATGACTAAGAATTTTTAATTTAATTTATTCGATTTTCCATAATTTTGAATTATGAAATTATTTAGATTATCATTTTATTGACAAAAGCGATCTGATTTCCCTAGGTGAACTTTTTAATTACGATGGTGTGAAAAATTCTATTTCATACTTAACGTATTTTGGGTTATTATTGTCTCTTTTCATTTTGTGAATGTACTTATACCAATGATATAAGTATACGAAATGCTTTTCTAAGTTTAAAAACTGAAAGGTTTTTGTGATATACTTATGTAGTTGAAGTAAGTATATCAATATTTATAAAGTATTCGAAAAAGTAAAGAGAATTTGTGAAATATACTGCAATGACTCGGAATTTCACTACTTTGATTTGCGAATATTTAATTAATTTTAAATATTCAAATAATAGGTTTTATAATGAAAATAAAAGCCTTCTTAAATGATAAATAATGTTAGCGAAATAGTATTCAATTTTTTTTAACAAAAATAATTAGTTCAAATAAAAACTGAAAATGTGACCGGAATTCGTTTTTCGAATTTTCGACTTTTCGTGGATAAAAGTTATCAAAAACATTGCGAACTCTTTACCACAAGTATACATATTTATAGACAAGTCAACATATATATATATATGTATGTATGTATGTGTATATGTATAGAAGTGTATGTACAAATGTATTTACACCTAAGTATACTAATTTTAAAATAAAAATGAAAAAAAGTCACATCATAGGGGACATGATGGGACATTAGGAGGTAAACATGTTTAGACACTTTAGTACAAGCATTAAATGGCATGGTGGCTTAATGTGGAAGAAATGGGCCATGGTGGCGTTGATATGATGAAAGGAAGATGAC
Organism: Allium cepa; assembly: GCA_030765085.1. Taxonomy (NCBI): domain Eukaryota; kingdom Viridiplantae; phylum Streptophyta; class Magnoliopsida; order Asparagales; family Amaryllidaceae; genus Allium; species Allium cepa. The sequence continues at coordinate 230,270,317 of CM060938.1, forward strand.
ATGGTGATGTGGCATTCATGGAATAGAGGGTAAAGGATTAGGGGTAGTTTGGTAATTCAACATGTTAACATAATATGTAAACTAATTTTCGTAATTGTTATTTCGCTTTCTTGTTCTCTTTTACATTATCAAAGCTTTCCTAAGCTTAGAAACAAAACTTCCATGGCTTATCTATTTATTTTTAGGTATTAAAGTTTTTAAAAATCAAATTCTTACTTTAAAATTTTGGTTTTAATTCACTTGATTTGATCTCCACTTTCTCTATTTTTTCTCTTATTCATTCGGTCATAACTTTCTCCACAATAAACCAAATTAAGATTTTTTTCAAGCCTTGTATAATTCCGATGACTAAATTTTTTATTAATATTATTTTTTACCAATTTTGAGCCTATCTATGTCGAAAACTCATTTCTTTTCGAAGTGTTTTTGGACTGAGAGATCCAAGCCTGAAAATGGTTCTTCTTATTTTGACCATATAATCCTCAAAAATATTCAAAATTAAGTTTCCCTTTTCTCCAAACTGCAGAGAAAATAATTTCCTAAAACTTTCCTTTTGACACCTTTACCAAAATCAGAGATTTACATGTCCAAAATTTGAGGTGAGGTTGACATATTTTCGAGCCGATTTTGTGATTTTTCCAAGCTTTCCATATTTCAAAATGTATCAAGTTTTCAAAGATTTTTGGCGAGTGAATTATTTAACTTTTGGAAAAGTTTTACCTTTACATGTATTTAATATTGGATGATAAAATAAATTGGTTGTTTGGTTGGAATATTATATGGTTTGAATATATATGTATGTTGCTAGTCGCAGCTTGGACATTGACTTGTGAATTGAAAAGTTAAAGCATTGTGTTTCATTATAAAAATGTGTTTTTTTGATTTTTGCTAGATGGTGATATGTTTATGGATGTTTAGGCATATGTATGTGATGTCATGCTAAGTAAATGGGCACTAGATATGCTATGGACGATTGGATTTCTTTGTGGAAAAACTAGTGTTTAGTTAAAGGAAATTGAAAATCATTTCAAAGTTTCAACTTTTTTTTGCGAACTCTTATGCTATGTTTTATGATAAGTTGGCAAGTATTTGAGTGTTGAGATTTCAATCAGGAAAGTCAAACATTTTCAAGTTATAGTTTCTATAGCGATAGTCGATATGGATGCAGTTCGCTTAAAATTTCGATTTTTGCAAAGTCTGGTTTTTATACTTCAAATTATTTTGTGAATATTTCTTTATAAACTATATAATAATGTTTTTAAAAATCAATTAAGGATTTGATAATTAATTGTTAATTAGTTAGGTTTTAGTAATTAATAATTAATTAGGTGTTAACAGGGTTTATTAACGTTAATTATATAAAGATTAGTTCTTAATTAATTATCTTTTAAAGTTAAGATTTGTTTTAAATTAATTATTGATTAAGTTAATTAATCATGAGTTAAGTATATGATTTATTTTTGATTAAAAGTATGAGATTATTTATTTATATATTATTAATCAAGTGTTAATTATTTTTAATTACAATTTATTAAAGGTTTTAATTTATAATAAATTATTTATGAAAGGTTTAATTTATTATTTAAGTTTGATTAATTAATTACTTAATTAATTGAGATTAATTAATATCTAATTACAAATGAAGGTTTAACTAATTATTTAATAATTAATAAATGATTAATTTTGGGTTTAATTAATGGTTAATTATTGTTTAACAACTTAACTAAATTAAGTTAAGATTCAATTAAAATAGTTATGATTTAAATAAGGATTTAACTTATAATTAATTATTTAAAAAATAAACCGTTTTAAATTATTTGGTTTCCAAAAGTACACTTATTTAAAGGTACTTTTTTTCCAATGATAGTTTTGAATACAAGTGATTTAAGTGTTTATACCATTAAGAAGCCATACAACTGTGATGAGTTATGATATAGATTGTTGGGTTACTTGGGCATGTATTAGCAGAATAAATCATCATTCTGCTATAAATTAATTGTTTGTTTGTTGGGTAGTTTGGACTTATGTTAGCAGAAAAATCCTCGTTCTTCTACAGATTGTCTGTTTGTTTGTTTGTTTGTATGGATATGTGTTAGCAGAATAAATCCCCTTTCTGCTATAGATTGTTTGTTTGCTTGGTTTTTTGTGTGGACGTATGTTAGTAGAATAAATCTCTATTCTCCTATAAATTGGTTGAATGGTTTGGACATCTATTTAGTAGGACAAATCAACATCATGTTGTTATGTTATTTGGATATGTATATGCTAGTTAGTTCATATTGACATGTTATTCCCTAACTTGGATATGAGTGTACTTATATATATGTCGATCTATGCAAATAACTGTTAAGTAAATTGTAATGGAAATTGAATGGTAACTTAAAATAGTACCATTGAGATTGCTAAAGCTCTTTTCAAATTTACTAAAATATGTTTCTGGATTAACTTTGATTCTTTAATCAATCTAGGTTTAAAGGTTGTAAATGGCTTTACATTTTAATATTATTTTGTAAAGTTATTTTTAAATAATATCATGTTTTTTTAAAAGTGGTTTATTAAATAAAAGGTTTTACCTAAAGTGATTTACAAATGATACCTTGAAAATGATATTTTATAAAGGAGATTTTATAAAGAAATTATGAAGAAAGATTTTTAAATAGTTTTAAAATAAAAGGGATTTTATAAATCTATTTAGATATTTTTGAAAGAATTTTTTAAATCTAGTCTGAATTTTTTTTACTCATTTGAAATGTGAAGGGAATGCATAAAAGAATTTTTATAAGGGATACGTAAATGTGTTTATAGGAGGTGATGTTTTTGGAAGGAATTATTTGGCCATTTAATATGGAATATTGAGGAAAGAATATTTCCAAAATGTTTTGGTAAATGCTTATATTGTTTTTTTTTCAAGTACAAAGGAATGTTAAGGGTTTGGGGAAGCATTTTTAAAGGATCTTTTGATCAAGTTTATAAAGTGATTTTATTAATTAAAGATTAATTAAGGCTTAGAGGATCCCATATGGAATCGAATCAATGTTGAATGGTGGCATTGATATGATGGGAGGAGGAGGACATGATGATGTGGAATTCATGGAATGGAGGGTAAAGGAGAGGGTTGGTTCGGTAATTCAACATGTTAACATAATATCAAAACTAATTTTCCTAATTGTTATTTTACTTTCATGTTCTATTTTCCATTATCAAAGCTTTCCTAAGCTTGGCAAAAAAACTTCCATGGCTTCTCTATTTAGTTTTTAGGTTTTAAAGTTTTTAAAAATCAATTTCTTACTTTAAAAACTTGGTTTTAATTCACTTGTTTTCATCTCCACTTTCTCCATTTTTTCTCATATTCATTCGGTCATAACTTTCTCCACACTAAACCAAATCAAAATTTGGTTTTTTTCAAATAGTGTATAATTCCAATAACTACAACTTTTACTTATATAATTTTTTCCAATTATGAGCCTACCCATGTTAAAAACTCATTTCTTTCCAAAGTGTTTTTGGACTCAAAGATCTAAGTTTGAAAATGGTCCTTTTTATTTCGACCATATATTCCTTCATAATAACTGAAATTATATTTTTCTTTTTCCCAAATTGTAGAGAAAAGAATTTCCTAAAGCTTTCCTTTTGACACTGTTACCAAAATTCGAGCTTTACAAGTCCAAAATTTGAGGGAAATTTGACATATTTTCGAGTAGATTTTGTGATTTTTCCATGCTTTCCATATTCCAAAATGTATTAAGTTTTCAAAGAATTTTTGGCTGGTAAATTCTTTAATTTTTGGAAAAGTTTTAACTTTATATATATTTAATATTGGATGGTAAAATAAATTGGTTGTATTGTTGGAATATTATGTGGTTTGAATATATATATATATATATATATATATATATATATATATATATATGTTGCTAGTTGCGGCATGGATATTGACTTGTGAATCGAAAGGTAAAAGCATTGTGTTTCATTATAAAAATGTGATTCTTTTGTTTTTGCTAGATGGTGATATGTTTATGGATGTTTAGGCATGTGTATGTGATGTCATGCTGAGGAAATGGGCGCTAGATATGCTATGGACGATTGGATTTCTTTGTGGAAAAACTAGTGTTTAGTTAAAGGAAGTTGAAAATGATTTCAAAGCTTCAACTTTGTTTTTTATTGCAAATTCTTAAGCTATGTTTTATGATAAGTTGGCAAGTATTTGAATGTTGAGATTTCAATGAGGAAAGTCAAAACATTTTCAAGTTATAGTTTCAAAAGCAATAGTCGCTATGGATGCGGTTCGCTTAAAATTTCGATTTTTGCAAAGTCAGGTTTTTATACTTCAAGTTTTGTGAATATTTCTTTATAAACTAAATAATAATGTTTTTAAAAGTAAATTAAGGATTTAATAATTACTTTTTAATTAATTTGGTTTTAGTAATTAATAATTATTTAGGTGTTAGCAAGGTTTACTAATTTAATTAAATAAAGATTAGTTTTTAATTAATTATCTTTTAAAGTTAAGACTTGTTTTAAATTAATTAAGTTAATTAATCATGAGTTAAGTATATGATTTATTTTTAATTAATTATTAATTAAGTATAATATTGATAATTGATTCATTATTAATCAAGTGTTAATTAATTTTAACTATAAATTGCTTAAGGTTTTAATTTATAATAAATTATTTATAAAAGGTTTAATTTATTATTTAAGTTTGATTCAAGATTATTTAAATAATTGATATTAATTAATATGTAATTATAATGAATGTTAAACTAAATGTTTAATGATTAATAAATGGTTAATTTTGAGTTTAATTAATAATTAATTTTTGTTTAACTATTTAATTAAATTAACTAAAGATTCAATTAAAATTAATTATAGTTTAATTAAGGATTTAACTTATAATTAATTATTTTATTAAAATGGTTTTTAAAAGTTTTAAATTCTTTGGTTTCCAAAAGTAAAATTGTTTAAAGGTACTTCTTTTTCAAAGATGGTTTTAAATACAAGGGATTCAAGTGTTGATACCATTAAGAAACCATACAATTGTGATGAGTTATAATATAGACTGTTGGGTTGATCGGACATGTGTTAGCAGAATAAATCACAGTTCTGCTATAAATTGATTGTTTGTTTGTTGGGTTGTTTGAACATGTGTTAGCGGAATAAATCTCTGTTCTGCTATAGATTGTTTGCTTGCTTGTTTGTTTGTGTGGATATGTCTTAGTACTTTAAATCTACGGTCTGCTACAGATTGTTTGCTTGCCTGTTTGTTTGTGTGGACATGTGTTAGTAGAATAAATCTCCATTCTGCTATGAATTGTTTGAATGGTTTGGACATCTGTTTAGCAGGACAAATCACCATCATGCTATTATGTTATTTAGATATGCATATGCTAGTTTGTTTATATTGACATGTTATTCCCTGATTTGGATATGAGTGTATTTACATATATGTTGATCTATGTAAATAACTGTTAAGTAAATTGAAATGGAAATTGAATAGTAACTTTAAATAGTACCATTGGGATTGCTAAGCCTCTTTTCGAATTTACTAAAATATGTTTTTGAATTAACTTTAAGTCTTTAAACAATTTAGGTTTAAAGGTTATAAATGGTTTTTAAATTTTATTATTATATTGTAAAGTTATTTTTAAATAATATCTTGTTTTTTAATAGGAACTTATTAAATAAAAGGTTTTACCTAAAGTGATTTACAAATGATGTCTTGAAAATGATATTTTATAGCCGATCATCTTATGTTTTTTGTAGCACTAAGTATGCTCTCATTTCCAAAACTTCAAATAATGCAATGCTTAGAGGGGCAATTGCCTTCGCATACCTCAGTTTATACCCCCTCCCCAATCGACTCCATTCCCCTAGTGAACGCAGTCATGTACTAGACATTGTTAGCAAAGTCGATATTTTATAAAGGAATTACGAAGGAAGATTTTAAAATAGTTTTAAAATAAAAGGGATTTTATAAATTAATTTAGATATTTTTGGAAGAAGTTTTAAATCTAGTTTGAAAATTTGTAACTGGGTTGAAATGTGAAGGGAACACATAAAAAGAATATTTAAAAAGGATACGTAAATGTGTCTTATTGGAGATGATGTTTTTGGAAGGGAATTATTTGGCCATTTAATATGGAATCTTGAGGAAAGGAAATTTCCAAAATGTTTTGGTAAATACTTATATTGTTTTTTTTAAGTATAAAGAAATGTTAAGGGTTTGGGGAATTGTTTTGAAAGGATCTTTTGATCAAGTTTATAAAGTGATTTTATTAATTAAAGATTAACTAAATAAGGCTTGAAGGATCCCATATGGAATCGAATCAATGTTGAATGGTTGTTATTTGATAGTAAAATGACAGACTATCAAATATGGACCTAAATGTAACTCTGAAAATATCTAGGAGAAACATGAGAATTATATGGTACAATTACTGTCGGCGGTGCAATACTGTACATATAAACTTATTTTGTTATTCTAGGACAAATGGTAATAAATCTATCCACTAAGGCTAGGAGGTGAACTCTGCTCTTATCTTTTGTCTGTTTATTTCCTAAAGAATTGGGGTTGAGTTTACCAGAAGTTAATTTTTTTCAAAGAGATGGGGATAGAATTTGTTATTTGAAAACCACTTCGATCCAACTTAAGCATTTCAAATTGAAGACGTCTTGAAGAATATAGAATCAGAAACGGAGCATTGAAGTGCAAGGGTTGCTTGCTACTAGTTCTGAGGGTGATTTCAAAATGGATGTAGTAGAAGTAGTGCCTTCAATTTGTTATTATCCTGAACAACTTGCATGGATGAATGATAGCATTGTATTACTTCCTGGAAGGCAGTATTAGCATTCCAATTTGGACTGCTATACAAAAGTTAAGCGTATCCTCAAGCCTCATCAACCGAGAATGACTAAAACCTAGGGAGATGCAGCAAGGCTAAGTGGGTCGCACCCATTAGGGTATGTTGTCACCCTTCGAGAAACATCTACATATTTACGGATTGGTTGTGCATGAGATCTCGATAAACAGGGTTGCAAAGCAACCAGGGTGATGACATATTCAATGCTATCCAATCAGGGGTAGGTCAGTCTTGTGTTGGCAGAGGATCCCGGCGAGGTCCTCGGTATATTTTCTAGGCCCTACCATGATAGGTGGTACCTCGTACCTTATCATAGTATGGAACCCATTCTCCAATAAGCGCCGTACGATTTTGATTGTGCCCAACTATGTTAAAATGTAAGATGTAAGCATTTTAGCTATTTTCATATTTTACTCTGGTCTCTAGACATTGTTATAATATCAGTGGATTTTCTATAAGAAAATATTTTGGTTATCGTAAGGCAAAAACCCATCCGTGTTTATGTGCGGCATGGTGCAAGGTACCAATGATTTTCAAAGCGTTTTAAACATAATAATTCAGTTGTTTGAGTTTACTCACACTAGATCCATGTTTGGCCCAGAGTTTTATTTTCTTTCCTTAATACTCTTAGGTGCTTAAATTTTTATGGGCAACCAAGTAGTTCATGTTTTCCCACAAATGTGTCTTGGAGGAGATTGGAGTTGGAAGCTTCATCGATAGCTAGTTATTATCTTATTTCCATTGTATTATTATGTATCTTATATCAGGTAGGTAGGGACAGGCTGTATAACTGTCCTAAGGTAGAATTTGTATTAGTAAGACTCCAATGTATCATTTTTGAAATGACTTTGTAAAGTATTATGTTGATTAATAAATGTTATTCTGGTGCGTTGTGAGATTCTATGATTGTTTCTATTTCTTTTATCTTCTATCTTCTTCTTTTCCCTTACCAATCGGTCTTTCCGGCACTTGAATACTCAGCATGCAATACAGAGACTTATTAGTATCAATTTTTCACGGTCGAAAATCCCTTTCGTTGCATTTGGTATCAGAGTGCAAGGTTAAGCGAGAACCTTGGCACTGGTGAGGTAAACTCATTTGAGATCGGGTAAGTGAGATTCTAGAATGAGTATGTATTTGTTAGTGACATAAAATGTTTTATATTGTGTTGATTTATCTGTTTAGTGATTTAAGAGCTCTGGTCAAGACATGGGATGCCACAGTGTCGATAGGGGTTCCTTAACACTTGAACAAGGCAAACCGGCATAATATTGTTTTAAAATTTGGTAGATGAAATGATTATACCCAGGATATATTTTATATATAAAGAATGATTTTGAAAAACAATATAGTATAATATTTTAGGGTAATGTTGTTAGGAAGTGATAATATCTTATTATTATCATTTAGGGTTTGTCTAGTCATGCTAGTCCAGTTGAGCATTGACTATTTTTAGTGTGTATAGATAGTTTCCCTTTTTAAGATTTGGGTTGGGTAGACAGGAATGGGGGAAAACATTGAAACGAATACCTTGTGAATTATGTTTCACGATTTGACTATAAGACGGTTGATATTAATATTGAATTACAAATTGGGTTTACTAAAAGATGTTAATAAAAGCTAGAACATTTACAAGGCAAATATATCTCCAAATTGGAGATTAAAATCTCAAATATACGTCATATCGGCAATCTCAATAAAATGCTAGTGTAGGCAACTCAAATCTCAAAGATAGAACTCACAAGAGTTCAAATTCCTATAAGGTAATCACCTATATGTATATCCTAAACAGCTCGAATGGCCAATAATAAAAAGGCGATACACTTGGAAATTCACAAACATCAATGAAAACATCTCAAGAATTTGCACGTGCATATGGCCAAAGCCTTCCAAGTATTGTTGTCTCTCAAAGAAGGCGCCACAACTTTTAGACAAACGTCCTGAAGGACAACATCCCAAAGGAAAAATACCCTCTTAGACAAACATCCCGAAGGACAAAACGTCACAACGGACAAATACGTTTCTTAGACAAACATCACGAAGGACAAATGACCGCAAGGTCTAGTACTGGCAAATATGTCTCTTAGACAAATGTGTCATAAACTCTCGGATAGGAACCCAAATAGGGTTAACGTGTGTCCCATACCATGTAATTTACCAAACCGTTTAATTCTCCTTATCATTCGCTCCAATAGTGCAAAAACATATATATTATATATATATATATATATATATATATATAATAATTTACATGAGAAAACAAGCTCTTAAAACCAATTTTCAAAATCGTATTTGGAATCAAACTTTGAAAATTCCCTTATTATAGAGAATATATAGATTGTATAGCTCAAAAATAATTTAAAAATATTATATAATAATTATCTAAAATGTTAATTTATTTTGACAATTATCTCAAATCCGTTTAGAGAAAACTGTGCTCGAAAACCATGAAAAACAAAGAAAATACCTCAAAATCGATAACTTAAATTCAATTCAAATTCAACTCAGAATTAATTCACATTTTTTAAAAAATTCTATTAATAGGCATCATAGCTATCAAAACGTCACAAAAACAAGAATCTAGGAAATCAAACTGATACAACAAGGAAAAAAGAAGCCAAAAGAAACACAAAATAAATGCTCCCTGGGTCGACCACTAGGTCCACTTCTCTAGTCCCTAGGTCGATCGTACAGTCGACCTAAGGGTAGGCGCGATTGACCTACCGGTCGACCTCCAAGCCTTTCTCTCCTGTGATTTCTTCCCAAGCAATTTTTATGTGACGAACTAATTTTCAAGCAGAAATTTAACATAGCATATGCGTGAATTTTGCAACCATATTTTGTGGACATATAGGTCACACATAAACTACAAGCTGAAGAAAATACAACAGCATTTCGTTTTCGAAATTGAAAGTTACAGTTGCTCAAAGTAGGTGCTCAGATCAGATTTTCAAAGAGATAAGAAATAGAAAATAGTAAATGATTATAGAGTCGAAATTGCACAGAATACTGCTCTTTAAACATTGCATTAGCTAGAGATTGTGAGATTTAACTCACCTTGCTATTAGAGATGATCAAACCTTGATAACCAGAAGAAAGATTGGAGCTTGGGTTGAATCTGAGCTTTAATATCCTGTATAAAATTGAAACAAGGACATGCAAGAAGAAACAAGTACTGTTAACAGAGAAAATATTTTCAAAAATTGATTTTTTTTATTATGAATAAATGGTTTTAAATTTTGATTACCTATGGAGTTAGCTCCAATTTGATTTCAAAAACACAACATTTGAGTTTAATTTGATGATTTTTGGCTAGGTTTTACAAGAGAAAATGGGTTTCTCACTAAAGCTTTCTGAAATTTTGACAGTAATGAGAAGTAAATATATGTAGAAGGAAAATGAGATATTCCTTATTTCTTTCTATAGACTAAGAGACTAGATGGGCTTAAGACCCATTAATAAAAGAAATAGACTAAATTAATTCATTTTAACCCTTAAATCATATGTACACTAATGAAATGAATTCATATTTTCAAGTTTTCACACAATAAAGTTATGAAATCAGGTTTACATGTTAACTAAAGAATTTTGTGCTTAAGAAAAAGATAAATTTCGTTATAAAAATATTTTTATCTTTAAAAACCCTTATTTTTAAATAAATAGCCAATTATTCTCATAATCACATAAATCACAATTTTTAACTCCAAAAATTATACAAAAATAATCTTCTTGTGTAATAAAATGTAACCAATCATTTTAAACTCAATTTTATGAGCAAATCATATTTTAAAACCCAATTTCACCTTTTTATCTAACATAACACTCTTTAAAAATCAAATACTCCTTTTAAAAATTATTAAAAGAAGCAAATGGCAATAATCAATAAAATTATTGCACTATCACCAAATAAAAATAAACTTCCACTTCTTATTAACTTAAACCGCTATAATAAAGTTCCAAAACATTATTATCTCTTTTTATTTCCAAAATCATTGTTTATTCCAAATAAACAACTTAAATTCTCAAAATTATTATTAATTTTTCATATTAAATTATAGCTTACGTTATAATTTCATTATTATAGGTAACCATTAAACCAGGGTTGTTACAGACTCCCACCCTTATTAAAATTGTATCTTCGCAATTTTTTAGAAAAGAACCATATTCAACATAATTATTTCATCAAGCAAAGGAAGATAGATAAGATCAAGTTTAAAATTTCTCACCCTCAACACAAGATAGAAAACCAAGATAAGATTGCTTGATTAATTCTACAGTTTCACTAGTGGAATTACTGGGATTTGCAGACCACTGAATTTCTATGGGCAATACATCCCTATTTCGAAGGCGTTTCACCTTCGAAGGAAAATACGGATAGGATGTCATGCAATAGATAAATAGGGTCAGATCGATTCCTAAGAAGCTTCACGAACAGAGTCGGGATTTAATCACAACTTTATCCCAAACACCAACCCATACGATGATAATCAATACAACTTTCCATATAACACTAGGAAGGGAGTCATACCGATACAAGATAGACACAAAAGAGGCAGGATAGATCAACCAAAAGGTGGTTTCTTCAAAGGCCACAAGGCTCAAATGACTGTGTAATACACGATGTTAGACGATGGCTCTAGAAAAAACAAACTCAAGGAATGAATTTCTATACTCTTATTTTACCAAAGATATATTTTTAAGGTTTAAAAACCCAGTTTCTTTATACTCAAATTTTCAAACTTCAATATTCTAAAAATTTCAAGACTTCTTAAAAAATCCAATTTATTCTCTAAACTCTTTATTTAAAGTGAATAAAATGTTCTCATAGATTCTACCACAATGTATTTCAGTTTGAAATATATTCTTTCATACAGAACATCAACCAAATTATATTAACAAAATAGGTAGAATGCACTTAGCTAATAAGAAAACAAGTTGTTACAATTAAAAACCTTATGTAAAGATCTTAAATTTTGACCTAGAAAAACTTAAATTCTGAAAATATTTATAAAACTGAAGTTGTTCTACTAAGTCTAATTTTCCATCAATGTAAAGATCATCAAAATCGGATTTACGTTTTGAAAGTTATGTTAAATTTACTTTCAGCTTAAATCTTAGAGAATTTTGTAATAGGAAAGAAATGTCTGTCCACTTTTAAACCTATTTTAAACTAAATAAATTGCAAAATATACCAAAGTGGTAAGTAGCAAATGTATAGCTTACTGAAAGCACTTTTATTTACAAAAAGACTGAACTCATTAGGAGTTATAAATCTTAAGTTATCGTTGTGTTAGTACAGCACTTTTCCAAACAAAATTTCAGCATTTAAATCAATTTAAAGATTGAAATTTTCCCAAACCATTCTAATCTCAAATTACATTTTCAAATAAGCTTATTGCTAAATCATTTAATTAATGATTTTATTTTTCCCCGAAAAGATAATACATACAAAATTATGGTCAACTTATATAATCATCGTAAAAATATTTTATTAAATGGGAATATTTTCATTACTTTTCAAAATCTAACTTTAAAACAATTATATTGAAAACTCATTTAGGAAGAGATAACTAACCTCTACCATTATCAAGAGATGATTATTGATCATTTGTTAAAACAAACTTTGGGAATATATATAAAGTTTGAAATTATTCTCATAACATTAAAAATGATTAAACAACATGATTCGCTTATATATCAAAACAATTCAACCCCAAATTTCCACTTTGTCACACAAATTAAATTTCCATTTAATTATCAATGTAAAACTAATTAAAGTTGACAATTAATTCAAACTTGTTTCCAAATTAATTTCACAAATTCACACCACCAATTGTTTAATACAACCAAAATTTAAAACCAAACTTGCTCACAACTTTATGCTAAAAGTTTAAAATTAGCATTTCTTAAGATAGAGTTTTATATCATTCTTCTACTATTACTTAAATAAATAAGTATCAAAACAAATTTTATTGTCATCATTAATAACTTGTACTAAAATATTCAACTGATATTTTTATATTTCAAACCAAAGTATTCTTTATCTTAAATACATCATTTTATTAATCAAAGCATCATATGATATTTTCTTCTAATTAAGACATCCCCTTAATTAGAATTTTTCACTTTACTGACCCAAATTACTATATTTAATTTTACAAATTTTAAATAATATAAAGGTTTGCCTTGCCATTGGTTTATAGTGAATGACCCCAATGATTGGCTATAGGATTGATCAAATGATCAAAACTGTCGCGCCACTCCTCTAATACTTACTATGGTTCAATGGCTGCATTTCATTTTCAAAATAAAATTTAATTCTCAAATCATTTAATTTATTTCAATCTTACTTATTAAAACTCAATTTACCATGTCTGGCTGTCTTATATTTGGACAATGTTTTATAAAAGTTGATCATATAAAATGAATTTATAAGAAGGTGTCTTTTAATAAAAAGAATTTAAGTTGAAATTTGAGGACTAAAATCCTAGGGCTTCTGAAAAATGGATTTCAAGGATTGAAAAAATAATAATAGTATTATTTGAAAATGTTTTCGGTTCAAGAATAAATTTTGGGAATGAAAAGTTTAAGTAAGAAGTGTTTTCTTTAGACTACTTTGGGAAAATGTGTCTTGATTGTTTTATGATGATCTGAATAATCTTCTAAGTGAAGATTAGATCTTTGCCTAAGAAAACGCTGTGGGTTACTTAGTGTTTGCACAAAAAATGGGCAAACACCTTCAAGTTGTATGATTTAGTCGATTTTATGTTGTTTTTAGTGATTTAGAAGATTTATGCAAATATGTAAAAAGCAGGGACTAAACTGTAAAAGACACACAGATTTATAGTGGTTCAGCCAGAATGTGCCTACGTCCACTTCATATGTTATTCTCCTTCACTATCCGGATTACAAGTACAAAGCTTTGATTACAAGTGTATGAAAGTCGTTTAAAAGTTCTGTCCGTGCTTGAGTTCTCCCCTCGTCCCCTCCATTGTTGTACCCCTACCCCTCTATTTATAGAGTGAGGCTGGGGGTAGGGGTCTTGCATGTATATAGCTGCTGGTGGGCCTGGGCTGACGTGATCTGGCCTGGAAATGTTGGTTCGGTAATGTCTTGGTTCGGTGGTGAGTAGAGCATGGGTTGGTCCGGTGGTGAGTGGAGCGTGGATTGGTCCGGTAGTGAGTGGAGCGTGATCTGGTCCGGTAGTGGGAGGAGCGTGATTTGGTTCGGTAGTGCCTTGGTCGTGCCTTGGTTCGGTCGTGCCTTGGTTCGGTCGTGCCTTGGTCCGGTGGTGAGAATACACCCAACATTTGTCCCCCAAAGTGGGGCATACGCCTGCATATGTCGCGCTTTGTTTTAGATCATTCAGTTTGGACACTCTCATTCGGCCCAAGTGCCGAACCAGTTGGTCCGGTTATCCTACGCTCGCCTATAAGTATGGCTTCACGCCTTTGTCATTCTTTACTGTTTGAAATAGCCGAACCAAACCTTTGTCTGCCGAATCGTGTCACCGAACCAGATTTTACTGCCGGACCAGGTGAGGCTTTCTTCTGCCGGATAAACTTTATGCTTGAACTACCGAATGAACTTTAGGGAGTATGAGTGCTGAATGGACTCTTAGCCACGAACTACCGAATGAAACTTAGGGAGTATGAGTGCCGAATGGACTCTTAGCCTCGAACTACCGAATGAAAATTTTGTGCTTTGAATTATGAATGAGATTCCAGACTGTATGTACTTGTTTGTTTATATCTCTACATTCCTGGTCCTAACGACATGCTTTCTCGTGTTGTAGATAATGTCTCATAAAGTATAAAATCGCTATGACAAGAAGAAATCCAAGAACAAAGGAGAGTCCTCCATAGTGCCCCCAGTCCAGGCAGAATCAGAACGACATGGACCAACCCCGAGATCATTAGTAGATGGGTACGGTCCTCATGAGCTCCTGAACTCACCGCTTGACTGCTTTCCCAGCTCCCTCAAAGATGAGTAGCTTGATGTTATATCTAGATCTTTTGAGATTGACAGAGCGCATATGATGTTGCCGGGGAAAGGGGTGATGCCGTATAACCCCTCAGAAGGGTATTTTACTTACAGTAGGTATCACTGCATGTGCGGAGCCATCCCTCCGATCAACGCTTGGATAGTCAGCTTCCTCGCATACTTGAGGTGGTCCCTTTCCAGCTTCAGCCCAACTCTTATGCTATCTTGGTGAGTCTGTTCATTATCTTCCAGAGAAAATACGGGCGTCCCCCTTCCAACCGGGAGATCCGGTACCTGTACAACTTGAGAGGCTATAAGAAGGGGTCTCCTTATATTAGCTTAGAATCGGCCGTGCCTTTCAAGCCAGTCCTGGACTTATATTCAAAATTTAGCATGTTCAAGAAGGAATCGTTCTTTGTCAGAGATGACTCTGTTTCTTTCCACCGCTTCACTTCTGGCTGTAAGTTGAATCTCATTTATAATTTCCGTTCTGACCGCAATGCTCCTCCTTATGTGATTTACTTCTTGCTAGCGACAGGTGGCTTTGCGGTTGTAGAGAACGATCTTGATTTTTGAATGGAAATTTAACTTTATAAAATCATGAACTTGAGGAAAATTAAATGATGTTTATAAATATGAAAATGTATGATTTTATGAGTTAAAAATGTTTTAAATAAAAATATAATTGGTTGAGAAATTATATTGAATATTTGAAGTTAATTGACTGCATTTTTGAAATGCTATTAATTACAATGTAAATGATATTACAGTATTTGTAAATGCTGTAGTTGATGATAATGAACTAAAAAGCTAAATTGAATTAAAAACTATTATAGAAATTTTGTAAGTGCTATAATTTTTTAATTTAACTAAGTTTATTTGGAATTTAAGTAAACCCTATTACAACATTTTAAAATGTTGTCTTTTGTTAAATTGAACTGTCTCGAATGTAACTTTCCGTAGCGTTTTTCTAAACGCTACGAAAAGCGAAATTTCACTGTTTTGATAAACGTAAGTGAATAAATGAACTTTGAAAGTTGAAAATTTTGGAAATTTAATAATTTAATTTTTAACATAATAACTTCATTTTATGATTAAGAATGATTTTTTTGGGAATATAAACTGTTTTGAAATATGAATTGAAATGGTATTTTAAATTGAATAAAATGAATAATGATTTGAAATGTGGTTTCGAGAAGATATGATATTTTGATATATTAAAATGATTTGAAATGTGGTTTTGAAAAGATATGATATTTTGATATATTAAAATGATTTGAAATGTAGGTTTGCAAAGATATGATATTTTGATATATTAAAATGATTTGAAACGAAGTTTTGAAAGATATGACATTTTGATATTAAAATGATTTGAAAAGAAGTTCTGAAAGATATGATATTTTGGAAATGAAGCTATGAAAGGTATGATCTTTTGATATATTAAATGATTTGAAAGGAAGTTTTGAAAGGATATGACAATTTAATATATTGAAGTGGTTAGAAATGACTTGATATTTATTTTGATAAATATTTGAATCGAAAGATATGGTATGATGATATATTGAAATGGTTTGGAAATAATTTAATCTTTATTTTGATAAAGATTTGGGTTGAAATGATATTTTATTTTGAAGTACAAAATTTTTTTTTTTAAAAGTTATAACTGCGGGTTATAATAATGATTGGTTGTTAAAGAGACCGGGATCGGATATTGTCTTATAGCCGGCCAATACCGAAAACCACATTAACAACTGTGTACGCGGTGGAGATTCCAGAATGAAGTAGGATGGTGGAGACGTTCTCGAGGTATATTACGTGGACTCAACTCCCGTGAGTTGGCATAAATGACTAAAATAGGAGCTATACCGGGCTACACAAAGGGTCGCACCCTTTCATCGAGCATGCTCCATCGGAAACCATTCTATTACTTTTTCTATTCGATATGTAGCGCCACTTTGATTCGGGGGTATTGTTCGAGGTGGGCGGAAGCTGCTGGCTTGCCGTCACCACCGGTCCGGGAGTGCAAACGGTGTATCCACCCTGGCATTGCCTCGCATGCCGTGTCATCTCCTTATAGCGAGCCCACTACGATTTTGGTTTTAAAGATCCGACCGCGTTAAGGTTCACCATCCCCTTGACGCTATTTTCTATATGATTATACTTTACTGATTATACACTACTGTATATAGCGTATATTACTATATAGTAAATAGTTTAACGGATCCTTAGAGGATGGGCGGTCCCAAGCATCTTCTAAGTTACTTGTACCTTTGCTACAGTTCACTTGAGTTGGTTTACATTGTATAAGTATGTATGTCCTGACTCGAGTGTTTGTATTTTTATTTACGCTCGGGTCAGCCTGAGTTATTCACAGATTTGGATTTCCACTTTCTGGAGATTGGAATCGCTGGAGATTATCTACTTGTCAAGTTTCATCTTTTCAGTTCGGTTGTTCTATTCAGCTTGTACTTGGTTATCATATTTAAACTTTTGTTGTACTTTATTTCTTCTATTGTATCTTAGGTAACTCTGATATATTTATATAGTAGCTTCATGAACTACTATCTCTTTTACTTCCGTTGTATTATTATTACTCTGTGTCTGTGATCTATGATTTTATTTACTGCATATTCTGTGATTTGCCAAATTTGTATTTACAACGCGATATTTTGAGCAATTCAATTCCGGCATGAGTGTCTACCTATACACTTATAATGGATGCGAATGGTTGAAAATACCTGGTTGTTACAGGTGGTATCAGATCTTTGGTAGCTCTAGGCAAAACTCAGCATATGGGGTGAATGTATTTACAAAATCTCTTTCATTCGAGTTTGAATCTCTTCCTTTTTGACTCGATTCCTTTGAATTTTGGAACATTCCCTACGGTTCCAAAATCCATTCGTATCTCTCACTATTCATCTTCTTTTGACTCTGGAGTATTCCATAACTCCGCTTCAAATGATCTTTCTAGTGAGTCGGCGGTCACGCCAATTTCAAATTGAATTGAAAACGGGGGAAAACTCCTTTACAATTAGCATCGATTCACCAGAGATTTATATCTATCCTTGGTTTATATGCTAATATCTTTTGTTATCCCAAACTCTAACTCTTGAGATCGAATGTAGATTTACCCCAGAAAAATCCACATTGTTCTTATTCTTTAAGTCATGGTTGTCCCGATAAAAGTTGCCCGTGATTTATTTAAGCTTATCCACCTCTCTACTCTGTTATTTAATCATCTTGTCTTTTGTTTCCAATCTATTCTTCCAAACATTTTGAATTGTACTTGTATATCTATGTTTTGTTTTATATATTGTGTTGTTTGAGTTGTTGATGTTGATTTGGGTTTCTGATCGATTCGTCTGATCAACGCTATCGCTAGGATTTCTAAAACACTTTGACAGAACAAACTGACACAATATTGTTTTAAAATTTTGGTTAATGAAATAAATTTTGATATATAAGTAAATTTATGAAACTTAATAAACTGATTTAAATTGATTATTTGAAGTGATAATACATGATTTATCATTTATTGTTCTATAAATGAATCTATAAACAGTTGTTTATAAATTTATTTGGGAACTGAAATGAATTTAAAACAAGAATTTGAGAATTTAAATTCCGATTATTTCAAACTTTCGTTTAAAGTTTAAAAAAAAAGGGATATACTATTTAAAGTATTTTAAAATAGAAGTTGTTTCCAAAGAAATTTAAAGTGCTCTTCTCTTTGTCGCTGGAAAATAACTTTGGTGATGATCGCGACATCATCGACGTTCATTTTCGAGTTTCAAAGTGAAGAGACTGCCCTGTAGTCTTGCTACAGCTTTGTTTTGGGAAATTTAATTGATTTGAATTTCTAAAATATGACTTGACTTAAATATATATAGATATATGATTGAAATTTGATTTGACATATTATGTATATATTATTACTTATCTCTAAATGGATTGAACGTAATCGGAAATTTAGTTCCTAAATTTTATTTTAAAGAATAATTTCAATTATATAAAAAAATCAATCAAAATTTTAGAAGAATATCAAGCATGAAATGATTTAATTAGAAAGTTTATTTGTATAATACAATTGCATTCAAATATAACTTACCTTAATTTCAGAAGTTAACAATGTAATTGGATAATATACAATATAAAAAGATTTTATAAATAAAATTTAAGTGGTTATAATAAATGTTATACACTTAAATTTTAAAACGATTAGCAGAGGTAAATATAATAAAGGGTAATTGAATAACTTACAATAAATTAATGTTAGAAGAACTAAGAATAAAATAAAGCAGTTATAATAAGTGTAAGCATATTTAACATGAGTGATAAATATATTGAGAGGAATAAATTTAATTTTAATTAGGAATAAAGAAAAATAAAATTTATTAAGTACATTGTGAGCGTAATACATGATTATTTTTCAAACCCATGGTTTTAAAATTTGTTAATTTTAGATGATTGGATAATAAGATAATGAAATTTGAGATAGTTAAGATTTATTTAACTTGTGTAAAGATTTATTCTCTATTTAAGATGAAATTTCCATGCTTTCAAATTTATGTCCTTATTTTGTTTTTCAAACTATTTTTTTGTTGTCCTCATCATCCTTACCTTGCTATAGACTGGTGTAGGCATCTTTCTATATTCTTTTTATTAGAAATCTTTCTATAATCTTTGATAATCTTTGGTACTCATTTTGAATCTATTTTTGCGTGCTTGTGTTCTTGATTTTGGAGAATCTTAGAAAGATCATCTCCACCTTGCGAAACTTACCTATAACAACAGTTATTAGGTATAATTTCAATCTCCTTGTCATCTTGTCCTAATCTTGTTTCACTCTATCTTTTTCTGTGCTTTCCCGTACCTCATTCCTTTTCGGGGACGAAAAGTTTTGAGTGGGGGAGAGTGTAACAACCCTGTATTTTGTGATTTATTTTTTTTGTATATTTTAATTATTTTAATTGAATTTTTGATTTTAAAAAAACTTATTTTATTTATTTTGAATGATAAACTTTAGTTCTGATATGAATTATCATTCCAAAGCATGACTAGAAAGAATATTTTCCAAAAAGTGAATTTTTGATCAAAATAGTCAAACTTTGACTTTTATTTTAAAATTTTAAAAGTTTGAAAATTTAAATTTTTTTCTTTTATTTTGAAAGTACATAAAATTTTAGGAACACTGCTTTTTTTTTCGTTGGAAACAGATTTAAATTGTGAAAGTTGTGTATATTTCAATATTGAGTGCAATTCGTTTATTCTGCAATTTTGTTATTTTAAATAGTATAAATTTTATTTTTATTTGTCATATTTTATTGTAATATGTATTGATATGATATTTTATGTATGTTTTTGTCTTTTAATATTTTTGAAGTGAGGTAGGAATTTTTCTAGAGCTGGTAGTATTTTTCTTGTAATTTCCATGCCCTGTTTTCAATTTATAAACATTTTCTTTAGTTCTTTTCTATTTTTCTCCAATTTAATTATTTATTTTATTTTAGAAATGATTAATAAATTATTTTATTTCAAAAATTTTCTTTAGAATATTTTTAAAATGAAGTAGATATTTTTCCAAAACCATTGATGTTTTAATTGTAATTTTTGAACCCTGTTTTCAATTTTTAAGCAATTTCCTTAATTCCTTTTATATTTTCTTTAAATTTAATTATATATTTTTATTTTATTTCACTTTGTTTCGGTTTTTAGATGTAATTTCTGAAGTTTATTTTGTTTTACTTGATTTAAAAGAAAAGGAAGTATGGAAGGTTTTAAAAGCTAAGAAACGTAAAGTCGTTTCACCGTTTCTTTTACCGTTTCTTTTGCAATCAATGCATCAATTTATTGTAGCCGTTCCTTTTCTTTTGCTTATTCACGTGAAAGTTTCTCATTCCATCAATAATACACATCCATTTCAGATCTGAGCAAAGAAAAATAAGCAATGGCCTCTCTTCCTCGTCTCATTTTTCTACTTCTTCTTTTTTGTTTTGCTTGATTTTTGCCATGACCTCTCATAGCTTTGCTCGGCCCCACATCTCCACCACCACCACCAACCACACCACCACCATCTACAGCAGCATCACCTTCCACTCCTCTGACCAAGATCTGACCATGGCCTCCCTATGATGCAAACCCCTCAAACTTGTAAAGCAATCCTTGAAAACAATGCCTAGACCACATAACTTCACTTATATCCTTCTTCTATCACCTTGGCCACCTCCCCTTGCTCCACCACCACCATAACCTGATCTCTGGCCATCACTTGACCTCTGTCCAGATCTGGAGCAATCATGGCCAAGCCCAAACAATGACTAGGTTGAGCCTAGTGTGCACCAAAAACCACTCCTTTTGGCCTTGACTCTTTGTCTGCTTCATGTTTAACTCCTACCTCTTCACATCCCATTGTTTGCCTTCTTTTTGCTGATCATTGGATGAGCATTTCAGGTCTATACCTGATCATGGCTGAGCCAAAATGATGTCATGGCCAAGCACTTGAATGGTTAATGAAAGGTTGAATCATTTTTTGTTAATTTCAAATTTCCAATTATTTCTATATTGTTTTGGTTGAATATTCATAAGTTATATTGTCTTATTTTGGGGTTGTTTAAAAGATGATATCTTGGCTATTTCTCTCCACTCAAAATCAAAGGTCGTGCCTTCTGGATCCGTGGTGTCATTCAAATTAATATCTCCAACATAAAAATGTGAGTATTTCTCACCAGACATTATGTACTTAAATAAGTAGTAAATTGACACCCTACGAATCTGTAGAACTATATTAACATGTTATAACTGCTTATATTATTATCATATGATGTTCACACCTGTTAAACACCTGTTATATCGTATGTTATTGTTATTTCATGCTATTCTATATATTTTATCAGTTTATCACACTGCAAGTTCCCTGTAAATTAGAATCACTATGGGTTGAAATGATACATACCCGAACGGACTTTAGAATAGGAAAAATCGTTACGGGCTGAAATGATAGGCTTGAACGCATTTTATTTAATTTATTTTAACTTGGGATTGCGGGTTTGAAATGATAAAACCTGGATTTTCTTTGTAAATTACAGGTTGAAATGATATATTACTCGTATCACTTTACCTAGCGTAGAAAATTATATACAGGCCCGTAGTTAAAATATGTTTTTCTAAAAAATTTAAAATATTTTAGAAATTTAATTATTATAATATTTGATTTGAAATTTAATAAAAATATAACTTTTGTAAAGTATTATTTATTTTCTGGAAATCTATAAGTTAAATAAATTATGGAGAAGTTATAAAATATGAATGTAAGTTATTTTGGAAATTTTGATTTAATTTTTAATGGAATTTAAATTAACTTATGATATTTTGAATTTAAATTAACTTAAAGTGATTTTATGTCATATTAATGATTTTAGATAAAGTTGAATGTGAAATGAATGAATATTTAAGTTGAAATTTTGAAATATAACTAAAATTGGAAATTTATGAAATTGACTTAAAAGTGAACTTTTAGTTAAGTAAATAAAACTAAAACTAGGTTATAGTTGAGAATTTGAACTTAAGTGTTAAGTTGCAATTTAATGCAATGAATTTAAAGTTGAACATTGCAATTTAATAAGTGAATTATTATTAAATCTTGATTTTTGAATGGAAATTTAACTTTATAAAATCATGAACTTGAGGAAAATTAAATGATGTTTATAAATGTGAAAATGCATGATTTTATGAGTTAAAAATGTTTTAAATAAAAATATAATTGGTTGAGAAATTATATTGAATATTTGAAGTTAATTGACTGCATTTTTGAAATGCTGTTAATTACAATGTAAATGATATTCAGTATTTGTAAATGCTGTAGTTGATGATAATAAACTAAAAAGCTAAATTGAATTAAAAACTATTATAGCAATTTTGTAAGTGCTACAATTTTTTAATTTAACTAAGTTTATTTGGAATTTAAGTAAACCCTATTACAACATTTTAAAAATGTTGTCTTTTGTTAAATTGAACTGTTTCGAATGTAACTTTCCGTAGCGTTTTTCTAAACGCTGCGAAAAGCGAAATTTCACTGTTTTGATAAACGTAAGTGAATAAATGAACTTTGGAAGTTAAAAATTTTGGAAATTTAATAATTTAATTTTTAACATAGTAACTTCATTTTATGATTAAAAATGATTTTTTTTGGAATATAAACTGTTTTGAAATATGAATTGGAATGGTATTTTAAATTGAATAAAATGAATAATGATTTGAAATGTGGTTTCGAAAAGATATGATATTTTGATATATTAAAATGATTTGAAATGTGGTTTCGAAAAGATATGATATTTTGATATATTAAAATGATTTGAAATGTAGGTTTTGATATATTAAAATGATATGAAATGTAAGTTTGAAAAGATATGATATTTTGATATATTAAAATGATTTGAAATAAAGTTTTGAAAGATATGACATTTTGATATTAAAATGATTTGAAAAGAAGTTCTGAAAGATATGATATTTTGGAAATGAAGCTTTGAAAGGTTATGATCTTTTGATATATTAAAATGATTTGAAAGGAAGTTTTGAAAGGATATGACAATTTAATATATTGAAATGGTTAGAAATGACTTGATATTTATTTTGATAAATATTTGAATCGAAAGATATGGTATGATGTTATATTGAAATGGTTTGGAAATAATTTAATCTTTATTTTGATAAAGATTTGGGTTGAAATGATATTTTATTTTGAAGTATAATTTTTTTTTTAAAGTTATAACTATGGGTTATAATAACGATTGGTTGTTAAAGAGACCGGGATCGGATATTGTCTTATAGCCGGCCAATACCGAAAACCACTTTAACAACTGTGTACGCGGTGGAGATTCCAGAATGAAGTAGAATGGTGGCGACGTTCTCGAGGTATATTACGTGGACCCAACTCCCGTGAGTTGGCATAAATGACTAAAACAGGAGCTATACCGGGCTACACAAAGGGTCGTACCCTTTCATCGAGCATGCTCGATCGGAAACCATTCTATTACTTTTGCGATTCGATATGTGGCGCCACTTTGATTCGGGGGTATTGTTCGAGGTGGGCGGAAGTTGCTGGCTTGCCGTCACCACCGGTCCGGGAGTGCAAACGGTGTATCCACCCTGGCATTGCCTCGCGTGCCGTGTCATCTCCTTATAGCGAGCCCACTGCGATTTTGGTTTTAAAGATCCGACCGCGTTAAGGTTCACCATCCCCTTAACGCTATTTTCTATATGATTATACTTTACTGATTAGATACTACTGTATATAGCGTATATTACTACATAGTAAATAGTTTAACGGATCCTTAGAGGACGGGCGGTCCCAAGCATCTTCTGAGTTACTTGTACCTTTGCTACAGTTCACTTGAGTTGGTTTACATTGTATAAGTATGTATGCCCTGACTCGAGTGTTTGTATTTTTATTTACGCTCGGGTCAGCCTGAGTTATTCACAGATTTGGATTTCCACTTTCTGGAGATTGGAATCGCTGGAGATTATCTACTTGTCAAGTTTCATCTTTTCAGTTCGGTTGTTCTATTCAGCTTGTACTTGGTTATCATATTTAAACTTTTTTTGTACTTTATTTCTTCTATTGTATCTTATGTAACTCTGATATATTTATATAGTAGCTTCATGAACTACTATCTCTTTTACTTCTGCTGCATTATTATTACTCTGTGTCTGTGATCTGTGATTTTATTTACTGCATATTCTGAGATTTGCCAAATTTTTATTTACAACGCGGTATTTTGAGCAATTCAATTCCGGCATGAGTGTCTACCTATACACTTATAATGGATGTGAATGGTTGAAAATACCTCGTTGTTACATTGATCGTATAAGTGACTTGCGATTGTTGAGTGTTCTCTTGGGTCATCCTTGCATGGGATCGAGGCATCTCTAGGGAATGAAGGAGTTATGGAAGTTGTCATAAATTTTTCGGATGTCTTTGTAGAAGTCAAGGTTTGCCATAGTATCTGGAGATTGAATTTTCTTATCGACTAAGATTTCAGGTGTGATACCGGTGGTTCAGCTAGTAGAAGGATGGTTTCTAGAAAGAGTATTTGGTGAAGCAGCTCAGGTTTTGGTGGAACTTCTGAGTTTTCTCTTTGGGGATCTGTTGAACTATGTCTTTCGGGATGTGTCGGACAAGTTTGTGCTCGTTTTCATCATCAGCATTCTCATCTACTCTAGATCAGAGTTGCACGGCGGAAGCAAGATAGCAGCTGTTTAAAGTGGATGTAACCTCAGATTCCTACAGGAATTTGCAATTTTCTTGGATTAAAGGGTTTCTACGCGATCTTAGGCAAGTTTGAAGAGTGCACCTGTTTTTCTTTTCTGGATTGGAGAAATTAGTTTTC
Source organism: Allium cepa (assembly GCA_030765085.1). Taxonomy (NCBI): domain Eukaryota; kingdom Viridiplantae; phylum Streptophyta; class Magnoliopsida; order Asparagales; family Amaryllidaceae; genus Allium; species Allium cepa. Next base: position 230,295,545 of record CM060938.1, read on the forward strand.
TAATAATGATAGCAGAGTTATGTTCTTGATTTTGGTTAATCTTGAGAGGATCGTTCTGTTGGGTTGTTTTTGGTCTAGTTTGTGTCGAGAGACATGAGCGAAGGTTGAGCTGATCTGGAAGGATGAAGAAAGTCCAGGATCGTTATAAGAGTTTTATGGATAAGAGATGGAGCGATTTAGATTTCATAGTCGGAGATTTGATCTTAGATTAGTTTTCTCCGATCAAAAATGCTATAAGATTTGGTAAGGTTGGATGCTAGCTCTGAGGTATATTGGATGTTTTCTGTGTTTGTAAGGATGAGTGCTTTGGTCTTCAGGGTTGAACTGTCAGTTTGGATGACTGGGATTCAATATGTTTCACGTATCTCTGAGGGAGTACGTGTATGATCCATTACTGGTTATGGAACCAGTAGTACAGGTGGATTTGGCAGTGGAGTCGGATTTGACCGTGGTCTGATATCCTATTTAGATTTTAGATCTAGATGAGTTGGAGCTCAGCAGCTTAGTGGTGTAGATTGTTTAGATTCAGTAGAGAGAGTATTCCAGTGTTTGTTCCTGGGAAACTCAGGATAGGGTTAGGTAGGTCTATCTTGATTTGTGTCAGGATCATTTGATTTGTTTATTTGAGTGAATTGGTTGCTATAGTTGTTACCATATGGTTGATAAAATATGCTTGTGATTTTAAATTAAAATCTTTGATGGGTTATTAAATTACCTTTGCTTTTAAATTTCGGGGATGAAATTTTTTAAGGGGGAAGGAAAGAGATGACCCGGAATTTTGAGCAATATCAATTTAATAATCTGTATTAATAATTAAATTAATTTGATAATTGTCCTTTATAATTTTAATTTAAATTGGCAAATTTATGTTTTTAAAAGCAAATAAATATTTAATTGGTAAATTTAATCTTTTAAAGCTAATAAAAAATTTTCTATTTATAATGTATATATATTTGTATATATTGTAAATAGAAAAGCTTTGATTTGAATTTAACAAATAAAAATCATGTTTTCAAATTCTAATATATATTTTGGTAATTTGGAAATTATGATTAAATTTACTATAAGACTTTTCAAAGATTATTCAAATAAATAACCATATAGTTTAAAATATTTAAGGTAAATGTTAATGGTTAAATATTTTTTTTAAGCTTAAGTTTAAATTTAAATGAGATTAACAAAAAGATTTGTTTTATTTTCTTTTTAAATATTGCTTGATAAATATGATATATTTATTCATTTAAGTAATATAAGTAATTTATAATAATGTAATAATCTCTTTTATAAATTATTTAAAATTGATAAATTCCTATTTTCAAATAATAATAATATTAATGTGTTATTTTTTTATAAATATAAATAGATTTTAAGAAAATAGAATTATTATTTTCCAAATTTAATGTGTTATTAGATATGTGTATATATATATAAGTTGAATTTAGATTGCGTTTTTTAATTTAATTTGAATTTGAATTTGGATTTAAAATTGAAATTCAAAAGATAGACATTTAAAAATATTTGGATTTAAAATTATATGTATAAGATTTTATTTTGTATATAATTTGTTTTATTATATTTTCTTTAAAGAAATTATATATATGTTTACATAAGAATTTATTAAGTAAGTATAAAAGCTTTATGTTAACATTTAGATAAATATTAATTACTTAAATTACAAGTGTAAATCTATAAGGCTTAATTTTAACAAGTGTTAACTAATTAACAATGCTAATGACAAATGTTAAATGTTTTTAACACGTGTCATCTTTAATTTTTATTTTTCTTTTATTTAAAATAAATCACATTAGTACCTATATAAACCCATTGTTCTTACCTTCATTCTTTTTCCTATTCTTTTCTTTTCAAAACTAAGAAAACTTCACCCTGTAAAATAACTCAAAACAAAATCAGTGATCAATCCTTCCACAAACAAGAAAACTTATTCAGATCCAAACCTGTAGTCAAAATTTGCAAATCAAAATCAAAGCCTGCATTTCTTAAAACCTGAGATGAATATCAAAATAGCCTTTACATTTTATTCAAACCGAGTTTTAAACAAAATCAATCTCTAAACCAAATGCCTGCAAACATCTACCTCAAACCAGAAATCAATTCAACAACCTGTAAATCTCATTTTCAAAAATCAAACCAAAACTTGAACATCATTCTTCAACCTGAGATTTTCAAAAGCAAGCTCAAAATCAAGCAATTCATCTCTGTTCCAAATCTGAGTCATCTTCAACAAGTTTACGAGATCCTAATATCTAGTTTCAAAATCAAAGAAGCATATTTTATTTTTTCAGCATTCAAGTTTTAAAGATTCAAAAGCTATTTCAAAATAGAAGTGCTCTGTTCATCATCTTGTACATGTGAGTAACTTTTTAAAAAAACTTAAGTATATGAATCTGGTTGCATGATGAATATCTGGAATAAATATGTTGTGTGAATATATGTAAGTGCATTTTTCTGTGTATATATATGGATGTATAGGTGTGTGTATGCTGTTATCTTTGTGTTTCACTGTTTTTAGTTTCAAGGCCCAAGATTTAATCAAAAAATCATTATCCCTTGAACTAATCTTTGTTAGGATTTAAGTTTCAAACAAAAATTATTTGTTTCTTCATAGATTAAAGTTTAAAATTTTATTTAAGTTAAAATAAATTAGAAATGTTTCCAGACCAAAAGAACAGTGCAAATATAGGTTATGTTAAAAATTCAAGCATCCTAACTCAATGATTCGGGTATATGATCTAAATCATTAAACTAAATCATGATTTTTGGAAGTGAAACCAAAATATTTATATTGGGTTTGAATGAGCATTACGAGGTTGATCATATTTGTATTTTGGGTGGTTTCTGGTGATCTAAGCGATCTGGGGAGTCAGGGTCATCACTAGAGGTAGAAGGGTGAATGGTGAGGTCGGCAAAAATGGCAGTAGGGTGTGTAATTCGCTGGGGGTGGCGGTGGTGGTCGGAATCGTTTTTAAACCCAAGTTTTTGTCTAAGTCTGGAACTAGTTCATCCCGTCGCTTCTGGTGGATCGAGTTCCATAGAACTCTAGGAAATGAAAGCGGGCGTGTTGGCGAAGGCATGGCCGGAGGTTTAGACACTTCAGTGATCGACATTGGGAGTTCGAGAGTATTCCAGGTTGGTGGTTTTGATCCAGGTTTGTGCTTGGTGCTCGATTTTGATTTTGAGTTATTATCGATGTATGGATGATCGGATTCTAGCGTAGGGAGGTTCGTTGGCATGCGTGAGTCATCGTGGATGGTCGAAGGAAGCTGGTTGGCTAGTGCATGTGCACGGCAGCGATGTGGTGTCTGAGGTTTTGGGTTGTGTTTTGTCTCGAAGTAGGTCTCAGGATTTTGGGGTTTTGTCTCGAGTGAGTTCTCGAGTGACTCTTGAGTGTTTTGTTTACAGGTTTTATGTGATGCCCCACCTCTATACCCACGCTAGCCAAGGACACTACGGAGTAATGCCGTCAACTAGCACGGAGGATAAGGCTGTCGAGGAGCGACCATCCGTGTAATTGCTTTGTGCGAGCACCGATATGTCAGATAAAAATATAACTTGCATTCAAAGGGGGAATCCGACATGCCGATACAAACTCAAAGCTACTACACAGTGGCTATATATATTCTTCGGAAACAAACATAGAAATAAACATAACATAAATCAGTCACAGATATCCATATCACAAAGGCGGAAAAAGATATGAATATTACACATAAAAGTGTATATCAGAGTAGTGGTCAAACAAGATCCACAATATCACAAAATAATAGTTACAAGTGCTACACAAGAGAATAAGTATACATCATAGAGTCTATATCTCATATGCATACAACAAAATGAACTACTAATCTAAGTAGTTAGGCAAAAGTCAGAATAGCAAACACCAGAAGTGGATTCAAGTGGAAGCACCTGTAACATCTCGGTTTGACCCGAGAATTATTTAATAAGAAAATAATAAACAGATCAGTCTAACTATAAATATCAGATGAAATGATATAGAATAAGAGATATGACAAAAACGTATAATAACCACAATGCCATACTGTGATAAGTATGTAATTGAAAATCAACTATAGATTAATCAGTATCACAAAAATCTTCTCAAAGATCAAAAGAATGTCATACTCTTTATTTTTATTCACCAAACCATAAATATTGACAATTATATCAATACCAATCACCAAAAGTAATGACACACAAATTCACCAATGCACAAATATTGATAAAACTTATCAATGTAAATCACGAAAATTGGTGAAACACGAATTCTAGAAATCAATCAATAGAAATCCAAAAATCACAAAAAGGGGGAGGCCTATCACAAAACGGGAGTATGAAAACTCACCAACACGTGTATCACAAAACGGAATGCTATTCCATGGTTGCTAACCATTTATTTTTGAGCCGAAGCTCCACAAAACGGCCCGAAGACCATGGGTGGCTACCCCACCAAATTGAGCCGAAGCTCCACTAAAAAGGGGGTTTAGTCTCCCTCGCAAACAAAGAGACATCGCACATTGCTAGTCTAATCACAAAATGATCATCATCGATCATAGGAAGTGTCAATTACACTAAACTAGTAAATATATGAGCTTGGCTTCATGTTCCATAACCACTAGCTTAACTTAAATATTTACGAACAAATTGTACATCTCCACTTGAAAATTGTCATAAGAGGTTAAATCGAATATGTCTAAGAATTAACCGATGAAGTAAGCGCAAGCGTTTCATACCACTTGTTTTACTAAGCCGTTTAATTAGATTTCTCATACGAATGAGGTAAAGGTTTGTATATGCTAGTAGATTGGAAAACGGTTTAAGAAATGAGCTTTGTAATAAAATAGTGTTGAAATCGTTTTGATGAAAGAATTTTGATATTTACTACTAGTATTGAAAACCTTTATATTTTTAAAAGTGACAAATCAGAAAAATGATTGTAGAAACAATCACTCACTAAAATTCACATTCGAAGACGTGAATAGAATCCAAAGAAATCGATTTCGAATCCATCAAAATGGAAATACCCAAAAATTCCAAAAATAGAAGTTATCAAAGTCGACAAAGGTGATAACAACTAATCGGAGAAGAAGAATCAATTAAAGATTGGAAAAGCAAAGCAAATGAGCACAAATAGGCAAAACAAGGATATAGGAGCAGGTCGGTCTACCGGACTTCCTGAGTCGGCCGACCGAAAATAGGCTAGAATGTTTCGGCTACAGCTTTGGTCGACCGACCCAGGGGGTTCGGTCGGCCGAACTGCAAATTTCTGCAATTCCTACCCTATATAATAGAAGCGTAAACTCTCACTCAATTTGCAACCGGTCAAGCACGGACGCTTGGGAATTACGCCTATCGACTACTCGGTCCTATTGGCTCCTCGATGCATCACCAAAACATATTCAAACATCAAAGTTAGGATTTTAAAGATTTGAACCCAAAACACTAAAAATTGGGATATTCACCAATTCAATCCAAACCAAAAGCAAATGCACATAAATAAACGTTAGGAATTCATACCTAATAATCAAAGATAATCATAGACTTAGATGTGAGATAAAAATCTCACCTTTTCACAAAATCAATGAAGGAGAAGCTTGAAGGCAAAGGAAGAATCAACCACACTTCAACACAACCCAAATGAGCTTGAACCTAAGCTCAAAAGAAGAACATTCCCAAAGTTAAGTTTAGGATTTTCTGAAAATTGAAAGGAGAATGAGTTGGAGAAGAAGAAGATGATGCTTACCAATAGTTTCTCTTTGGATTTGGAGCTAGAACTTGATTTGCAAATGAGAACTAGGGCTTGGAGTTTTAATTTCCCATTCCTCTCTCCAATTTTGCTAAAGCTTGAGTATTAGGAAATAGAAATGAAGTAATGAAGAGAAGAGGGGTGAAGCTTGGGTCTAATGGGCTGAAACAAAAACTAAAGCCCTAAGTGAAAAAGTAGCAAAATTCCACTAACTCCAAACATATCAAAGTTTATACTCAAAAAGGTCGCAAACGTCCTTTTGAACTCAATGGGGTTGGTCTCAAGTCAAAATTCGACTGTTTACAAAAAGTATCTTTCCAGACTATAATCCGACTAACGATAAAATATTTAAATAAAATATTTAAATACTCAATCGTAAAATATGCGGGTTGTTACAGACTCCACTCCTTAAAGAAATTGCGTCCTCGCAATATTTAAGATGAAAATATATAGTAACAACCATAAAAGCATATTCAACACCAAAGAAATTTGAAATAAGAAGTTCACCTCAAAGAGCACGAGAAAGTAAGTCTGGATGTGTTCGCTCGATGAATTCTCTAGATTCCCAAGAGCAATCCTTTGGATTTGAGGACCATTGAACTTTAACAAGCGGAACATCTTCATTTCGAAGGCGTTCGACCTCCGAAGCAATAATACGAATAAGATGTTGCTCATAAGTTAAATTAGGCGAAACTTCAATTTCTTCCACAACACCGGGTTCAAGAATAGAATCGGAATCTCGAAGGCATTTTCGTAATTGAGAAACGTGAAACACATCATGAATAGCAAAAAATTGAGCCGGTAATGAAAGGCGATAAGCCGTGGAACCAATGCGTTCGGTGATGGAAAATGGACCAATATATCTAGGTGCTAACTTTCTCGATCGACTGAAACGCACAACACCCTTCATAGGTGAAACACGAATAAACACAAAATCTCCCACAGAAAATTCTAATTTCCTTCTTCGGTTATCGGCATAGGATTTTTGTCTACTTTGGGCTTCTTTCATCCTATGATCAATAAGATCAATCTTTTCTATGGAAACACGAATAAAATCTGGACCTAAAACCAGCTTCTCACCGGCCTCAAGCCAACAAGAAGGAGATCGGCATGGTCTTACATAGAGTGCCTCAAATGGTGCCATACCAATACTAGATTGGAAGCTATTATTATAGGAAAACTCAACAAGAGAAATACGATCTTCCCAACTTCCACCAAAATCAAGGACACATGCACGAAGAAGATGTTCAAGAGTTTGATTCACATGCTCGGTTTGTCCATCGGACTGAGGATGACAAGCGGTGCTAAAATTAAGCTTCGTTCCCAAAGCTTTTTGAAGACTCTTCCAAAATCCACTAGTAAACAATGGATCACGATCACTAACAATAGAAGTAGGAACTCCATGCAATTTAACAATTTCTTTGATAAAAAGTTTGGCCAAAAGAGGTACGGTTCAATTGGACCGAACGGGAATAAAATGGGCGGATTTAGTAAGTCTATCAACTATCACCCACAAGCTATCATGACCCGAACGAGAACGGGGAAGGCCGTCTATAAAATCCATGGAAATTTGGTCCCACTTCCAAATTGGAATTTCTAAAGATTGCAATAACCCACCGGGCCTTTGATGCTCGGCCTTAATGAGTTAGCAAGTCACGCAACACTTAACAAAGTTAGCAATATTAGATTTCATTCCCTCCCAATAATAAAGTCGCTTCATATCCGCGTACATTTTACTACTACTGGGATGAATGGTAAATTTAGAACGATGAGAATCTTCTAAAATGTCTTTACGAAGATCACTAATATTTGGCATGATAAGTCTACCAAATTTTCGAATACCGCCACGAAAATCAATATCAAAGTCTTTCAAACCTTCAATATCAATTTTATCCCTAAAATTTGGCCAAGAAGAGCCAATTCGGGATCTAGCTTTTGAGCTTCAAGAATGCGGTCTAAAAGAGAAGGATGAGCCTTAAGGCTACACAAAACAAGAGATGAACATAAATCGGAAACACGATCTCGAATCTCACAAGTGGATAAAATTCTGAGATCATTCCATTCGGATATCATCATAGAAACAACCGCTTGTTGCTTACGACTAAGTGCATTGACAACACGATTTCCCTTTCCGAGAGTATAAAGAATACCAAGATCATAAGATGCAAGGAATTCGAGCCAACATTGTTGATGCAAATTAAGTTCCTTTTGAGAAAATAGATACTTCAAAGATTTATGATCGGTGTAAAGAATAAATTTTTCTCCCAAAAGATAATGACGCCAAATTCGAAGGGCAAAAACAATAGCCGCGAGCTCTAAATCATGAGTGGCATATCTAGTCTCGGATGGCTTCAATTGCCTAGAAGCATAAGCAATAACACGTTCTCTTTGCATAAGAACGGCACCCAACCCAACGCGACTAGCATCGGTATAAACAACAAAATCTTGATTTCCTTCAGGAATCACAAGAATAGGAGCATCGGAAAGGAGTTCTTTTAATTTCTGAAAAGAAGCTTCACGTTTGTCCGACCAAATGTATTTAACACCTTTCTTTGTTAAGCTAGTAAGAGGCACGATAATTTTAGAAAAGTCTTTAATAAAACGACGGTCATAACCCGCCAATCCGAGAAAACTACGAATTTCTGTCACACTCTTCGGTCTCTTCCTGTTTTGAATCGCTTCGATCTTTGAAGGATCCACGGAAATTCCGAATTCGGAAATAATATGACCAAGAAACTTCACACGAGATTGCCAAAAGTGGCATTTAGAAAATTTTGCTTTCAATTGATTGCTCCTAAGAGTTTCCAACACAATCTGAAGATGCTTTTCATGCTCCTCCTTGGTTTTTGAATACACAAGAATATGATCAATAAAGATGAGAACAAACCGATCGAGGAAGTCTTTGAAAACTCTATTCATAAGGTCAACGAAATAAGCCGGAGCATTCGTTAAACCAAATGGTATAACAAGCCATTCATAAGATCCATAACGAGTACGGAACGATGTCAAAGGAATACTATCCTCTGTAATACGAAGCTGATGAAAACCGGTAGCCAAGTCCAATTGTGAAAAGACTCTAGCACCACTAAGCTGATCAAATAAATCATCAATCCGAGGTAAAGGATATTTATTCTTGATAGTAAGATCATTAAGCTTGCGGTAGTCAACGCAAAGCCTAAGTGTACCATCGGATTTCTTCACAAAAATAGCCGAAGCTTCCCAGGAGAGGAACTAGAGCGAATAAATTGCCTCGTCTTCAATTCGGATAATTGTTTGCGCATCTCCTCATTTTCTTTATTGGACATACGATAAGGAGGACGAGTGATAGGTTGAGCTCCAGGGGTGAGATTAATTTTGAACTCAATTGCTCGCTTAGGTGGTAATCCTAAAACGGGCTCAAATATGTCGGAAAATTCACGAACAACGTGAATAAGAGAAATGACATCTTCCTCATCATCATTATCGTCATCATGAGGATTTAAAGAATATAAAATGCAACCAAGCTGGAATCCGAATCTTTAAGATCAATAGGAGTCTGCTTAACATATTGAGGATTTCGAAGATGAATAGTCTGCTCAGGACAAAGGATTTGAGCTTCATAGCGGTTAAGCCAATCCATTCCCAAAATCATTCCAAAGCCTAAGTAGCGCATAACATGCAAATCGGCTCGGAAAGAAAAATCACACAAAATAATCTCGACGTCTTTACACAATAAACTGATTGTTGCAGATCTACCAACCGGATTCGCAATTCTCAAAGAAGTCATTAAACACATAACATCCAAAGAAAAAGTATGAACAAGTTCTTTTGAAATAAAAGAGTGGGACGCACCCGTAACAAAAAGAACATGAATATGATGATCACGAAATAAAATAATGCCATCAAGGATAGAATGAGAAATACCTTGACCACGAGAAGTGTTACTAGGAGTTTGCACCATATTAAGCTTTCCTACATTCCTGTTTTGAAGTTTGGCACACGAAGATATATAATGGTCCGGGCTTTTGCAATAGCGGCAAGCATGGGATTTTGAACACTTATTCGCATAATGGTCCTTAGAACCACAGTTGTAGCATTGCCCACCACTTGAGGTAGAAGTCTTAGTTGCCGGAGAGGCTTGCTTCCTTTTCTTATTGTTGGGATAAGGACCTTTGACCTTATTAGGCCTTTTCTTGTTGGTGAAGTTCGGTTTAGCACTCCCAACCTCAACATCACTTACTCTATCAGCCTCTTCAAGTCGAAGAGCGATATCAATAAGTTGATCAAAAGAAACTTCTAATTTTAGAAGTAATGGCTTCTTGAGATTTTTGTTCAAGCCATAGACAAATCTTTGGTTCTTCTTAAATGGGGTGTTTATGTATTCGACCCCATATTTAGAAAGTGATTTGAAGGATGCGACATAATCTGCCACAGAAGATTCACCTTGAACAAGGTCGATGAAGCGATGAGCCAATGTCACTTTCTCAGCTTCTGGCACAAACTTTAATTCGAATCGTTCCCGAAATTTCTCCCAAATAAGATCCGCTTCAATGATTTCAGAAATAAGTAGCTCATACCAATCTAATGCTCTTTCTTGGAGCATACTAGAGGCCACCAGAACTCGGTGAAGATCAATAAGATTCATGCGAGAAAGGATTTTATCGCATGATCTTAACCAAGCTTGGACTTCAATAATGGCTTCAGAACCTTTGAATGGCTTCCCACCCAAATTGGTATAATCGTTGCACAAACGTGCAAATCCAGACTTAGGGTGAGTAGACTCTGGATTAGAACCGGCTACTTGAGCATTCTTTACTAAATCAAGAAGCTGCTGGGCAGACATAAATACTCCATCTTGGGTAATAGCACTAGATTGACCGGCGCTGGGACGGCCATGTCTAACCATTTTTCTTCCCTTAGAAAGAAAAAAAGAAGAAGAAAAAGGTAATTCACCAAATGGATATCAAGTAATCTTGATAGATAAAACAAGGAATCATAAAGAAAATAGGATAAATCGGTACGAAGACTCGAATTAAATCCTAAAGCACGATTCCAAAGATGGACTTAGGACGATGATCCTTGTTAAATTATTCTACATTGTTCCGAAGTTCGGCTCTGATACCAAGCTGTGACGCCCCACCTCCAACCCACGCTAGCCAAGGACACTACGGAGTAATGCCATCAACTAGCGCGGAGAATAAGGCTGTTGAGAAGCGACCATCCATGTATTGCTTTGTGCGAGCACCGATATGTCAGATAAAAATATAACTTGCATTCAAAGGGGGAATCCGACATGTCGATACAAAATCAAAGCTACTACACAGTGGCTATATATATTCTTCGGAAACAAACATAGAAATAAACATAACATAAATCAGTCACAGATATCCATATCACAAAGGCGGAAAAAGATATGAATATTACACATAAAGTGTATACCAGAGCAGTGGTCTAACAAGATCCACAATATCACAAAAGAATAGTTACAAGTTCTACACAAGAGAATAAGTATACATCATAAAGTCTATATCTCAAATGTATACAACAAAATGAACTACTAATCTAAGTAGTTAGGAAAAAGTCAGAATAGCAAACACCAGAAGTGGAGTCAAGTGGAAGCACCTGTAACATCTCGGTCTGACCCGAGTATTATTTAATAAGGAAATAATAAATGGATCAGTCTAACTATAAATATCAGATGAAATGGTATAGAATAAGAGATACGACAAAACGTATAATAACCACAATGCCATATTGTGATAAGTATGTAAATGAAAATCAACTATAGATTAGTCAATATCACAAAAATCTTCTCAAAGATCAAAAGAATGTCATACTCTTTATTTTTATTCACCAAACCATAAATATTGACAATTATATCAATGCCAATCACCAAAAGTTAATGACACACAAATTCACCAATGCACAAATATTGATAAAACTTATCAATGTAAATCACGAAAATTGGTGAAATACAAATTCTAGAAATCAATCAATAGAAATCCAGAAATCACAAAAAGGGGAAGGCCTATCAAAAAACAGGAGTATGAAAACTCACCAACACGTGTATCACAAAACGGAACGCTATTCCATGGTTGCTAACCATTTATTTTTGAGCCGAAGCTCAACGAAACGGCCGGAAGATCATGGTTCGCTACCCCACCAAATTGAGCTGAAGCTCCACTAAAAACGGGGTTTAGTCTCCCTCGCAGACAAAGAGACATTGCACATTGCTAGTCTAAATCACAAAATAATCATCATCGATCACAAGAAGTGTCAATTACACTAAACTAGTAAATATATGAGCTTGGCTTCATGTCCCATAACCACTAGCTTAACTTAAATATTTACGAACAAATTGTAGATCTCCACTTGAAAATTGTCACAAGAGGTTCAATCGAATAAGTCCAAGAATTAACCGATGAAGTAAACGCAAGCATTTCATACCACTTGTTTTACTAAGCCGTTTAATTAGATTTCTCATACGAATGAGGTAAAGGTTTGTATATGCTAGTAGATTGGAAAACGGTTTAAGAAACGAGCTTTGTAATAAAATAGTGTTGAAATCGTTTTGATGAAAGAATTTTGATATTTACTACTAGTATTGAAAACCTTTATATTTTTAAAAGTGACAAATCACAAAAATGATTGTAGAAACAATCAATCACTAAAATTCACATTTGAAGATGTGAATAGAATCCAAAGAAATCGATTCCGAATCCATCAAAATGGAAATACCCAAAAATTCCAAAAATAGAAGTTATCAAAATTGACAAAGGTGATAATAACTAATCGGAGAAGAAGAATCGATTAAAGATTGGAAAAGCAAAGCAAATGAGCACAAATAGGCAACATAGGGAAATAGGAGCAGGTCAGTTGACTGGACTTCCTGAGTCGGCCGACCGAAAATAGGCCAGAATGTTTTGGCTACAGCTTCGGTCGACCGACCCAGGGGGCTCGGTCGGTCGAACTGCAAATTTCTGCAATTCCTACCCTATTTAATAGAAGCGTAAACTCTCACTCAATTTGCATCCGGTCGAGTACGGACGCTAGGGGATTATGCCTATCGGCTAGCCGGTCCTAATGGCTCGTCGATGCATCACCAAAACATGTTCAAACATCAAAGTTAGGATTTTAAAGATTTGAACCCAAAACACTAAAAATTGGGATATTCACCAATTCAATCCAAACCAAAAGCAAATGCACATGAATAAGTGTTAGGAATTCATACCTAACAATCAAAGATAATTATAGACTTAGATGTGAGATAAAAATCTGACCTTTTAACAAAATCAATGAAGGAGAAGCTTGAAAGCAAAGGAAGAATCAACCACACTTCAACACAACCCAAATGAGCTTGAACCTAAGCTCAAAAGAAGAACATTCCCAAAGTTAAGTTTAGGAATTTTTGAAAATTGAAAGGAGAATGAGTTGGAGAAGAAGAAGATGATGCTTACCAATAGTTTCTCTTTGGATTTGGAGCTAGAACTTGATTTGCAAATGAAAACAAGGGCTTGGATTTTTAATTTCCCATTCCTCTCTCCAATGTTGCTAAAGCTTGAGTATTAGGAAATAGAAATGAAGTAATGAAGAGAAGAGGGGTGAAGCTTGGGTCTAATGGGCTGAAACAAAAACCAAAGCCCTAAGTGAAAAAGTAGCAAAATGCCACTAACTCCAAACATATCAAAGTTTATACTCAAAAAGGTCGCAAACGTCATTTTGAACTCAATGGGGGTGGTCTCGATCCAAAGTCGACTGTTTGCAAAAAGTAGCTTTTCAGACTATAATCCGACTAACAATAAAATATTTAAATAAAATATTTAAATACTCAATCGTAAAATATGTGGGTTGTTGAATTTTAAACTTTAAAAACTTAAAAAAAATTGAAAGAAGGGGAAAAAAAGGGTTTTTCTCGGGTTAGTACTCGAGTAGGCTTCGGGTTAAACCCGAAGCAGCATGTTAGAACCGATTTTTTGAAGTTTTTAAAACAAAACAAGGTTTGAATTTAAATAATTTGATTTTAAAAACTCTTATATGAATTTCTTTATAAGATAAGTGTTCTTTAACATTTAATTTAAAGGGTTTTTAAATTTTTTAAATTTTGTTAAAATTAAATTTGTAATTATTTTGAATCTTTAATTTGAAATGAAATTTAAAGGTAAATTTAAAGTATAATGTTTCAAATAAATTTGTAAATGATGATTAAGTCATTGATAGGAATAATATTTTTTTAATCTTAAAGTTAATTAAAATTTAATTGAGATTCATTAAATTAATAAGGTAATTAAAGAATAATTAATTACTTTAATTAATTAATAATTATGGATTAATAAATAAGTAATTAAGGGTGGTAAGTTAATTAATTAAAGGTTAATTAATTTGTAATTAAGGATCAATAATTAGATAAGTATAAATTATTAATTAATGATTAGAAATTAATTAATCAAGTAATTAAAGATTAATTAATTTACAGTTAAGCACTTAATTAATTAAGTAATTAGAAATGAATTAATTGGTTACTAAGAATTAATTTGGTTAATTAAAGTTTAATTACTTAAGAGAAGTAATCAAAGAATTGTTAATAGTTAATGCAATGATCATTAACTGATGATTATGAAATGATGAATTAATGTGATTGATTTAAAATAATTAGTTAAATTAATTAGTTAAGGATAATCATTTGTGGAATTGGTTAAGTATAATTACTTAATGAAAGTAATTAAAGGGATTAATTACTCGATGTAATTAATTAAGTTAATGTGATTAGTTTAAGTTAATTAATTAGTTTAATTAATTTAGGATAATCACTTGATGATTTGATAAGTATAATTACTTATTGTAATTTATAAAGTGTAATTACTTAGTGAAGTAATTAATGGATAATTATTGGATGTAATTAGTTGAAGGATAATTATTAATGGAAGTAATTTGGGTGTAATTACTTCGTGTAATTAATAAGAAGGATAATTACTTAATGAAAGTAATTAATAATTAATTACATAGTGCAATCAATTTAAGAATTAATTAATAAAATTATTTAGAAGTTAATTGAGTAATGTAATTAATTAAGGGTAATTAATTACTAATGTGATTAATCAAGGTGGATTAATGAATGTAATTAATTAAAGATTAATTAATTAAATGTGATTAATTATAATAATTTAAGAGGTAATTAGGGATCATTAGTTAATGTAATTAATGAAAATAATTAAGGGTTGATTAATTAAAGGGTAATTAATCAATGAAGTCATTATAGAGTAATTAATTAATGTAATTAATTAAGGATTAATGTAATTAACTATAGTTAAATAATTAATGAGGGTAATTAAAGGTTAATTACTAAAATGGTTAAGGATAATTAATTTGTGTAATTAATTAAAGGATAATTACTTAATGTAATTAGAGAATAATTAATCAAGATGATTAGTTAAGATGGATAATTAAAGGATGATTAATTATCTTGTTTGTAATGAATAAATGGATTAGTAAGCAGGATATAGGGATGAAAGTAATTAATTTAATTTATTTTAAATTAATTAGAGATGGAAGTAATTAATTTAATTTATTTTAAATTAATTAGATATGGTGTGATTAATAAATATTTGCTTATGGATGGCTGATTGATATGGAGTGCCTTGATTTGTTTGATATCTCTGATATGAGATATGTGTTGATCTATGATATGAGACGCTTTGGTTAAATTATGATGATATAGATTATCTATTTACAATAATGTGAATTATCTATCTATGAGAATATAGATAATGAATTGAATTGTTTTAACTTTAAAACAACTTGACCTTAAAAGACGGTATTTGGATTTTGATGAGACTGGGATCAGGTTTTCAAATTTGGATATCCGAAAACTACATCCATCCAAATTAAACGATAGGTCATGAATCTCAAGTGAATATGAAGATTCAGAGTGCAAGGGTTATTGTCGTTAACTCTGAGGGTGATTCCAAAATGAGTGTAATGAGATAATGCCTTTGGTTTCGTTCAAACCCGGAACAAACTTGTATGGATTGAATGCTTTCAGAATATCGTCAATGGACGATGAGCATTCTAAGATAGATGTGTTCTATAAAGTTAATCATTGCCTCAAGCCTCATCAACCAGGAATGGCTAAAATAGGGGAGGTGCGGCAAGGCTAAGTGAGCCGCACTCAAGTAGGACAAGATTTTCCCCTGTCTATATGTCCCTTTTTATTCGGTTGTGTGGGGCAGTTGATTGCAACAACTTCGGGCGTTGTCTTATTAGGGACTATCCAGTAAGGGATGGTTCTGGCCTTATGTTGCAGGGGATTTAGGGTGGATCCTCGGTATGCTGATCTAGGCCACGTAGCCCTACCGTTGATGGAAACCCATTCTTCCTACGTGCCCTTTACGGTTTTGATTGTATAACCCACTTTGTGGCTAGTATGCTAGAATTTAATCATTTAACAATTTCATCTATTTCTTATTTACATGAAAACCCTAGACACTATTATAATATCACTGGATTTTCTATCAAATGTTTTGGTTATCGTAAGGTAAAAACTTTTCCGTGTTTATGTGCGGGAAGTCTTACGAGATACCTTTTGTTTTCAAAGGTTTTTCAAAGTTAAGCAACCTTAACATGTTACTCACACCAAACCCATGTCCGACCTGAAGTTTATTTCCTGTTTTCTTAAACTCTTAGGTACTCAAATTTTTATGAATAGCCAAGGGATTCAGGTTAGCTTTGACGAATTCTGGAGGAGATATGGAGCAGGAGGTTTTAGCGTTTATAGATATATAGTTTTCCGCTGTGTTGGTATCTCTTGTGTCGTTGTTGAGTTGTATTTTGAGTTGTGATGTCTAGACAGGTGTTTATAACTGTCTAGTATGTGTTGTATAAGCTATGTAACTCTGATAGATGTTGTATACTATGTAATACTTATGTGATTAATATAATTTATTCGACCCGCTGTTGAGATTCTAATGTTGTTTCATTCTTTCTTCTCTATCTTTTCTCTTTTCTATCACTTTCTTTCTTAATGATGACGCGTCTTTCTATGGAGAGAAAGGCGGGTCGTCACAAATCCCGTTGTTTTCGGAAACTGTTTTTCAAAGTTTTAAAAAAATATTAATAATATTTGGAATTATTTGTGTATAGAAATAAATTTAAAGGAAATAGATGAACTCACATCTATCATTGGAAAATAATTCTATGATGACTGCAGCATCATTAGTATTCACTTTATGTTTTCTAAGTGAGGGATTACTACCATAGTAGTTCTGCTTCAAAAAAAATTTGGTAAACCAAATGTTATTTTGAATTTTGAAAGATCAATTTTTTATACAAGTGGAGATATGTATATTAATTTCGAAATAATTCAAAAATAAAATCCAAGTGTTTAAATCAAAAGTTTCCAGTTAAGTATTATATAGATACTCATGTATCCTATCCATTAGGATAGCTTGGTGTGTGTATCCCATTAGGATATTTTGTGTTGGTAATTTTCGTTTGTTGAAATGTAATGAACTTTTTGCCAATTTTGGTCAGTAGAAACTACCGAGTGGAAACTAAGTATTTTGGTGGAAACATAAGAAAATAAGTTTCTATAACTTATAAAAACTTGAGGAAACAATATGTTGAAACAAATTTTAAATTTGTTGGACATTCTGTTTTAGTAAAACAAATCTGAAATTTGTACATACACTCTGAGGATGTAGAGGAGCATCATACCAATATGAACATAAGTTTAAAAATAATTAATAAACCCCAAATGAGTCTTATAAAATATTTATTTACTTAAGTAATGATTTATGGAATTATTCTTAAGTAATATTACTGTTAAAGGAATTATAATAAGAGATAATGAATGTGAATAAAAAGAATTTGGTGTAGTTAAGAAATTAATTGGAATAAATACATAAGTCATACGTAGCGCATAACTGTTTTGATCCAAATTTGAGTACATAATTTCGAGGTGATTTACGCCGATTCGAACAGGAATTTTTCAATTGATTCTTGGTGGTGAACACTTGAGATGGATTTTTGACACGATTCTTAATTTTTCTATAATAGTATATGGCTATGTATGGAGAACGGATGTTTCTAATTAAGGACCTAGATCAGAGTCTGTGCTAGAGTGGTCGAGGGAACGATACTAGTTCGGAAGTGAAATTTTTGTGGTCTAGTGAGCGATCAGATTTGATATTGCATATGGGTGATATACGTACATCATATGGACTTTAATGAAATTATATGCTTTTAATATTAGATAATACAAGTTATATATGGTTGGATATCATTTGTAAGTAAGATACATGTATATGGAAGCAAATGCTAGTTTTATGCTTTTGGTTTCATGAGTAGAGTTTGATTGCTCGACTAATAGGCACAAATTTTTTTTGGTTGATCGTTTTATGCCCCAGATACAGAAGGCCACTTTTCAGCTTTTGTCTTCTTTTGTTGGTTTGGATTTATAGGGGTGATTTGTAGTTTTTCCGATCGAGCCATGCAAAGGAGACGACGTCGAAATTTTCCGTAACTTTATAGGACCTGGAAATTTAATAATCCATTTCAACTAATTAATTGTGAAAGCTTAAGGATTTAGAGATATTTTTCTTACTTTGGGAATTTTGAAGATGAATTTTTTTTAAGGGTGCAAGAATGTAATAACCCTAAATTTTATATTTTGATTTTGAATATACAATTAATTTTAAATATTGAAATAACTGGTTTTTAAAATTTAAAACTTGAATTCAAATATTGGGATTTTTAAAATATTTGAGCTGTAAATTTAATATTTGAGAAGTGATTTAAAATATCTATATTTTGAATTAAATATTAATTAAATGATTTTAATTGTCTTATCTAAGCAATTTTAAATTAATAATCAATACCAATAAATTCATTTTATAAATTTATTTGCAAAAATGGTCCGAAAAAATAATAAAAAATTAAATTTTAATTTAACAACTCAATTTTCATTGATGTATTTTTAATTTAATTTATTTGATTTTCACATAATTACTAATTTGGAAATTATTTAAATTATCGTTTGATTATTTTTCGATAAACAATGGTATGTTATTTACAGAATCGAAAATCATGTGTATTATTATTATTGTTTTGAGGTCGCGTTGGTGTTTGAATGCAACCAATTTTTATTTGTCGCTTGCGATTCATACACGAACGAATATTTTATAGTGAAATGCCGAAATTTGAGATATAAACTAAAACAACAAATATGGTCAAGAAGCTCTATATGTTTTCCATTTTCATTTTAATGTTCTATTAGTTTAAGGACATCATATAGATCCACTTCATTCGAAAATTCAAACAAATGATTTAAAAATCCAAAGCTTGGATCTTTGAACTTACAATGAAGATATCTACAATTCTATGTGGTTTGGTCATGCTCGGTAGTAGGTGGAAGAGTTCGATAGTTAGTTTATAGGTTAGGCAAAACCAGAGTTCCACCTTCCTCAGGCTATGGTCAATGATGGGGGATGGGGTTTGTTTCTTTGGCTTTGTAAGGTCGATGAGCTCCTGGTAGCCGAAGAGGGAAGGTCCAATCATATGTGGATGAATACCTCGTTCTAGGCCAAGGGTGGAGTTGTGTTTTGAGGGGAGGTTTTGGGTTTCAGATCATGATGATGTCTAGAGAGCTCGTGCGATAAGGAGTTGTTTGTTGAAGGCGGACTGTAACTTCGTCAACGGTGAAAAGAGATTGTGTAAGGGAAGTTCAGCCATGGTGGCTAGCTATAGTTTGGCCGAGAGTTTTAAAACAAGGAAGAAGGATTATTTATGGTAATTATTGGATAATTATGTAATTAGTGGTTATAATTATATTATTTAAAAATCATTACTTATGAAATGTATAACTCTCACGTACGAGGTCCAATCGAGGGGAGACTATTTGCACGGCGCTTGTAATGGAGTTAGCTACGCGATGGAATTGTGGTCAAATTTGGAGCTAGTGAAAGTTTAGGCTAAAATTGAGCGTCTTTTGATTTTTAATTCAAATTGGAATGCCTAAGCGCGAGCTAGAATTTTAGTGAGTTAAACTTACCTTTTTGGACAATCAGTATGATATATAGTAGATAAAATTTACTATTTGAGTTTGGATGAATTATTGGTTGTTTTGGTTAAAATATCCACTTTTAGGAAGTGACTGACATTTAAATTGAATATACAAAAATTAGAAGAGAAATCAGGATTCCTCGACATTTGATTTTAAATTCTGGTTGTGTGTGTGTATCTGATTTCATTTTAGTTATACGTTTATATGGATTGTTAAATTTTGATTGTTTAGATATATTGGATGTGACACCGACATATGTTAAAAAGTGAATCTTTTAAAGAAAAATTTGTAACATCACCAGTTAAGTGCTATAATATCTACTGGTCTCAATGTAGCGTTTTGGAAACACTATAAATTGTTGTTTGATTTTGAAAATGATTGTTGTTTTGGAAAATGATATTTAAATCTGACTTTTTTGATTTTCTAAGATATTTTAGTTACAAATGAGTTTTTAGCTTCTCTACTTTATTTCGGCTTCTTTATTTATTCTTTTTAATACACACACACACACATACACATATATACAAGTAAATGTTTTAATAATTTTTTTGGAAGAATTTGTCTTTGTAGTAATAAATGTTTATTTTCAAAAGGGAATATAAGGGGTTATCTTTTATTCTAAAAGGGATTTTGCGTTTAAAGGAAGGTGGAAAATAATTTGAAAATCGATATTTGATAAACAGTTTATTTAAAATGTTGGAAATAAAAGAACAGATTTATAAATGGTATTGTATACATCTAAACAAGATTTATAAGTGTTTCGTATAAATAAAAAGGAAATCAATATCATTTTGATAAATTGGAACAAATAATATCGTTCGTGAATTTATTGAAATATTAGAATAATCTAGTTATGGAAAGTATATGAGCTTTATAATCATATTTGGAGTTGTTATTATATTTAGAGATTTATTTTGTTTAACAAAAAGGGAGTTCGTAATTATATTTATAAATTTATAAAAAGAGTTACAATAAAGTTGGCAATTTACAAAATGAGTTCTATAAATTATATTTTATGAATGATTTTATAAATAAGATAAAGGATGTTTATAAAGGGAAATATTGATTAAATTTGGAGATTTATAGAAGGAGGCTATAATTATGTTTAGATATTTATAAAAGAGTTTTATAAAATTATTTTAATTTGTAAACAATATTTGATAAAAGGAGTTTGCAAATATAAGGAGCCTTATAGTTATATTTTGGAGATTTATGGCAGGGTATGAGTCTAATTTTTTTTATTTGGAGATTTATTAATGGAGTCTAAAATTTTATTATGTGTTTTATAAAAGGAGCTTTATAAATAGAGATGAGTTTTATAAAGGAAATTTTATAGATGAATTTAGAGCTTATACTTATAAAAGAAATTTTATTGCAGAAATTATTTATAAAAGAGAAATGATTTCCTAAATGACATACTTAATTATGGTGGTATGAAACATTCTTTTTCATGCTTAATACAGAAGGAATGTTTTGTGTTATTATTATCTCTGTTCATTTTGTGAATATACTTATGCCGATGATATAAATATATTTAAAGGTTTTCAGTGTTTGAAAAGTGAAAGGTTTTTGTGATATATTTATACAGTTGAGATAAGTATATCAATATTTACAAAGTATTGGAAAGAATAAAGAGGATTTGTGAAACATATCTTTATAAAAGTATTTTAATATAAGAATTCAGAAAGTATTGGTAGGTTAAACCTTTTTTGAATTGTTTGTTTACTTGATAGTTAACTAACTGACTATCTTGTCTTGGCCAATTTTAAACTATTATTGCTGGTTTGGAGAGACCGAGATTAGATATATGATCCAAAAACCACTTCGAACTGGCATAAACGTTCATATTGGAGTTATCTTGAAGATGATCGAAGATGGGGTTCTTTAAAATGCAAAGTCTGCTTGCGACTAATCTTAAGGGTGATTCCAAAATGGGTGTAGTACAAGTAGTGCCTTCAATTTGTTCATAACCTAAGAAAATTGTAAGGACGAATGCTTGGATTTTATTGTTGCTGGGAGCACAATGTTAGCATTCCAGGTGGGATTGCTATATAAAAAGATAAAATGTAATCTCTTTCCTCAACAACCGAAAATGCTTAAAATAGAGAATATGCCTTAGGGCTATGTGGTCGCAACTATTAGGGTATTATCATCACCCTTAGGTTGTAAAGCAATCGGGGTGATGAAATATTCGAAACTATCTAGTAAAGGGTAGCGTCGGTCTTGATTCGTAGATGGTCCTGGCGAGGTGCTTGGTTTATTTTCTTGAGGTACTATGGCAGGCGGTACCCCGGTAGCCTTATCATTGTATGAAAATCCTTTCTCCAATAAGTGCATTTGGACTTAGTTGTACACCTACTATGCTGGAGTTTAATTAATATAATTTTTTTTGGCTATGCTACAGTATTTATTTTAAACCCCAGACATTATACAATATCATAAGATTTCCTATGAAATGGTTTAGTTATCGTGAGGTAAAAACCCATCATTTATGTATAGCGTGGTCTTACGGGATACCTTTATTTTGAAATGTTTTATAGCATTAATAATCCAGTAGAGGTGTGATTTCTCACGCTGGTCTACCGGACTGATCCAAGTGTTATTTTCCTTATAATGCTTTTGTCAAACAGAGCATATTTGCAGATCTAGTTTGGATGCTTTGGAGCTTCAGAAAATGAGCTAGAGGACCCTAATATGTACTCATGTATATTCTATTTTTCAATTCATTTGTTGATTGTAATTATCAACGATTTTGAGGACAGATTGTATAACGACCCGATATTTTGGACTATTCGCATCCGCACATGTCGGCTTGAATAATTCAAAATATCGAATTGCTAATTTAAATTTGGCAAAACTGAGATATACAGTAAATAAATAGTCACAACATCACAGACACAGAGTAATAATATGCAGCGGAAATAAAGAGATAGCAGTTCATGAAGCTACTATGTAAATATATAAGATACATCAGAGTTTACAACAAAAGAGTAATACGATACATCAGATATAAATCAGAATACATCACTAGAATCATCGAATACTGAAAGCAGAATAGATGGCTGGATCTTCAAGCAACGCTCCAACTCCAAAGGTGAGTCTCGAATACTGGTACACTCAGTCTGACCCGAGCGTAAAGCAAAACACAAGACACTCGAGTCAGGATTAATATTCTTATATCAATAAATCCAACTCAAGTGAAATAGCAATCGAAATACAAGTAACTCAAAGGATGTTTGGAATAACCATCCTCTAAGGATCCGCTAAACTATCTACTAGGTAGTAATGTATGCTAAGTAGATAATGTCTATCAGTAATATAAAATATCAAAATAGCGTTAAGGCGTTACCATAATCCCCCTTAACACATTTTATATTCCCAAAAGCATATACAAGACCGTAGTTTCCCCAAAACCGGAAGTCACCAGAGGGCAATCCATGTACTCAAGGTACAAATCAAAACGTAGTGGTCGCGAATAGGATAATCAGTATGACAAGGTACATGAGGCGATACCAACTAGGATACTAGTAGTTGCGTGATCCGGACTGATGTTGAGCATAGCCAACAGCTATCTCAACACCGCGAAACAACACTCCCAAATCGAGGGGTGCACCCAAATCGAATCACAAAAGTAATAGATATGGTATCGAAGAAGTGTGTCCGCTAGAGGTGGCGAACCTCAATGGCCCGGCGCGGCTCCTGTTTTAGTCATGTCAGGGGTCATCCAATATCGTTCTCTTTCTTCAGTCAACGCGTTCACCAAACCATCCACTTCATTCTGGATCAACACTCCACGTATAATAGTTATTAAAGTGGTATTCGGTATCGACAGAGAGTATGTCCATATCCGATCTCGGTCTCTTTAATAACTACGTATTATTACACCGATTGGTCGTTTAATATATTTCAGAACAATCAATTTCAATTTCAATTAGAATTCGTAAAACATTCCATTTGTCTTTCAAAAATCAATTTCCAAAATCTATGTTTCAAACTTCTACTTTCCGTTTCAAAATCTTATAATTCAATTTAAATTATATTAAACAATTCAAATATTGA